>CP125978.1:471941882-472541882 GCA_030063025.1 Avena longiglumis | reverse complement strand
ATCTCATGGTCGAAGGAATTAGGTTACTATGTATCAGAAAGCATATAGCAATTGAACTATTAAAATGACTTGATCTTTATGCTACACTTATCTATAGGAGTATATCCATCACATCATTCTCCTAATGATATGACCCTGTTGTCAATAACATCTCTATGTTCATGATCAGGAAACCATGATCATATATTAAACAACAAGCTAGTTTAACAAGAGGCTTTACTAGGGACTCTTTTATGTTTACAAATCACACAAGTATTAATGAATCCTGTTAATACAATTATAGCATGGTATGTAAACATTTATCATAAGTATGAAGATATGATAATAACCACTTTATTATTGCCTCTTGGGCATATCTCCAACACCTGTTGCCTGTGTTGTGGAAGAGGAGATGGGAGATCGTGGCAGAGGAGGAAGGGGTAGGGGAAGGAGTATCTCTAACGGGCGAGATCAGTGGCAGAATCTGCAGCCACAACAACATATGCAGTCGCAGCAACAAGGGAACCAACAAGGATCTTTTGAGTTTGGGCAGTTTGCTCCCTAATTCTTTGCTGGGCAACCTCCCTTTGGTTTTGCTCCTGGAGGTATGATTCCACCTTGGGGCTTCAATGGTCCTTTCCCTCCTTTTCAGCAGCATCCTCAGTTTGGAGGTGGTTCAAACCAATGGTTGGCCCCAAACAATAATCCACAACAACAACAACAACAACAACAACAACAACAGGCTCAGGGGGTGGATCAGGATGATAAGTTGAAGAATGCTCATAAAGGCAAAAAGAAGCAGGGTGATGCAGTTGTTAGAGAGGTCCTGGTGCTGGCTGGCTCAGGTGGTCAGATGGCCTATGTGGATGCTATTTTCCTATGTTGTGGAGAGCCTGGTCATTTGCAAGTGAGCTGTGATAAGAAACCTTTGTGCTTCATCTGCAAGAGTTTTGGTCATCTGGTGGATAAGTGTCCTGTTAGGAAAAGGCCTCATTAGGTAGCTAGGTATATTGGCAGTGGTGCCCCAGGTCTTGGCTTCTATCATGTTGAGATCCCTAAGGTTATTGCTCACCCTTTTACTTCTTCCAAAAACTGTGGGGTGGTGTTGGTAGAAGAGGGTTCTCTGTCAGCTACTGAGCTTGCCGTGGAGTTCTCAAAAATCTACAAGACCAATTGGCCATGGCAGATTAGGGAATTAGGGGAAGACAATACTTTCCTTGTGAAGTTCCCTCCACACATTGTTGTTGAGCAGGTGATTGGCTACCCCAAGTTTGGAGTATCCAAACCAGGTGTCTGGGTTAAAGTTGAGGCATGGAATGATGACCCTGAACCTGTTGAATCTCTCAAAAAGGTATGGATCATCATCACTGGACTGCAAACAAAGTGGTGTGAATGGAACTCTCTTGACCAAGCTGTCTCTGCTTGTGGAATTTTGGAAGATGTGGACCGACTGTCATCTTTAAGGATAATGCTAAGGATGTGAGGGTTTTGATCAAGTGTAGGGATCCTTCCAAGCTGCCAATAGGAAGACTCTTTGAGTTCAATAATCATCTCTTCCAACTGAGTTTCACCCTTGATGTGGCCTCTCCCATTATGGATGAGGAAGATGACTTGCTTATTGATGAATTGAATGAGCACATGAAAGATAATGAGGATGATGTTTCAGGTGGGAATGGAAGAGGTTCTTCTAGAGATTCTCGTAACAATAGGAACTCTGGTAATAATCAATCTCAGGACAGTAGAAATGATACAAGGACTGGTGGAGTTGGCACTTCCAGGGTTAGGATGGTTGGTGATGCTAGTACCGCTACTACTGTTTTCAGACTGCTCTTGCAAACAGGCCTGATTAGTGCTGACTGTATCAGAGTGGAAGATAAAAAGAAGGCTGTTGATTTGGCAGTTTTGGAGGCTCATAGTTTCTGGGATGCTGAACAGGGGTGAAAGGATCGTATGGGCACCTAGAGGGGGGGGGGTGAATAGGTGCTACTTCAAATTTTCTTCTTTTTCAAATTAGGGTTTGACAGTAAGGTAAATTATCTAGATAACGCAACTATGGTGAATTTACCTATATGACAATTATGCAAGAGCTACCACAACACAAAGTAGTAACGAGTAAGTAAGGTGCGGTAAAGGATAGAAGTAACCGAAAAGTGGACGCGGAGACACAAGGATTTGTTTCCCGTAGTTCCTTCCTTTTGAGGGGAAGTACGTCTACGTTTGGAGAGGGGGTGGTTTCAAACCACCAACGCCACGAAAGGCCTCCCTTGTTCTCCGATGAATCTCACCCCAACGGGATCGATTCACCTTCCACTATATTGGCAACCTTCAAGGTGGAAGCCGGCACCGTTACAAGTTTGGGGCACACATCCACAACTTAATCGGAGGCTCCCAAATACAAGCAAGTTGTCAAAGCAATCAAAGACAAGCTTGTAAGAACCAAAACAAGAACTAGGGTTTCCAAGAAAACACTAGAGCAAAGGGGCCCTCAATGAAATGAGGGGGAAATGAAAATCTCTTTTGGTGAAGTAGTAGATCGGGGCCTCCTGCTTCGATTCTCCAAAGATCAAGGACTTTGGATGATGGAATGAGGAGATCTTGAAGATTTGAGTGGCTACAATGGTGGTCTTGACTTTAATGTGTTTGAGAAACTTGTCCCAAGGTAGGTGGAGGGGTATTTATACCCCTCCACAGAATCTGGCCGTTGGAGCATTTATTGAAACGGTAGTACCGGAAGTTCAAGCGGTACTACCGGAGAACTCTGGTACTACCGGACCTGGTACCGGACCACCCTTTTTCAAACTTCATTAAGTCCTTCCCACAGTGGTACTACTAATGATGCTACCGGGAAGCGGTAGTACCGCAAGTGGCAACCGGTACTACCGGACATAGAGGAATCAGCAGTTTTCAGAAAAACTCTACATCACGCCGAGTAGTAAAATGCGGTACTACCGCATTTTTCTACCTAGGCAGACAGAAGCTTTTTGCCAATATACAAAAGTCTCTGCCTCGAGCGGTACTAAAATGCGGTACTACCGCATTTTAGTACCGGAGCAAACATAAGCTTTTGACAACCTCCAAAAAGTCTCTGCATGGTGCGGTACTAAAATGCGGTAGTACCGCATTTTAGTACCGGAGCAGGCATAAGCTTTTTGACAATTAGTCACAGCCTTCTGTCGCATCCGGTAGCAAAAAGCGGTACTACCGCTTTTTGGTACCGCGCCAGGCAGACAGTTTTTGGATATTGCAAATCCTTTTTGATGCACCTGCGACACACTTAGCAAATCATTAGTCCGATATGTGAGTTGTTATCAAACACCAAAATCACTGGGGATAGCAAATGCTCTTTTAGTCTCCCCCTTTTTGGTGTTTGATGACAACACACATTTTGTAGGGAAATCTAGTGATGACAATATATAGA
Organism: Avena longiglumis; assembly: GCA_030063025.1. Lineage (NCBI taxonomy): Eukaryota > Viridiplantae > Streptophyta > Magnoliopsida > Poales > Poaceae > Avena > Avena longiglumis. Next base: position 472,538,485 of record CP125978.1, on the reverse strand, counting down.
TGGGGCTCCCCCTAGATATGTAGAAACAAGCCCCATACACACTAACAAGCTACCTGGGAGTAGAAGTCGCACATAGAGCACATACCTTTGCTAAATAACATGTGATGACCAATATTGATCAGGAATGGGGAAGGTCGTCACATAAGATGGATCCAAACAAGAATAGCCATATTACACACAAGATGGATCCATACGATAACCACATAGTCTTACCATACATAGCACAAATAGTTAGTTCACACATAGTAAGTCACGCATAATAAGAGGTAAACAAATAAAGTTCACAAGCGAATAAAAACAATGGCAAGGACGAGCTTGTGACTTTTCCCTCGCAAATCCCGCATACCTAATGTGCAACTTCTCCCCCTTTGGCATCAAGACGCCAAAAAGAGACAAGAGAAACACTAACGCCCCGGAGATCACTCATCATCATCATCATCATCAACCCAGTCTTCCCATGCATAATCATGAGGTGGCGGGGCACGGAAGGAGGAGGTGGCATCATCTTCCCAGTTGCTGTGCTTGGAGATCCATTAGTATTCTGGGGTAATGTTGTTCTCGGAGCCCTTGGAAATGGTCAAGCCTTGAGCCTCCATCATTTCCTTCTGACGAGCACATGACTTCTTGGCATAGACATGGGCCTCGTACATGCGTTTCTGATTGTCCACTTGGAAGCAGAATATCTTCTTGAGTTTGGCCTCAAACCTCTTAGCCCAAGATGGCTGTGCGGACTGGCGACGTGAGACCACAAATGTAGCAGCCTGCTGTGCATCAGATGCATCACCTGACTCCTCCTCAACCGGGTTCCCATCCTCATCAACTATCTGACCATCCGCATTGCATGGTTTGAGATGGGTCTTGATCAACAGATTCTTATGGCGGTGAGTGGCAAGACGAAGAGATGGCAAGTCATGGGCAATCACAGGGCACTTGCTAATGATGAGAGCCATGATGTATGGAGCAAAAGGAGGCACCCTCCTCTGAAAAGTGGCGCAGACCATTTCATTCCAAATAACATCCATCACATCCATAGGTAGGCCAGAGTCACGGTGGTGATAGGTGGCCATCATAATATCGACCATGAAAGCATGTATCTCATCAACATTCCTAGCACGAGGGGCGACAGTGAAGGGTTCGCAGCATAGAAAACAAAAATTTTCCTACGGTGTGAACTATATACCAAGATCTATTTATACTAGATACAAACAACGGGCGGATGTATATCCGTAGAGAACATACCCTTGAAGACCGACAAAGCTTAACGAGTCCAAACTCGTGGTTGATGTAGACGATCTCTTGCCGATCTCAAGATCGAGAGGAAGTCCTAAGCGCAAATCAGCCATCCGCTTTCGCACACACGTTCGAGGCACCGAGCAACCTCCGCCTCGCCCAGCGATGCAGGAAGCACAACTCTTTCTTGCCGAAAGCCACCGGAACATGTATCTCGCTAGTCCGAGACCATGGGGATAAATTCTAGAGGGGAGAGAGATCCTTCACGAGGAGGTGTGAGTGAGAAGTGAGAGGAGGGCCTTTTATAGGAGGAGGGGGAACCCCAAGGGGTGGCGGGGCTGCCCCTTGCCCTCCTCATCATGTGGGTGGACACTCCACTCACAAAATGACCCTTCAAAAGTCCACTCAAAATCCCACTCAAAATCCCATTAAATTTCCACCAAATTTAATGCAAACTCTCATTAAATAAAACTCTTTTATTTTATTCAGAATTTTGTCAATTACTTTAATGACAAACATTCACAATAACCCTTGCTAGAATTCTATTTCACATGCATAACCACTTTATGCAATTTCACCCAAAACCTGTTTTTATCTAGTGAAATAAATTCCTCGCTTGTTTATTCTTTCGCATGAAACTTTTGCTCCAATTGGATGTCGGTGTCTCTTAAGTGTGTCACCCTACGGTTCGTGAATAATGCGGACATGATCGAGACCCTCTCGGATCAATAATCGAAGCGGATCCGAGACCCATCCCTCCACACATTCAACGATGACTTTCTTGTGATCGCTAACCTTTACGCTAGTATCTTAATCCTTTGTCTCACGATATATTACATGTCCGAGATTCGATCATCGGTATCTCCATACCTAGTTTGATCTCATCGACATGCACTCTTTTCTCGCCCGTGATATAACATTCTAGTGATCAAATCACTTGCTTGCAAGCTAATCAATGTGATATCACCGAGAGGGCCCAGTATATCTATCCGTCATCGGGATGAACAAATTCCACTCTTGATCCATGAGCCTCAACATAACACTTTATTAGTTCGAACCCATCTTTATAATCACCTGTTACGGTGTGACGTTTGATGTTATCAAGAAACTCTTCCGTTAGTGATTGACATGATCTCATGGTCTAAGGATTAGGATCACTGTAAGTTGTTATAGCAATATAAACTCAATGACTTTGATCGTAATGCTATACTTGGATGAATGTTCATCACATCATTACACTAATGTTGTGATCCCGTTATTAACAACATCCAATGTCCATGATCGTGAAACCTTGATCATCTTGTTAATCAACGAGCTAGTTTATGAGAGAGGCTTAACTAGGAACTTTCATTTGTTTATTAAACACACATGTATTAACGTTTCCGTATTAATACAATTATAGCATGCAAAATAAACATCTATCATATACTTGGAATACACATAATAAACAATTTATTATTGCCTCTCAGGGCATATTCCCTTCAGTCTCCCACTTGCACTAGAGACAATAATCTAGTTACATAGTGATATATCTAACACCCATTGAGTTCTGGTGTTGATCATGTTTTGCTCTAGGGAGAGTTTTAGTCAACGGATCTTCTACATTGAGATCCGTATGTACTTTACAAATCTTTATATCTCCATCCTTGACATGCTCGCGGATGGAGTGAAACCGCTTAATATGCTTGGAATGCTTGTGAGACCTTGGCTCTTTGGCATTGGCAATGGCACCATTGTTGTCACAATAGATCACCATTGGGTCCAACGCTTGCAACTCCTAGTTCGGATATGAACTCCTTCATCCAAAGCGCTTCTGAGCCGCAGAACATATTCGCCTCCGTTGTTGATCCCGCTACCACAGGTTGTTTGGAGCTCCTCCAACTAACCGCTCCGCCATTCATGAGAAATACGATCCGGATTGAGACTTAGAGTCATCCGGATCGGTGTCAAAGCTAGCGTCGACATAACACTTAGCGAGCTCTTCTTCACCTCCAGATATAAGAAACATATCCTTAGTTCTTCTCAAGTACTTAAGGATATTCTTGACCGCTATCCATGTTCAACCTGGATCCGATTGGTACCTACTAGTCAAACTAATAGCGTGCCACATCCGGTCTTGTACATAGCATGGCGTACATTATAGAGCCTATGGGTGAAGCATAGGGACTTTGTCCATTATCTCTCTTTCTTCCGCCGGACTTTGAGTCTTACTCAATGTCTTGCCTTGCAACATAGGTAAGAACCCTTCTTACTTCCGTCCATTTTAAACTTCTTTAAAATCTTATCAAGGTATGTACTTTGCGATAGCCCTATTAGGCGCCTAGATCTATCTCTATAGATCTTTATGCCTAATATGTAAGATGCTTCACCTAGGTCCTTCATTGAAAATTTCTTTGTTTAGATAACTTTTAACACTGTTTAAAAGTTCTATATCATTCGATCAATAATATGTCATCCACATATAGTATCGAAATGCCACATTGCTCCCTCACTTTCTTGTAAATACAAGCTTCTCCATAAGTTTGGACAAATCCAAACTCTTTGATCACCTCATCAAAGCGGAGATTCCAACCGTGATGCTTGCTTCAATCCATAGATGGATCGTGAAGCTTGCACACCTTGTTAGCATCCTTAGGATCGACAAAACCCTTTGGTTGTATCATATACAACTCTTCTTCAATATTACCATTGAAGCGGTTTTGACATCCATCGCCATATTTCATAATCGAAATATGCAATTGCTAACATAATCCTAACGACTTTAGCATCGCTACGGAGAAAGTCTCATCGTAGTCAACTCCTTGAATTTGTCGAAACCCCTTTGCGACAAGTCGAGCTTTATAGATGGTCACATTACCATCGATCAGTTTTCCTTTTGAAAATCCATTTGTTCTCCGGCCTTTCGGTCGTGAGGTAATTCCACCAAGTTCCAAACTTGATTTTCATACATGGATTCCATCTCGGATTTCATGGCTTCTAACCATTTGTTGGAATCCGGGCTCATCATCGCTTCTTCATACGTCGCGAGGTCATTATTTTCATCAACCATGAAATTTATGACAGGATTTCCGCGTCTGCTTGACCTGCGAGGTTGGTAGTACTCTCTTTCGGAGTTTCATGATCATTATCATTAGTTCCTTCTTCAACAGTGGAGCCAACTCGGAACGACTTCGCGCTACTCGCCATACTTTGAAGAGAAGGTTCCATAACATCTTCGAGTTCTACCTTCCGACTACTCACACCTTTCGAGGGAAACTCTTTCTCTAGAAAGGATCCATTCTTGGCAACAAAAACCTTGCCCTCGGATCTGTGATAGAAGGGATACCCAATAGTTTCTTTAGGGTATCCTATGAAGACGCATTTTTCCGCTTTGGGTTCGAGTTTATCCGGTTGAAGTTTCTTCACATAAACATCGCAACCCCAAACTTTAAGAAATGACACTTAGGTTTGTTTCCAAACCACAATTCATACGGTGTCGTTTCAACGGATTTAGATGGTGCCCGATTTAAAGTGAATACGGTTTCTAGTGCATAACCCCAAAATGACAACGGCAAGTCCGTCGGAGACATCATAGATCGAACCATATCTAATAAAGTACGATTCGACGTTCCGACACACCATTTCATTGTGGTGTTCCGGTGTGAGTTGTGAAACAATTCCACACTCTTTCATGTGAGTGCTAAACTCGTAACTTAGATACTCACCTCCACGGTCGTAGAAATTTGATCTTTCTATTACGATGATTTTCAACTTCATTAAAATTCCTTGAACTTTTCAAAGGTTTCGGACTTGTGTTTCATCAAGTAGATATAACCGTATCTACTCAAATCATCGTGAAAGTAACAAAATAACGATATCCACCTCGCTACACACTCATTGGACCACATACATCGAATGTATGATTTCCAATAAATCATGCGTTCCATTGAACCGAAAACGGCGTTCTAGTCATCTTGCCCATAAGGCATGGCTCACATGTATCAAATGATTCATAATCAAGTGATTCTAAAAGTCCATCGAATGGAGCTTCTTCATGCGTTTAATGCCAATATGACCTAGACGGCGGCCACATATATGCGGATATATCATCACTAAGTTTAATCCTTTTAGCATCAATATTATGAATATGTGTAACATTATCATCGAGATCCAACGAAATAAACCATTCAACATTGGTGCATGACCATAAAAGATTTCATTCATATAAATGGAACAACCATTGTTCTCGATTTGAATGAAAACCACTTTGCATCAAACATGATCCGGATACAATGTTCATGCTCAAAGGGCACCAAATAATGCTTATTTAAGTTTATAACTAATCCGACGGTAAGTGGAGGTAGCGTTCGACGGCGATCACATCAACGTTTGATCCATTGCCGACGCATCTTGACCTCACCCCTTGCTAGCGCGATTCGAGTTACAAATATTAGCAACATCAAATACCCGGTGCTGAGCACTAGTCAAGTACACATCAATAACATGTATATCATATATACCTTTGTTTGCCTTGCCGGCCTTCTTATACTTGGGGCGCTTACAATAGTAGCACTTTCGACTTAGGTCCAACTCGGGTTTCTTTTGCTTGCCGCCCTTACTTCCGTTTTCCCTTCTTGTCTTTCTTGAAACCAGTGTTCCTATTGATCATCAACACTTGATGTTCCTTTTGATCTCCACTTCGGTTTTAAGCATTGTGAGCTCGGAGAGACTTCTTCATGCCTTGCATATTATAGTTCATCACGAAGCTCTTATAGCTAGGTGGCACGATGGATGCCTAAGTCAATGGGAATCGTTATTCCCAAGGACACAAGCTTATCGGCGTAACGACATCTTGAGTACATGCTCACTAACGGAGCGTTCTCTTCCATCATGCGCTAAAGAACTTTTACAAGCATTGTAGCTCTCTGACATGTGTGTCGAAAATCATTTTCAACTCACCCATTGTATCAAAAGCATTGCCGTTTCAAACGCGTTCGGCTCTAGCCCATACAATATGCCGCAATGAACTAAGTTGTGGTCCTCCGTCGATAGACATTCTTCTCCTCGTCGGGGCATCGTCAAGGTGGGGGCCTAATGGCTTCTAGCACATATTGCTTTTGTGCAAGAGAGGAGAATCCTCAAATTCATGGCCCATTCGGTAAAGTTGCTACCGTTCGTTGCTAGTTTCTCTTTCTCCATGAACGCATTGAAATTAAAAGCGGTGGTGCCATCTACAACAATTTGTAAAGTTTAGACTAAGTGTATGATAGATTGAGTTCAACTAATCTATATTACGAATGAACTCCCACTCAAAAGCGACATCCCTCGTGTCCTTTTGGTGACTACATGAACCAAATCCACTACACCAAGTCCGATCATCACGTGAGTCGGTAGCTTCAAAGCGAGCATCAAATGGGCATCATATCAACTATATGACTCATGCTTAACCTTTCGGTCGTGTTCGAGGCCATGTCATACATGCTAGGCTCGCCAAGTTAGAACCTTAGTATTTTTTGTAACTTACACCAAGTATGGTCGAGGATCCAAGTACACCCGATCATCACGTGATGTCTTGGAGCGACGAAAACATAATCGGTGCATACTAAAGGAGAACACATTCTTATCTTGATATTTAAAATGAGGATCATCTTATTATGCTTAACAAAGCGCTAAACAAGCAATATAAGATGCAATCAAACATCATATGTTTAATAGTGAAATTATATGGTTCCCGCAGATGATCTCTATCATGTGCATCGTGGTATGATCACTATCATACCTATGTGTAAATCCACAATCTATGGGTTTTACGCTATGTGTGTTGTAAGAGTATCATCTCATACTTCTACTTACAACACTACCATATCATAACACTAGCCCAAAGAACAATCTAAACTAGACGCTTCTAATTTATCCATTGCAAGTTTTACGTGGTGAGGGCTTTCGAGATAGAACCGTTCTTACCTACGAACATGAACCACACGAGGATAATCAAATTGTTGACAACTCGCTTGCAAAATAGATATTGACTATAGTAGGAGAGACAGCCACTTATGCAAACTAGTTGCATGTCAAGCGTGGAACAGGTCTCATGTGAGGACATGTAAAGTTTGTCGGGCGCTTCATCCCACTATGCCACCAATATCCAAAATCACAAGAAAGGAGCAACAACATGATCATCATCGCCCACATACTCATATGTGTACTACGTGTAAAGTATCTACGCATAGATCCGGCTCGATACCCTTGAAGGGTTCGGCATAGAAAACAAAAATTTTCCTCGGTGTGAACTATATACCAAGATCTATTTATACTAGATACAAACAACCGGATGTATATCCGTAGAGAACATACCCTTGAAGACCGACAAAGCTTAACGAGTCCAAACTCGTGGTTGATGTAGCGATCTCTTGCCGATCTCAAGATCGAGAGGAAGTCCTAAGCGCCGCAAATCCACACGCTCGAGGCAGAGCAACCTCCGCCTCCTCGCTCCAGCGATGCAGCGAAGCACAACTCTTTCTTGCCGAAAAGCCACCGAACATGTATCTCGCTAGTCCGAGACCATGGGGATAAATTCTAGAGGAGAGAGATCCTTCACGAGGAGGTGTGAGTGAGAAGTGAGAGGAGGGCTCCTTTTATAGGAGGAGGGGAACCCCAAGGGGTGGCCGCATGGGGCTGCCCCTTGCCTCCCCTCATCATGTGGGTGGACACTCCACTCACAAAATGACCCTTCAAAAGTCCACTCAAAATCCCACTCAAAATCCCATTAAATTTCCACCAAATTTAATGCAAACTCTCATTAAATAAAACTCTTTTATTTTATTCAGAATTTTGTCAATTACTTTAATGACAAACATTCACAAATAACCCTTGCTAGAATTCTATTTCACATGCATAACCACTTTATGCAATTTCACCAAAACTGTTTGGTATCTAGTGAAATAAATTCTGCGCTTGTTTATTCTTTCGGCATGAAACTTTTGCTCCAATTGGATGTCGGTGTCTCTATGTGTCACCCTACGGTTCGTGAATAATGCGGACATGATCGAGACCCCTCTCGATCAATAATCGAGCGGGATCGAGACCCATCTCCCACACATTCAACGATGACTTTCTTGTGATCGACCTTTTACGCTAGTATCTTAATCCCTTTGTCTCACGATATATTACATGTCCGAGATTCGATCATCGGTATCTCCATACCTAGTTTGATCTCATGCACTCTTTTCTCGTTCCGTGATATAACATTCTAGTGATCAAATCACTTGCTTGCAAGCTAATCAATGTGATATCACCGAGAGGGCCCAGAGTATATCTATCCGTCATCGGGATGAACAAATTCCACTCTTGATCCATGAGCCTCAACATAACACTTTATTAGTTGAACCCATCTTTATAATCACCTGATTACGTGTGACGTTTGATGTTATCAAGAAACTCTTAGGTGTTAGTGATTGACATGATCTCATGGTCTAAGGATTAGGATCACTTTAAGTTGTTATAGCAATATAAACTCAATGACTTTGATCGTAATGCTATACTTCGGATGAATGTTCATCACATCATTACACTAATGTTGTGATCCCGTTATTAACAACATCCAATGTCCATGATCAGGAAACCTTGATCATCTTGTTAATCAACGAGCTAGTTTATGAGAGAGGCTTAACTAGGAACTTTCTGTTTGTTTATTAAACACACATGTATTAACGTTTCCGTATTAATACAATTATAGCATGCAAAATAAACATCTATCATATACTTGGAATACACATAATAAACAATTTATTATTGCCTCTCAGGGCATATTCCCTTCAGACAGTCTCACGAAAGATGCGGTGCAAGATGTCATAAGTAGGGAGGAGCCCTTTGATCTTTCCAGGGATTCCGCGCCCCCGGATGTACAGTGGGGCAAGCACATCTTTATTCATGGGACGATCATTGGCGTGGCACCGAAAGCCAACGGGAATGTCCTTGCCACGGTCTTCGTACCCGAGGATAGCCCCAAACTCAGCCAACATTGCTTGCTTGACAACACCCTCGGTCATCCAAGTGAGAGTCCGAGTATCATTCTTGGCAAAGTGAACGGTTGCATAGAACTGAGCAATGAGCATTGGATCATAGTTGCACCGGAACTCCATAATGGGAAGCAAGCCAATGTTGGTGCAAATGTCAAGGGCCTCACCAAAGTAGTTCAGATTCTTCCTCACATGATTCATCTCGATCCATTTTTGAGGAACCACAATTTTGGCATCTTTCATGAGAATCTCATGGAACACCCACTCTTGAAAATCCGTAAAGAAGAGGCTATTTTCTCGAGCATGAGAGCGAGCTGTCCCATATGGACTGACCACCCGCAGGGCATGAAATTCTTTCTCAGACAAATCAGACAACATCTTTGGCCCAGATGGCCCGGAACTTTGGCTCTTGCGAGGACCAGAAGGAGGAGGAGGTGGAGGAGCTTTACCATGACCAGCACTTTGCTTGACCCCCCCACCCCTACGACCACGAGTTGTTGGCAGTTTCAGACGGGCACTAGGTTGAGGCATGACCTCCTCTTCTGACTCAGTCTCAGATTCCGACTCATAGTCCTCGATCTCATAGTGAGCTTTGGAGCGCTTGCGCGATCCCCGGGAACCCCTGCACCTGTGAAAGAACGAGGGTGATAGCATAGGGGTAAGGGCACAAGAACTTGAGACAAACAGAGGATGGAACTTTGTGTTTAAAAAAAAATTGCTGCCAGTACAGGGCGGTAGTACCGGACCTGCACCAGCGGTAGTACGGGAAAAAGATTCCCGGTACTACCGGCCCGCGACCATAGTGCAGATCTAGACTAGAAATCCATGTATGTGAAGGGTTTCGCGGCATAGTAAATCAAAATTTTCTACGGATGCGAACAGAGGGAAATCCAAGATCTAATCTAGGATATGCAAACAACGAGAGAGATTGGATTAGATCTTCATACCCTTGAAGATTCGCACATCGGAACGTTCGTGATGTAGGTGATGTAGCTCGCTTCTCCTCCTCGCGATCCGATCCGATCTAGCACCACAAGTGGCGGTGCCTCCGTGAGATGCACACGTGCAGCACCTCGACGTCTCCTCCTTCCTTGGTCCAGCAAGTATGGTGGATAGATGGGTTGGATCTACAACGCGACGGCGCGGTGCAATTGGTGGAGAATTTCTGCAGCAGGGCTCCGCCTACAAGCAGTCGGGAGGGAGAGAGGAGGGCAGCAGGGCGGCTAGGGTTGGAGGGGAAGGTGTAGAGGGTTGGTGCGCCCCTAGCCCTCTATATATAGAGGGGTGGTCGCAGCCCTAACCCCTCCCCCAAGCCAAGGCCGGCGGCCCCAAGGAGGAAGAGTGGGGGGCAAGGAAACCCCCCCCTTCTAGAAGCTCTATCTAGAGTTTAAACCTCTCTTGGCCGGCTGGGCCCTATGGGGCCTTGTGCCCCTGGCCCAATGCGGCCAGGGCACTCCCTCATAGGCCCATTCCCCCTCCCGGAAGGTGGGGCCACGTTGGTCCCCTTCGGAAGGTTCTAGAAGCTTCCTAACAATACCGATTAACGGAACAATTCAACTCCAAAACTGCACTGCCTTATATGAATCTTATTCGCCGGACCACTCCGTAACCTCTCATGATATCCCGGATCCCATCCAAGACTCCGAACAAAAACACATAAACCAATTATCCAATCTATCCTAGCGTCGAGACACGTTAAGTGTGTGACCCTGCGGGTTCGAGAATATGCCGACATGATCTTCTATCAATAATCAACAGCGGGGTCTGAAACCCATATTGACTCCCACATTCATCGATGATCATATCGGATGAAGCACGATGCGGATTCAATCAATCCCATATATATATTCCCTTCGTCTCGCGATATTTTACTTGCCCGAGATTCGATCGTCGATGCGTCATACCTAGTTCAATCTCGTTCACAGCAAGTACTTTACTCGTTTCGTAATCCGATATCACTTTGTGATTAACTCCTTAACCACATGCTTGCAAGCGGTGTTGATATCGATTACCGAGTGGGCCCGAAGTATATCTCTCCGACTTGGGAGGGACAAATCCCATCTCGATACATACAACCCAACAGGTACTTTCCGATCACCTGAGAGACACCTTTATGATCACCCTCTCATAGGATGACGTTTGATGACCTCAAAGCTTTCTTCCAATACCAGGGAGTTGTATTATCTCATGGTCTAAGGAATACAATATTTGACATAAGAAAAGCTTCGCAAAGACAAACATGATGACACGATCTAATTGCTTCGCTTAGTTTGGGTCTGTCCATCATATCATTCTCCCAATGATATGATCTCATTATTAATTGACAACTCATGTCCATGGTTAGGAAACCTTAACCATCATTAATCAATGAGCTAGTCCTTAGAGGCATACTAGGGACACAGTGTTGTTCACAAACCACACAAGTATTAAAGTTTCCGCTTAATACAATTCTAGCATGCAATATAAACATTATCATGAACAAGAATTATAATAATAACATCTTTATTATTGCCTCTAGGGCATAATTCCAACAGTCTCCCACTTGCAATAGATTCAATAATCTAGTTTACATCTGGCAGCAATCTCACACCCATGGCACTGAGGTGCTGATCATGTTTTACACGTGGAAGAGGTTTAGTCAATGGATCTGCGACATTCAGATCTGTATGTACTTTGCTAATCTTCAGATCTCCATCTGCTATATAATCTCGGATTATATGAAACTTGCGGTTGATATGCTTGGTCTTTGGATGATATCTTGGTTCCTTAGCGAGTGCTATGGCGCCAGTGTTGTCACACAATATCTCCAGTGGGTCCAATGCACTTGGAACCATGCCAAGCTCAGTGATGAAGTTCCTGATCCAAACTCCTTCACTTGACGCTTCTGCAGCAGCCATGTATTCCGCTTCTACTGTAGATCCCGCGATCACGCTTTGCTTGCAGCTTCTCCAGCTCACAGCTCCTCCATTCAAAATATACACGTATCCTGTCGGTGTCAAAACTAGCATCGACGTAACCTTTTACGACAAGTTGTTCATCACCCCCATTGAAAGGATACGGATGTCGCCTAGAGGGGGGGGATGAATAGGCGATTAAAACTTTTCCTAGAGTGGCTCAACAAGGGCGGAATAAAACTAGTGTTTACTTTGTAAAGCACAACCTAGAAACAACTAAGGTTTACCTATGTGCACCAACAACTTATGCTAAGCAATACAAGCAACAAAGTGATAGCAAGATATATATTACTTCAAGCACGAAGGCTATCACAATGTAAAGTGCATAAGTAAAGAGCTCGGGTATAGAGATAACCGAGGCACGCGGGGACACCGATATTTTACCGAGTTCCTCCCAACATGGAGTACGTCTCGTTTGGAGAGGGGGTGGTATCAAACCACCAACGCCACAAAGGCCTCCCTTATTCTCCGGTGAATCTCACCCCAATGGGATCGATCCACGCTTCCACTATCGGTGCACTTGTCGGTGGCAACCGGAACCTCTCACAAGGTTGGGGCACAACTCCACAACTTAATTGGAGGCTCCCAACAAATGCCACAAAAGGCCTCAACAAATGCCACCAAGGCCACAATGCCACCAAGGCCACAAAACCGTCTAGGGTTCCAAGAACCCAAGAGGGACAAGCTCCAATGAGCAACTCAAACCAAATCCTCCGAGGAGAACTCAAACCGATGCACCAAATGCAAATGGCAAGAAAACCACAAAGGTGTTCAAATCCTTCTCTCCCAAATTCCACCAAAGCTACAAAAGCTTATGGGGGAATAAGAGAGGAAGAACAATGGAGGAAATCCACAAAATACTCCAAGATCTAGATCTCAATATGTTCCCCTCACTTAGAGGAAAGATTGATTGGTGGGATTGTAGATCTAGATCTCCTCTTTCAAATCCCTCAAGAATATGCAAGAATAATTGGAGGGATTGAGAGAAAGCAAGCTCAAGAAGGTAAACAATGGAGGGGAAAACTTGCAAGAATGGTTAGGGAACCATTGGGGAAGAAGGCCCCTTAAATAGGTTCCCCGAAAATCCAACCGTTGAAGCCAAAAAAACGCGAATCCCGGTACTACCGGACATTCCCGGTACTACCGGACATTCCCTGGGGATCCCAGGTCGCCAAACGCACCTTATTCAGTACCGACCGGTACTACGGGGCGGTACTACCGGTCATCCCTGAACGAAAACGGCCATAACTTTTGCATCCGGACTCCGATTTTGATGATCTTGGGCTCGTTTCGAAGAGGACAACAACCTCTAAAATATCATGCAAATAAACATTATAGTCCAGCAAAGGAGGATAGATCCAAATGACGAAAGGTTTAACCTCTATCAAAAAGATGAACCGATAAAACCTCCAACATAAAAAACGTAATAGAAAATGCATATGAAATCCGTTTTCGATGAACGAGAGCTTGTCATGGAGATTAACACAAGCTCTAAATACTCACATGAGTAAGAACCAAATAATGGAAGGTTTTACCTATCTCTAAAATACAAACCGGTAAAACCTCCAAGATCAAAACGCAATAAGATATAAAAGGGAAATCCGTTTTTGATGGACTAGAGCTTGTTATGGAGATTACCACAAGCTCTATATCCTCACATGGATAATACCAAATAACAACCAAATATGATGATACAAGTATGCAAAGGTTTGATCTCTCTCCGAACGATGTGACCGAGTTACTCATTCGAGAGCCCCTCTTGATAGTACGGTTATCTATCCTAAACCCGGTCTCCCAACAAACATGAGACCGACAAAAGGGAAAACCTATCAATATTATACCTTTGCCTTGAGCAATCCACTTGAGATCGATGTAGACGATCTTGTCCTTCTCAAGATGGACACCTTTCTTGATTCCTCATCATCGATCCATGATCACCGAGGATGGCAAGCATCAAACATGAGATCTTCTATAGATGGCGCATTTTGAGCTTGCACAACACATCTTCTTCTCATTTCATATATCTTGAAGTCAACACATGCTCCAAGCAATGCCAATGGACAAATCCTACAAGTATAACTTAATGCACACATTAGTCCATAAAGATTGTCATTAATTACCAAAACCACACATGGGGGCCCAACATGTTCTTTCAATCTCCCCCATTTTGGTAATTGATGACAATCCCTTTAAGAGGGTTTATATAAGGAATATTAATGAATAAAATGGTAATACCAATATCAAATACTACAAAAGTGTGTGATATTGGTACCACCACCATATATAGAGCAAACTCCCCCACGATCTATGCATGTGTGATGAACTTGAATTTCATTGCATATATTGCCAATCATTATCATTGGTGGAGTTTCCTCTATATATACCACATGCAAAGCAACAACAAGGATGCAAGAGCATGAGAGGCAAATGCACAAGAACAAACTCAATGCATAAACCAACTTCCCTTAAACCCTCTAAAACTTTCGATTGCCGAAATGGGTGACAAGTTCTAGAAGGCAAATATAGTAATAATTCCTCCAAAGGTGTGCCTTCGCACACATCCAATGAGGAATACTTGGGAGGGAGTAGAACTATATCGAGGACCAGAAGATTGCAAAAATAAAGTCAAATGATGCAAGCAACTACAAGGTCCGACAAACCAATTGAAAACAACAAATGAGTTGAAATGGAACCTACAAGATATTATGATATGAGCAAGAGAGTGCTTTAAATAACAAATAGAGAAGCTCCCCAAGATTTGTGCACTATTCAACATAAATGCATTAGAATACATATTGCACAAATATGGAATCCTCGCTCCCCCATAAGAATTTAAAATCAACAAATGAGAAAGAAGACAATGTGCATTATTAGATGAATTAGATGATCTCCCCAAAGATAATGCACCAATTATGATATTTGTATTTGGAATCAAGGTGCCTAATCATGGAATACTCACTCATCCAAGTTCATTTAACAATACAAGGCATGAGAGAATAAATATGAGTGCCCAAAGATGCAAACAAGAGGAACAAGCACTCATAGGAAATTAAATTTGGAAGCCACCGAAGAATCAAAAGGAATAGAAAGTTGGTCTCCAAGGATTTAAAAATCAACTAAAATTATCTTCTCATATGTGTATATGTCTCTAAGTGGATGACATCACAAAGACATATGCCCATAAAGAAACAAGCACATACAAGGAAGATATACAATAAAGCACATGGAAGCAAGAATGAAGTCACAACATATACCAATAAGATTTTTGCTTCAAAGCATGGCCAAAGGCTCACATATATCTTATTGTACATAATGGACTTCAAACACAAACACACTACAAATATTACAACTATCACCAAGGGAAAAGGAGAAAGTTGAAATATATGAAGAAAGGAAACAAGTATCATAATAGAAAATAGACTAGCAAAATCTCACTATTGCATATGAGAGAAGTTGAGGAAATGATAGGCAATAAAATTGCTAGATTGACATATTTGGGATTGGAGGATCATGTGCATGATTTTGTATAGTCCCAACTACATGTACTCATCTCAACTTAAACACATATACACTAGAGAGTCCTCTTAAAAGCATGGCTAGAACTACAACAGTTACAAATACATTAATTCATGCTAGAAGGCAACCGACAAACGGTTGGAATCAAGATATGTGAGCATGAGAAAGAGATACTTGTTACCGAGGTAGGATGTAGAGGATATGAATTCGTTGATCATCCTATAGCTTGCCTCAAATTTTCTTCTAAGCATCACTTCTTCAAAATTGAGAGACAAGCGTCCAATATATCTCCAATGTACCTAAAACACATTTAAGTACAAAATGGTCCCCGAACTTATTGGGTCCAAAGTAGTTAGATAAACTACAATACATAGGATAGACTCCACATAATTATGTGCACATTGATATTAGATTGAATTTCATGCACAACTTAGCCGATGGGAATTGGTGGAGTTTCCCCTATATATTGGATCAAAGAAAGCAAACATGCCTTAATATAAACATATAGTAAATATGCATGCATAAAGCTTTCAAGAACCAAAAAGGAGATACAATTTGAACAAAAACACCAAGTAAACCGAGATGGCACACTCAAGAGTGTGACAAGACAAGCGGTGTCCAAATTGTATCAAAGGACCAATTCAACACATGAACGATCACAAGTTCAACAAATGAACTAGGCTAAGGCCAAAAGAGAAAAAATAGATAGAAATAAAAATGCTCAAGGATTTATATCATACTAAAATGGTCAAATCAAGAAGCAAGGAATGATACAAAACCAACTCCCAAAAGGAGAAATGTTCCAACAAGAAACCAAACTCCCCAAACTTCTCATGATGGCACAAAATACCAAAACGAAAGGATTGGGCTTCCAAGCACATAAAACCCGATATGTATCAAACAATGAAGCATAAATATGAGTGTTCTAAATAATATAGGAGAGCTCCCCCATAGATAGTGCATTATGTAGGATTTTCCTTATAAATTCAAAATGCACACAAATGGGATCATCACTTGCACCTACAATAAGTAAAACACAAGAGGATATCAATAAAATAAGAAGATCCACAAGAAGCAAGGAAGTCTTGGGAGACAACACAAAACATTTTCTTGGCCAAAGATAGAATAAAAATAAGCAAGGCTAAAGTGAATATGATCAATAAATTCTACCTTAAATTGAGTACTCATTGTCCAAGGACAAGAAATATTGGGAATAATTTGCCCTAGGTAGTTCATACGGATATCCAAGATCATATAAACACAACAAGAAGCATATAACTAAATATAGGAATTGAGCATGATACTTCAAACAAGACTCTTGGTAGCTTCCAATAGTCACACAATCACTATGATTAGAGTAACTTGAAGCAAATGGTTTCCATGCGAATATAAATATCTAAATATGAGGAAACACATACCAAGAACCACTCTCATATACAAGATCCAAAATAAGATCAATAAAGCCATTTAATCAAATTGGAACTTGTATGAGCAAATGTGTCACATAGGTGCTAGATAATTATCAATATCAATTCTAAGTGACACAACCTCGAATATTCACATTTTCTAGGATTGTAATATGCACTAAGCATATGACTCCCCCATAATGTGATACTACCATAAAACCAACACGAGGCAAAATGATACAAATAGAGATAATTAATGGACATTATAAAATTAAATTTCTCATGAGAATTATACCACATAGAGACTAGACAATAATCCAATATAAATATTAGGTGGTATTCCTCATGTACACACATTTTTAGGATTGTGGAATGCCCAAGCATAACACTCCCCCAAAATGGGATAATCCATTAATCTCTCACAAGAGCCAAATAAGATACCAAATATAACCAAGTAAGGCTCAAACACAAGAAACACACATACATGGAGTGCCACCTAATCATACAAAAATATACTTGATATCTCAAGATAATTAAG
This sequence comes from Avena longiglumis, assembly GCA_030063025.1. Classification (NCBI taxonomy): domain Eukaryota; kingdom Viridiplantae; phylum Streptophyta; class Magnoliopsida; order Poales; family Poaceae; genus Avena; species Avena longiglumis. The sequence continues at coordinate 472,520,844 of CP125978.1, read as the reverse complement.
TGGAAAGCACAACATGTACAAAAGCATGGAAGATACAAAACCAAAACATGCACAAGGGGGCGAGTAACTTTTAATGTAAAGAGTTTAGCATATGTTACCACAAGGAGGAACATTGGAAATATAATAAAATCATGATAATCCAAATGGCTTGGCTTGACAATAATAATTGATGAAGATCCCTCAATTCTTCATAATGTAGCCAAGACTCCAATGCCCTCCAAAACACACCTATTGATCAAGTTTTGGCTTGTTGGTCCCCAACCAAGTTGGGTCCTAAGAAGTTAGTCACAATAGGCTTGGCAACCCAAATGGTTCTTTTCTTGACACCACATTGAGCACCAACAAATTTGGCAACCACATTGCCAACCTCATCCTTACGAAGTGAATAAGAATCATCAATCAAGATAGGATGGGATGAGGATTTACCAATAGTGCATGCGTAAGAAATGTGCCCCTTCACACGGCATATGTAGCAAGTTCTACTCTTGCTATCTTTCTTTTTGGATGAAGAAACAACTTGAGGAAGAGCTTGAGTCTTCTTGGGAGGAGGCCCATCTCTAACAAGATGTAGATCTTGAGGCCGCTTCCCTTGTTGCTTCTTACCAAGGTACTTCTTCTTTAATGGGCAATGTTTGACATGATGCCCTTCTTCCTTGCACTTGAAGCAAACAATGTTGGCCGGATTCTTGACTTGATCTTGGCCGTTCTTCTTGTTATCCTTGTGCTTCAACTTGATAGTGGACTTGTTCTTGGCATTGGAGTTGAATCCAAGCCCACTCTTGTCATTGGGGGATTTTTGCACACTCAAGATTTTGTTGAGTGCGGCCTTTCCTTGATGACCCCTTTTCAAGTCATTCTTCAAAGAAGTGACTTGGTCCTTGAGCTCTTTGATTTCCTCTACATGGTTAGTTTCAACAAAAGTACTAGAGGAAGTAGATGCTACATTGTTAGAGCAACAAGGCATGGAATGTAATTCATCACGAGATATAGCATGGTTGTGAGAGGATGAATTACAAGGACTAGCACATGGCAATATAACATTTGGAGTAGATATAGTGCTAATGTCCACATGAGGCCCACTAGATGTTACCTTTGACATGATGGCCTCATGAGCCAACTTTAGCCTACCATGGGAGACTAGGAGATCCTCATGCGAGCTTGAGAGCTTAACATGGCTTTCTTCTAATTTCTCATAGTTGCTAGTTAGCAAAGCAAGTTGAGCCTTTAGCTCAACATTCTCCTTCAAAATAGATGCTTCACAAGAAATAGAGTTAGTAGCACAAGCATCATTACTATTAGCAAGAGGTGAGGGAAACTTGTCAAGCTCTTTTGAATATGAGGCTTTAAGTTGCTCATGTGACTCAGTGAGTTTGATGAGCTCACCCTTTATGACCCTAGAGCCATTTTGAGGTGCTCAAAATCCTCAACAAGTTTAGCATAAGCAACTTCAAGTTCATCATTTTTAATCTTGAAGGAGTTAGCCACCGCAAGTTCTCTATCATGGTATTCCTTTACTCTAGATAATTCTAGAGTAAAAGTCTCCTCAAGAGATTCTTTGGTGGTTTGTTCTTCTTCAAGGGAGTCCTTTACTTGAGCAAGTTCATTAGCATATTCACGCTCAAGTGCAAACTTTTCATCAATTATGTTTTCTTTCTCCTCAATAAGATCATTGCCTTCTATAGCATAATTCAAGATTTCAAGAAGGTTGGAGGAAGCAAGTTTATTTTTGTAGAGAGAACTATAGATAACCTCTCCCATTTTCTTAATAGAGGTAATATCATACTTACCTCTATAATCATCATTATCATTCTCAACCTCATCATCATCATCATCATCATGAGGTACAATGGGATTCAAAGAGGTTACCTTTGTTCCCTTAGCCATAAGGCACATGTGAGAACCGGAGGAAGGTGATGATGAGATTGCACTTGAAGCTCTCTTCAAGACCTTGTCTTGGCCCATAGAATCTTCATTTTCCTCTACATGGTTAGCAACACAAGCACTAGAGGAAATAGAAGCATTTTTATCATGGCAACAAGACAACATGAACATATCATCATGAGATTTGTTCAAGTCATTTCTACATGATATGCAAGGACTATTAACTGTTATCGCCACATTTTGGCCAAAGGAGGAGATGGGCCCTAATCAAGATGGGCTTGGAGGATGCATATATGCAACGTATTGCTGGATCGGCCTTGTGCGTGGATTTGGGCTAAATTGCCCGTGTATCTGTATATTATAGTAGGATACGTTTCGGTTTAAGTAAGAGATAGAGTTGTTAGGGTTATTCCAAAGATAGAAAGTCTCCGGACTATAAATATGTACCTAAGGTTATTGAGAAAGGAGGACGATCACGTTCACGACAAACACAATCTCGGCGCATCGCCGCCCCTTGTTTCTAGGGTTTCTTTCGGGTAAGTGTCATGCTGCCTAGATCGCGTCTTGCGATCTAGGCGATTCGCTATGCGTTATTTGGTGTTACTCGTCTGAAGCCTTGTTGATGGCGAGTATCATTATCATAGATTTGTTTGGGCTAGCATCGGTACCTTTTGTTATGATTGTTTAGTTATCGCCTCTAGTTATCTCGCTACCTTTGCACCTTTTCCGGTGTAAGGCAGCACCTTGCTTGATCTTTATTCGATTGATATGATCTGTTATAGTTATGCCTTGTTTTCCAAGGTTTAGTTTGATATCCACATAGTCGCCTTGGAAACGGGTTGAACGATCGATGATGCGTGAGGATATGGTTTGCTAATTCGAGAGGAGTTGTTCCGGGAATTGACTTTACGTTGGTTGTTAGGCCTTCTCTAGGGTTAGTTTTCTATCATCTTTTGTATTTACCAGGCTCAATTACGTGTAGGATGTTCCAATTATGCGGTGAAAACGTTAAACTGTCGTAGATCGATTTAACTTGTATTGATGAAGCAAAACCCCATGTTACCGTAGATCTAATGCGTAACCATGGGATAATCGGCTCGAGCCGATTCACGAAAACACAGGAGCCGGTCACGGCTCGAATTTTACGTATACTTGTTTACCATGCAGAAACTCGAAGCAATCCATCACCTTCCTAACCAGGTATAGGTCAGTGGCACGCCCTTGCATCAGCGGGGCGTGTCTGGGAGTTTTGAGCCGTTGCGAGGGACCGAGGCCCACCAGCCTCCGGAGCCTCCGGCTCTTCGTGTTGCTCGTCGCGGCTCGCCGTGGGTTTTGACAGCAACACATTACATCGCCGGTGGGGCCAACAACATCTGCATCAACATCCGACGCTGCGATGGGGGCAGACCGGTCACGACGATCTGCCCGAGGAGCACAAGGCGGCATGATGATATCAAAGCTCTCTTGAGCCGATCTCATCGGCTCTTTTGAGAGGACCCGTAAGCATGGCATCAGGTGGAAAGGGTTCTCACCCGAAGGTGCTCTTGATGAGGTGGATCTGTCTGTTCCTTCAGAGGAGCGCACCAGAGCTCTGCGACAGGAAGTCAATTACATGGTGGCTCATTCTCTTCACCGCCATTCTGAGAGCCTAGTAAACGCTTTCGAGCGCATCGCGGTTCGCGTAGTTCAGGAGATCATGAAACATCAGTACTCTCCGTCGGGGCCTACTCTAGGGACTCACCAGGGAGAAAGACCGCTCCAGACCAGGCCACAGCTGCCATTCACACTTGCAGCTCCGGAGCCACCAGGGGCAGCGGCGTACGTCGTCTACAAGGTCGGAGGTGACCCAGGCGATTGCCAGTTCCTGTTTGAACCACCTAAAGAAATCCCACATGGATATGTGTGCACCTACGTGCCGGACTGCAATAGCCTGACGCGCATGAACCAGATTGCAACCGCAGGGATTTCGGCGAGTTTCGGGCGAGGGCTTGGAGCGGTATTCTGGGCAGGATGTGCAGGATGGACGCCGATAAGCGTGGCTAGCCAAGTATGCCACCGAACGAGTCATGAGAATTTAGCCCTGCAGCTCAAACGGTGGAGCAAATCCGTACCATCTTGAGAGACTGGTTAAACCGTGCAAGAGAAGGACAATCGGCTATTCCAAGCCATACCAACGAGTTTGATCTGATTCGCTGCCACCCAAGTATCGGCTCCCGAGTTCTCAAGGTTTAGCGGATCGGAAGGGTCGAGCTCGATCGAGCATGTGAGCCGATACCGCACGATTAGGCATGATTTCAGCATCGGATCGATTCTGCGTAAGGTTCTTTGCGCAATCTCACAGGACCAGCTTTTGGGTGGTACCTCGTTGCCACGATTCGATCCGCACTGAAGCAACTGGAAGAGCAGTTCCACATTCAAGATCATTCGGGAAGCTAGGCTGGCATTGCAGATCTGGCGCAGGTGCGGCAAAAGCGGGGAGAAACGGTAGCCAAGTACATTCAGCGTTTCAGGACTGTCAAGAACCGATGTTATTCGGCTCGTTTAACTGAGAAAGAAGCAGTCGAGATGGCAGTGTTGGGTCTCTCAGCACCTATCAAGGATCTGGCTTTCCAAGTAGAGTACAATTCATTGGCGCACATGGTCCAGAAACTGACAATGTATGAACAGCGCCACCCTGAGTTGTACCAAGACAAGTTCAAACGTCCGATAGGCCTGGTCGATACAGAAGAAGAGGATCCTATACAAGACTAGGAGGTGGCCGTGGCTGAATGGGCTCGGGGGGCAGATCCTGTGTCCTGCAAATGGGTAAAGCAGCAAGGGCCTGCAAAAGGGTTCGACTTTGATGTGAGCAAAGCTGAGCAGATATTCGATTCTTCTTTGAAGAAAAAGCGGTGAAGTTACCAGAAGGCCATAAAATCTCTACGGCTCAAGAGATGAACGGGAGACCATACTGCAAGTGGCATCACTCGTTCACCCACACCACCAATGATTGCAAAGAGCTACGTCGCCAGATCCAAACAGCGATAGAGCAGGGCCGTCTGATCCTTGGGCAATTCGCCATGAAAGTAGAAACAAACCCGCTTCTGGCGTCAACATGGTAGAACACCACTCCCGAGGCGTCGCTTAGATTTCTCGTTCGATGTTAATATGGCGGGCCTGTGTACCACCATGGCACATATAAGGAGGAAGGCGGTCGCTCGGGGCAAAGAAAGAGAGGAGGCTGGTCCACGTGACCGGCCCGTTATGATGACAAAGTGATTTAACCGAGGAGCAAGTGATAAGCGTGCGATATCAGAAGCCACACTCCACGCATCTCCTTAACAAGTATGAGCGTCAGTATGACCAACGTCGCCGGCACGATAGAGATGATGAAGGATATGAACACCTCGCTAGGGGAAAGTCAAAAGAAAAGGAAGGCGTAGATAAACATTGGGATTGTCCTTTCTTCAAGTATTGCTGGGATGCGGGAATAAGCCGATTGCCTACAATAAACCGCCCGTAATGTGGACAGCGGAAGGATGACATAGGTCCGTTTGGTGTTCAAGCGTCAGGCCTCTCCGCCTCGAGCATAAGAGGAGTCATCTCGAGCAAAAGACCTTGAGGAGCCAATGGGTGAAGAAGAAGAAGACAGATATCACGCCAAGGTGGTGCCCGATGGGCTCGACACACCAAAAGCGTAGAGTTCAGCGGATGCGTAACTTGGAGGAAGCCAAGCCAAGACCTCCACGCTTTAAGGAAAGCACGGCCCGATCTGGCCGTGAAAATTCGGCAGACCTTGGAAACGGAAGATCGCCCGAAAAGGAAAGAGTGACACCCCAAACCGGTAAAAGCTGATGCGAAGACATCGGCTGGCACAAACATGGTGTTCATACTTCCGTCAGAGTTTTGCGCTCCAAGAACCAAAGAGCTACCATTAGCTTGATTTGCTGACCGGCCCACGGCAGTTATCTTTGAAAAGCCACGTGAGAAGGGCTACAAACATCTGAAAGCCCTGTACCTGCTGTAACATCCCAAAAATCATAGTTTCAAAACTCATTCATATCATCTTTGCATTTAGGGTTTTCTCAAAAATCATTTAGAGACAGATGTCTGAGCTATGATTTCATGTGAACAATTTATCTCAAATGGCCATCACCCTTTGAAATTTGAATGTTTAGGTTCTGGTTTGCTTGTCTCTATTGATGGAAAGATTAGGTGAAGCTTTTAACCAAGATTTCAAATTTAGAAATGGTTTCAAAATCCTTTTTCAAAATATTTGCAAAATAGAGCAAATCTCTGTTTACTTTGAAACCCAAGCTTGACCCAAGCCTTGCAAAGTAACCACTTAGTTAAAATGACTGTTTTTGAATCCACAAAACCCAGCAAAAATTCCCAAGGCAGTTTGGTTTCAAAAGGATTTGAATTCATATCAAATTCATACCAGAAAATGAATTTAGAAAAAGAAAAGGGCTTCTCAATAGGAAAAGGCCGCGCGGCCAGAATCTGGCCCAGCAACAAATCGAGCCCAGCAAGCCCACCCGGGGTCTCCTTATTCTACTCCCACGCATGGCGCCGAGTCACCGACAGGCAGACCCCACCTAAACTCCGCGCACCTCGCTGACAAGCGGGCCTTCTCCACGTCGGCGTCGTCTCCACCCGCACGACCCGTTCGTCCCCAAATCAACGCGAGCGTTTCTGGTTTTAATTTGCGGCGTCAATTCGAGTTATTGGCAGAGTGATTCTCGCTCGCGACCAGGCTATAAGAAACCCCTCTGTCCCCTCTCTCTTCTCCCCCAAACCCCGAACCCAGAGCGCCACCAGGCTGCGAGTATTACCCTCTGCAACCCCGCCGTCTCCGGCGACTACTCCGGCAAATTACGGTGAGTTCTAAGCTCTCATCTGCCTCTCATTCTTGCAAACTAGATCAGTAAGCCTTTGCGCTTCTTTTGACACATTCCTTTTGTCCTCGCATGAACCGTAGCTCCGGCAGCATCGTCAACTGGGCGCCGCCGTCTTCAGTATGAACTCCGGCGAGCTCTAGTGGTAAGCCCCGACCGCCCCGCGCCTTCTAGTTCAAACACACGACCCTGCCTTGACTCTGTGAATCTAACCATGTCCTCTTCTTGCCGTGGGGTGGTTCACAGCGACGTCCACGACGACCAACTGACGCACTGACGCCGTCCTCCACTCCGGCGAGCAATCACAACCGTGTCCGAGCGCCCCTTGACCAACCGTAAGTACGACAAGCTTCGCCAAGACCTCCTGAGCACGGTGAGCTACTCCTCGTTCTCACTTACCCCCTGTAACGCTGCCTCCGTCGTCGACTGACTGTTCCGCCGCCGGTAGCCACCGCTCCGCCGCCAGATCTTGGTCAGGACGATATCAGCCGTTAGATCTTTATCGTAGCGCTAGGATAGATTCACTTAATCCGAAGCGGTACACGATCTGAGCCGCCAGATTTCATTTAGATCCTACGGCTGTGGAGCTCGATCCCGTGCAAAACGGTATGGACGAATAAGAACATGACGCGTGGCTAGGTTAGATCTGAAAACAGATTTAAAAACCAGAATTTTGATCCAAATTCAAATGCTCATAACTTTCAATTGCCACGTTAGATTTTTGCAAACTTTATACCGTTGGATTCAGTGAAACAAGGCCTTTCTGAATATCCAATTTATTTAGCATATAGTAATAGTTAAAATGATTTTATTTTGTAGAACAAGTTTAAGGCTAATTTTGGATATAGATTTATTTGGTAAAATTATTTTGGGCCAAATAAGTATAGTTGACAAACTTGTGACATGTTAAGTTTCTGTAGTCGTGAGCATACTTGGTAGAATTTTCAAAAATCAACACTTAGTAAATTCTTGCATGCATGCATTCATATTATTTTTGATTGTATATAATTGTGTGTAATTGTATGCTTTATTTTCTTGTGTAGATTTTGCTAGTGATTGTGATTGTGAAGAGTGCTACTCTCCCCACTACCAAGGCAAGTGATATTTTCATGAATACTCCTATCCTAAGTTTTGTACTAGCATTAGATATTTTTGCTAAAGTATTGCATGATATTTTGCCTAGTGCTAAGATGGGAAATCCTAAGTAGAGAGAAATAGTAGAATTGCTAGGGAAATTTTCCTAAGTTAAGTTATCATTTTCTTCTTAGCCTAGCTACTTAGCAAACAAGGGTGGTGAACATCTATATGGTTTATGATAAAAATATTCTAAGTCAAGAGACTTATATTTTCATAATAAAACAACTAAGTCAAATGAACCTCCTGGGTGGAATGGAATGATGGGGTTATGTTGAGTGGTTACACAAGGCCATGGACTTGGGTTGTGTATCTCACTTGTGGTATGCCACCCAGGCACAAAGGGATTTGGAGGCCAAGTGTTGAGAAAGCTTACAGTGCAACCACTTGGCAATATGGGCTCTGCCTTGATCATATAGGTAGCTAGAACTTAGTCATTTGGACAGTTGGTGGTAGATGGGATGATAGGATGGAGCGCGTCCATTTGACTAAGGAAAGGCTTCTGAAAGGTCCTGTCTTGGGAAACCAAGTCAGTGGGAAAGTGCACAACCTCTGCAGATGGAAAACCTAAGTACTTAGCCTTGTCCAAGGCAATGGACACTTTTGAGCATCAAGACATGGAAGCTACAAGAATCTCATCACTCCAACTTCTAAGTAAAAACTTGTGGGTGAACAAGGGTGAAGGACCCCAATGTCTATTGGTGGATTCTTGGGAATGTTTTGACAAATAAAAACTTAGTGATTTCAACTAATAGGAAAAACTTATTTTTAAGCAAAGCAAAGCCAAGCTACACTTAGACAAAATGCATATAGTAATATAGTCCACTTAAAATATACTAAGGTATCACTTGCCAATACTATTCCAAAGTATTGACCCTCTGTGGCTGTAACTTGTGATGTTGCAGGTTACTCCGATGATGAATAGGAGTCATGAGTCTACACTCAACATGCTTGCCTGTGGCACATGAAGATGAAGACTTGTGTTTATCTACTTATTCCTTAAACTCTTGTAATAGGCCTATGGCCCTGAGTTGTAAAAGACTATGTTTTTATCTCTGGAATGAATGTAATAAACGACCTTTGTATCTGTGTACTTCATCTTAAACTGTGGATGCTAGCATTGATCCAGGGACTAGCATTGCAATCACAGGGATCCTATCCTTTATAAAGGAGGGGTCTAACAGATGGTATCAGAGCACTGTGTTGCCTGTAGGATTATGACCCTAGGACTAGAAAACCACTAAGGAAAAAGTTTTTCAACTACTTCTACACTTGTCTATTCTTCTCGTAAAACTTTTCTAATCTCTTTCAACTTCCTTTGTAGATGAACTCCATCAACGAAGCCGTGAAGAAGGGACCACTCATGACCATGACCTTGGAATGTGAAACTGAGTTTCCCAATATTCTCAAGGACCTCATGGAGGCAATGGATGCACATGGTGAAGCCGTGTACAAGGGCTTTCCAGTGATGGATGAAGGAGTGGAGTATTGGTGGGTGCAACTTCACTTGTACAAAAACAAGGAAGACAACCACAAAGAAAGGGGATTCTGCATGTACACCAACACTACAATGCACACCACATTCTTTGAGTCAGCCAGGGATGCAGCTTGGAGGACTATCAAAGAACTAAGTGCTAGAGTCAAGTGCAGAATGCTCAACCTCCAAAAGGACTTAGAGAAAGAGAAGGAGCTTACTCAAGAGTTGGAAGACACCAACCAAGAAATAAGGGGAGATGTTATAGACTTAGTGATAGAGTCAAGAGAGCAAGATTGGTGGATTGCCTCTAGGAACATTGTGTTTAATAATAGATCCCGTGAGATTGGATTGTAAGGATACTTCGTTAGTTGGACCACCACTTATCACCTTGTTTTCAAAAGATATTTTAAATAAGTATGGACCTTGAATGATGTAATGGATTTATGTATGCATGACTTGTGTGACAATTATGTTTCATGGATATGTATGAATGTTTGTCTTGATTTATTTTGAATTGCAATGTTCTAACTTTTCAATCTTATAAATAGATGCCTGTTGCCATCAGCACTATTGAGGAGTTTCGGGTTAATCGTTTTGGTCCCCGTATCATTGAGCTTACCACTCTGCTTGATATCCCTCTTCCCACCATCACGGTGTACCCACTCACCAAGTTCGAGAGGAAGGACCTCTGGGGCTTCAAGGTGACCCAGCCAGGACGCCAGACTGAGCCTACTACAGAGGACATCGTCTTCAAGTTGATGCACGATGACAGGGAGAGAGGCATGGAGGTAGTCATGCAGGACCTGATAGGATGACTTTTAGGCCGTCACTCCCGACAGGTTAGGGGCACTCACTTCCACGTCTTCGGAAGACGTGATGTTGATGGAGAGTCCATCGACTTTGAGGACGACTCGAGGAGCACTGCGGAGCCGATACGTATATATCTCCAGGACTTAGAGACTCTTCTCAGGCACGTAGATACGGACAGGACGAATGTCATGCTAGGTAATGACGAGCTTCAGGTGCAGCTTCGCGAGAAGGACAAGCTTTTTGCGCAGCAGGATGAGATGATCAAGGAAATGGAGACAAAGTTTGAGGCCCAGGACCGCAAGTTCAAGAGTCAGGAGAAACGCGTCCAGGATAGGAACAAGAAGATCCGGGACATGACTGAGGCGAAGTCCAAGGACTTCGAGCTTGAGCAGCAGCAGATGGTTATTGAGAGGCTTCGCTCCCAGAAGAGGGCTCTCAAGACCAAGGTTGATTCTTTGACCACTACGATTGAGGAGAACAAGACCGCGATGGAGAACGCAGGTCTTAACTTCGTCGAGGAGGAGATAGATGCTGACGAGTAGACTTGATTACTCGTTTACCTTTCATATTCATACTTGTTGTTGCGAACTTATTATTGGACCATCCGACATGTGGATGGCTTGCCACTTGTGTGTTTTACTTCATGAGTTTGTTATGTGGTTGTTGAACTTTTATTCTTATGTTGCTTGTTATGTGTTTGCTTATGATGTATTGTGCATGAAACATCTATGGGTATCTCATTCTTATCTATTTGAACAAACCACAGATGCCTCCCGTCACAAGCAAACCCGAACCCCAACAACATCACCCCGGAAATGCAACAAATGATGAATGCGCAAACACAGCTTATGCAAATGATGACAACATTCATCCAGAACCAGAATAACAACAACAACAACCCCAACAACAATAACAACAACAACAACCCTCCGGGTTTTGACATGCTCACCAGATTTCTACGTCTGAGGCCAGCAAAGTTTTCGGGAACAACTGATCCCATGGTAGCCAATGACTGGCTACGTTCTGTGAACAAGGACTTAGTGACCGTGGGTTGCACGGATGCTGAAAAGGTCAGGTTCGCAACACATCTGTTGGAAGGACCAGCCGCCACCTGGTGGGATAATTTCCAAATCACCACTCCCATTGATGAAGTGACTTGGGACATCTTTGAAGATGGTTTTCGCACCGCTCATATCTCATCAGGAATGATGAGTCTGAAAAATAAGGAGTTTCATAACTTGAAACAGTGCCACCGCAGTGTGGCAGAATACATAGAAGAGTTCAACAATCTAGCGCGCTATGCACCGGATGAGGTTGATACAGATGCCAAGAGAAAGGAAAAGTTCTTGGAAGGTTTGAATGACGAACTGAACCTACAGTTGTCTGTGGCATATGTTCCAACCTATCAGTCGTTGTGTGACAAGGCTGCTATTTTGGAAAGTAAAATGAAGCAAGTCGAGAGTAGAAAGAGGAAACACTCCGACAAACACAGCTCGGGATCGTCTCACAAACGATCTCACTATGATGGATGAGGCATCTCAGGATCCCATAAACATGGGAAATTCAACAAGCACCACAACCACAACCGTCATGACAACAAGCATCACCGTAGTCATGACAATGATAAGTACAAGAACCACAAGAGTGGACATAAGAGCCACCACAGTGGAAATGGTAGTGGAAGTGGAAGTCAGCATGTTAAAAAGGACATCAGTCAGGTTGAGTGCTTCAAATGCAAGAAGCTGGGGCATTATGCTAATGAGTGCCCTGAGAAGAAAGTGGAAGGACCTAACAAGCCCAATCCTTTCCAGAAAGGACAGGTTAACCACATCAATGTGGAGGAGGTCTATGAGGAGCCTGATGCCGTGGCTGGTAAGTTCAGACTCAATTCAATTTCAGCATTTGTACTCTTTGATACCGGTGCATCTCATTCATTCATATCAAAGGCATTTGTTGATAGAAATGGGTTTGCATCAGAAAACATTGGGTGTCCAATAAAGGTTAGTTCTCCGGGGGGAGATATGATAGTAAGCCTTGGATGCCGAGATCTCATCATAGAGTTTGGTAAGCATAAGTTTCCAGTAAGCCTGATAATTGTGGCATCCCGCAAAACCACTACTAGAAAATCGCGTCGAATTTGTGCATTGCATCGTCATCATCATGCATTGTTTGCCAAAACTATTTTTAAAAGCCGTTTTATTTTCTAAAACGCCCCAACTTTTATTCAAACGCCAAACCCCCCGGAAGTTCCGGATATTTGGTTTGTCAAAAACTATTTATAAAAGTTATTTGGAAACAAATAAATATATTAAATTATTTTAGTGGGGCAGTCGAACGGGCCGAAGCGACCGAACGACCGCCCCAGAAATATTAATCGGCCCAACCTGTCCCGCCCCTAAATCCTAAACTCACCAACTACTCTACCCACCCCCTCCATCCACATCACCCCAGCCAATGGGCTCTCGCCACCTCACCCCTCCTCCTCCCTCTACCTATCCTATCCTGCCACTTGTCCTAGCCCACCCCTTTTCCCTCACAGCCTCTCCCTCCCCTCTCCCCCCCTCCCCCCACTCCCAAAGACACACGTTGCCCACGCCACCCCTCACACTCCCCACGTGGCCCCCACGTCAAGACGCCCGCCACCAACCACCCGTTTCCCTGGTCCCGCGGGTCCCACCCTGTCCCCTTCCACCTTCCCCAGACCCAGCCTTCCTCCTAACTCCCCGAGTCACTCTGCTAGCCCTTGGTCCTCCCGTTCCCCTCGCCGGGCGACCCCTCCCCTCGCTCCTTTCCTCCCCACCGCTCGCCCGCTCCTGGCCTCCTCCTCCGCACCGCCATCTGCCTCGCCTCCTCCTCTCCCGCCCGCCTCCTCGCCCGGCGCCTCCTGTAACCGAGCCACTCTCCTCTCGCATCCTCCCACAGCCCCCGCTCGAACCTTCCTCTCGCCCGCCTCACCCCTGCCGCCTTCCCCGTCGCCCGCTCGCGCCTCCCGCCACCAGCTTCTCCGGCCCGGCTCGTCGCGCTCTCCCTCTTGGCGCTCCCTCCTCCTTCGCGGCCTCCCGCCCAGCCGTCGCCGCCCGCCGGCCTCGCTCGGCGCCGCCTCCCCGCCTCGCGTCAGCCGCGGCGCGCCTCCTCCCGCCGGAGGACCAGCCTTGGCCAGCTCCTCGCCCGTCGCCTCTGCCGCCGCCCGCGCCTGCGCCGCGCCCGGTGCGTCGCCGTCGCCTCGACCTCGACCGGACCGCCTCCGCCCAGCGCCTCGCCCACCGCCTCTGAGCCGCCTCCAGCCGGGAGTTTTCGCCGCCCGACCAAGCCTCGCGCCCGTCCGGAACCGCCCGCGCTGGCCTCGCCCGTCCAGCGCCGCCGTCGCCGTCGCCTCCTCGCTCGGGACCTCGCCAAGCTCGCCCGGAGTCCGGCCCTCCACGCCTGCCCGCCACCGCGTGGCCACAATGCCCGTGTGCTCATGTGCGTGTGCTCGTGTCGTGTGCTCGTGTGCGTGCTCGTGTATGTGTGTAGCGTGTGAACCCTATGGTCGTTTGGAGCACCGAGCTCGCCAACAACCTTCTTGAACCCTCGGGACGCAAGATCGCCAGACCGCAAGCACCTCCCGAAGATCGAGATCGAACCGGTTGAGAAACCGGCAAGACCTTCGCGATGACGAGAACGCCATCACATCGAAGTTTACGCTTTCCGGACATCGAGGTCCCGAGAGACGCCCGGCGGCCGAGAACCCGACATGGACACACCAAGTTCTTCATCGAGGAAGCAAGGCCGTCGACGTGGAACCATAGAACGCCGGCGCTTCACCGGACACCGAACATTCCCGCGCCAAGACCGACCGGCTACGCAAACAAGATCTGCATCCGACAAGAACGCCCCGACCGGGAAAACCGATGCGCCCCCGACACCAACCAAGTCCGGCTTCCCGGAACGCCAAGATCCACCCCGCTATCCGAGAACGCGTCCGTCGAACCCCGAACCCCAGATCCGTCGAACCCTGGACCCTGAGACCGACCCCGAACCCCGGAAAAACCCCAAGTTCGTCGAACCCTAATGTGTGCACCCTTCCCGAAACCCTATTTTATAACATAATAACAACTTGTTGCATATTAAATTGTCATTCCCGCATGCATATCTGTGGTTTGGGGGCCTTATGCCGATTCACCTAATAATTAAATATGGGGCCCATATGCGGGCAAATCTAGTCCCATATTGGCCTCATTTAAATTGGTGTAGCGAACCCGTTGCTATCTTCTACCATGTAAAACAACATTTAAATTGCAGGGTAGCTAAACAACCAGAACCATCTATCTAATTGTCGGGACCCCGGTTCCGCTTAATCGACCTAATTACGCATCGCACCTTTGCCATGCCATACATCATGCATGCATCATGCCGATCTTCCGTTGTATTAAATATTGCATCCGGTGTTTCTTCTAGTGTTTTGCTTCTTCGCGGATAAGGCCGTTGAGTTGATGTGAGCTTAGCCCGATCCTGGAAAACCTTCGACAATGTTTTCGAGTAGCATCTCCTCTTTCTACCTATCTTACTTTTATAGTATTTATTTCCCTCCGCTGATCTTTTGTCTGTACGTGTTGCGATGCTTTAGTTTCCGTACTGATTTCCCTTGCAGCCCTATATTGCCTTGGACACACCCTATTGCCTGTTGTTTGGTAGCTAGTTGGTCTTGCGCGTCGCCGTCGCTTGCTATATTGCTGTTGGATGTCGTCATGTGCCACAGTTGCTGATGTATTGCCGCATGTTGATGTTGGATATGATGCTAGTTTTACTTATCGTCACTTTAAATTTCCGTTTAATAACTAAAATTGAATAAGCAGAGGCATCGGTGGGTGATAGATAATATTTGGTTTCGAGCCACTTGTGTCCGTAAGACCCAGTACTTGATACTGTTCCTTGATTTTGCGCGCTATCCACATCCGGAGGTATATGGGACCCCACGAGCCGGAGCTTGATTCACTTATTTCTTGGGGCCACAAACTAGTTTGAGGTTTTATTTACGATCTGTACTTATGCCATGCTTACCGCTTTATTTACGATTGTGCGAGGTCACTGCTTTATCTTGTTAGGAGTGGGACACGTTTCAGCGGTGTCGACAAGCCACACTTCGGGTTCCCGATCGTTCTGGCCCACCCAAACCTTGAGGCCGTCTCGAGCTTGTCTACTCCGTTCGGGTTCTACTCAAGGGTGGCCCCTGAAATATTTCAATCTGTGATTGTTCATCGTGAAAGCCTCGTTGGGTTTTGATTTGGTTTTTCGAGGTTGATCGGCGTGTGTTGCTATTGGTGCACCCGGCGGGTAAAACTTTACAAAGCCGTGTCATGTTATGGACGACTTGGAGACCTGATATCTCGATCATAGACAAGCATAACTAAAGTTTATTGCTATAAATTTGACTTATAATGACTAGTAATCAGCTCTACTATAATGGAATGGCTAATTAATACTGCCCACCCTTGCTTGTTGGTTGTCGCTTGCGACAAATGTATCTGACTAGTAAGTATTGCAACTACAACGAATTGGCTGAATAAAAGTACCAACAACTGCTGGGTTTTGGGATTATATCATGCTATCTGTATCTGATTAGTAATTGTTGCAACTATCACGGAATGGTTAACTAAAAGTGCCCACTGTTTATCTTATCAGAACGATTATCTAAACTTGACTAGTAAAGTGCCGCAACTATAACTGAATAAATAAAACTGCCAACTGTGTGAGTTCCTCGGTTGACTTCCTCGTTTGGTCTCGAGGGGGGAAACACCAGGATGGGTTTGTTTGGTGATAGCCTCAGGTTGGATCCGGTTAGGTCATTCTTACCCCTCTCTGATAACCGCCAGTTGTATCGAGTCTCTATAGGTTGTTTAGTGCATGCTGCCGCTGCCGCTTCAGTCCACCATACCTATGTAGGCGAGGACCGCCGAATTCTAGCCTCGCTGTCTTGGCCTCGATCTTGGCCTCCTTCTTTTTCCTTTGCCCTTTGTCGGCACCTTTTGTTTAAGCAGGTTTTGAGATCGGCGTCGTTAGCGGGGTTACCCTTCCGGCTTGGCACAGGCAGGGTTATGGGCGCCATTGGTTATTCTTGGGGCTCTTAGCCCCATTTGCATCTTGTCCAGTGGCGGACTCTCGTTTTCAAGGTGATTTGGATCTTTGTATATTATATCATATTCTTGACTCTTTGAGTCATTTATATATATCTTACGTGGGTCCCATCGAGGACTGTTGTGTAATGTTATTACTTTTTCCACCCGCGCGAAAGTGCTGGTGAGCACCTTTGAATCGTTTCTATCGGGTTTGGTGAATTTTGCCCAAATTTGCATAGGTCCGATCTGAGGGTGTTACTGAGTGGTATCGAGCTCGGCGGTTGCGATACCCACAAGTCCAAACTGTAGGATAACCTAGCTAACGGCCGTAGAGTGTCAAAACTATTTTCGAAAATCGGTTGGATAGTTCTGATTAGGTCTGATTTTACTCCTTACCCCTCTGCTGATCTCCTCTTATCTCGACGTGTTTTGAATCTGCTCACTTATCTTTTCCTCGAGTCTAGGATTTCTCGTGGTTGGGTTCCGTGCCTTTAGGGTTTCGCTTCTTCCTTTGTTAGTGTCGCTACATCGGTTTTTCCTGCTATCCGAGGAATCCTCCGTCTGGTGGACTTCTCTTGTTCCTTCTCGTGTTTTCGGTGTTTTCCGAGCGACGACATCCTCTCGCGGATCCGATGCAGATTCTGCATCACCCTTTTGTTCGAACCTCGCTTGTCGAGATCTTGATCTGTTTAGAATGGTTGCGCTTTTCCACCGATTGTGCGGAGTAATAGTTTGGGTGCGTGATGGATTGGCCCCATGCCGACTACCCTTTCTATTCGCTTTTGTACATTGAAGTGGGCGAATGCATCGGTTCCCTCTTTCCATCGAAGTTAGGGTGGCTTTATTTGTTGATGCCTCTACCTTGACCTTTTGTTATCCGGAGTGTTCCTTGACGCGAGCAGGGACAACGACCTCTTGTTAGTGGTGTCGCGAGGATCTACACGAAGCGAGGAGACGCATCGACCTTCCTTCCGGTACCATGAGGCGGATCTCGGCGAGATCCCTTGTTAGTGGTGTCGAATTGTGGCATCCCATAAAACCACTACTAGAAAATCGTCAATTTGTGCATTGCATCGTCATCATCATGCATTGTTTGCCAAACTATTTTCATAAGCCCGTTTATTTTCTAAAACGCCCTAACTTTTATTCAAGCATGAACCCCGGAAGTTCCGGATATTTGGTTTGTCAAAACTATTTATAAAAGTTATTTGGAAACAAATAAATATATTAAATTATTTTAGTGGGGCAGTCGAACGGGCCGAAGCGACCGAACGACCGCCCCAGAAATATTAATCGGCCCAACCTGTCCCGCCCCTAAATCCTAAACTCACCAACTACTCTACCCACCCCCTCCATCCACATCACCCCAGCCAATGGGCTCTCGCCACCTCACCCCTCCTCCTCCCTCTACCTATCCTATCCTGCCACTTGTCCTAGCCCACCCCTTTTCCCTCACAGCCTCTCTCTCTCCTCTCACCCCCTCTCCCCACCAGTCTACCCCCACTCCCAGCACACACGTTGCCCCGCACGCCACCCCTGGCCACTCCCCACCGCGTGGCCCCACGCGGTCAGCACGCCCCGCCACCAACCACCCGTTTCCCGCGGGTCCCACCCTGTCCCCTTCCACCTTCCTGCACTCCAGCCTTCCTCCTAACTAACCCCAGCTCGCCTGCTTAGCCTCCGCGTTCCCCTCGCCCTCCCCTCCCTCTCGCTCCTTTCCTCCCCACCGCTCGCCCGCTCCGCCTCCTCCTCACCACCGCCATCGCCGCCTTGAGCTCGCCTCCCTCTCCGCCCGCCTCCTCCTCGCGCGCCGCCTCCTAACCACCATGAGCCACTCTCCTCTACGCATCCTCCCCACCCCGCGCGCCCCTCGAACCTTCCTCTCGCCCGCCTCACCCTGCCCGCCCCTTCCCGTCGCCCTTTCGCCTCCCGCGCCACCAGCTTCTCGCCCGGCTCGTCCGCGCTCTCCCTCGCCCGGCGCTCCCGTCTCCTCCTTCGTCGCTGCCTCCCGCCCAGCTGCCCGCGCCGCCCGGCCTCGCTGGCCCGCGCCTCCCCGCCTCGCCAACGGCCGTGTGGCGCCGCCTCCCTCCGCCGGAGGACCAGCAGCCTTGGCCGCTCCCTCGCGTCGCCTGCGCCTGCGCCACTGCGCCTGGCCTGCGCCCGGTCGTCGCCCGTCGCCTCGACCTCGACCGGACCCTCCGCCCAAGGCCTCGCCACCGCCTGCGAGCCCGCCTCCGCCCGCCTGGAGTTTCGCCGCCCGACCAAGCCAAGCCTCGCCCGTCCGGAACCGCCCAGCGACCGCCTGCCTCGCCCCGCCTCGCCGCCCGTCGCGTCGCCTCCTCCGCTCAGGACCCTCGCTTGCCCGCCGGTCCGGCCCGCCCTCACGCTGGGCCACCGTGGCCACAGGGCCGTAGCTGCGATGTGCTCGTGTGCTCGTGTCGTGTGCTCGTGTATGCGTGTGCTCGTGTATGTCGTGGTAAACGCGTGTGAACCCTATGGTCGTTTTGGAGCACCCAGCTCGCCAACAACCTTGACACGAACCCTCGGGACGCAAGATCGCCACGAGACCGGCAAGCACCTCCCCCGAAGATCGAGATCGAACCGAGTTGAGAAACCGGCAAGACCTTCGCGATGACGAGAACGCCACCGAACCGAGTTCTGCTTCCCGGACATCGAGGTCCCGAAGACTGACGCCCGGCGACCGAAGCCGAGAACCCCGACATGGACACACCAAGTTCTTCATCGAGGAAGCCAAGGCCGTCGACGTGGAACCATAGAACGCCGAGCGCTTCACCCGGACACCGAGAACATTCCCCCCGGAACGCCAAGACCGACCGGCACACGGTACCGACAAGATCTGCATCCGACAAGAACGCCCCGACCGGGAAAACCGATGCGCCCCCGACACCAACCAAGTCCGGCTTCCCGGAACGCCAAGATCCACCCCGCTATCCGAGAACGCGTCCGTCGAACCCCGAACCCCAGATCCGTCGAACCTCGACCTGAGACCGACCCGAACCGGAAAAACCCAAGTTCGAACCCTAATGTGTGCACCCTTCCGAAACCCTATTTTATAACATAATAACAACTTGTTGCATATTAAATTGTCATTCCGCATGCATATCTGTGGTTTGGGGGCCTTATGCGATTCACCTAATAATTAAATATGGGGCCCATATGCGGCAAATCTAGTCCCATATTGGCCTCATTTAAATTGGTGTAGCGAACCTTGCTATCTTCTACCATGTAAAACAACATTTAAATTGCAGGTAGCTAAACAACGTAACCATCTATCTAATTGTCGGGACCCCGGTTCCGCTTAATCTGACCTAATTGCATCGCACCTTTGCCATGCCATACATCATGCATGCATCATGCCGATCTTCTGCCGTTGTATTAAATATTGCATCCGGTGTTTCTTCTAGTGTTTTGCTTCTTCGCGGATAAGGCCGTTGAGTTGATGTGAGCTTCGCCCCGATCCTCGGGGAAAACCTTCGACAATGTTTTCAGGCGAGCATCTCCCTCTTTCTACCTATCTTACTTTTATAGTATTTATTTCCCTCCTGTTGATCTTTTGCTGTCTGTGTTGCGATGCTTTAGTTTCCGTACCTGTGATTTCCCTTGCAGCCCTATATTGCCTTGGACACACCCTATTGCCTGTTGTTTGGTAGCTAGTTGGTCTTGCGCGTCGCCGTCGCTTGCTATATTGCTGTTGGATGTCGTCATGTGCCACAGTTGCTGATGTATTGCCGCATGTTGATGTTGGATATGATGCTAGTTTTACTTATCGTCACTTTAAATTTCCGTTTAATAACTAAAATTGAATAAGCAGAGGCATCGGTGGGTGATAGATAATATTTGGTTTCGAGCACCACTTGTGTCCCGTAAGACCCCGAGTACTTGATACTGCTCCTTGATTTTGCGCTATCCACATCCGGGAGGTATATGGGACCCCCCAGCCGAGCTTGATTCACTTATTTCTTGGGGCCACAAACTAGTTTGAGGTTTTATTTACGATCTGTACTTATGCCATGCTTTACCGCTTTATTTACGATTGTGCGAGGTACGCTTTGCATCTTTGCTTAGGAGTGGGACACGTTTCGCGGTGTCGACAAGCCCAGCCACACTTTGGGTTCCCTCGTTCACAACCGCCCACCAAACCTTGAGGCCGTCTCGGAGCTTGTCTACTCCGTTCTTGGGTTCTACTCAAAGGGTGGCCCTGAAATATTTCTGAATCTGTGATTGTTCAACGTGAAAGCCTCGTTGGGTTTTGATTTGGTTTTCGAGGTTGATCGGCGTGTGTTGCTATTGGTGCACCCGGCCGGTTAAAACTTTCAAAGCCGTGTCGCGGTTATGGACGACTTGGAGCGATATCTCGATCATAGACAAGCATAACTAAAGTTTATTGCTATAAATTTGACTTATAATGACTAGTAATCAGCTCTACTATAATGGAATGGCTAATTAATACCCACCCTTGCTTGTTGGTTGTCGCTTGCGACAAATGTATCGACTAGTAAGTATTGCAACTTCAACGAATTGGCTGAATAAAAGTACCAACAACTACTGGGTTTTGGGATTATATCATGCTATCAGATTCGATTAGTAATTGTTGCAACTATCACGGAATGGTTAACTAAAAGTGCCCACCGTTTATCTTATCGAGCGATTATCTAAACTTGACTAGTAAAGTGCGCAACTATAATCGAATAAATAAAAGCGCCAACCGTGTGAGTTCCTCGGTTGACTTCCTCGTTTGGTCTCGAGGGGAAACACCAGATGGGTTTGTTTGGTGATAGCCTCGAGTTGGATCCGTTAGGTCATTCTTACCCTCTCGATAACCGCCCGGTTGTATCGAGTCTCTATAGGTTGTTTAGTGCATCTTGCCGCTTGATCCACCATACCTATGTAGGCGAGGACCGCAATTCTAGCCTCGCTGTCTTGGCCTCGATCTTGGCTCCTTCTTTTCCTTTGCCCTTTGTCGGCACCTTTTGTTTAAGCGGGTTTTGAGATCGGCGTTAGCGTGGTTACCCTTCCGCTTGGCACAGGCAGGTTATGGACGCCATTGGTTATTCTTGAGGCTCTTAGCCCCATTTGCATCTTGTCCGTGGCGGGACGCCTATCGCTTTCAAGGTGATTTGGATCTTTGTATATTATCGTATTCTTGACTCTTTGAGTCGCTGTTATATATATCTACGTGGGTCCCATCGAGGACCTGTGTAATGTTATTACTTTTTTCCCGCATTTAAAGTGCCTGGTGGGCACCTTTGAATCGTTTCTATGCGGGTTTGGTGAATTTTGCCCAAATTTGCATAGGTCCGATTCTGAGGGTGTTACAATAATCCTAGATTCCCAAGGACTAGATGTAATTTTGGGAATGGATTGGATGGCTAAGTACGAAGGAGTACTAGATTGTGCTAATCGTACTGTTGCACTCACAACCCCAAAAGGAAAAAGAATAAAATTTAAGTCAAACTTTGAATCCAAAGGAAGTAAGCTGAATTCTCTTAAGGGGGTTAGCATGGACAGTGTGCTAATTGTGTGTGAGTATCCGGATGTATTTCCGGAGGAGTTACCAGGAATGCCACCAGATAGAGATGTGGAGTTTTTGATAGATTTGGTACCAGGATCTGGACCAATAGCAAAGAGACCATACAAAATGTCAGTTGATGAACTGAAAGAACTCAAGAAGCAGCTAGGAGAACAGTTGCAGAAAGGGTTTATTCAACCAAGTTCTTCATCTTGGGGAGCCCCAGTATTGTTTGTGGAGAAAAAGTATAGAACACAAAGATTATGTATTGACTACCGTTCTCTCAATGAGGTTACTATCAAGAACAAATATCCTTTGCCAAGAATCAACGACTTGTTTGATCAGTTAGAAGGAGCATGTGTGTTCTCGAAGATTGATCTTCGGTCAGGCTATTTTCAACTCAAGATAAGAGAGCAAGACATACCTAAGACAACATTCACCACAAGGTATGGATTGTATGAGTACACTGTGATGCCTTTTGGTTTAACCAACGCTCCAGCATACTTCATGAACATGATGAATAAGGTATTCATGGAATTCCTTGACAAGTTTGTGGTCGTTTTCATCGATGATATCCTAGTCTACTCCAAGAGCAAGGAAGAACATGAAAGACACTTGCGCTTGATACTTGAAAAGTTAAGAGAGCATAAACTTTATGCCAAATTCAGCAAGTGTGAGTTCTGGTTAGAGAAAGTTGGATTTCTTGGTCATGTTATGACAAAGGATGGTGTGGCAGTTGATCCTGCTAAAGTTTCATTTGATGATTGGGAATCACCCAAGAATGTGAAGGAAGTTCGTAGTTTCCTTGGCTTAGCAGGTTACTACAGAAGGTTCATTGAAAATTTCTCGAAGGTTGCTAAGCCAATGACAGAATTGCTAAAGAAGGACAAGAAATTTGCTTGGACTGAAGGTTGAGAAGTCAGCTTCCAAGAGTTGAAGAAGAGACTTGTGTGACAAGCAGCTTTATGTTCCATGATTTGGAAAAGGATTTCCAAGTGTATTGTGATGCGTCTCATCAAGGTTTGTGTGCCGTACTTATGCAAGATGGTAAAGTCGTAGCCTATGCTTCGAGACAACTCAAAACTCATGAAGTAAACTATCCTACACATGATTTGGAGTTAGCCTCTGTCGTTCATGCACTCAAAACATGGAGACATTACCTTTTGGGTAAGCGGTGTGAAGTGTTCACCGATCATAAGAGCTTGAAGTATATCTTCACCCAGAAGGAGATCAACATGAGACAAAGGAGATGGCTAGAACTTATCAAAGATTACGACTTAAGTTTGCAATACCACCCCGGTAAAGCAAATGTAGTAGCCGATGCTTTAAGTCGTAAGACGTTTGTAAATGGTCTTACCAAAAGGGAATTGCCAGATGATCTGTGTAAGCAATTCAAGGAACTCAGATTGGAGATTGTACCAGAAGGACATCTCATGTCATTAGATGTTCAACCCACTCTATTGGACAAGATCCGAGAAGTTCAGAAGACTAATAAGGAAATTGAAAAGATTAGGGAAAATATAAGTCTAGGGAAAGCCAAGAGTTTCCATATAGACGAACAAGGCACCTTATGGCACGGGAAACGTATTTGTGTTCCACAAGATCCGGAGTTGCGGAAACTGATCCTGCAAGAGGCTCACAACTCTCCGTATTCTATTCACCCGGGAAACACCAAGATGTACATGGACATGAAAGAAAGATTTTGGTGGAACAATCTCAAAAGGGACATCGCCGAACATATTGCTTTGTGTGATGTGTGCGTGAGTCAAGCGGAACACCAAAACCAAGAGGTTTGCTTCAACACGCCTATTCACGAATGGAAGTGGGAAAATATTGGTATGGATTTCATTACCGGATTACCAAGGACCAGGTCGGGTATGATTCCATATGGGTAGTAGTGGATCGCCTAACTAAAGTGGCTCATTTTATACCTGAAGACAACTTATACAAGTGCCAAGTTAGCAAAAATATACATGAGAATTGTATGCCTTCACGGTGTGCCTAAGAGTATTGTGTCGAGATAGAGGAACTCAGTTCACTTCTCACTTTTGGACTGACTTCATGAATCCTTAGGAACAAGATTGGAATTCAGATCGCTTTCATCCTCAAACAGATGGTCAAACAGAGAGGACCAACCAAATTCTTGAAGACATGTTGAGAGCATGTGCTTTAGATTATGGAGCAAGTTGGGATGAAAGTTTGCCCTACGCAGAGTTCTCTTACAACAATAGTCATCAAGCTAGTATTGGAATGGCACCATTTGAATTACTCTACGGAAGGAAGTGTACCACCCCATTGTTATGGAATGGTGTGGGAGAAAGAAGCCTATTTGGACCTGATCTTATCAAAGACGCCGAAGAGAAAGTCAAATTAGTTAAGGACAGATTGAAGATAGCACAGTCTCGACAGAAAAGCTACGCAGATTCTAAGCGTAGAGAAGTCACCTACGAAGTTGGGGATAGAGCTTATCTCAGGGTATCACCACTCCGTGGAGTGAAAAGATTTGGAGTCAAGGGAAAGTTGGCACCAAGATATGTTGGGCCATTCAAGATTCTAAGTCGCAAAGGAGAAGTTGCATACGAAGTTGAATTGCGAAACTCTATCGCAGTCCATAATGTATTTCATGAGTCACCTTAAGAAATGCCACCCGAAATGGAAGAGTCTTTTAAGGATACCATACCTTTGGAAGAAGTTCAGCTAGAAAGTGATCTCACTTATGAGAAAAGCTCAAGATTCTAGAGACCGCAGAAAGAATTACCAGGACCAAGACTATCAAGTTTTGTAAAGTACAATGGAACCATCATTCAAGAGGAAGCAACATGGGAAAGAGAATGATCTTGGAAGACCACCTCACCTATTTGCTAGCCAACGAATCTCGAGGCGAGATTCATCTTAAGAGGTTAGATTTGTAACATCCCAAAATCATAGTTTCAAAACTCATTCATATCATCTTTGCATTTAGGGTTTTCTCAAAAATCATTTAGAGACAGATGTCTGAGCTATGATTTCATGTGAACAATTTATCTCAAATGGCCATCACCCTTTGAAATTTGAATGTTTAGGTTCTGGTTTGCTTGTCTCTATTGATGGAAAGATTAGGTGAAGCTTTTAACCAAGATTTAAAATTTAGAAATGGTTTCAAAATCCTTTTTCAAAATATTTGCAAAATAGAGCAAATCTCTGTTTACTTTGAAACCCAAGCTTGACCCAAGCCTTGCAAAGTAACCACTTAGTTAAAATGACTGTTTTTGAATCCACAAAACCCAGCAAAAATTCCCAAGGCAGTTTGGTTTCAAAAGGATTTGAATTCATATCAAATTCATACCAGAAAATGAATTTAGAAAAAGAAAAGGGCTTCTCAATAGGAAAAGGCCGCGCGGCCAGAATCTGGCCCAGCAACAAATCGAGCCCAGCAAGCCCACCCGGGGTCTCCTTATTCTACTCCCACGCGCAAGCGCACGCACCGAGCCGCTGACAGGCAGACCCCACCTAAACTCCGCGCACCTCGCTGACAAGCGGGCCTTCTCCACGTCGGCGTCGTCTCCACCCGCACGACCCGTTCGTCCCCAAATCAACGCGAGCGTTTCTGGTTTTAATTTGCGGCGTCAATTCGAGTTATTGGCAGAGTGATTCTCGCTCGCGACCAGGCTATAAAACCCTCTGTCCTCTCTCTTCTCCCCCAAACCCCGAACCCAGAGCGCCACCAGGCTGCGAGTATTACCCTCTGCAACCCCGCCGTCTCCGGCGACTACTCCGGCAAATTACGGTGAGTTCTAAGCTCTCATCTGCCTCTCATTCTTGCAAACTAGATCAGTAAGCCTTTGCGCTTCTTTTGACACATTCCTTTTGTCCTCGCATGAACCGTAGCTCCGGCAGCATCGTCAACTGGGCGCCGCCGTCTTCAGTACGAACTCCGGCGAGCTCTAGTGGTAAGCCCCGACCGCCCCGCGCCTTCTAGTTCAAACACACGACCCTGCCTTGACTCTGTGAATCTAACCGTGTCCTCGTCTTGCCGTGGGGTGGTTCACAGCGACGTCCACGACGACCAACTGACGCACTGACGCCGTCCTCCACTCCGGCGAGCAATCACAACCATGCCCGAGCGCCCCTTGACCAACCGCGAGTACGACGAGCTTCGCCAAGACCTCCTGAGCACGGTGAGCTACTCCTCGTTCTCACTTACCCCCTGTAACGCTGCCTCCGTCGTCGGTACATTCGCCGGTAGCCACCGCTCCGCCCGGATCTTGGTCGACGATGGCAGCGTTAGATCTTTATCGTGGCGCTAGGATAGATTCACTTAATCGAAGCGGTACCGATCTGAGCCGCCAGATTTCATTTAGATCCTACGTGTGGAGATCGATCCGTCTTGAACGGGTATGGGAATAAGAACATGACGCGTGGCTAGGTTAGATCTGAAAACAGATTTAAAAACCAGAATTTTGATCCAAATTCAAATGCTCATAACTTTCAATTGCCACGTTAGATTTTTGCAAACTTTATACCGTTGGATTCAGTGAAACAAGGCCTTTCTGAATATCCAATTTATTTAGCATATAGTAATAGTTAAAATGATTTTATTTTGTAGAACAAGTTTAAGGCTAATTTTGGATATAGATTTATTTGGTAAAATTATTTTGGGCCAAATAAGTATAGTTGACAAACTTGTGACATGTTAAGTTTCTGTAGTTATGAGCATACTTGGTAGAATTTTCAAAAATCAACACTTAGTAAATTCTTGCATGCATGCATTCATATTATTTTTGATTGTATATAATTGTGTGTAATTGTATGCTTTATTTTCTTGTGTAGATTTTGCTAGTGATTGTGATTGTGAAGAGTGCTACTCTCCCCACTACCAAGGCAAGTGATATTTTCATGAATACTCCTATCCTAAGTTTTGTACTAGCATTAGATATTTTTGCTAAAGTATTGCATGATATTTTGCCTAGTGCTAAGATGGGAAATCCTAAGTAGAGAGAAATAGTAGAATTGCTAGGGAAATTTTCCTAAGTTAAGTTATAATTTTCTTCTTAGCCTAGCTACTTAGCAAACAAGGGTGGTGAACATCTATATGGTTTATGATAAAAATATTCTAAGTCAAGAGACTTATATTTTCATAATAAAACAACTAAGTCAAATGAACCTCCTGGGTGGAATGGAATGATGGGGTTATGTTGAGTGGTTACACAAGGCCATGGACTTGGGTTGTGTATCTCACTTGTGGTATGCCACCCAGGCACAAAGGGATTTGGAGGCCAAGTGTTGAGAAAGCTTACAGTGCAACCACTTGGCAATATGGGCTCTGCCTTGATCATATAGGTAGCTAGAACTTAGTCATTTGGACAGTTGGTGGTAGATGGGATGATAGGATGGAGCGCGTCCATTTGACTAAGGAAAGGCTTCTGAAAGGTCCTGTCTTGGGAAACCAAGTCTGGTGGGGAAAGTGCACAACCTCTGCAGATGGAAAACCTAAGTACTTAGCCTTGTCCAAGGCAATGGACACTTTTGAGCATCAAGACATGGAAGCTACAAGAATCTCATCACTCCAACTTCTAAGTAAAAACTTGTGGGTGAACAAGGGTGAAGGACCCCAATGTCTATTGGTGGATTCTTGGGAATGTTTTGACAAAGAAAAACTTAGTGATTTCAACTAATAGGAAAAACTTATTTTTAAGCAAAGCAAAGCCAAGCTACACTTAGCCAAAATGCATATAGTAATATAGTCTACTTAAAATATACTAAGGTATCACTTGCCAATACTATTCCAAAGTATTGACCCTCTGTGGCTGTAACTTGTGATGTTGCAGGTTACTCCGATGATGAATAGGAGTCATGAGTCTACACTCAACATGCTTGCATGTGGCACATGAAGATGAAGACTTGTGTTTATCTACTTATTCCTTAAACTCTTGTAATAGGCCTATGGCCCTGAGTTGTAAAAGACTATGTTTTTATATCTGGAATGAATGTAATAAACGACCTTTGTATCTGTGTACTTCATCTTAAACTGTGGATGCTAGCATTGATCCAGGGACTAGCATTGCAATCACAGGGATCCTATCCTTTATAAAGGAGGGGTCTAACACCTGCGAGGTTATATCAATGGGCAGCCTGTCAGCAAGATGTTGGTTGACACCGGAGCGGCGGTCAATATAATGCCATACTCCATGCTACGGCGTTTGGGACGCTCCACTGCAGATCTGATCAAAACCAACGTCACGTTAAGCGACTTCAACGGCCAAACTTGAACGCAGGCGTTACGAACGTGGATCCGACTGGGCGTAAAGACCATCCTACGTCATTCTTCGTCGTGGACAAAAAGCACCTCTGTTGTCTTGCTTTGGCAGGGATTGGATTCACGCTAACTGCTGCATTCCATCCACGATGCACCAATGCCTAATACAGTGGGATGGAGATGAAGTGGAGGTCATTCATGTAGATGATTCGATCGAGATCTCCATAGTTGGCATGAACATCTGGGAAGCAGAAGACCAAGAGCCGATCTCTGGAATCAGTCTAGACGGCTGTGAGCGCATTGAAGCTACAAAAAACGGGGTGAGGCTGGTCTTATCCACCGGCCTGACAGAGTAGCAAAGTCCACGATCGTACGTGGTATGGCCGATCCCTGCGATCGGCCACAAAAAATAAAAAGTACTAATCTTACGACAAGCAGGTCATGCAGTCGTGGTAGGGAGATTCCCTGCCATTGTAGAACATCAATAAGTTGCAAACCTTCCTTGACTAATGCAATCAAAAAGGGGGCCGATTCCGGCAATCGGCCCAAATTATCTTTGTTATCCTCACCAACTGTTTACCCCGTGTTTAGCATCGATTTAGCAGGTGACGGAAAGCTAGGGTATGGGTTTACCTCCGCTGATGAGCTAGAGGAGATTGACATCGGTCCTGGGGATAAGCCACGACCAACATTTATCAGCAAGAAGTTAGATCCGAATCTGCGGGGTCCGATGATAGCTTTGTTGAAAGAATATCGGATCGCTTTGCACGGGACTATACAGAGATGCCGGGTTAGACAGAGCATCATTGAGCATCGACACCGCTTAAAAGGGTTTCGCCATTCCAGCGAGCACGCGACGGATGAAGGCGAAATTTTGGAAGAAGTCAAGAAAGAGATCGAGAAAATGTTGTGACTAGGTTAATCGGGCCATGCGGTATCTTTGAGTGGATTTCTAGTATCGCACAGAGAAAAAGGATGGCCGCTGGCGTGTCGCCATAGATTTTCGGGATCTCAATAGAGCTACTCCAAAGGATGAGTACCCGATGCCGGTAGCAGAGACATTAATCAACGCAGCTGCTGGTCATAAGATTTTGAGCTTCATGGATGGAAATGCCGGTTACAACCAAATTTTTATGGCTCCGGAAGATATACACAAGACTGCATTCAGAGTCCCAGGTTCGGTGGGGTTGTTTGAATATGTATTCATGACGTTTGGACTGAAGAATGCCGACGCCACATACCAAAGAGCCATGAATTACATTTTCCATGATCTGATCGGCAAGCTGGTGGAAATTTATATCGATGACGTGGTGGTCAAGTCTGCTTCAGTACAAGGACACTTGGATGATCTGCAACGCGTCCTGGACCGAACAAGAAAATTGACTCTGGATGAATCAAAGAAGTGTGCCTTGATTGTGACAACGGTCGGTTCTTGGGTTTCTTGGTCCATGAGCGGAATTGAGATCGGCCTGAAAAGTCGAGGAGGCGTCACGAACAATGAAGCCACCTACCACGAAGAAAGAACTGCATCTCTCATCGGCAAGATCAACCGTCGGAAGATTCATCTCAATCTGTCGGGAAGAATAGAACCGTTCATGGACCGGTGAAAATTAAGTTCGATGAGGAGTTCCGTGGGGGCAGAACAACAACGAGCCTTGACGAGATCAAAGAATATCTAAAGCCGCCAGGTGTTGGTGCCGCAGCCGGATAGGCCGTTCTACATTTACTTGTCAGTAGCTGACACGTCCATCGCCTCGGTGGTGGTGCAAGTTTATGATGGTCTGGAGCGAGTTGTGTTTTACATCAGCAGAAGGATGCTGGATGCAGAGACAAGGTATCCTGAGATCGATAAGTTATGCCTCTGCCTGTTTTTCACCTGCACCAAGTTGCACCACATCTTGCTCTCAGCGGAGATTATCATTATATGCAAATCAGATGTCATAAAACATATGCTGTCGGCTCCTATGTTGAAAGGCCGACTCGGCAAATGGATGTTTGCATTATCGGAATTTGATATCCGGTATCAACCCGCAAAAGAGGTTAAGGGTCAGGCGTTGGCCGACCTTATTGCTGAAAGAATCAACACTGATATAGCAGCTGTCTATCTGGCGTGGGCTATGTTTTTCGATGGATCGGTTTGTGATGATGGTTGCGGCATCGGCATTCTACTCGTGTCGCCGGGGCAACATATTCCTTCTCCATCAGGCTATCTACCCTCGCCAACAACGTCACGAGTATGAGGCGATACGCAAGGGAATGGAGTTGCTCATCGGTGGAGCGAAGCGTGGAAATTTTGGAGACTCCAAATTGGTGATTTCCCAACTCACGGAGGAATACAAGTGTGAGCGAGTCGCTCTTCCCATTATGGTTGCAATGCCGTGAGCTGATGGCACAGTTCGGTACATAAACTTCACGGATCCCGATCGCAGAATCTCGAGGCGAATGATCTCGCACAAATGGCTTGTGCTACAAGGACGTGGCGGAGGGAGCTGATGTTCAGGTACAGTTCCTGGAGGCGGACGACTGGAGAGCCGATATCTTCAATTACATGAAAGATTCGGCTCGGGGGGCACCTAAACGGATAAGGTACAAGGCCATGAAGTACGTGCTTATTGGGGACGACATGTTTTACAGGACTCTGGAAGGGTTACTGCTCAAATGTCTGGGGCCAACCGAGGCCAATCGGCTCCTGCACGAGGTACACAGGCGCTGTGGAACTCACCAATCGGCTCACAAGATGAAATGGTTGATCAAAGCGATCGTGGTTTTATTGGCCCACCATGCTTGAGGACTGTTTTAAGTACTACAAAGGGTGTCAAGCGTGTCAGAAATTTGGAAAAATTCAGACGGTACACGCGTCAGCAATGAACCCCATCATCAAGCCTTGGCCATTCCGAGGTTGGGGCATGGATATGATTGGCAAGATCAATCCTCCATCAAGCAAAGGCCACATGTGGATTTTGGCCATTACGGATTATTTCACTAAATGGGTGGAAGCCGTCCCTATGAAGTCAGTGAACTCGAAGGATGTTATCAATTTTGTGAAAGAACACGTCATTCATAGATTCGGGATTCCCCAAACTATCACGACCGATGGAGGTTCGGTCTTCATTTCTCATGAGTTTAGAAAATTCTGTGAGGACACGGGAATTAAGCTGATCCGATCATCTCCATACTATGCTCAAGCAAATGGGCAAGCTAAAGCGTCCAACCAGAGCCTTATCAAGCTGATCAAGAGGAAAGTCGACAAGCACCCTAGGCGTTGGCACGAGGTTTTGTCAGAGGCTTTATGGGCTTATCGCATGTCATGTCATGGAGCGATAAAAACCTTGCCATACCATCTAGTCTATGGACAAGAAGCCAGATTGCCACAGGAGATTACGGTTGGATCGAGACGTGTCACCTTTCGAATGATCTAACAATGAAGAATATGCGACCCTGATGAGTGACAATGTTGAGGATTTAACTGAGCTTAGGTTGTGGTCGCTGGAGAAAATCAAAGAGAACAAGGCCAAGGTAGCTCGTGCATATAATAAGAAGGTGAGACCAAAGGAGTTCCACGTTGGTGATCTGGTATGGGAAGCTGTATTGCCATTGGGGACTAAGGATGCAGCATATGGTAAATGGTCTCCAAATTGGCACAGGCCATACAGGGTCGATCAAGTTTTAAGGGGGAACGCGTACATGCTTGAGGAGCTGGACGGCGTGAAATTCCCAGTGGTTGTCAACGGTCATCATCTCAAGAAATATTTCCCAAGCATGTGGGATGATGGACAGTGAAATATGGGGGACGATACATGAAATCGGCCAACAATAAAAAAAAATTAATATAGCCGATGCACAGCCATCGACTCTAGAGGTTCAAACTATTACGA
This sequence comes from Avena longiglumis, assembly GCA_030063025.1. Taxonomy (NCBI): domain Eukaryota; kingdom Viridiplantae; phylum Streptophyta; class Magnoliopsida; order Poales; family Poaceae; genus Avena; species Avena longiglumis. The sequence goes on along the minus strand of CP125978.1, from coordinate 472,488,930 downwards.
GCAGGTGTCAGTTTACATGAATGGGCTACTGAAGGAATGCCTCGAAGGCGTGGAGGGCGTCAGCACGAACACGATCCACCTCGGCGATCTCGGCTTCGTCATCTTCGTCCTTGCCCATCACTAGCTGCTTGTTCAGGGCACGTATTTCCGCCAGATCAGTCTTCAGTTGAGCTTTGAGGCCTTCTGCTTCGTCTTGGGAGCGGGCGATGAATGCTTCCTTGTCACGAATGAGCTGTTTAGTCGCCCGGACCTTCTCTTCAAGATCTCCCAATTCCTTTTTTAAGGATGCAAGCTCGGCGGTACTGACAGAGGTGTCAGTTTTGGCATCCAGAGACGCCTTTTTCTCGTTGAGCTGCTGACATTTGTCTGCAATATTGGCCTTCAGCGGGAGTTGGGCGCGGCGCAGATTAATCCTCTCACGAGCCAACTTCACCCTTGACCCGTAGAAAGACAGAGTTACAACTGGCCAAAGCTTCACCTGCAATGCTACTGGGAGTTGGTCCTTGATTTCGGCAAGAACGCTCTTCACCTCTTCAGAACCCTCGATCAACTTCTCGATCGGGGAGGACAGCAAGGCTTTGAGACGCTGGAATTGAGGTAGAACAGCCCTTGCTCGTGGTTCATCGTTGGCGACAGAGGGAGTTGGTTCGATGGATTCAGGGTCGAACGTCAGCAGGCCTGAGATATCACAACCCTGGCAGGCCGAAATGGCGTCAGTATGCGTCCAACATGGAAGGATGAGCCGAACGAAGCGAACGTACCTCTCCTAAGATCAAGGGGATAGCAGATGACGAGACAATCGACTTGTGTGTTGTTGCTGGGGGCTTGGCCAAAGTGGTAACCGTTTCATCTACGCCTTCAGGGATTACTAGATCCAGCCTTGCGAGAGGCATCGGCACTGCCCCGGCTTTCCCACTAGAAGTGTCAGTCGTCTGCATGGAAGGTGCTTAGCCGATGTAAATAGTGATGAATCGGCAGATAAAAAAAACAATTGGTGAGAGCATGGAGGGTGATGACTTTCGAAACCTCCTGGCTCGACGAAGAAGTTTGCAGTCCCTTGCGAGCCCTCTTGGGGCTCACAGCTGGCCCCGCCTCGACTGATGCTCGGGGGGCAGTAGGTTCAGGAACCGGCCTTTTCCTGGGAGCCGATGGTGGCAAATCTGGCTGGCTCGGTGTGATGGTCCTCTCAGAGTCTATTGGGACCGATTCTCCTCGATCAGATTGTCTGTCCTCGCTGGAGGTGTCTTCGACGGAAGCCTGTAAGAAAAGGAGAGATAATTCTTGGTTGGAGCAAGGGAAGGGCCACAGAATATGAAATGTTCCAGCCAGAAGTTGAGGAAAGCCGTGTGTTCTTTCTCTGTGACAGGGCCTTTAGTTTTCATGTGGTTTTGAAGATAGGCACCCAGGCAAATCTGTTTTTGGAAGAAAGCTTGTAGGGGACCTTTGTCGATTAAAGCAGAGAATTTGGGTGATGTAACGTCCAGACCAGTAATCATCACCACGTCTAACAGAGTTGGTGTCATGGGGCCATGACCGAACATGAAGCAGTTCAGAGCATCGGACCAGAAATAGCCGATGGTTTTTAGAAGATTTTCATGTTTCTCAAGCGGAGACAATGACAAATACAAGGCATCGGCTATTCCCGTGGTTTCCCATTGAGATTGGTAAGTTTTGGCTACCCTGCTGTACCAAGAGACCCAATGTTCAGGAGGATTAGGCCAGGCTCGCAAGCAGTCGGCCCAAGAATTCAAATCTAGGTTTTGGCTTTAAGGGGATTCTGCTTGCCTCGCAAGAGATCGATGGGCAGGACTAGATTCTGACGGGGCCAAGACAGAGAGAATTTGGGAGAGAAGGATGCGGCAGCAGAATGTCTGAAACCTAAAAATTTAATGGTGGAATAAAGCATTAATTCAGGTGTTTGCCATTAATTCTAGCACCGTGTTCAGACTACAAGGAATAGGCGTACCTTCAGACCAGAGACCGCTGTGTTGGTGTTGGACGATTCCGCCATCTAGTTTGCCGGCGGAGATGGATCTATGCAATTGGGGATCGAGGGTTCTTGTCGCTATAAGCTCGATCTATCCGGTGAGGCAATTGGAGATCTGGGTTGCCCTTTTTTGAAGAGGGTCGCAGGTTACCGTTTGAAACTGGAAAGTGGCCGCTCAGATTTGTCTAAGTATGCGACCAAATTTGACCTTGTCAACGTTAGGGGAAAGCCGATGTGTTACCATCGGCTCTTTGTTGGCTTTGACTTGTATGAGCGTAGTATGGTGAAAGCCGATACATTACTATCGGCTTCGAACATTGACCTATTTTGACTATCGCAAAATCGAATTGGAAAAGCAATCTTTGTTGATTCAAAAGATTATTTACAATGGAGCCGATTGCTTACAAAAGGAAATCTGCTACTAATACTACTACTACTAGTTCCTAATCTAGAGGCCGGTGTCGTCGCCACTGTCTTCGCCGTCGTCAGATTTCGCCATCAGCCGCCGGGCGTAGTATTCGCTTCTTTGAAGTTGTCGTGGGGCCTCCTCGTCCTCGTCTGCCTTCGTGTCCTCGCTGGACCCGGCGCGGAAGCGCTTCACCGGCGGGTATTCGTCGGAGGAGGTGTCCTCCTCCGCTTCCTCCTCCTCGTCGGAGGATTCGACGCCATCCCAGGACCAGGTGTCGTCGGTGCTCTCCGCCTCCAGTTCCCCGTCGACAAGGAACTGCAGGCCCTCCTCGCCGTCGGTTAGGGACTCGTCGTCCTCTGACCAGGCGGCAAAGTCCCAGTCCCTCTCGTCCCACCATTGTGGGGCGAGAGCCTCGTACGCCGCCATTGGCGGGTGCTCCGGCGTCGGCTCCCGGTCGCTCATTGTGTTGGAGGATTGGGAGGAAAGGCGGGATGATTTGGAGGAAGAAGAGGAGGCCATGGCGGAGGAAGAGGGTTTTTTCGCTAATGGAGGAAGATGGGGCTGCAAACTGCTCAGATGAATTTAAATAAGGGGAATAGTGGGAGGTGGTTCAATGCCATAGCGGTTTCCCAGAATGTGGTGCCAAAATTGTCAAATCATGCACTGCGGAGAAGTTGAGAAGACAGGGCATCATGATGAGGGGGTGGCGTGATTCTCGCTCAGAACGTAACCCGATAAAAAGGGAAGGGGAAGAAAAACATCAACAGTGGTTTTGGAATTATTATTGCCAAAACCAGGGGCATGTGTTATCGCCACATTTTGGCCAAAGGAGGAGATGGGCCGAATCAAGATGGGCTTGGAGGATGCATATATGCAACGTATTGCTGGATCGGCCTTGTGTCGTGGATTTGGGCTAAATTGCCCGTGTATCTCAGATATTATAGTAGGATGCTTTCGGTTTAAGTAAGAGATAGAGTTGTTAGGGTTATTCCAAAGATAGAAAGTCTCCTGACTATAAATATGTACCTAAGGTTATTGAGAAAGGAGGACGATCATGTTCACGACAAACACAATCTCGGCGACGCCACCCCTTGTTTCTAGGGTTTCTTTCGTAGTAATATGCTGCCTAGATCGCGTCTTGCGATCTAGGCGATTCTGCTATGCTATTTGGTGTTACTCGTCATCAAGCCTTGTTGATGGCGAGTAATACATTATCATAGATTTGTTTGGGCTAGCATCGGTACCTTTTGTTATGATTGTTTAGTTATGTCCTCTAGTTATCTCGCTACCTTTGCACCTTTTTCCGGGTGTAAGGGCAGCACCTTGCTTGATCTTTATTCAGTTGATATGATCTGTTATAGTTATGCCTTGTTTTCCAAGGTTTAGTTTGATATCCACATAGTCAGGCCTTGCAAACGGGTTGAACGATCCAGTAGTACGTGAGGATATGGTTTGCTAATTCGAGAGGAGTTGTTCCAGGAATTGACTTTACGTCGGTTGTTAGGCCTTTTCTAGGGTTAGTTTTCTATCATCTTTTGTATTTACCAGGCTCAATTACGTGTAGGATGTTCCAATTATGCGGTGAAAACGTTAAACTGTCGTAGATCGATTTAACTTGTATTGATGAAGCAAAACCCCATGTTACCGTAGATCTAATGCAGAACCATGGGATAATCGGCTCCAGGAGCCGATTCACAGGGAAACCTGGGAGCCGGTCACGGCTCGAATTTTACGTATACTTGTTTACCATGCAGGAAACTGATCGAAGCAATCCATCACCTTCCTGACCAGGTATAGGTCAGGTGGCACGCCCTTGCATCAGCCAGGACGTGTGCCAGAGTTTTGCGGGCCGTTGCCCGAGGGACCAGGGCCCACCAGCAGTTCTGGTAGCCTCCCGGCTCTTCGTGTTGCTTGTCGCTGCTCGCCGGTGGGTTTTGACAGGCAACATTAACATAAGCATGTGAGGAATTTTGAGTGCTAGAAGTGTTAAGGTCCAAAGATAGATCATTGCAACTAGATATATATGAGGGATTACAAATAGTGAACACACTATCCATATTGCAATTTCTATCACCACTCACCATATCATTACCTTGTGAAAAATCACATGTTGGTGAAGTGGTAGACGATGAGAACTCATCTCGACCGGAAGTGGAAGCAACACAATCATCCTCAATAATGTTGGACACAACATATTTATCTTGAAGTTTTGTCCATAACTCATGAGCGCTCCAAAAAGGAATGATTGAAGAGGTAACTACATAGCTCAAAGCATTAACAAGCACATTAGAAGCTTGAGCATCGAGATATAAGTTTTTCTCATCCTCACAAGATAGATTTTTTAAATCCATAGGAGGAGAAAAACCTATATCTACAATACGCTCCAAATTTGGGTCCATGTCCCTAAAATGAATGAGCATGTGATTTTTCCATATATCATAATTTGTGCCATCGAATGTGAGCATGTCATTGTGCAGTAATCCTCTAGCCGACATCTTTACTCTCAAGGCGGTGAAGCCTAAAATGAGAGACCGGGCTCTGATACCAATTGAAAGGATACGGATGTCGCCTAGAGGGGGGGTGAATAGGCGATTAAAACTTTTCCTAGAGTGGCTCAACAAGGGCGGAATAAAACTAGTGTTTACTTTGTAAAGCACAACCTAGAAACAACTAAGGTTTACCTATGTGCACCAACAACTTATGCTAAGCAATACAAGCAACAAAGTGATAGCAAGATATATATTACTTCAAGCACGAAGGCTATCACAATGTAAAGTGCATAAGTAAAGAGCTCGGGTATAGAGATAACCGAGGCACGCGGGGACACCGATATTTTACCGAGTTCCTCCCAACATGGAGTACGTATCGTTTGGAGAGGGGGTGGTATCAAACCACCAACGCCACAAAATGCCTCCCTTATTCTCCGGTGAATCTCACCCCAATGGGATCGATCCACGCTTCCACTATCGGTGCACTTGTCGGTGGCAACCGGAACCTCTCACAAGGTTGGGGCACAACTCCACAACTTAATTGGAGGCTCCCAACAAATGCCACAAAAGGCCTCAGCAAATGCCACCAAGGCCACAATGCCACCAAGGCCACAAAACCGTCTAGGGTTCCAAGAACCCAAGAGGGACAAGATCCAATGAGCAACTCAAACCAAATCCTCCGAGGAGAACTCAAACCGATGCACCAAATGCAAATGGAAAGAAAACCACAAAGGTGTTCAAATCCTTCTCTCCCAAATTCCACCAAAGCTACAAAAGCTTATGGGGGAATAAGAGAGGAAGAACAATGGAGGAAATCCACAAAAGACTCCAAGATCTAGATCTCAATATGTTCCCCTCACTTAGAGGAAATATTGATTGGTGGGATTGTAGATCTAGATCTCCTCTTTCAAATCCCTCAAGAATATGCAAGAATCATTGGAGGGATTGAGAGAAAGCAAGCTCAAGAAGGTCAACAATGGAGGGGAAAACTTGCAAGAATGGTTAGGGAACCATTGGGGAAGAAGGCCCCTTAAATAGGTTCCCCGAAAATCCAACCGTTGAAGCCAAAAAAACGCGAATCCCGGTACTACCGGACATTCCCTGGGGATCCCAGGTCTCCAAACGCACCTTATTCAGTACTAACCGGTACTACGGGGCGGTACTACCGGACCTCCAGTACTACCGGACCCTGGTCCGGTACTACCGGTCATCCCTGAACGAAAACGGCCATAACTTTTGCATCCGGACTCCGATTTTGATGATCTTGGGCTCGTTTCGAAGAGGACAAAAAGCTCTAAAAGATCATGCAAAGAAACATTGTAGTACAGCAAGGGAGGATAGATCCAAATGACGAAAGGTTTAACCTCTATCAAAAAGATGAACCGATAAAACCTCCAACATAAAAAACGTAATAGAAAATGCATATGAAATCCGTTTTCGATGAACGAAAGCTTGTCATGGAGATTAACACAAGATCTAAATCCTCACATGAGTAAGAACCAAATAATGGAAGGTTTTACCTATCTCTAAAATACAAACCGGTAAAACCTCCAAGATCAAAACGCAATAAGATATAAAAGGGAAATCCGTTTTTGATGGACTAGAGCTTGTTATGGAGATTACCACAAGCTCTATATCCTCACATGGATAAGACCAAATAACAACCAAATATGATGATACAAGTATGAAAAGGTTTGATCTCTCTCCGAACGATGTGACCGAGTTACTCATTCGAGAGCCCCTCTTGATAGTACGGTTATCTATCCTAAACCCGGTCTCCCAACAAACATGAGACCGGCAAAAGGGAAAACCTATCAATATTATACCTTTTCCTTGAGCAATACACTTGAGATCGATGTAGACGATCTTGTCCTTCTCAAGATGGACACCTTTCTTGATTCCTCATCATCGATCCATGATCACCGAGGATGGCAAGCATCAAACATGAGATCTTCTATAGATGGCGCATTTTGAGCTTGCACAACACATCTTCTTCTCATTTAATATATCTTGAATTCAACACATGCTCCAAGCAATGCCAATGGACAAATCCTACAAGTATAACTTAATGCACACATTAGTCCATAAAGATTGTCATTAATTACCAAAACCACACATGGGGGCCCAACATGTTCTTTCACCCATAGACTAAGAACATTTCTTTAGTCCTATTTAGGTACTTTAGGATGTTCTTCACGGCTGTCCAGTGTTCCACTCCTGGATCACTTTGATATCTGCTCGTCAAACTAAGAGCATTGGACACATTCGGTCTAGTACACAGCATGGCATACATGATAGAACCTATGGCCGAGGCATAAGGCACTTTGCTCATAGCTTCCCTATAATTTACCGTAGCTGGACACTGAGCCTTGCTCAATATCTTACCTGACAACATAGGCACTGAACCTTTCTTTGCCTTATCCATTCTGATCCTTTTCAGAACTTTGTCAAGGTATGTACTCTGGCTTAAAGCTATCAGACGTCTTTGTCTATCTCTATAGATTTTTATGCCCAATATATAAGCAGCTTCACCTAGGTCTTTCATTGAAAAACACTTGTTCAAATAACTCCTCACATCGTTAAGCATGTTAATGTCATTTCCAATAATCAATATGTAATCCACATATAGAACCAGAAATGTCACCGAGCTCCCACTCACTTTCTTGTAGATACAAGCTTCGTAGCAATTTGGAACAAATCCAAAGCTCTTGATCACTTGATCGAAATGAAGGTTCCAACTCCGAGATGCTTACTTCAGTCCATAAATGGAACGCTGAAGTTTGCATACCTTATCAGCATCCTTAGGATCGACAAAACCTTCGGGTTGCATCATATACAACTCTTCATCAATGTTGCCATTGAGGAAAGCAGTCTTGACATCCATCTGCCATATTTCATAATCATGAAACGCAGTAATTGCTAATAAAATCTGAATGGACTTAAACATCGCTACGGGAGAGAAAGTCTCATCGTAGTCAACACCTTGAACTTGTCGAAAACCTTTTGCGACAAGTCGTGCTTTATAGATGGTAACATTACCATCCGCGTCCGTTTTCTTCTTGAAGATCCATTTGCACTCAACGGCCTTTCGGTCGCTAGGAGGGTCCACCAAAGTCCATACTTGGTTTTCGCTCATGGATCCCAATTCGGATTTCATGGCTTCTAGCCATTTCTCAGAGTCTGGGCTCATCATCACTTCCTCATAGTTCGTAGGTTCACTGTCTTCTACAAACAAGACAGTCAAGACAGGGTTGCCGTACCACTCAGGAGGGGCACGCGACCTTGTCGACCTGCGACGTTCAGTAGCAGCATCGTCCGAAGCTTCATGATCCTTGTCATTAGCTTCCTCTATTGTTGGTGCAGGCGGCACTGGAACAATTTCAGGTGATGCGCTACTCTCCAATTCAAGAGAAGGTTCAACAACCTCGTCTAGCTCTACTTTCCTCCCACTCACTTCTTTCGAGAGAAACTCCTTCTCAAGAAAGGAACCGTTCTTTGCGACAAACACTTTGCCTTCGGTTCTGTGATAGAAGGTATACCCAATAGTTTCCTTAGGGTATCCTATGAAGACGCATTTCTCGCTTTGGTTCGAGCTTGTCCGCATCAACTTCTTGACGTAAGCTTCGCATCCCCAAACTTTAAGAAACTACAACTTAGGTTTAGCACCAAACCTCGTTCATACGGTGTCGTCTCAACGGATTTAGATGGTGCCCTATTTAAAGTGAATGCAGCGGTTTCTAATGCATAACCCCAAAATGATAACGGCAAATCAAGAAGAGACATCATCGATCGGACCATATCTAATAAGGTTCGATTCCGTTCGAACACACCATTGCTACTGTGGTGTTCCGGCGTGAGTTGTGAAACGATTCCACTTGCTTTAAGATGCGTGAGAAAATCATAACTCAAATATTCACCTCCACGATCGGATCATAGAAACTTAATCTTTCTGTTACGATGGTTCTCCACTTCATTCTGAAATTCTTTGAACTTTTCAAACGTTTCAGATTTATGTTTCATTAAATAGATATACCCATATCTACTTAAGTCATCGGTAAAAGTGAGAAAATAGAGATATCCACCACGCGTCGAAACACTCATCGGTCCGCATACATCGGTATGTATGATTTCCAACAAGTCCGTTGCTCGCTCCATCATACCGGAGAACGGGGTTTTGATCATCTTGCCCATGAGGCATGGCTCTCATGTGTCAAATGATTCAAAATCAAGAGACTCCAAAAGTCCATCAGAATGGAGTTTCTTCATGCGCTTTACACCAATATGACCTAGACGACAGTGCCACAAATAAGTAGTATTATCACTATCTACTTTGCATCTCTTAGCCTCAATGTTATGGATGTGTGTTTCATCCCTTTCGAGATTTAGAAGAAATAAACCATTAACAATAGGCGCATGACCATAAAATATATTACTCATATAAATAGAACAACTATTATTCTCCGATTTAAATGAATAACCGTCTAGCAATAAACACGATCCAGAAATAATGTTCATGCTCAACGCAGGCACATAATAACATTTATTAAGGTTTAAAACCAATCTCGAAGGTAAAACTAAGGAGAGCGTGCCGACGGCCATCACATCAACTCTTGATCCGTTGCCAACGCGCATCGTCATCTCATCCCTCGCAAGCCGTTGTCTATTCCGTAGCTCCTGTTTCGAGTTACAAATATTAGCAACTGAACCGGTATCAAATACCCAGGCACTACAACGAGGGCTAGTAAGGAAAACATCAATAACATGTATATCAAATATACCTTTGATGGTGCCAGCCTTCTTGTCCGCTAAGTACTTGGACGATTCGCCCAAAGGACCCTTGTCCTTGCAATAGAAGCACACTCGAGGTCCGCTTAGGACCATACTTGAGCTTCTTCTCAAGGGCGAGGCGCTTGCCGCCGCCTTTCTTGAAGGGCTTCTGTGCTCCCTTACCTTTCTTAAAGGAGGGCTTGTTGACCATAAACACATGATTATCCTTCTTGATGTCCACCTTCGCAGCCTTCAGCTTTGCGAAGAGCTCGGTGATCGTATCAGTGGAACCAATCTGATTATGAGTCACTACAAAACTTTTGTAGCTGGGAGGGAGTGATTGCAGAACCCTGTCAATCTTGAGCTCCTCTGGAATCGTGCATTCCAGTTGCTCAAGGCGTTGAGTTTATCCCGTCATCTTAATGGTGTGCTCACTAACGGAACTCCCTTCCTCCATCTTGCAGTTAAAGAACTTCTCAGAGATCTCATATCTCTCAGAACGGGCCTGAGTCTGAAACATGGTTTTCAGCTCTTCGAGAATCTCAAAGGGCCCGGGATACTCTTCAAAACGATTTTGAAGTTTCGGTTCCATAGCAAACAACATGGTGCTCTTAATCACACCATAATCATCTTTGCGTGACTGATAGACAGCTTTCTCATCAGCCGGCGCAGTTGCAGCAGGGGGGGTCACCTAACGCTTTCCCAAGGACATAGTTCTTTTGACCGCCAGAGAGAATGATTCTCAAATTGCGGAACCAGTTGGTGAAGTTAGACCCGTTGTTTCTAAGCTTTTCTTTCTCAGCAAAAACGTTGAAGTTGAAGTTGGACTTGGCCATGTGATCTACAGTATTTGCAAGTACAAATTAGACTATATTCATGATAACTAGTTCAACTTTTAATCAGATTACTAGATGAACTCCCACTAAATTCAACATCCCTCAAGTTTTTTAGTGAACACGATCCAAATTCACCACACCTAATCTGATCATCACGAGAAGAGATGTGGTTTCAATGGTGGACAACGAAGTGTCGATCATATCATTCATATGACTCATGCTTAAACTTTCGGTTCTTGTGTTCCGAGGCCATGTCTGTACATGCTAGGCTCGTCAAGTTAGACCCAAGTATTTCCGCGTGTGCAAAACTGGCTTGCACCCGTTGTATGTGAGCGTAGAGTCTATAGACCCGATCATCACGTGATGCTTGGACACGACGAACTTTCGCAACGGTGCATACTTGGGGAGAACACAGTGTTTATCTTGATCTTTAAGTGAGGAATCATCTTATAATGCTACTGTCGCGATCTAAGCATAATAAGATACATAAAAGGATAAACATCACATGTATATAACTTTATGTGACATGGTATAGCCAATCTTCGCAATGATCTCCATCTTGTGCGTTCCGGCATGATCTCCATCACTCCACCATGATTGCCTCCACCACGAATAGCAACTACAACTATTGCTAACTACTTAGCGATAAAGTGAAATTATTACATGGCGCATAAGAAGTTGACACACAGGTCATACACAATTATAAAGACAACCATATGGCTCCTGCCGGTTGTGTACTCATCGACATGCAAGTCGTGAAACATTACAAAACATGATCATCGCATACATTAAACACATCACATCTTGGGCCATACCAAATCACAGAAAACACTCCCTGCAAAAACAAGTTAGACGCCTCTACTTTGTTGTTGCATGTTTTACGTGGCTTATGGGAGTAGATGCTAAGAACGATTCTTACCTACGGAAAGCCACAACGGTGATATTATGGTTGCCAAACTCCGGTGTTAATCCCATGACAACTATAGTGAGAGAAACTGACATCCATCAGTCGCATGTGTGGAACAAGCCACATGTCAAGTGCGGAGCCGGTCTCGCGAACGATGTCGCGTAAGGTTGGTCTGGACCGCTTCAATCTCAATATCCCGCGTCATAAGAAGAACACAAACAAGAGGCTTGCAACAGAAAACATCAACGCCCGCAACAACCATGTTGCGTTCTACTCGTGAAACACATCTACGCATAGATCTAGCTCTGATACCACTGAAGGGTTTCGCGGCATAGTAAATCAAAATTTTCTACGGATGAGAACATATAGAAAGCCAAGATCTAATCTAGGAGATGCAAACAACGAGAGAGATTGGATTAGATCTTCATACCCTTGAAGATTCGCACATCGGAACGTTCGTCGGAACGTGGGTGATGTAGTCGTACTCGCTTCTCCTCCTCGCGATCCGATCCGATCTAGCACCACAAGTGGCGGTGCCTCCGTGAGATGCACACGTGCAGCACCTCGACGTCTCCTCCTTCCTTTGTCCAGCAAGTATGGTGGAGAGATGGGTTGTATCTACAACGCGACGGCGCGGTGCAATTGGTGGAGAATTTCTGCAGCAGGGCGCCGCCTACAAGCAGTCGGGAGGGAGAGAGGAGGGCAGCAGGGCGGCTAGGGTTGGAGGGGAAGGTGTAGAGGGTTGGTGCGCCCCCAGCCCTCTATATATAGAGGGGTGGTCGCAGCCCTAGCCCCTCCCCTAAGCCAAGGCCGGCGGCCCCAAGGAGGAAGAGTGGGGGGCAAGGAAACCCCCCCTTCTAGAAGCTCTATCTAGAGTTTAAACCTCTCTTGGCCGGCTGGGCCCTATGGGGCCTTGTGCCTCTGGCCCAATGTGGCCAGGGCACTCCCTCATAGGCCCATGCCCCCTCCCGGAAGGTGGGGCCACGTTGGTCCCCTTCCGGAAGGTTCTAGAAGCTTCCGGTACAATACCGATTAACCCGGAACAATTCCGAACTCCAAAACTGCCTTATATGAATCTTATTCTCCGACCACTCCGAACCTCTCGTGATGTCCCGGATCCCATCCGAGACACCGAACAAAAACTCATAAACCAATTATCCAATCTATCCTAGCCGAGACACGTTAAGTGTGTGACCTCGGGTTCGAGAATATGCGCACATGATCTTCTATCAATAATCAACAGTGGGTGCAGAAACCCATATTGACTCCCACACATTCATCGATGATCATATCGGATGAACCACGATGCCAGGATTCAATCAATCCCATATATATATTCCTTCGTCTCGCGATATTTTACTTACCCGAGATTCGATCGTGCCGGTCATACCTAGTTCAATCTCGCTCACAAAAGTACTTTACTGCTCCGTAATCCAATATCACTTTGTGATTAAATCCTTAACCACATGCTTGAAAGCGGTGTTAATATCGACACGAGTGGGCCCAAGTATATCTCTCCGACTTGGGAGGGACAAATCCCATCTCAATACATACAACCCAATGATACTTTCCGATCACCGAGAGACACCTTTATGATCACCCTCTCATAGGATGACGGTTGATGACCTCAAAGCTTTCCGATACCGTGGAGTTGTATTATCTCATGGTCTAAGGAATACAATATTTGACATAAGAAAAGCTTCGCAAAGACGAACATGATGACACGATCTAATTGCTTCGCTTAGTTTGGGTCTGTCCATCATATCATTCTCCCAATGATATGATCTCATTATTAATTGACAACTCATGTCCATGGTTAGGAAACCTTAACCATCATTAATCAATGAGCTAGTCCTTAGAGGTGTACTAGGGACACGGTGTTTTTCACAAACCAAACAAGTATTAAAGTTTCCGCTTAATACAATTCTAGCATGGAATATAAACATTATCATGAACAAGAATTATAATAATAACATCTTTATTATTGCCTCTAGGGCATAATTCCAACAGTATGGGCAGTAAATTTGTTATAAAACATGATTTCCATCGGACAAAGTGATAGATCTGGTAGATAGCACACGATACAACCTCAAGAATGCGAGTTTTAACCAAGAATCAAAGTTACCCTAGATTCAATGGAGAAAACAAGTGAGAAGATGAGGAGGGCGGTAGTACCGGTGTCCATGACGGTGGGGAAGAAGGAGGAGCCCGCAGGGAGGCCGGATCCGGTGTGGATCCGGGAGAGGGAGGGAAGGGCGGGGTTCCTCCGGCGTCCTCTGGCTCCGGTGGTGGCGCTGGTGAGGAGTGGAGACGAGGGATGTATGAGGCACCGAGGGGTGCCTCTCCCCCGTCTCCAGTCTTAACCGACACGCACAAGCGGTAGTACCGGTTCCAGGGGCGGTAGTACCGCTTTGCAGTAGTACCGGAGGTACCAACCGGTAGTACCGCACCTGGGAAGTTCCTAGGCAGGACCCTGGAAACAAGACCAGAGGAGGTAGTACTGCTAGCAACGTCCGGTAGTACCGTTTGGTGGTAGTACCGCATATGAGATCCGGTAGTACCGTGACCATCAGGACAGAGAGCCAAGATACATAAAATGGAAGGTTCTTGTGCAGAGTAGATGGGTTTTGTTGGGGGATAAGAATGGCATGGCTTTAGAGAGTCACGCTGATATGGGCCAATGCACTCAAAAAATTGCTAAAAACATATGGAGAGCCAAATGTGAGTGCACGACCAAAAGAACAACACCAACTAGAGGATGACAAACATGAGTAAGAACCAATTCAAAAAGTGACAAACACGAGTAAGAACATCAACCTCTCGATTGAGAGGGGGGCGGTGGCCTAGGCCACCATATTTGAGTATACTCGGCTTGGCACCACGAAGATATATCTTGGGTCCATTACCGAAACTCATCATTAAGCTCACATATCACAAAATGATATTAAGAGGAATGATTTTGTTTAATTTGCGCATAATGGGGGGAGGGATAGTCCAATCAATTAGGACCGCACTCCCTCTATGTCCATGCCTACACCTAAACCAAATATTGTAGGGTTTTGTAGCATGGAAAACAAAAAATTTCTATCGCATACAAACAAACAAGCCAAGATCTATCTACTAGATTGTAGCAACGAGTCGATGGAATAACTTACCCTCGAAGATTCCAAAGTGTTTAACGAGAGCGGATTCTCGTGGGTGATGTAGTCGTACTCTTCCCGATCTCAAGATCGCGTAGACGATCCTTCCGACGCTGCGTTCCGGCAGCGCTTCCGCAGTCAGTCACACGTTCGGTACTCAACGAAGACCTTCCTCTCCCTTGTTCCAGCAAGCAGCGGAGGTTGTAGCACTCTCCTCGCGATTCCAGACAACCAAGGTGGTACCTAAGTAGAGGGAGATCTCAGGATTCGCTTAAGCCGGAGCAGTATGGTGGAGTATGAGAGAGGCTTTAGTGGTCTAGGGATTAGATACACCAATTAGAAGGCTCTAAACCAAGGCTAGGGCAATTAGAAGCTCTAAACCAAAACGGCTCTAAACCGAGGCTGTGGCTAGGGTTTAGATTTAGAGGATAGGAACTTGTGTGTCAAGAGGAGGAGCCCTGCCTCCTTATATAGGTGGAGGGGCCGCGCCATGGGAGGGAGAGGAGTCCCTCCCCAACTCGGCTTGAGGTGGGCACGGTTGGAGGAGGAACTCCTCCCAACCTCTTTCCCACACCTTCCTCTTTCCCTCTTTCCAATTTTAGCCGTTTGACTTTTCAAACTTGCTATTTGACTTTTCAATTTAGGATTCAATTTAATCCTTTATTTGGAACATGAGAACACTTAGTACATGATGCAATCATCCCAATATGCAATGACACATTCATGTACCCTTCCTCCGGAGTGTCGGACATTCCGAACCTTCTAGAACATTCGATTAAAACACCTAATCATTCCCGAACTCCGAAACGGGACTTTCCTTATATGAATCTTATTCTCCGGACCATTCTGGATCACCTCGTGATATCCCGGATCCCATCCGAGACTCCGAACAACATTCGGTCTCTTTCTCATAATACCATAACTATTCAAACAACGTCGAATCCTTAAGTGTGTCTCCCTACGGTTCGTGAATTATGCGGACATGATCGAGACACTTCTCCGAACAATAACCAATAGAGGAATATGGAAATTCATATGGCTCCCACCTATTTCTACGATTAATTTGCGATCGAATGAACCACTTACATATGATACCAATTTCCCTTTGTCTCACGATAGTTTACTTATTCGAGGTTTTGATCGTCGGTATCTCTGCATACCTAGTTCAACCTCGTTACTGATAAGTACTCTTTTCTCGTTCCCGTGGTATGTGATCCCTTGTGAGCCAGTCACATGCTTGCAAGCTAATTGGATGACATTCCACCGAGAGGGCCCAGAGTATATCTATCCGTCATATGGATGGACAAATCCCACTCTTGATCCATGTGCCTCAACACATACTTTCCGAACACTCAATGCCACCTTTATAGCCACCCAGTTATGGTGTGGTGTTTGATGTCATCAAAGCATCCTTCCAGTGATGGTGATTAACATGATCTCATGGTCGAAGGAATTAGGTTACTATGTATCAGAAAGCTTATAGCAAATGAACTATATTAAATGACTTGATATTTATGCTATGCTTAACTATAGGAGTATGTCCACCATATCATTCTCCTAATGACATGATCTTGTTGTTAATAACATCTCAATGTTCATGATCAGTAAACCATGATCATATATTAACCAACAAGCTAGTTTAACAAGAGGCTTTACTAGGGACTCTTATTTTAGTTTACAAATCACACAAGTATTAATGTTTCCGGTTAATACAATTATAGCATGGTATGTAAACATTTATCATAAGTGTGAAGATATGATAATAACCACTTTATTATTGCCTCTTGGGCATATCTCCAACAGTCTCCCACTTGCACTAGAGTCAATAATCTAGTTTCAAACCTTTGTGTATTCAACACCTATGGATTTCGGTTGTATGTACACGATTGCTAGTGGTCAATGAATCTTGGATCCGACACTTCCAAGTCCGTGTGTAATTGCATGTCTTTGCGTCTCTACGCATCACTCATTCTCTAATGAGATGGCTTTGTATAAATTTGGTCTTTCGGTGTGACCTTTAGCTCTTTGGGGTTAAAACATGTTGATAATATTGTCGCACAATATATCTTCATAGTATTATCCCAATGTGAACTACACCTAGTTTGATAACAAACTACTTGACACAAATGCCTCTTTGTCGCTAAAATAGCAGTCATATACTTAGCCTTTTGTTGTAGTATCCGACAATGTCTTAACTTTGGAACTCATCCAAATCCATTATGGAACTCACTTTCATTATATTGTGCCACCCTTAGTTTAGATTGAGATAAACTTAATTTGTACTTTGTGACAAAACTAGTATCAATGTAGTACTTTTACAATGAACTAACCATTTATTTGTCACTTCTACAAATATTATACTCTTAGTTCTTCCAAAAGATCATAAGAATATCCTTACTATTGTCCAATGATCCTTTTATGAATCATTCTGGTATATGCTCACAACATTTAGAGCATAGGACATGTCTGGATTTGTACATATCACAGTATGATTGATATAAATACTCTTTGTGATTTCATACATCATGTATCAATCTATACTTGATTATTTGTTTCACTTTACCAAATGTCAATACACTTGAATATATCATCAACATTGAACTCATTCAATCCTTTCTGTGCGACAAGAACCTCTCTTGTAGTTTCTATATTGAACTCATTCAATATCTTGTCTACGTACTTCTGGCACAACCATATTAGCGTCTATTGATGCCAAATATTTGGGTCTTGCCTAAGTCTTTCATCGGGATGAAATTCTTAATATGTGTTAATAAAAGATACATTATTTCCAATCAACAATATGTCTTCCACATAATGTATTAGAAACATGTCTTAGCGCTCCCACTTAATTTCTTGCAAATGCAAGCATCTTCATCATCTCTAATGAACTTTTAAACTCCTTTAACAGTTTCATCACAGTGAAGATTCCAATTCCGCGATGCTCACTTTAACCATTGAAGTTTGCATATGCTTTTAGCAACCCTTGAATTAACAAAAACCTATGGACCGTGTTATGCACATGTCCTAGGTAACGATTCTATTAGAAGAACTTGTTTTGTTTATTCAACTACCATATAACAAATTATATGTAGTGGTTGCTACATTAATCCGTCTAGACTAAATATCACTATGAAAGATCAAATCTTGTCATAGTCAACCTTTGAACATTTTGTGAACTCTTTCCCAACATGTCGACTATTTCACAGATGTAAAACATCCATGTCTATTTCTTTATAGATCCAGACACAACTGTAAGGTCTTACACCTTTCTCGAGGGTCCTTCAAGTTCAAAACTTGATTTCTCGTGTATGGAACTATCACGGATTTTATGGCTTCATGCCATTTTACGGAGTCAGGGTCCATCATCGCTTCTTTTCATGTAGTCGGTTTATTATTCTCAAATAATGATTTCAACCCTCAATTCTTGGTATTTGATTGTTTACCCAACCTACTTGTTTCAATAGGAACTTAGATCTCTATGACCACAACCTATGAGGCACGTGAGCCATGAGCATTGTTGTTGCCTCCGGAACACTTTTCGGTGCTGCGCAACTCTGCACATATAGCTAAGGTTCTTTTAACCTTATCAAAGTTCTATTGTCCTCCCATTTTACTTTTCACGAAAAATTCCTTCCCAAAGAAACTTGACGTTCTAAGCGACAAACACTTTTGTCTCTGGTGTTATGGAGGAATACTTAACAGTTATTCAAAATAACATACAAAGACAGGTTCATCCGACTTTGGTTGCAAACATCTTTCTTATGCAAAGCATACCAATGTTTAAGAAAGGACAACTTGGGTTTTATCCCAAACCATAACTTTATATGGTGTCATTTCAACGGATTATGATGGAGCTCTTTTCAGTGGAAAAAACGGTAGTCACTAAAGCTTTTAATCTTTAAAATATAATGGCAGTTTTATGAATTACACTTTCGACCTTACCATGTCAAACAAGGTTTAATTACATATCTTAAACGCTCCATACTCTTATGGTGTTTCGGGATATGCAAATCCACGGAACGATTCCTTAAATCTTAGGTATTATGCTAAACTTGTAACTCAAATATCTTCCTTTATGATCCTATCATAAACTATTTATATTCTCGTTACAATGATTTTTCACTTCATCTTGAAAGTCTTTGAACTTTTCAAATGTTTCATATTTCATCCTTATTAAGTAAATATTCATATATTCACTCAAATTTTCGGAGAAAGCATATGAAGTTGAAATCCATCGCTTTTGACTACACATGATGGACTTTGTACAACAATAGGTACAATTTCCAATAAGCTAGTCTTTCGTCCTTTTGGCCTATGAACGAAGTTTCAATTATCTCTAGGAAAGTTTCACAAGTGTCATTTGATCAAAAATCAAAAGACTCCAAAATTCCATCCACATGGAGTTTCTTCATGTTTTCTTTCCAGTATAATTTAAACGGCGATGTCACTTCCTAAGTGATCTTTCAATCAATTTGTCTTTCGACATCTTTAGCACTAGTTTTATGGATGTGATGTTTCCAACGAGATTTGCGAATCCATCTTTTATGGATTACGGCAATTATTTGAACAACCCTTTTGTTCTCATAATACCAGATAAAACAAATCTTTGAAGGCAAGCTTTGGTGTTTAACGAGCAACACAATAACCCTTTATTTGTTCTCGATGAACATCATCACATATTCTTTTGCTAGTTACTTAGGCCATTGTAGTTCATGAATTGTGTTGTTTCGTATGACGATTCACACCAACAAATTCAGTATCAAATTGTTGGAATTATGCCCTAGAGGCAATAATAAAGATGTTATTATTATAATTCTTGTTCATGATAAAGTTTATATTCCATGCTAGAATTGTATTAAGCGGAAACATTAATACTTGTGTGGTTTGTGAACAACACCGTGTCCCCTGCGCCTCTAAGGACTAGCTCATTGATCAATGATGGTTAAGGTTTCCTAACCATAGACATGAGTTGTCAATTGATAATGAGATCATATCATTGGGAGAATAATATGATGGACAGACCCAAACTAAGCGAAGCAATTAGATCGTTTCATCGTGTTCATCTTTGCGAAGCTTTTCCTATGTCAAATATTGTATTCCTTAGACCATGAGATAATGCAACTCCACATACCGGAAGAAAGCTTTGAGGTCATCAAATGTCATCCTATGAGAGGGTGATCATAAAGGTGTCTCTCGGTGATCGGAAAGTATCTCATGTTGTATGTATCGAGATGGAATTTGTCCTCCTCCGGAGAGATATACTTGGGCCCTTTCGTGTCGATATCAACACCGCTTGCAAGCATGTGGTTAAGGAGTTAATCACAAAGTGATATCGTATTACGGAACGAGTAAAGTACTTGCTGTGAACGAGATTGAACTAGGTATGACGGTACCGACGATCGAATCTCGGGCAAGTAAAATATCGCGAGACGAAGGGAATATGTCACATCCCAAGATTTTCCAAATTTTGTAATGTGAAAATAAAGGAATAAAATAAAACTTTATTTGATTTTCAGAGCCAGAAGAAACTTTTGAATTCAATTGGAACTTCAAACCCATTTGAATTAAATAAAACCTAAAGGTATTTAAGATGATAAACTTTTATTAAAGAAAAATAAAAAAAATTAAAATACTAATTTGAAACTCTTAAATGAAAAGATTTGTTTTCAAATGAAATGGAAGTTTTACAAATAAGGATTATTTAATAAAGCCAAATTAAACTTTGACCAAGCCTTGGAAATTAAAACATTTAGTTTTGAATAAAAATAAACAAAGGTTTATTTGAAATAAAATAATAAGGAATTGAGATCAAAATTTATTCAAATAAAAGGTTTTACCATTTTTAATTAAAACATCAAAACTTATTAAATTGTTTTAAATAGGTTTTCCAAGTATTTTATATTCTATAATAAAACCCACTAAGGTGTTTTGACTATAATTTAGATTTCAAAATAAATGTCTCAATAAAATAAAACCCTATTTGAATTAATAACTAAGGCCCATTTTATTTTTAATATTAATAGGCCCTATAATAAAATATTATCTTTAAACAAGTAATTCAAGTATTTTATACTTTCAAATAAAACCTACTGATTTGGTTTTTGAAAATATTTGGATTAAATGGGGATTTTATTAATTACACCAAACCCTATTTTATTAATAAACCATAGTCCATTTTATTTAATTAATAAATGGAACCTAAGAGAATCTTAAATATTATTTTATTTTGGAGTGTTGGATTATGTTGATGAACAGAACCAAAAACACAATGTAAAGTTTAATGATTGTTTGAATTGTTGAATTATCTGAATGCTTGAATAATTGTTGAAATAACAAATCAGGAAATAGAAATAGAAAAAGAAAAAGAATTAGACAGAAAAAAATAACAAAGCAGCCCAATGACAAAGCTCCAGCCATCTAGCCCACCTCCTCTCCCGAACCGCTTTCTTCACCGCAGAAGAACCCCATAATCACCGGTGGACCTCCCTCACATTTTCTTTCCCACTGACACAACGACCCTACCTGCCACTGTTCTTCCTCCCCACCCGCGAACCACGCCTCTTCCCCCTCGCTACAGTTGCAGGCCTTGATTCCGCGCGATCAATTCGCCTTAACGCCACGTTAATTCCTCGTCGCGGCCACGCCCATTTAACTGTAGGGGTTCGTAGCATGGAAAACAAAATTTTTCTATCGCATACAAACAAACAAGCCAAGATCTATCTACTAGATTGTAGCAACGAGTCGTTTGGAATAACTTACCCTCGAAGATTCCAAAGCGGTTAACGAGAGCAGATTCTCGTGGATGATGTAGTCGTACACTTCCGATCTCAAGATTGCGTAGTCGATCCTTCCGGCGCCACGTTCCGGCAGCGCTCCCGCAGTCGGTCACACGTTCGATTTCCGAAGACCTTCCTCTCCTTGTTCCAAAGAAAATGGAGGTTGTAGCACTCTCCTCGCGATTCCAAAGACAACGGCGTGGTACCGGAAGTAGAGGGGAGATCCCGCAGGGCTTCGCCTTAAGCCGGTGCGAGTATGGTGGAGCTTATGAGAGAGGCTATTAGTGGTCTAGTAATTAGACACACCAATTAGAAGGCTCTAAACCAATTAGAAGGCTCTAAACCTCTGGCTAAAGCAATTAGAAGCTCTAAACCAAAACGGCTCTAAACCGGAGATTTAGAGGTAGAAAGTTGTGTGTCTCTAGGAGGAGCCCTGCCCCTCCTTTTATGGGAGGGGGTCTTGGCCAGGAGGAGGAGTCCTCCCCAACTCGGCCTAGGGCTGGGCGCCGGCCTGGAGGAGTCCAACTCCTCCTCCAGGTTGGTTCCAACTCCTCTTGCTTGTTTCCCACAGTTTCTTGTTTTAGCAGTTTGACTTTCAAACTGGACATTTGACTTTTCTGTTTTAGGATTCAATTTAATCCTTTATTTGGGACAGCAAGAACACTTAGTACATGATGCAATCATTCCAATAAGTAATGACACATTCATGTACCCTCCCCCCCGGAGTGCCGGACAATCCGGAACCTTCTAGAACATTCCCGATGAAAACACCGGAATCATTCCCGAACTCAAACGGACTTTCCTTATATGAATCTTATTCTCCGGACCATTCCGGATCACCTCGTGATATCCCGGATCCCATCCGAGACTCCGAACAACATTCGGTCTCTTTCTCATAATACCATAACTACTCAAACAACGTCGAATCCTTAAGTGTGTCTCCCTACGGTTCGTGAATTATGCGGACATGATCGAGACACTTCTCAACAATAACCAATAGAGGAATCTAGAAATTCATATTGCTCCCACATATTTCTACGATTACTTTGCGATCGAATGAACCACTTACATACGATACCAATTTCCTTTGTCTCACGATATGTTACTTATCCGAGGTTATGATCGCTTGGTATCTCGCATACCTAGTTCAACCTCGTTCATCGATAAGTACTCTTTTCGCTCCCGATATGTGATCCCTTGTGACCAAGTCACATGCTTGCAAGCTAATTGGATGACATTCCACCGAGAGGGCCTGAGTATATCTATCCGTCATATGGATGGACAAATCCCACTCTTGATCCATGTGTCTCAACCAATACTTTCCGAACACTCAATGCCACCTTTATAACCACCCGCCACGGTGTGGTGTTTGATGTCATCAAAGCATCCATCCGTAAAGGTGATATGCATGATCTCATGGTCGAAGGAATTAGGTTACTATGTATCGTAAAGCATATAGCAATTGAACTATTGAAATGACTTGATCTTTATGCTACGCTTATTTATAGGAGTATGTCCATCACATCATTCTCCTAATGATATGATCCTGTTGTTAATAACATCTCTATGTTCATGATCGTGAAACCATGATCATATATTAACCAACAAGCTAGTTTAACAAGAGGCTTTACTAGGGACTCTTATTTTAGTTTACAAATCACACAAGTATTAATGTTTCCGTTAATACAATTTTAGCATGGTATGTAAACATTTATCATAAGTGTGAAGATATGATAATAACCACTTTATTATTGCCTCTTGGGCATATCTCCAACAGTCTCCCACTTGCACTAGAGTCAATAATCTAGTTTCAAACCTTTGTGTATTCAACACCTATGGCTTTCCGGTGTTGTATGTACACGATTGCTAGTGGTCAATCGATCTTGATCTTGACACTTCCGTGTCCGTGTAATTGCATGTCTTTGCGTCTCTACGCATCACTCATTCTCTAATGAGATGGCTTTGTATAAATTTGGTCCTTTGGTGAGACCTTTAGTTCTTTAGGGTAAAAACATGTTGATAATATTGTCGCACAATATATCTTCATAGTATTATCCCGCTGTGAACTACACCTAGTTTGATAACAAACTTCTTGACACAAATGCCCTCTTTTGCTGCTAAAATAGCAGTCATATACTTAGCCTTTTGTTGTAGTATCTGTCACAATGTCTTAACTTTGGAACTCATCCAAATCCATTATGGAACTCACTTTCCATGATATTGTGCCACCCTTAGTTTAGATTGAGATAAACTTAATTTGTACTTTGTGACAAAGCTAGTATCAATGTAGTACTTTTACAATGAACTAACCATCTATTTTTCACTTCTACAAATATTATACTCTTAGTTCTTCCAAAAGATCATAAGAATATCCTTACTATTGTCCAATGATCATCTTACGAATCATTCTGGTATATGCTCACAACATTTAGAGCATAGGACATATCTGGATTTGTACATATCACAGTATGATTGATATAAATACTCTTTGTGATTTCATACATCAAGTATCGATCTATACTTGATTATTTGTTTCACTTTACCAAATGTCAATACACTTGAATATATCATCAACATTGAACTTATTCAATCTTTTCTGTGTGACAAGAACCTCTCTTGTAGTTTCTATATTGAACTCATTCAATATCTTGTCTATGTACTTCTGGCACAACCATATTAGCGTCTATTGATGCCAAATATTTGGGTTTTGCCTAAGTCTTTCATCGGGATGAAATTCTTAATAGGTGTTAATAAAAGATACATCTTTTCTAATCAACAATATGTCCTCCACATAATGTATTAGAAATATGTCTTAGCGCTCGCACTTAATTTCTTGCAAATGCAAGCATCTTCATTGTCTCTGATGAAATTAAACTCTTTTAACAGTTTCATCATAGTGAAGATTCCAACTCCGCTATGCTTACTTTAACCATTGAAGTTTGCATATGCTTTTAGCATCCTTTGAATTAACAAAACCCTCTGGACCGTGTCATGCACACGTCCTAGGTAACAATTCTATTAGAAGAACTTGTTTTGTTTATTCAACTACCATATAACAAATTATATGTAGTGGTTGCTACATTAATCCGTCTAGACTAAATATCACTATGAAAGATCAAATCTTGTCATAGTCAACCTTTGAACATTGTTGTGAACTCTTTCCCAACATGTCGACTATTTCATAGATGTGAAACATCCATGTCTATTTCTTTATAGATCCAAACACAACTGTAAGGTCTTACACCTTTCTCGAGGGTCCTTCAAGTTCAAAACTTGATTTCTCGTGTATGGAACTATCACGGATTTTATGGCTTCAAGACATTTGACGGAGTCAGGGCCCATCATCGCTTCTTTGCATGTAGTCGGTTCATTATTCTCAAATAATGATTCAACCCTCAAATATTGGTATTTGATTGTTTACCCGATCTACTTGTTTCAATAGGAACTTAGATCTTCGTGACCACAACCTTTGAGGTACGTGAGCCATGAGCTTTGTTGCCTCCTAACACTTTTCTTGCAACTCTGCACATATAGCTAAGGTTCTTTTAACCTTATCAAAGTTCTATTGTCCTCCCACTTAACTTTTCACGAAAAATTCCTTCTCAAAGAAACTTGACGTTTTAAGTGACAAACATTTTTGTCTCTGGTGTTATGGAGGAATACTTAACAATTATTCGAAATAACATACAAAGACAGGTTTATCCGACTTTGGTTGCAAAACATCTTTCTTATGCAAAGCATACCAATGTTTAAGAAAGGACAACTTGGGTTTTATCCCAAACCATAACATATGGTGTCATTTCAACGGATTATGATGGAGCTCTTTTCACTGGAAAAACGGTAATCTCTAAAGCTTTTAATCTTTAAAATATAATGGCAGTTTTATAAATTATACCTTTGATCTTACCATGTCAAACAAGGTTTAATTACATATCTCGAATGCTCCATACTCTTATGGTGTTTCGGGAAAATGCAAATCCACGGAACGATTCCTTAAATCTTAGGTATTATGCTAAACTCTGTAACTCAAATATCTTCCTTTATGATCTTTATCATAAACTGTTTATATTCTTGTTATAATGATTTTGCACTTCATCTTGAAAGTCTTTTGAACTCTTCAAATATTTCACACTTCATCCTTATTAAGTAAATATATATTCACTCAAATTTTCGGAGAAAGCATATGAAGTTGAAATCCATCGCTCTTGACTACACATAATGGATTTCATACAACAATATGTACTAGTTCCAATAAGCTAGTCATTCGTTCCCTTTCGGCCTATGAACGAAGTTTTAATTATCTCTAGGAAAGTTTCACAAGCGTCATTTGATCAAAATCAAATAGACTCCAAAATTCCATCCATATGGAGTTTCTTCATGTTTTCTTTCCAATATAATTTAAACGGCGATGTCACTTCCTAAGTGATCTTTCAATCAATTTGTCTTTCGACATTTTTAGCACTAATTTTATGGATGTGATTCCTCCAACGAGATTTGCGAATCATCCATCTTTTATGGATTACGGCAATTATTTGAACAACCCTTTTGTTCTCATAATACCTGATAAAACAAATCTTTGAAGGAAAGCTTTGATGTTTAACGAGCAACACAATAACCCTTTATTTGTTCTCGATGAATATCATCACATATTCTTTTGCTAGTTACTTAGGCCATTGTAGTTCATGAATTGTGTTGTTTTGTATGACGATTCACACCAACAAATTCAGTATCAAATACTTAAGAACCACATTGTTTAACAAGCAAAGAATACAGCCATAACACGTATATCATCTATATACTTAAACTGAACAATTCTAGTCTTTTCTTTTCTGCCATATACTTATGAGATTCTCTTTCAGTATTTCCTATTCTGTTTGAAAGAATCTATCAACATCAACAGTGGAGTCATTCATATGACACACAGTCCAAAGCGTGTATAATTAAATACCAATGTCTTTGGACTTGCACTTTGAAGTAGATCACCTATCATCAAATGTTTGGTGTTCTTTCAAATTCCTTTCTTTAGTAATCTCTTGGTGTAGTAAATATTTTACCTACATCAAATATTCACCCTTATGGATTTATGTTGGAGATATGCCCAAGAGGCAATAATAAAGTGGTTATTATCATATCTTCACACTTATGATAAATGTTTACATACCATGCTATAATTGTATTAACAGGAAACATTAATACTTGTGTGATTTGTAAACTAAAATAAGAGTCCCTAGTAAAGCCTCTTGTTAAACTAGCTTGTTGGTTAATATATGATCATGGTTTCCTGATCATGAACATAGAGATGTTATTAACAACAGGGTCATATCATTAGGAGAATTATGTGATGGACATACTCCTATAGATAAGCGTAGCATAAAGATCAAGTCATTTCAATAGTTCAATTGCTATATGCTTTCTGATACATAGTAACCTAATTCCTTCGACCATGAGATCATGCATATCACCTTTACCGGATGGATGCTTTGATGACATCAAACACCACACCGTGAATCGGGTGGCTATAAAGGTGGCATTAAGTGTTCGGAAAGTATTGGTTGAAACACATGGATCAAGAGTGGGATTTGTCCATCCTCATGACGGATAGATATACTGGGCCCTCTCGGTGAAATGTCATCCAATTAGCTTGCAAGCATGTGACTTGGTCACAAGGGATCACATATCACGGAACGAGAAAAGAGTACTTATCAAGAACGAGGTTGAACTAGGTATGCGTAGATACCGACGATCATAACCTCGGATAAGTAAACTATCATGAGACAAAGGGAAATTGGTATCGTATGTAAGTGGTTCATTCGATCGCAAAGTAATCGTAGAAATATGTGGGAGCCATATGAATTTCCAGATTCCTCTATTGGTTATTGTTCAGAGAAGTGTCTCGATCATGTCCGCATAATTCACGAACCGTAGGGAGACACACTTAAGGATTCGACGTTGTTTGAGTAGTTATGGTATTATGAGAAAGAGACCGAATGTTGTTCGGAGTCTCGGATGGGATCCGGATATCACGAGGTGATCCGGAATGGTCCGAGAATAAGATTCATATAAGGAAAGTCCCGTTTGAGTTCGGGAATGATTCCGTGTTTTCATCGGGAATGTTCTAGAAGGTTCGATTGTCCCAAGACTCAGGGAAGGGTACATGAATGTGTCATTGCTCATTGAATGATTGCATCATGTACTAAGTGTTCTTGCTGTCCCAAATAAAGGATTAAATTGAATCCTAAAACAGAAAAGTCAAATGTCCAGTTTGAAAGTCAAACTGCCAAAACAAGAAACTGTGGGAAACAAGCAAGAGGAGTTGGAACCAACCTGGAGGAGGAGTTGGACTCCTCCAGGCCGGCGCCCAGCCCAAGGCCGAGTTGGGGAGGGACTCCCTCTCTCCCCTGGCGCGCCATGACCCCCCTCCCATAAAAGGAGGGGCAGGGCTCCTCCTAGATACACATAACTTTCTACTCTAGATCTCCGGTTTAGAGCCGTTTTGGTTTAGAGCTTCTAATTGCTTTAGCCAGCGGTTTAGAGCCTTCTAATTGGTTTAGAGCCTTCTAATTGGTGTGTATAATTACTAGACCACTAATAGCCTCTCTCATAAGCTCCACCATACCAAGACCGGCTTAAGGCGAAGCCTCGGGATCTCCCTCTACTTCCTGCATTGCCAGGCCGCCGAATCGCGAGGAGAGTGCTACAACCTCCGCTGCTGCTAGAACAAGGGAGAGGAAGGTCTTCGTCGAATCAACGCGTGTGACCGACTTAGGAAGCGCCGAACGCAGCGCCCGGAAGGATCTCACGCGATCTTGAGATCGGAAGTGTCTGACTACATCACCCACGAATCGCCTCGTTAACCGCTTTGGAATCTTCGAGGGTGAGTTCCTCTATCGACTCGTTGCTACAATCTAGTAGATAGATCTTGGCTTGTTTGTTTGTATGCGATAGAAAATTTTTGTTTTCCATGCTACGAACCCCTCAAAGGGTATCGAGCCGTGTCTATATGTAGATCTGTTGCCGAGTAGAACACAATGGTCATTGTGGGCGTTGATGCTTTTATTGTCGATTGCTTCTTGTGTACTTTGTATCTTGCGGTATGTTGGGATGAAGCGGCCGCTAACCTTACATGACATCGTTCATGAGACTTGCTCCACGCTTGACATGTAACTTGTATTGCATAAGTGGCTTTATGGTGCATGTTTCTCCTAGCATAGTTAAGATCCAATTTACAACGGGTGATCAACAATACTAGTATCAATGTTGTGGTTCTTGTTCGTAAGTTAGAACGACACTTATTGAAAGCCCCAAACCACGTAAAATATGCAAAGAAAGTAGAAGCGTCTAACTTTGTTTTGCAGTGTGTGATGATGTGATATGGCCATGATTGTGATTGTATTTGATGTATGCAATGTTCCTTATTGTAAGTCGACAACCGCAGGAGCCATATGGTTGTCTTTAATTTATGTTAAGACCAGCGTGTCTATTCAAAGTAGTTGTAATAGTTGAAGCCGTGGACGACAACCATGGAGTAGCGTCATTGAACTTGATGCAATGCCGGTGATGATGGAGATCATGTTCGTGCTAGAAGATGGAGATCGGAAGCACAAAGAAGAAAAGGCCATATCATATCACATATTATGAATTGCATGTGATGTTAATCCTTTATGCATCTTGTATTGCTTAGTAGACAGCGGTAGCATTATAAGATGATCCCTCATGCACATGAATTTCAAATCATAAAGTGTTCACCCTTAGTTAGCACCGTTGCCAAAGCTT
Source organism: Avena longiglumis (assembly GCA_030063025.1). Classification (NCBI taxonomy): domain Eukaryota; kingdom Viridiplantae; phylum Streptophyta; class Magnoliopsida; order Poales; family Poaceae; genus Avena; species Avena longiglumis. Next base: position 472,459,846 of record CP125978.1, on the reverse strand, counting down.
GTTGTTTGAAACACCACGTGATGATCGGGTGTGCTAGATTACGCAAGTGTATACAACGTGAGCAAGCCGATTTGCTCATGCGTAAACTAAGGTTTGATCTTGACGAGCCTAGCATGTACGCATGGCCTCGGGAACACGGATTACCGAAAGGTAGAGCATGAGTCATATAGTAGATATGATGAACATGTTGATTGTTCGCCATTGAAGCTATATCAACTCTCGTGATGATCGGTTTTGATGTGGTGGATTTGGTTCGTGTGATCACTAAAACAATGTGAGGGATATTGTTTTGAGTGGGAGTTCACCTAGATTAATTTAATTATTAATTAGAACTCAATTTATCATAAACTAAATCAAAGTGAATTTGCATAGTTGTTGTAGTCATTGGCATCCGCTACCACCTTGCGCTTAGTTATAATTGAGATGATAGAGCTATAGAATTCTGGTTACTTTTACTAACTGGTATCGTATTGTTTTGAAGTGTTAATCTAAAGTTTAAAAGTCCTATTGCAAACTTTCAAGAAGTTCCTGTTACTCCATGAAGTTTAATAATTGGTATTAAAACAAGAGTAACAATTCCAATGTTAGTATATAAGTATCATGTTTGTCTCCACGATTCTTGATATTCAAAGGATTCTCTTAATATCAAGGTTATCTAGGATCCAAAGAGTTGTTTCGTAAACCATGATGTGTGGAAGATATTGTGATATCTGAAACAAAGTTTTGGTTGCAACATGATAGAGTATAATATGGCAAAAGTCATGTTCTCATATTTGATGAGAATTTGCAAAAAGGTTGGAGACACTAGTTGTCCTAATCCTCCAAAAGGTTTTGGAGAGCAACATTATACTTGCAATTCACCGTTACAAGCTAAAAGTAGCTTGATCATGGATAAATCCATAATAAGGATGAATATTTGATGTAGGTAAAATGTTTACTACACCAAGAGATTACTAAATAAAGGAATTTGAAAGAACACCAAACATTTGATGATGGTGATCTACTTCAAGGTGCAAGTCCAAAGACATTGGTATTTAACTATACACGCTTTGGACTATGTGTATGACTCCACTATTGATATTGATAGATTCTTTCAAACAGAAAAGGAAATACTGAAAGAGAATCTCATAAATATATGGCAGAAAAGAAAAGATTAGAATTGTTCAATTTAAGTATATAGATGATATACATGTTATGGCTATATTCTTTGCTTATTAAACAATGTGGTTCTTAAGTATTTGATACTGAATTTGTTGGTATGAATTGTCATACAAAACAACAGAATTCATGAACTACAGTGGCCTAAGTAATTAGCAAAAGAATATGTGATGATGTTCATCGAGAACAAATAAAGGGTTATTGTGTTGCTCGTTAAACATCAAAGCTTGCCTTCAAAGATTTGTTTTATCAGGTATTATGAGAACAAAAGGGTTGTTCAAATAATTGTCGTAATCCATAAAAGATGGATGATTCGCAAATCTCGTTGGAGGAATCACATCCATAAAACTAGTGCTAAAAATGTCGAAAGACAAATTGATTGAAAGATCACTTAGGAAGTGACATCGCCGTTTAAATTATATTGGAAAGAAAACATGAAGAAACTCCATATGGATGGAATTTTGGAGTCTATTTGATTTTGATCAAATGACGCTTGTGAAACTTTCCTAGAGATAATTAAAACTTCGTTCATAGGCCGAAAGGGAATGAATGACTAGCTTATTGGAACTAGTACATATTGTTGTATGAAATCCATTATGTGTAGTCAAGAGCGATGGATTTCAACTTCATATGCTTTCTCCGAAAATTTGAGTGAATATATGAATATTTACTTAATAAGGATGAAGTGTGAAATATTTGAAGAGTTCAAAAGACTTTCAAGATGAAGTGCAAAATCATTGTAACAAGAATATAAACAGTTTATGATAAAGATCATAAAGGAAGATATTTGAGTTACAGAGTTTAGCATAATACCTAAGATTTAAGGAATCGTTCCATGGATTTGCATTTTCCCGAAACACCATAAGAGTATGGAGCGTTCGAGATATGTAATTAAACCTTGTTTGACATGGTAAGATCAAAGGTATAATTTATAAAATTGCCATTGTATTTTAAAGATTAAAAGCTTTAGAGATTACCGTTTTTCCACTGAAAAGAGCTTCATCATAATCCGTTGAAATGAGACCATATAAGGTTATGGTTTGGGATTAAACCCAAGTAGTCCTTTCTTAAACATTGGTATGTTATACATAAGAAAGATGTTTGCAACCAAAGTCGGATGAATCTGTCTTTGTTAAGTATTTCTCCATAAACACCGGAGACAAAAGTGTTTGTCGCTTAGAACGTCAAGTTTCTTTGAGAAGGAATTTTTTCGTGAAAAGTTAAGTGGGAGGACAATAGAACTTTGATAAGGTTAAAAGAACCTTAGCTATATGTGCAGAGTTGCGCAACGCCGAAAAGTGTTCCGGAGGCAGCAACAATGCTCATGGCTCACGTGCCTCAAAAGGTTGTGATCACGGAGATCTAAGTTCCTATTGAAACAAGTAGGTCGGATAAACAATCAAATACCAAGATTTGAGGGTTGAATCATTATTTGAGAATAATGAACCGACTACATGCAAAGAAGCGATGATGGGCCCTGACTCCGTAAAATGGCTTGAAGCCATAAAATCCGTGATAGTTCCATACACGAGAAAATCAAGTTTTGAACTTGAAGGACCCTCGAGAAAGGTGTAAGACCTTATAGTTGTGTCTGGATCTATAAAGAAATAGACATGGATGTTTCACATCTATGAAATAGTCGACATGTTGGGAAAGAGTTCACAACAATGTTCAAGGTTGACTATGACAAGATTTGATCATCATAGTGATATTTAGTCTAGACGGATTAATGTAGCAACCACTACATATAATTTTGTTATATGGTAGTAGAATAAACAAAACAAGTTCTTCTAATAGAATCGTTACCTAGGACATGTGCATAACACGGTCCATAGGGTTTTGTTAATTCAAGGGATGCTAAAAGCATATGCGAACTTCAATGGTTAAAGTAAGCATAGCGGAGTTGGAATCTTCACTATGATGAAACTGTTAAAAGAGTTTAATTTCATCAGAGACAATGAAGAAGCTTGCATTTGCAAGAAATTAAGTGGGAGCGCTAAGACATGTTTCTAATACATTATGTGGAAGACATATTGTTGATTGGAAATAATGTATCTTTTATTAACACATATTAAGAATTTCATCCCGATGAAAGACTTAGGCAAAACCTAAATATTTGGCATCAATAGACGCTAATATGGTTGTGCGTATACATAGACAAGATATTGAATGAGTTCAATATAGAAACTACAAGAGAGGTTCTTGTCGCACAGAAAGGATTGAATAAATTCAATGTTGATGATATATTCAAGTGTATTGACATTTGGTAAAGTGAAACAAATAATCAAGTATAGATTGATACTTGATGTATAAAATCACAAAGAGTATTTATATCATACTGTGATATGTACAAATCCAGATATGTCCTATGCTCTAAATGTTATGAGCATATACCAGAATGATTCATAAGATGATCATTGGACAATAGTAAGGATATTCTTATGATCTTTTGGAAGAACTAAGAATATATTGTTTGTAGAAGTGACAAATAGATGGTTAGTTCATTGTAGAAGTACTACATTGATACTAGTTTTGTCACAAAGTGCAAATTAAGTTTATCTCAATCTAAATTAAGGGTGGCACAATATAATGGAAAGTAAGTTCCATAATGGATTTGGATGAGTTCCAAAGTTAAGACATTGTGACATATACTACAACAAAAGGCTAAGTATATGACTGCTATAATAGCAGCTAAAGAGGGCATTTGTGTCAAGTAGTTTGTTATCAAACTAGGTGTAGTTCACAATGGGATAATACTATGAAGATATATTGTACGACAATATTATCAACATGTTTTAACCCCAAAGAGCTAAAGGTCACACCGAAAGACCAAACTTATACAAAGCCATCTCATTAGAGAATGAGTGATGCGTAGAGACGCAAACACATGCAATTACACACGGACCTGGAAGTGTCAGATCCGGAGATCAGTTGACCACTAGCAATCGTGTACATACAACACCGGAAAGCCATAGGTGTTGAATACACAAAGGTTTGAAACTAGATTATTGACTCTGGTGCAAGTGGGAGACTGTTGGAGATATGCCCAAGAGGCAATAATAAAGTGGTTATTATCATATCTTCACACTTATGATAAATGTTTACATACCATGCTATAATTGTATTAACAGGAAACATTAATACTTGTGTGATTTGTAAACTAAAATAAGAGTCCCTAGTAAAGCCTCTTGTTAAACTAGCTTGTTGGTTAATATATGATCATGGTTTCCTGATCATGAACATAGAGATGTTATTAACAATGTGGTCATATCATTAGGAGAATGATGTGATGGACATACTCCTATAGATAAGCGTAGCATAAAGATCAAGTCATTTCAATAGTTCAATTGCTATATGCTTTCGATACATAGTAACCTAATTCCTTCGACCATGAGATCATGCATATCACCTTTACCGGATGGATGCTTTGATGACATCAAACACCACACCGAATCGGGTGGCTATAAAGGTGGCATTAAGTGTTCGGAAAGTATTGGTTGAAACACATGGATCAAGAGTGGGATTTGTCCATCCTCATGACTGGATAGATATACTGGGCCCTCTCGATGAAATGTCATCCAATTAGCTTGCAAGCATGTGACTTGGTCACAAGGGATCACATATCACGGGAACAAGAAAAGAGTACTTATCGAACGAGGTTGAACTAGGTATGCGAGATACCACGACCATCATAACCCTGGATAAGTAAAGTATCGTGAGACAAAGGGAAATTGGTATCGTATGTAAGTGGTTCATTCGATCGCAAAGTAATCGAGAAATATGTGGAGCCATATGAATTTCCAGATTCCTCTATTGGTTATTGTTCGAGAAGTGTCTCGATCATGTCCGCATAATTCACGAACCGTAGGGAGACACACTTAAGGATTCGACGTTGTTTGAGTAGTTATGGTATTATGAGAAAGAGACCGAATGTTGTTCGAGTCTCGGATGGGATCCGGATATCACGAGGTGATCCGGAATGGTCCGAGAATAAGATTCATATAAGGAAAGTCCCGTTTTGAGTTCGGGAATGATTCCTGTTTTCATCGGAATGTTCTAGAAGGTTCCGATTGTCCCAAGACTCGGGGAAGGGTACATGAATGTGTCATTGCTCATTGAATGATTGCATCATGTACTAAGTGTTCTTGCTGTCCCAAATAAAGGATTAAATTGAATCCTAAACAGAAAAGTCAAATGTCCAGTTTGAAAGTCAAACGCCAAAACAAGAAACTGTGGGAAACAAGCAAGAGGAGTTGAACCAACGAGGAGGAGTTGACTCCTCCAGCCTGCGCCCAGCCGAGTTGGGGAGGGACTCCTCCTCCCCTGGCGCGCCATGACCCTCCCATAAAAGGAGGGCAGGGCTCCTCCTAGATACACATAACTTTCTACTCTAGATCTCCATTAGAGCCGTTTTGGTTTAGAGCTTCTAATTGCTTTAGCCATGTTTAGAGCCTTCTAATTGGTTTAGAGCCTTCTAATTGGTGTGTATAATTACTAGACCACTAATAGCCTCTCTCATAAGCTCCACCATACTCGCCGCTTAAGGCGAATCCTCTGGGATCTCCCTCTACTTCCTGACCACGCCAGTCTTGCCGGAATCGCGAGGAGAGTGCTACAACCTCCGCTCACTGGAACAAGGAGAGGAAGGTCTTCGTCGAGTACCGAACGTGACCGATTACGGAAGCGCCGAACGCAGCTGTAGGATCGCTCACGCGATCTTGAGATCGGAAGTACGACTACATCACCCACGAGAATCGCCTCGTTAACCGCTTTGGAATCTTCGAGGGTGAGTTCCTCTATCGACTCGTTGCTACAATCTAGTAGATAGATCTTGGCTTGTTTGTTTGTATGCGATAGAAAATTTTTGTTTTCCATGCTACGAACCCCTACAATTTATCCATGATCAAGCTACTTTTAGCTTGTAACGGTGAATCGCAAGTATAATGTTGCTCTCCAAAACCTTTTGGAGGATTAGGACAACTAGTGTCTCCAACCTTTTTGCAAATTCTCATCAAATATGAGAACATGACTTTTGCCATATTATACTCTATCATGTTGCAACCAAAACTTTGTTTCAGATATCACAATATCTTCCACACATCATGGTTTCTGAAACAACTCTTTCAGATCCTAGATAACCTTGATATTAAGAGAATCCTTTGAATATCAAGAATCGTGGAGACAAACATGATACTTATATACTAACATTGGAATTGTTACTCTTGTTTTAATACCAATTATTAAACTTCATGGAGTAACCGGAACTTACTGAAAGTTTACAATAGGACTTTTAAACTTTAGATTAACACTTCAAAACAATACGATACCAGTTCGTAAAGTAACTAACCAGAATTCTATAGCTATATCATCTCAATTATAACTAAGCTCAAGGTGGTAAACGGATGCCAATGACTACAACAACTATGCAAATTCACTTTGATTTAGTTTATGATAAATTGAGTTCTAATTAATAATTAAATTAATCTAGGTGAACTCCCACTCAAAACAATATCCCTCACATTGTTTTAGTGATCACACGAACCAAATCCACCACATCAAAACCGATCATCACGAGAGTTGATGTAGCTTCAATGGCGAACAATCAACATGTTCATCATATCTACTATATGACTCATGATCTACCTTTCGGTAATCCGTGTTCCTGAGGCCATGTCTGTACATGCTAGGCTCGTCAAGATCAAACCTTTAGTTTCCGCATGAGCAAATCTGGCTTGCTCACGTTGTATACACTTGTAGAATCTAACACACCCGATCATCACGTGGTGCTTCGAAACAACAAGCTTTAGCAACGGTGCTAACTAAGGGTGAACACTCTATGACTTGAAATTCATGTGCATGAGGGATCATCTTATAATGCTACCGTCGTCTACTAAGCAATACAAGATGCATAAAGGATTAACATCACATGCAATTCATAATATGTGATATGATATGGCCTTTCTTCTTTGTGCTTCCGATCTCCATCTTCAAGCACGAACATGATCTCCATCATCACCGGCATTGCATCAAGGTCAATGACGCTGCTCCATGGTTGTCGTCCACCGGCTTAAACTATTACAACTACTTTGAATAGACACGCGGGTCTTAACAGAAATTAAAGACAACCATTTGGCTCCTGCCGGTTGCCGACTTACAATAAGGAACATTGCATACATCATATATAATCACAATCATGGCCATATCACATCACAGCACACCCCTGCAAAACAAAGTTAGACGCCTCTACTTTCTTTGCATATTTTACGTGGTTTGGGGCTTTCAATAAGTGTCGTTCTAACTTACGAACAAGAACCACAACATTGATACTAGCATTGTTGATCACCCGTTGTAAATTGGATCTTAACTATGCTAGGAGAAACAGGCACCATAAAGCCACTTATGCAATACAAGTTGCATGTCAAGCGTGGAGCAAGTCTCATGAGCGATGTCATGTAAGGTTAGCCCGGGCCGCTTCATCCCAACATACCGCAAGATGCAAAGTACACAAGAAGTAATCGACAATAAAAGCATCAACGCCCACAATGACCATTGTGTTCTACTCGTGCAACAGATCTACATATAGACACGGCTCTGATACCACTGTAGGGGTTCGTAGCATGGAAAACAAAATTTTTCTATCGCATACAAACAAACAAGCCAAGATCTATCTACTAGATTGTAGCAACGAGTCGTTTGGAATAACTTACCCTCGAAGATTCCAAAGCGGTTAACGAGAGCAGATTCTCGTGGATGATGTAGTCGTACACTTCCGATCTCAAGATCGCGTAGTCGATCCTTCCGACGCCATCGCTCCGTTAGCGCTCGGTCACACGCTCGGTACTGACGAAGACCTTCCTCTCCTTGTTCCAAGAAAATGGAGGTTGTAGCACTCTCGCGATTCCTAAAGACAACTGTGGTACCTAAGTAGAGGGAGATCCTGCAGGCTTCCGCTTAAGCCAAGTAGTATGGTGGAGCTTATGAGAGAGGCTATTAGTGGTCTAGTAATTAGACACACCAATTAGAAGGCTCTAAACCAATTAGAAGGCTCTAAACCTCTGGCTAAAGCAATTAGAAGCTCTAAACCAAAACGGCTCTAAACCGGAGATTTAGAGGTAGAAAGTTGTGTGTCTCTAGGAGGAGCCCTGCCCCTCCTTTTATGGGAGGGGGGTCTTGGCGCCAGGGGAGGGAGGGAGTCCCTCCCCAACTCGGCCTAGGGGCTGGCGCCACCGAGGAGTCCAACTCCTCCTCCGTGTTGGTTCCAACTCCTCTTGCTTGTTTCCCCAGTTTCTTGTTTTGGCGGTTTGACTTTCAAACTGGACATTTGACTTTTCTGTCTTAGGATTCAATTTAATCCTTTATTTGGGACAGCAGAACACTTAGTACATGATGCAATCATTCCAATAAGTAATGACACATTCATGTACCCTCCCCGAGTCTTGGGACAATCCGAACCTTCTAGAACATTCCCGATGAAAACACCTAATCATTCCCGAACTCAAACGGGACTTTCCTTATATGAATCTTATTCTCCGGACCATTCGGATCACCTCGTGATATCCCGGATCCCATCCGAGACTCAACAACATTCGGTCTCTTTCTCATAATACCATAACTACTCAAACAACGTCGAATCCTTATGTGTCTCCTACGGTCGTGAATTATGCGGACATGATCGAGACACTTCTAACAATAACCAATAGAGGAATCGGAAATTCATATGGCTCCTACATATTTCACGATTACTTGCGTCGAATGAACCACTTACATACGATACCAATTTCCCTTTGTCTCACGATATGTTACTTATCCGAGGTTATGATCGTCAGTATCTCCGCATACCTAGTTCAACCTCGTTTCGATAAGTACTCTTTCTCGTTCCTGATATGTGATCCCTTGTGACCAAGTCACATGCTTGCAAGCTAATTGGATGACATTCCACCGAGAGGGCCAGAGTATATCTATCCGTCATATGGATGGACAAATCCCACTCTTGATCCATGTGTCTCAACCAATACTTTCCAACACTCAATGCCACCTTTATAACCACCCGATTACGGTGTGGTGTTTGATGTCATCAAAGCATCCATCCGTAAAGGTGATATGCATGATCTCATGGTCAAGGAATTAGGTTACTATGTATCAAAAAGCATATAGCAATTGAACTATTGAAATGACTTGATCTTTATGCTACGCTTATTTATAGGAGTATGTCCATCACATCATTCTCCTAATGATATGATCCTGTTGTTAATAACATCTCTATGTTCATGATCAGGAAACCATGATCATATATTAACCAACAAGCTAGTTTAACAAGAGGCTTTACTAGGGACTCTTATTTTAGTTTACAAATCACACAAGTATTAATGTTTCCGGTTAATACAATTTTAGCATGGTATGTAAACATTTATCATAAGTGTGAAGATATGATAATAACCACTTTATTATTGCATCTTGGGCATATCTCCAACATTAACCGCCTGCTCCTCCTCCTCCTCTTTCCCCAGACACCGCCTCCATTCCGCCCCTAGGCTGCCTCCAATTTTCTCTGCACCACCGCCGTCTCCGACGAGCTCCGCCCTCAATTCCGGCCACACACTGCCTTCCCTTGCTTCCTCAACCAAGCACGCACGCTCCCCATCCTCTGGCGCTCGTCTGCGCCCTTCGCTCAACCGCGGCGCCAAAGACGGTTACCAAGCTCGACGCCGCCGTCGCCTCAACTCACGACGCCCACAGTTAACTCCGACCACCCTGCACCTCCGGATCACGCACATCGTTGCCATGGTCCTCGCAGCTAACCCAACCCTCCGCTTGTCTTCTCGTGAACCACGAGCCGTCTTCGACCTCGACCGAAGCGTCTGCCGCGTAACCAACTCCGCGAGGAATTCTCACCCGTCGCCCTCGACGGACCAGTCCCACGTTGAGCATCCCCGTGCCTTGGCGAATTCAGTGAGCCCCCTCTCCTCATTCCTCGCGTCCTATTTCGCCAGCTCCGCCGCCGACTGACCTCGCCGCCAAAGAAGCCGTCATGCTCGACTATGGTCGAACACGCTAGTACCGTTCGATCCAGATTTAGCGGCCACGATTAGATCACTTATCATCGTAGGGGTATGTCCTCTGAGCCACTCGATCTGACTAGATCCAACGCCCAGCGGTGATCCAACAAACGGTATGGACCAATAGAAACACGACGTGGGCGGTTTTAAACTAAAAACAGAATTGAATCTGATTTAAATTGCAACTTCAAACCCTTGTAACTTTCAAACCACACGTCCAAATTTGACAAATTTTATATCAATAAAATCAGGAGAACAAACCCTAAACAACCATGGCCTTAGTTTTGAAAATAGTATCTGATAGCTTGTTTGAATTTACAGAAACATTTGTGTACTTGTTTAGAGTATAAAAATTGTTTAAAATTGATTTTAGGATTAAATCTTTTTCAAAATGGATTTGTGTGACCTTATTGACCCTAGGAACCAACCCATAGTGTTAAAAATGATTTTTGTGAAAGTTAAGTTGAATTAATTAACTTAGTCATTTTCTAGCCAAATAAAACTCATTGATTTTATTATGGAAATGTTTTTGCAAGAAAAACTTTAGTAAAATGTTATGGACCAAACTTACGACCAAAAACACCAAGCCTTGCTAAGGCAACTCATTTGGTGAAAATATATAAAGTTTTGCTTTGAAAAGAATAATTTTCACCACATGAAATATTGAATGGATTTTAAAATAGACTTTGAGCAAAACCTCTAACTAATGACTTTGCCATTTTGTAAATGACCAATGTGTACCTTACAAAGTTTATAAACCTAGTAGAGACCAACTTTGCAATAGAACCCTCTTTTTACAAGACTTAGGAACCATTGCTTTGTGTATGTGAATTATTGTTTGAATGTGGGAATGCTACTTGATACTATGCTTGTTTGATTGTAGTGAAATTAGCAAAGTGTGAGACTAGCAAGATCAAGGAGTGACTATCATTCCCTAAATAAAAAGGCAAGTTACACTATCATACAAAAGACCTACTATTTTCATTATACTTAGTGGATTTTGTAAACATGCATGAAAATGTTTTATACTTATGCTATGCTAATCCTAATAGGATTCCCTTTACACTCCTTAGTAAAAATATTGAAGTTGTACATGCTTAGCCATGCTGTGTTTTGAAAAGAGATACATGTTGACATTTTACAAAGGTTGAGAAAAGGACTTGTGTTTTTTATATAATAAAACAAGGACTCAATGAACCACCTAGGTGGTGGACACTTTATGTTTTGGAGAAGGTGGCAACAAAAGGTAACCATGTCTATGGAAATCACTTTGTGTTGTGCTCCAAATGAAAACCTAGGAAACTTAGAGATTGAACATGTTTCTCCAATTGTGGCTTTCGTACAACCACATGATATTATGGCTCGCTTAGTCAACTACATTAGGAAGACCCATACATTGTCTTTAGTTACCGGACATGGGGATCTGGAATGCTTCATGGGGCTGAAGACAAGCTAGCAATGATGTATGGGAGGACCTCTTGGAAAGACTTCCACATTCTCGACCGCAAGATTCCATCTTGGTGAGCACTAATCCAGTAGGCCACTGGTGGCAACAAGATGGGATTGTGTCATGTGGGTAAAGTGTACTCCTTCTGCAGAAGTAAATAAAATCTAAGTACTTAGCCGTGTCCCCGGTTATGGACAATACTGAGCAACTAAAGTTTGAACTATGGGAGATCTCGACATTCTAATTTCTAATATAAAAACTTGATGCACTTGGGGGTACCAAGGAATTCAAAGAGATTTTGTTAAGCTTGTTGCACTTGGGGTTACCAAGATGCGCAAGAGCATCATGTACTTGGGGGTACCAAGGAACTCATGATTTTTGATAAAACTTGTTGCACTTGGAGTTACCAAGTAGCTCAAGAAATTTTGACAATGACTTGAACACTTGAGTTTCTACCAAGGAGTTCAAGGAACTTGGAAAAGAAATTTGACAAAGGACTTAAAACCCTTTTTGAAAAGATAGGATAAAATATTGTTTTATGCAAATAAGCCTTAAACTATACTTAGCCAAATGTGCATATAATGATAGGATCCACTCTTATCATACATAAAAGTGAAGCTTTCCAATACAATTCAAAATGTATTGACCCTTGTGGCTGTAACTTGTAATGTTGCAGGTTGATTGTTTTAAAATAAAGATTGTTGATTGACTAGGATTACAAAGTCTACAACCAACATCCACTGTGGAATTTTGAAGATGAAGGACCCATGACTATAGTTGTTCATGCAATGTAATGTAATAGCCAAATGAGCTATGTATGATGTAATAGAATTATGTTATTCCGGTTATAAAGTTATAATATGACCTTTGTATCTTGATATTACATCTTAACTGTGGATGCTAGCTATTGATCCGTGGACTAGCATTGTAAAACAGGAGGACTCTACCTTATCAGGTTGGGACCTCTACAATAAAATAAAACCCTATTTGACTTAATAACTAAGGCCCATTTTATTTTTAATATTAATAGACCCTATAATAAAATATTATCTTTAAACAAGTAATTCAAGTATTTTATACTTTCAAATAAAACCTACTGATTTGGTTTTTGAAAATATTTGGATTAAATGGGGATTTTATTAATTACACCAAACCCTATTTTATTAATAAACCATAGTCCATTTTATTTAATTAATAAATGGAACCTAAGAGAATCTTAAATATTATTTTATTTTGGAGTGTTGGATTATGTTGATGAACAACCAAAAACACAATGCAAAGTTTAATGATTGTTTGAATTGTTGAATTATCTCGAATGCTTGACTAATTGTTGAAATAACAAATCAGGAAATATAAATAGAAAAAGAAAAGAAAAAATTAGAATTAAAAATAACAAAGCAGCCCCGACAAAGGCCCGGCTCCAACCCATCTAGCCCTCCTCTCCCGAACTGCTTTCTTCACCGCAGAAGAACCCATACCACTAATCGTGGACCTCCCTCACATTTTCTTTCCCACTGACACAACGACCCTACCTGCCACTGTTCTTCCTCCCCACCCGCGAACCACGCCTCTTCCCCCTCGCTGCCGTTGCAGGCCTTATAATTTAGATTTCAAAATAAATGTCTCAATAAAATAAAACCCTATTTGAATTAATAACTAAGGCCCATTTTATTTTTAATATTAATAGACCCTATAATAAAATATTATCTTTAAACAAGTAATTCAAGTATTTTATACTTTCAAATAAGTACAGATGGTATCAGAGCATTGTGTTGCCTGTAGGATTTGTAAACCCTAGGATTGGACAAAAACCCTTAGAAAAATAGGAGTGTATTTGTTCCAAAAAAACTTATTTACAAAAACACTTGTAAACTCTTTCCTTAACCATTTTGGTTTCAACTCTACATCTCTTCTTCTTCAACTTGATGGAAAAATCTACCCCATGGCCAAAGACTACACCATGTACAAAGGACTTCTTCAACTTCTTCAACTCTAATGACTTCAACTTCTTTAACTCTAATGACTTCAACTTCTTCAACTCTAATGACTTCAACTTCTTCAACTCTAATGACTTCAACATCTTCAGCATATTCCCCAAGGACTTCCAACTTGAAAACTACTAAGGACCACAAGTGAAACAAGGAAATCTTGCTCAAGAGTTAGAGACTGAGGGAATGCAAAAGTTAGAAAGAGACCACATCACTTGAAGTTTTGAGACCAAGAAATTCTCCTAAGGAAGCCATGATCTCATGTAGTAAGAAGCAACCAAGAAGGATGGAAAGATCACAAGTGAACCATATAGATGGACCACCATATTATAGTTAAGTCAAAAACACACCAACCTAAGAGGTGTAACAAAAATGTTTTTGTTGCCTAAGTACGTGCTTGGGTGCAAAGTTGATTGTGAGTGTTTGATTGTGATTGCATGCACCTTGTTTGTATGAATTGTGATGTGTGTAATTAAAAGTATTTCCTTAGAAATATCTTGCCCATTCTAATATTCCTTCAAACCCAAACAGATGACTACCCCAAAGGACTCCAACATCAAGGTTGATGACACCAACACCAACCAAGCTGACAGCATGAGGGAACTCATAGCAACCCAACATCAGTTGAACCAACCGACAGCTTCTTAGCCAACAATAGTGATAAAGATCCAGCACTGCAAAAGTTTTTGGAAGAACAATCCCAATTGATGCTTAAGGTGACTAATCAAATGATTAGCATGGAAGAAAGCTATCCTAGAAGTGTGTATGATAACAAGGATGACAAGAATGTTATTCTAGATGGAGCCCCAGCTTGCATTATTTGTGGAGACAAGGATCATACTTCCACAGAGCATGAAGGACAATGCCCCAATTGTGATGAAGACCATCCTGTTGGACAATGCCCCACCTCTCAAGCTACATGCTACCTTTGTGAAGGAAGTGATCATACTCCTGGTCTATGTCCCATCTATGACATGGTAGAACAAAGGAAACAATAAGGATCCAAGTCTACCAAAGGAAAAGGACCACTTATACCTCCAAGCAAGACAACCCAATTCAAAGGATCAAAGAAAATCAAGAAGCCCAAGCAAGACATGAGCCTTGTACAAATGTCGTAAATGTAAGGAAATGGGACATTACTCCAGTGGATGCCCAGAGAACAAGAAGAATAAAGGGATTGACCAAGTGTGGTGCAACAACTGTAATGAACTGGTCATTATGTAGCAACTTGCCCACAAGAGCCACGTAAAGAACTCAATGACATTCATTGCTTCAACTAAGAACCCGTGACACTATGCAAGCAAATCCGTCGAAAGGATGAAGAACAAGTTGAACAAGCCTATGGAGAAACTCAACCTTGGTCCATGAGTCAAGCATAGGAATAAAGCAAAAGTTTAACATAGAGAAATTCCAGGACCCAAGAAGGCCAATATGTAATTTTTGTTTGAAAATTTTAAGGGTGGTAGTACCCTAGTTGCTTTGAACTTGATTGTAACCCTAACCTTCCCAAATCTCGGGACGAGATTTATTTTAAGGGTGGTAGCCTGTCACATCCCAAGATTTTCCAAATTTTGTAATGTGAAAATAAAGGAATAAAATAAAACTTTATTTGATTTTCAGAGCCAGAAGAAACTTTTGAATTCAATTGGAACTTCAAACCCATTTGAATTAAATAAAACCTAAAGGTATTTAAGATGATAAACTTTTATTAAAGAAAAATAAAAAATAATAATTAAAATACTAATTTGAAACTCTTAAATGAAAAGATTTGTTTTCAAATGAAATGGAAGTTTTACAAATAAGGATTATTTAATAAAGCCAAATTAAACTTTGACCAAGCCTTGGAAATGAAAACATTTAGTTTTGAATAAAAATAAACAAAGGTTTATTTGAAATAAAATAATAAGGAATTGATATCAAAATTTATTCAAATAAAAGGTTTTACCATTTTTAATTAAAACATCAAAACTTATTAAATTGTTTTAAATAGGTTTTCCAAGTATTTTATATTCTCTAATAAAACCCACTAAGGATACCAAAGACCATAAAATGGGGTATGAACTAAATATCGAAAGATTCTCTTAACCGCCATTAAATGGCTTTCCTTAGGAGCCGCTTGATATCTTGCACACACACCTACACTCAACACAATATCGGGTCTAGATTCACAAAGGTAAAGCAAATAACCAATCATAGACCGGTATACCTTTTGATCCACATCTTTACCATTTGGATTTTGTTCTAGATGAGTCTTTGTAGCCATGGGAGTAGGAGCTCCATTCAAATCTTGCATTTTGAATCTCTTGAGCATATCCTGAGTATACTTGGCTTGTTTGAAGAATGTTCCTCCTCTAACTTTCTTGATCTCAAAATCAAGAAATACTTTCAACTCCCCCATCAAAGACATCCAAAACCTACTAGTCATAAGCTTTGAGAATCATCATTAAAAGCTTTGTTAGATGAGCCAAAGATAATATCATCAACATATATTTGGCAAAAAGCTCCCATTGACCCTCTTAGTAAAAAGATTGGGATCGATTTTCCCAACCTCAAAGCCACGGTCAAACAATAACTCTCTAAGGTGCTCATACCACGTGCGTGGGGCTTGCTTGAGCCCATAGAGCGCCTTATCAAGTTTGTAGACATGGTTTGGGAAGTTGGGGTCCTCAAATCCCGGGGGTTGCTTAACATATACCAATTCATTTAAAGGGCCATAAAGGAATGCACTTTCTACATCTATTTGTTACAACTTAAAGTTATGATGTGCCGCATAAGCAAGAAGGATACGGATGGACTCAAGGCGAGCCACGGGTGCATAAGTCTCTCCATAATCAATGCCTTCAATTTGAGAATACCTTGTGCAACCAATCTAGCCTTGTTCCTTACTATAATTCCATGCTCATCTTGCTTGTTCTTGAATATCCACTTTGTTCCAATAACATTGCGGCAATCCTTTGGCTTCTCAACTAACTTCCACACTTTGTTTCTCTCAAAGTTGTTGAGATCTTTGTGCATAGATTCTAACCAATCCGAATCTTAAGAGCTTCCCACCTTCTTTGGTTCAATCATGGAGATGTGTGCTTGGTGTTCACTGAACCTCTTCAATTGTGCTCTTGTGGAAATTCCTTTCCTTAGATCTCCAACAACATTTTGGAGGGTGTGGTCTCTTATTTCCAACATTCTTTCTTTTCTAGATTCACGACGAGCGTGGATCTCCTCATTGTTTCTTGGAGGACCCTCTTCATCATTTTGATCCTTGTCTTGACCATCAACTTGACCTTGATCATAATTGGAGTCATCCTCTACATTGGGAGGCAAGGATTGACCTTGGTCTTGATCAAGTGCTCTTCTAGCATCAATTTGAGCTTGTCTCAAAACAATTTGGATGGATCTTCCTTGACAAATTGACTTGGAACCACTTGACAACCCATCGAATGGACCAAGATCCCTTTGACTAGAGTTCACACATTGATCACTATGTTGAGGGTCCACATCTTGTCTTTGGCTTGAGTCAATGTCCTCTTCGGTAGATGGAGCATGTTGAGGTTGTGAAGATGAGGGCTCCACTCGAGTGGAGCATAGTTCTTCTCGATCCGCCATAAGGGGTTCCTCAACGGGGAGGATATAACCCACACCCATTCTTCCTATGGCATCCTGAGGCATTTCATCATCTGCATCACAAGCATCAACACGCCCCCCTTGGGGACCATCATATTATTTGAAGGTCACACTACAAGATTCTATGACTCAGGAGAGCTTGTCATAGATTCTATAAGTGTGAGATTCGAGACCATAGCCAACAAAACACACTGCTTTAGACTCGAATTTAGACAAAGCGAACACCTTTGATGAGATAGAAACACTTACAACTGAACACGGAAGTAAGATATGTTTGGCTTATTCTAGGTAAGTATCTCATATGGAGTCTTGTTGATTTTCTTGCGGAGGTAGAGTCGGTTTGAAGCATGGCAAGTGGAGACGGCCCGGAAGTTGTATGGAGATTTAAACTCCGCCAACATGGTCCTAGCCATCTCCATAAGAGTCTAGTTCTTCCTTTCGCCACACCATTTTGTTGAGGGTGTATGCATGGAATATTGATGTTTAATCCCTCATCACTAAGGAAATCATTCAAGGTGTAGTTCTTGAACTCGTGTTGTCACTTCTTATAATCAACACGGAACATTGTGTTGCCGTTGAACCAAGTTGATGAAGTCGATAAAAGTCCTTTGAGTTTCACTCTTCATATTGAAGAAATAAACCCAAGAGTATCTTGAAAAGTCGCCAACAATCACCAAACAATATTTCTTCCTCCAAGACTTGCATGAGATGGAGGACCAAATAGGTCCACATGGAGGAGTTCCAAGATCTTGTTAGACTTGATTTGGTTGTGGGCTTGTGAGGCGTCATGCATCTTCCTAGAACACATTCCCAAAACACGATCTTTGGCAAAGGAAACATTTTATTTTAGTCCAACAATATGGCCCTCTTTATGGAGACTTTGCAAAGTTCTCATATTGACATGGGCTAGTCGGTGGTGCCATAGCCAACCCACATTGTCCTTTCCGTATAAGCACATCGGACCTGCAGTGGCTTGCCCCGGAAAGTCCACCACATACAAGTCATTTTCGACGTACCCAACGAAAGCGACCTTGAGAGACTTGCTCCACATGAGGACCACAATATCATCATCAATAAAGACGGCAAAGCCCATCTTTCCCAGAGCACAGACTGAAAGTAAATTGTATCCAAGGGTTTCAACAAGCATGACGTTCACGAGTGTAATGTCGTAAGCCACCACTACTTTGCCGAAACCCATTACCTTAGACTTTGACTTGTCGGCATATGTGACGGTGATTTGATCTTCATTTGGCACCAAGTCCTTGACAATAGACGAGCTTCCGGTCATATGACTTGTGCAACCACTATCGATCACCCATTTTGACCCTCCGGAAGCATAAGTCTACAAAAGATCAAGCTAGTTTTTAGGTACCCATTTTTAAATGGGTCCTCTTTTGTTAGCAACAAGGGTCTTGGGAACCCAAATAGACCAAGCAATATAACCATCATAAGGGCCAACATATTGTGCATACACATCACCATAATAATCACGCATTAGAACATAGTGAGGGTTAGCACTTCCCGCAAAATCATCATGAGACATAGTTTTACCATTTGTGGTCTTACTCTCCACAATGGTCTTGTTGGTCTCTTGTGCGGGCTTGTCCTTCTTCTTCTTGTTGTTCTTCTTCTTTGTTTTGGAGACAAAACCAATGCCACCTTTATCACCACTACGCCTTTGCTTGCTCAAAAGATCATCAATAGACTTGTTGCCTTGTGGAAATGTGGCCTTAGCAAGATCCCCCTTCAACCTATCATTCTCTTCAAGAATAGTTGTGCTACTAGATGGAATGAAGTTACTAGGTGAAGGAATATTGGCCAATTGAGTTTGAAGAGTTTCATGGGACTTTGTGAGTGACAATAGTTCACTCTCCAAGGCCTTGTGGGCCTTGTTAAGCAAGCTAAAGTCCTCGGCAAGTTTTTCATGAACCACACCAAACTCAATCTTGTCCTTTTTAGCTCTTTTATATTTAGCAATAGCATGATCACGCTCTTTGATGAGTTTTTTAACAATAATGTCATTGACCTCATCAATCCCTTCAAGTTTTAATTCAAGTGACAACCTAGTTTCTTGTTCTTCTTCTAGAGCATTGTTTAGGCCTCTAGCTCAATCATATGTTCATGCCTGTTTACATCTTACATCTAGAAGCTCTTGAGTATGTGATAGTTGATCTAATATGTTTCCAAAATGTAGCTTAGCATCACCTTCTAGGTTAGTCATAAACTCATCAAAGGCAATTAATTCCTTTTAACATCAAGAGACATCTCATCATCAATTTCATCATTATCTAAGTCAGTAGAGGGATGATGAAGATACCTCCTCTTGCCATAAGGCAAGTGGCGTTATTGGTGGAGGAGTTCTCATTTGGAGAATCAAGAGTGAGAATGTCGGAGTAGATGTGGTGGCAAGAGCAGCCACACCATGAGAAGTTTCCTCTTCGTCATCTTCATCATCTTCATTGTCGGAGGAGTACTCTTCATGAGTGATCAAGACAATTTCTCCCGCTTCTTGTTGATGGGATTCTTTTGATGAAAGGTTTCTTGTACGGTCCCTTGAGAGTCTTCTTCAACACAAGCTTTCCACCATGATCTTCTCTCTTCTCATAGGGGCAACTAGCCACAAAGTGGCATGGTCACCACAATTGAAGCAAGTTCTCAATCTTGTGGTATTCTCTTTTCCCATTTGGATTGCTTCTCCGCTCCATTTCCATCTTGGCCTTGGCGTGGTTCTTCCAAAAGTTCTTTGCATAGAAAGCCATATATTGACCATGAGCAATCTTCACTTCATCGGGATGGTCCATGGAAAGCCCTTCATCACTATCATCTTCACCCCATGGTCCACAACTTTGGCCTTCAAAGCAACATTGACAACATTACTCATACCAAGGGCACGAGCACGGGCATCTTTGGCATTCTTGGCAACCTTGAAAGAAGCCATCTCTTGCATAACTTCATTTGAGGTCATGAGATGGTAGTTGTGTCTTCCTTGTAGGCTCTTCAAGTCGGTGGGCTCAAAAGGCATGAGTACACTCACATATTTCCTTTTTATCCATGCATCATCCACATGTGAGGCACCCACATTCCTAAAAGCAAGTATGTGGTCTTGAGCCTTCGTACATGTCTTCGTGATCTTCAACTTCTTTCATGTAGAAGCCTTCGGCTTAATTCCTTAGAGCATCATATCGGTTCCTCCTCATACTCTCATTTCCAATAAACAACACAATGAGAGCATCCCAAGCTTCCTTGGCAATGCTAAAGTGCTCAATGTGTGGATAATCCTTTGTCCCCAAACCTTGTTGAATCATATGCATAGCAGTGGCATTGAGTTGACTATTAACAATCTCTTCTTGTCAAGTTGTTTGGATCCCCAATAAAGAGTCCATGCTCGATGATGTTCCATAGTTCAATGCAAGAGCTGCGCATATGAGTTCTCATTAGTGATTGCCATTGAGAAAACGTAGCAGATTCTTCAAGCTTAGGTGTGTCACCTCTATTGTATACATGAGGGTGAGGGATTGGAGGGTCGGGAGAGTACCATGAGTCACGGTGCTCACCCTTCCCACCATTATTGTATGTGGAGGAATTAGCGTTGTCTGGTTTACCCCCTACCATCGCATCCTCGGGGGATACTGACGTATTCCCCTTAGGTAAAATGGATGGTTGATCCTCTTGAGGAGATGGGGGTGATGAGACTTATTTGTCTTTAAGAAGTTGCTCAAGCATCTTCTTGACTTCATTGACCAAGGAAGAGCTCAATCTTGTTTCCAAGTTTTTGAGATCTTCCATGGTCACAGTGGTTGGCTCACCATCACCATCCCCTTCGCGGCTACCCATATTCTCTTAGGCGCTAAAGCCCAAATAAAGAGCCGAGGCTCTGATACCAATTGAAAGGATTGTATGGGCACCTAGAGGGGGGTGAATAGGTGCTACTTCAAATTTTCTTATTTTTCAAATTAGGGTTTGACAATAAGGTAAATTCTCTAGATAATGCAAATATGGTGAATTTACCTATATGACAATTATGCAAGAGCTACCACAACACAAAGTAGTAACGAGTAAGTAAGGTGCGGTAAAGGATAGAAGTAACCGAAAAGTGGACGCGGAGACACAAGGATTTGTTTCCCGTAGTTCCTTCCTTTTGAGGGGAAGTACGTCTATGTTTGGAGAGGGGGTGGTTTCAAACCACCAACGCCACGAAAGGCCTCCCTTGTTCTCCGATGAATCTCACCCCAACGGGATCGATTCACCTTCCACTATATCGGCAACCTTCAAGGTGGAAGCCAGCACCGTTACAAGTTTGGGGCACACATCCACAACTTAATTGGAGGCTCCCAAATACAAGCAAGCTGTCAAAGAAATCAAAGACAAGCTTGTAAGAACCAAAACAAGAACTAGGGTTTCCAAGAAAACACTAGAGCAAAGGGGCCCTCAATGAAATGAGGGGGAAATGAAAATCTCTTTTAGTGAAGTAGTAGATCAGGGCCTCCTCCTTCGATTCTCCAAAGATCAAGGACTTTGGATGGTGGAATGAGGAGATCTTGAAGATTTGAGTGGCTCCAATGGTGGTCTTGACTTTAATGTGTTTGAGCAACTTGTCCCAAGGTAGGTGGCTCCACAGAATCTGGTCGTTGGAGCATTTATTGAAGCGGTAGTACCGGAAGTTCAAGCGGTACTACCGGAGAACTCCGGTACTACCGGACCTGGTACCGGACCACCTTTTTTCAAACTTTATTAAGTCCTGCCCACAACGGTACTACTAATGATGCTACCGGGAAGTGGTAGTACTGCAAGTGGCAATCGGTACTACCGGACATAGAGGAATCAGCAGTTTTTCAGACGAAAAAACTCTCTGTCACGCCAGGTAGTAAAATGCGGTACTACCGCATTTTGCTACCTAGGCAGACAAAAGCTTTTTGCCAATATACAAAAGTCTCTGCCTCGAGCGGTACTAAAATGCGGTAGTACTTTTGACAACCTCCAAAAAGTCTTTACATGGTGCGGTACTAAAATGCGGTAGTACCGCATTTTAGTACCGGAGCAGGCAGAAGCTTTTTGACAATTAGTCACAATACATGCATCCCAGTAGCAAAGCGGTACCACACCAGTGCATAGTTTTGGATATTGCAAATCCTTTTTGATGCACCTGCGACACACTTAGCAAATCATTAGTCTGATATGTGAGTTCTTATCAAACACCAAAATCACTGGGGATAGCAAATGCTCTTTCAAGGGGGAAAGGATGGTTTATGGTAAAGATAAGGAAGTGAATGTCATTGATCAGATAGCTGCTTTACCTGAGGATATTATGCCAGACTTTGCTAGTACCCATCCTAGAGGAGAAGATGTTGGGAACAACAACAAGAAGAAACAGAAAGTCTAGGGTCCTATTCAAGCTATCAGACAAAGTGCTAGGGTGCAAAACTCTAAAAATATCCTGGAGAAAGCTATGGATCTAAAGAAGGTGATAAACTTAGATGCTCCAAAATCCATGAAAGGTATAATGAAAACTAATCCATTTGATACGCTTTCTGTTTCTGATATTGAAGCAGTTTCAAATGATATAGGTGTAAATTTTCCTTTAGATGAAGTAGTTGTTAGTAGCAGCACTCCTAGCTCCTTGCATAATGATGAGGACTTAGAAAGATTTGCTGATGTTTGGATAGAAGTAGTTAATAGATCTCCGGGCAAGCACCCTAGGAAGAAAAAATTATGATATGTGCTTTTGGAATAGTAGGATCATTTCTGCTCCTGGTAGACAGAAATTCTTAGAATCCTCTAAAGGTTGATTACATTGGTTTCCAGGAAACTAAGAAAGATAAGTTTAGCAATACTTTTTTGAGAAATCTCTTAGGAAATAGAATTTTTGCCTAGAACTTTCTGCCCTCTATTGGGACTGCAGGAGGTATCCTTGTTGGTGTTAACTTAGATTTATTTGATGTCATAGCTTGGGATATTAGGAATTTCTCTGTTAGTGTTATTCTTAAAAATAGGATTTCTGATGTTACTTGTAGGATCACTACTGTCTATGGCTCTGCCTATGAGGAGAGAAAACATGAGTTTATTTCTGAATTACATGAACTTTTCTTTAATTGGGATAGTTTAGCTTTGAT
Organism: Avena longiglumis; assembly: GCA_030063025.1. Lineage (NCBI taxonomy): Eukaryota > Viridiplantae > Streptophyta > Magnoliopsida > Poales > Poaceae > Avena > Avena longiglumis. The sequence goes on along the minus strand of CP125978.1, from coordinate 472,436,469 downwards.
AGGGGGGATTTCAATCTAGTCAGATCCCCTGAAGATGAGAGTAATGGTAATATAGACTTTAGATGGATAGATAAATTTAATGCCTGGGTTGAGCTCTGGGCCTTGATGGATATTGGTCTTCGGTAGATCCTTTACAGGGGAAACAACCAGGAAGATCTTATTATGAGTAGGATTGGTAGAGTCTTTTGTTCCACTAATTTTGATGCTAAGTTTCCTTTAGCTAATGCTAGAGATTTACCTAGGATTGGTAGTGATCACACTCCAATTATTTGGGATTCAGGTGAAGGTCAGGTGATTAGGCATAGGAAGTTTAGATTTGAAAATGGTGGATTAGTAGGCCGATTTAAAGATATTGTGGCTAAAGCTTGGTCTCTCGAGTGAATGCTCTAATATTCTAGATATTTGGCGAGCAAGGTTAGACTCTTTAGGAAGCTTGCCAAGGGGTGGAATATTAATATTGAGGTTGCTCTTAGAAGAGATAGGAAAGCCCTAATGGAGGAGTATGACTCTCGGATATTAAGGCTGAAATCGCATTCTTTCCCGGGGAAAAATAAAGGCTAGACTCTATAAGGGAGTTAAATTCATTCCGGTGTTATAAGAAATTAAGGCTGAGCAGAGGTCTAGAGAGAAACATTCTTGAGGGGATAGAAATACAACTTATTTCCATGCTATGGCTAATCATCGTAGAAGGAAGAAGCTTATCCACATCCTTGATGTTCCAGAGGGCCTGCTTACGAGATTGGGGATATGCTTAAGGTAGCTACGACTACTATAGGGATTTGTTCAGAAAGAAGATAGACGACATTCGTTTAAGTCGTGATTTCTTTAGTGCAGAGGAAAAATTAGTTTGGAGGAGAACTTGGTCTTGAGTGCTCCTTTTACTGAAGAGGAGATTAAAGTTGTTGTTTTTAGTTCCTATCGGGATGGAGCTCCTGGCCCTGATGGCTTGTATTTCCTCTTTTACCAAACTTACAAGGACATTATCAAAAATGATTTGCTTCTCATGTTTAAAGCTTGGTTTGAAGATAGATTAGATATTTTTAGGCTTAATTTTGCCATGATTACTCTCATTCCAAAAGAAAATAATGCTAGATCTATGAAGAAATTTAGACCTATTAGTTTATTAAATTTCTCCTTTAAAATTTTCACTAAAGTCCTTACTAACAGGCTATCTCGAGTGATTGATAGGATCATCTCCATTAACCATTCTGCTTTTATTCGGGGCAGATTCATTCTTGAGAGTGTGGTCACTGCCCATGAGGTTATTCATGAGGTTCATAGGAAGAAAGATAAAGGTTTAGTTTTTAAAATTACTATGAAAAAGCTTATGATAGAGTTAATTTAGATTTTTTATTTTTAAAATTCTAGAATTAAGGGGTTTTGATCCTTTTTTTATTAGGTTGATTAAGCAGATTTCTCATTGAGGATCGATTGGGGTTAAAGTAAATGATGTTGAAAGTGATTTTTTCCTCACTGTAAAAGGTCTTAGGCAAGGGGACCCCATTGCCCCTCTCCGGTTTAACATCATGATTGATGTTTTTGCTAGAATGCTTTGTAAGGTACTAGGACAGGAGTGATTAGAGGTTTTTGTCCTCATTTTGTGCCTGGAGGGGTAGTCTATTTACAGTATGCTCATGATACCCTGCTTTTCTTGGAGAATAATGAGAGAATTGATGTGAATCTTAAGTAGGTCCTTACCTGTTTTGAGCAGATCTCTGGTATGAGAATCAATTATTCTAAGAGTGAACTCATTCCAATAAACCTTGGGCCTGAGGAATGTCAGCCTTTCATTGACATTTTCCAGTATTCTTTAGGCAAGTTCCCTGTGAAGTACTTAGGTATCCCTCTTCATTTTGACAAACTTAGGAGGGAGGGTCTTCAACCTTTAATTGAAAGCATTCTCCATAGGATAACTGGGTGGAGAGGCAAGCTTCTCCCTTATGCTGCTAAGAGAGTTCTTATTCAGGACTGTCTCTCAAGTATCCCTATTTACTTGATTTCCTTTTTCAAATTTCCTAAGTGGACTCTTAACATCCTAGACTCACACTTAGCTAATTTCTTTTGGAATGATGAGGAAGGTAATCACAAAATACATTTAGCTAACTGGGCCTCAGCCTGCATGAAAAAAGATTTTGGGGGGGGGGGGGGGGCATTCCTAACCTTAAGGATCTTAATTTGTGCTTACTAGGTTCTTGGGTTAAAAGGTACATTCAGGGGGAGGGGACTCTCTGGATAAGGGTAATTGATGCTAAATATAATACTAGCTCTCCCAACATTCTCTGCTGTAAAGATATACACCCATCTACCTTTTGGAAAGGAGTTATGTGGGCTTCTAGAGCTGTTTCTTTAGGTTATAAATGGAAAGTGGGTAATGGTAGACAAATCAGGTTCTGGAAAGATATTTGGTTTGGTAATTCTCCCTTAGCTACCCAATTCTGGGATTTATACCTGATTTCTAATCAACAAACTAAAACCATAGATGACTTATGGGATGGCTCCCAACTTAGATGTGATTTTAGAAGAATTTTCTCTGATGAGATAATTCAATGGTTAGATCTTAATAGCATTGCAGCTACTATTCTCTTGGATGATTCAGCTTATCAACTGGTTTGGACATATGAAACATCTGGTGTGTATTCTTCTAAATCCATGTATGCTATGGTTAACTTTAGAGGGTTGTCTCCAGTTTTTTTGCCTGCGGTTTGGTGTTTGAAAATTTCTCCTAGGATCCAGATTTTCCTGTGGTTGCTTTCTCAAAACAAAATTATGACTAGAGATAATTTGAGGGCCAGGGATATCCCTAAACCTCTAGAATGCAATCTTTGCTCTGAGTTTGAATCGGTGAACCATCTTTTCTTTGAATGCATTGTCTCTAGGTTACTGTGGGATGATGTTTTTGAGGTTTTTGATATCACAGTAGATAGTTTTCTCTCCGTTGCTTCTAAATGGATTGCGAATAAGAGATATATGCACTTTAATACTGTATCTTCGGCAATTCTCTGGAGCATTTGGAATAATAGAAATAGTTTAGTCTTTAATTCTTGCTCTTGGGTTAACATGAAGCAGGTTTGGCGTCTCACTCTCCTCTACCTTCGGAACTGGAAAGTTCCCTTCAAGGAATTGGAGGGGGGAAAGCTGGAGGTGTTCACAAACAAGCTGATCCACAACCTAAGAACACCATTGGGGCTCCCGGCAAACTGAGGTGCACTGGATTTGAGTGGGTCTCCACCGAAGTCTAGCGCTCTAAACATGCTTTGGAAGAGCGACGACGGAGTACCAAGGCGCACCCTTAAGAAGAAGACTCGTTCACGTGGTCTTGGGTTGATCGCTCTTGATCTACCCTCTCTCCTCTGTTCTGGTGTGTTTTTTAGCTTGTTTCTCTCTAGTTTGAGTTGTAAGAGGGACTTGGCGTTTTCCCTTTATCAGACTGCGTCGTGTTAAGACTCTATAGGCTTTTGCTTTTCCTGGGTGTGTGCTGGTACTTGGTTTTTTTTTGAACAAGTGACGGGCGCATAGCACCCGATATATTAGCTGCAAAGAAGTCTCTGGAAGTTTACAAAAAGGCCCTAAAAGATGAAGGAATTACATAGAGGGCCAAGATAATTGCACAAAGGAACCTAAAGAAAGTACAGAAAAAGCGATCAGGTCCCTATTCTTCATCTTCCAGATCGACGACTTCCTCCGTCGCCGGCCTGCAACCGCGCCGCCGGGGACACACCACTTGCTGGTACTTGGTGTGGTCTCGTTTATCAATAAAATGGGGCCGAGGGAGCGATCCCTTTTCATCTAAATTTTTTTGCTGGACAAGCGGATATTATCACTTATAAAGTCATTTTCATATACACACATCATGTCTTTTTCCTTCACAAAAGCGAGTCTCAAAGGTTCATTATTAAGAAACAACTTAGTTTTGACAATTTTGTGTGGCTCGAAATCTAGTCCGGAATTCCACATGAAGTTCCCAGCTATATGGAATATTCTGGTATGAATCAAGTGAAACTAGAAGCCTCCGTTTTCAACCAGATCAAGTTTGGTCTCAATTGGAATAATCCGAATGGCCTGAAACCCCGCTCAAAATCCTGAACCAAATTTTAGACGGCCACATGCCGCCAAAAAGGCTAAGTTTCCTATGGTACTATATAAGCCACTCCTCCAAAGGCGTGTTGCCTAAGCTAAAAAAAACAAGACCTCTTCTTTTCTTCCTCTTTCATTGTTGAGCACCTCTAAAGTCTGAGGTCTCTCGATTCCTCCACTCAAGTTTATGTTGGGCCATGTCTCTCCACTCCACATGAAGGTGTGTTGACAGCCCAATTACAGTCCATGAAAGTTTAACATGTTTTAACCGTTGATCGACGTTCGTATTCAACGGCTGAGGTACTCCTTAGGAGAGGAGTAGAAAAAAAAAACCTAGATGATCCTTGGAAGAACAGCTAATTCACAAACCAGTACTCCTTCCGATTCCACAATGTAAGTTTTTTTTAGCAAGCTAACACACGTACTCCCTCCGTTTAGAAATATAAGATGTTTTAGGTTTGTGAAGAAGATGTATGTAGACATGTTTTAGTGTATAGGTTCAAATGAATCTAGACACTAAAAGATGTCTAGATACATCTCATTCACAAACCTAAAACATCTTATATTTCCAAACGGAGGGAGTAGTAGCTAGGTTGTGACACGTAAAAATGGACGGCGTTGACGGTTGTGCACGGATTAAATTTGCTTCCTGCCGCGTCTCCCGTTCCCCTCACATCCTTTACGCAAAGCGTGGCCATTTACCGTGCATTCCAAGCTCCCCCTAGCTACACCCGCGAGTTGCGAGTCAACCACGCATCGATCGATCACACGAGGAGCTTCATTTCACTAAGCTATCTAGCTATACCTACGTACCTAGCCCCGCCGTCTGGCCCACTTGCGCGCGCGCAGGACACACCGCACTGTGCCTTCTTCTTCTTCTCCGGCCGGCGCCGAGCAATCTTGTAAGATTCATGGCCGCCAACGACGCGAATAATCATGGAGGAGGAGCAGGAGACGAGCAAGCCGCCATGAGGACGAAGCACGCCGGCTTCCCCAGGCTGTCCACCTCGAGCAAAGGACTCATCCTGCTGCCCCTCCTCCTCCTCGTCTTCATATGGCTCGTCGTCTACCCCAAGGAGTTCGAGCTGCAGGCGCTCATCGTCTCCTGCAGCAGTCCGCCACCAGCTGGCACCGAGGCCACCACCACCGCCACCAACGCGACGGCCAAGCCCGACTTCCGGCTCCTGATCGGCATCCTGACCTCCGCCGACTTCTACGAGCGGCGGCACCTCCTCCGCATGGTCTACGGCCTCCAGCTCTCCTCCTCCTCCGCCTCCCGACCCCTCGCCGCGCACATCGACGTGCGCTTCGTCTTCTGCCGCCTCTCCAACGACGACCAGCGGGTGCTGGTCCCGCTGGAGATCCTCACTTACGGCGACATCATCGTGCTGGACGCGTGCGCGGAGAACATGGACGGCGGCAAGACGCACGCCTTCCTCACCGCCGTGTCCGCCCTCTACGCCGACGCGCCCTACGACTACGTGATGAAGGCCGACGACGACATCTTCCTCCGGCTGCCCGAGCTGGCGGCGTCGCTGGGCGCCATGCCGCGGCAGGACGCCTACTACGGCGCCACCATCCCGTGCGACGCCATGGACACGACGAGGCGCGGGTGGTACATGTCGGGGATGGGGTACGCGCTGTCGTGGGACCTGGTGGAGTGGATCGCGGGCGCGGAGAACGTGACGCGGGGCCGCACCGTCGGGATGGAGGACAGGATGACCGGCGAGTGGCTCAAGTCCGGCGGCAAGGGGAAGAACAGGTTCAACGCCAAGCCCGCCATGTACGACCACCCGCTCTCGGTGCCGTTCACCAAGTGCGCCCACGACCTCGTGCCGGACACCATCGCCGTGCACCGCCTCAAGGACAACCCGCGCTGGGCTCAGACGCTCGCATACTTCAACTTCACCGCCGGCCTCCAGTCCTCCAAGTTCTACAAGTTCGACTCCTAGTTCGTTGATTTTTGGGGAGTTTTTTACATTTTTATTAAAAGGAGACGTATATCTATATTATACATTCATTGTTTTTTGGAGAAATTTGTATTGGAAATATTAAAATGAGAGCATACGAAAGAGACTGTTGATGCTAATGTAATTGAGTGATTAGCCACTACGGGAAAATTCGGCACTGCCGTGTATTTATACCCTCCCAGCAAAGAAGTTCTAAAAATTTCTAAAAAAAACTTAGATGGATACATACTCTATTTGCAATGTTTGCGAGACAATATGTTATGCTGTAGCCTAATCATAAAATCATGGATCTGAGAAGTCAAACAAAAAGCTCCTTTTTCCTTCCAACATTTGTCTTTTTAGTGCAGATCCCGTATGACAATATATTTCGATGCAAATTTGGTCGCACGTCTTTGACGTACATGTCTGTTTTCTTTCAGAATTTTTAGTGCCTTCCGAGTTTTAGAAAATAAAAAGCAAGATCACTGGTGCTATTGTGCCAAGAGGACTTTTCGCCCAAAGAACGCTTGACAAGAGGTTCATGTAGAGAAGAAAAGGCACACGTATGGATGCAGCGTTTGCTCTCAACGGGCACTAGTATTGCTACATGAACGGGCACTCACGCCCTGGTGAGCCGCAATTCCCTTTCAGTGTAGCATGTGGAGAAGAAAAGGCGCAGCGTATGGACGCAGCGTTTGCTCTCAACAGGCAAGGTAATGCAACATGTACAGTCATACACAATTCTGGTTTGCGTACTTGCTGGAAGCTTGATGATTTGCTTAAAGAAAATTGTAGATGAAGTATCTTTCAACCCAGCAACACAGGATGATAAAAGCGGTCTGGTCTGGTCCGCCCAGGGCACCCAACTCACAGTGATTTTCAAGACTACAGCCATCACGCGAACGAAAAGGATGGATACGAAAAACCCCCAAAGCACTGCTACCACACGGATGTAAAACATGTACAGTACAGACAAGAAAGAAATCCTATTTTCTTAATTATACACCATGTATTTTGGAGTCGCGCTGAACTTCTGGTACCCCTTGATGACCTTGTTGACCGAGTCGAGGAAGTCCTTTTCCGTCACGGTCTTCCTGCGGGCACGGATCGCGTACATCCCAGCTTCGGTGCACACACTCCTGATGTCAGCCCCTGAAACAACAAACACAAGGACGTGTCAACATGATTGACTGGCTAAAATGGTTCGAAGGTTTGGATCCCAGGTGATGCCTGAAACAGTCAAATTAAATTGAATATAAACCATTTGCGATGCAGGTCGATGTACTCACCAGTGGAGTTGGGGCAGAGTCGTGCCAGTAGCTCAAACCGAATATCTCGCTCGCAATTCATCGTGCGTGTGTGGATTTTGAATATTTGAGTACGCCCCTCCAAGTCAGGTAAGCCAAATTCAACCTTCCTGTCCAAACGTCCAGGCCGCAGAAGTGCAGGATCCAATGTATCAGGCCTGTGAAATAAGAAAATGTTTGTTAGGTTCCTGACTTTTTATTACTGCAGCCATATTGTTTTCACTGCAATTTATTCCTGAAGGCATGAAGATGTTTAAATAGCGCATTCTTATGCAGATCACTGAAGTTTCTGAATCATAAGATGCTCATGTGGTGAGCACCTTACCATATTGGATCATTAATTAGGAGAAAACATAAGAATGAAAAGATGAGTACCTATTAGTGGCCATGAGAACCTTGATATTCCCCCTAGCATCAAACCCATCCAGCTGGTTTACAATTTCTAGCATAGTACGCTGAACCTCATTATCTCCCCCAGCCCCATCATCAAAGCGAGCACCACCAATAGCGTCAACTTCATCAAAGAAGATAATGCATGCTTTCTTCGAGCGAGCCATCTACAATAGCACAAACAAAATCAGAAAGGTTGTTGATAAGGCGAAACATTGAAGTTCAAGAAAAAAAGATGAATCCCTGCAGTGCTGGGTATACCTCAAATAACTCTCTAACCATACGAGCGCCTTCGCCCACATATTTTTGAACTAATTCACTTCCAATTACACGGATAAAACAAGCATCTGTGCGATTAGCTACAGCTCTAGCAAGAAGAGTCTTGCCAGTGCCAGGAGGACCATAGCAAAGAACACCTTTAGGAGGGTCAATACCAAGCTTTACGAACTTTTCTGGGTGAAGCATAGGTAGCTCAACAACCTGCGAAATTTTGTTAAGCGAAGAGTAAATAAGGCAAGCACGAGACTAGAATGTAGAGATTAGTTACAAGTTCTAAATCCAAGGGGGAAAAGTTTGGCATACCTCACGCATCTTCTCAATCTGCTCTTTGCATCCACCAACATCGTTATATGTCACGTCGGGTTTTTCCTCAACAGTCATCATTGTAACACTTGGGTCGATCTTTGGAGGCAAAGGAATTTGAATCTGGTACTTGTTTCGATCAACACTGCATTATGCATGAGATGACAAGTTAACTCAGTGAGAATATAGTACATAAGCACAAGAAATAGCCAATTATGTTTATCCAAAAAGAAAAGGATTCATGTTTTAGCTCAGTCAAATTTGTTAGCTCTAAATATCAGGTAGGGCAGTATACCAAAATCTTCTGCATTCTATGAGAACCAAAAAGAACTTGTACCTAAGCCAAGGATACGACAAGATACTGCTTAATAGGTTCAACGTGTCTTTAATGAATAATAATCATTGCCTTTTAAACCAATTACAATCAATAACACTAGGGAAGAAATGATCAATTACGTCTGCCCAGTATTCAGATAACACTATGAATGATATATCACAGTAACAGCCAATGGCCCACTCATTAAAAAATACTTATCTGGCATACATCCTACATGTATAGTATATGTTTGCAGCCTTATAGCTTGGTTTAGGTTCACACACATAAACAGCAGGCCAGACTTGCTCAGGAAGAACTGAATGAAAGGTGTACACTAAGACCAAAAGACAAGTAGTAACCTACCCGACTCTCATCCCTTCCTCGATATCAGTTGGGGAGACTTTATCCCCCAATCCAACCACAAACTGCATGATCCAAAATAAAGCATAAGTAAGAGGCCAGCATGAATCTAGGGGTATATGATTGAAACAGGGTGGCATAAGCATGGTATACCTTTGCAATTTGCTTTACATTAATCATATATTTGGCATCATCGGTATTAGGGCTTATAATCTTGGTGCACCTTGCTACCTGCAGTGTGAGGAAGATAACTTATAAGCGCGGTGGTGTATATAGAGAAGCAAAACAGAAATGATATAACCCTGCTACTATGCATGCTAGGACCTAACGTGTAAATGTAGAAGTAGTAGGAACACATCAGGCCAAGTAATATACCTGTAACGGTTGTTCTTCTTGCATCATCTGTTTATCGGACACCAGATCCCACTGGCTAGGTGGAGCCAGCCCAGTATCAGACTCTTTTATCCCTGAGATTCCATAGAAGCGCATATGGATTAGATAAGCTAATTCAGAAGTATTATACACTCCTAACATACTATAACCACATGAAGTGCACAACTGTTACTTATCCGTTCAACAAAACTATGCAAACAAAAATTAAATTGTAGAACAGAAACCAAACAGGGGACACGTTGCATATGAGCAGGAATTCAATGCCCATATCACCAACTAATCAAGCAACTCTTTAAACAATACCCTAAGCCAGTTGAGTGCGTAATAATGAGAAGTATATCCATAATACAGTGTTTACTAACTATACATGCTGTCTTCATCAGTAAATAAAATTAGAAGCCTTCTACCATCTGAAAGAAAGCTGCTAGGTGGAACAACTAAACGAAGTGCTGACAATCGATCTCTAGCTAAGCAGCAAGCAAACTGAGCTACATCTCTAGAGCAAAACTAGGCAATAGTAGATGATCAAAATCCTTACGCACCAATGAGTTCATTGATCTTCTTGGACTTCTCCTTGATCTCCTTCTCGACCCTCTTAATGCTCGTGGAGTACGGTCCAAGCCCCTGTCAAACAGCAGCCAGAATCAGCAAAACTTGAGCAGAAACGACGCAGAGAGCACCCCATATCTCGCCTAAAAGACCCCAATTCCGCCGCCGAAACCAGGAAGCGAACAGCATCCCGTCACCCGCATCGAAGCCCTAACCGGATCAACAGCGATCCCACACAGAACCGCGAAACGTAAAGAGGCCTCCCCCCCGGCAAATCCACAGAAGGGAGGAACGGCGATTTCCCCAGAGAGCAGGAGCCCAGAACCCTAGACTAATCCCGGGCGCGGACCAGATCGCGAACCAAAACCGAGATTCGAGAGAGAAAGGGGATCCGAGGGGATCCGAGGGGGTCCTCGCGGCACGTACGTAGGTCTTGAGGAGCGCGATGTCGTCCTCGTCGAGCGGGCGCGGGTTCTTCTCGTTCATGATGTCGTCCTCCGGCTCCGGCGCCATGGCCTCCCAGCGTCTTCTCCGGCGGGCGCTAAGGCGAGAGAGGAGAGGAGAGGAGAGGCGGTGGTTCTCTCGGCTGCGTGCGAGACTTGTGAGAGTGCGGGTGCGATGCGGTGGTCTGTTACTCTGTTGACTATCAACTTCAGCTCCAAGAAGAAGCCGGCCGGCCTGCAAACATATCCGTATCCGTATCTGCAATACGTATTTCAGAGACCAATAGGAGTAGTATTTGTTTTTATTTTTGCGCAGGAAGTACAGTACAAATTTGAAATTTGGACATAAGTTTGACAAACCGTGTGGTCTCCATAGACTCGAACTTAGATTCAAGCGGAGAGCATAGGAAAACATGATGATAGGAATTATTTTCTTTGCTAGCATTATTCGTCGATTCTTTGGTTTAAAGGAACAAGCAAGGAAAAATATTGCTAAATCTCTCTCGGCCCTTAGTTTTGTCGTGATTCATGCCCGTAAAGAGTTAGAAGCGGGTTGAGTTGGGATCTTTTTTTAAATTATAAGTGAGTTATAACTGAGAAAAGATAGAAGGATTTAGATGCATCCATCGGTATCTGTGCCAACTCTTGACCTAAACAATATGCCAAGCATTGCTTCCATTTAACCTGTCACGTTCCCGTGCATTTCTCCTGCCTTTACGCCGGGTGAAACGGACATGGGCACTTTATTCTCCCTACCCCGCACCCATCATGTGCTAGTAGATAGGATAGAATTAATCAGTCCATCGATCACCCCCGCACAGTTTTCCTCCATTCCCCATTTGCCTTCTTCAACACCACCAAGGCTCGTTTCGGCGACGGCTTCACCTACTCCGGCAAGGTCCACCGCCCAGATTTTTTCCGGCGAGCCCGTGATCTCCCTTCCCTCTTTCTCGTCGCAACCATTTTTTCTTGATGCATCGATTTCATGATTTAGTCGATTTTGGGTCTTGTTTTGAGTCGAGAAATGTCTGCCCTTCTTGTTCTTTCCTCAAGTTGCTATAGATCCCTTCCCCTCCATCCTATGTTGTATCGACGAATCGATTTTTCAGCTATCTGTAGTGGACAAGCGGACGGGACTGGTGCAGGAGTTCCATCCAGTGCATTGCCTATGTCCAGGGAGGCCGCCGATCCAGTTCCTTCCGGTGCTGCGCACGGTTCCATCGACGAGATTGAGGCAATCGCGAGGTAGGGAAGGAAGGCTGTGGCCGTGGCAGTCAGCGTCGGGAAGAATCAGGTGCCGGACGTAGGAAGGTAGGCGACGATCTGGAGTTTGATTTTGTTCTTCTCCCTTTATTTTTCGATTCAATTTGTTTTTTTCTCCTGTTTCTTTTACGGATCTCGATTTTCTTCCTGCACGCATACTTCCTATTTCTTTCCCTCATCTGTTGCGCGTCGTGGGCCAGCTAGATCAAGAAGCTGGTTCTCTTGTAGTAGTAGGTTGTAGCTGGATCGATCTTGGCCATTTATTAAGGATACAATTTCCAATGATTAGAGTTTACAGTACTTCTGTTTGCAGGTATGAACGGATCAAACAATGATGGATGCATGAGCTTGTGTTGTGTGTCGGTGAGAAAAGGCATGTAAATTACTCCAAGTCAAGAAAGTTTGGATGTTGATGCTTCTGCTCGTAGCTATGTGCTGCCTCTTTTAGTGTAGGCTTGATTTTTCTAGAGTAGCATCATGTATCTCTAGTTGCTGATGTACCCTAATTAATCCCCAATTTGTAGCTCTGAGAGTAATGGGAGCAATGAAATATGTCGTGTTTTGCATTCATGTACTCATGTACAGGTGCAGACACTACATTTTTTATATTGATTTGTGATGAAGACCATGACTAGTTTGTGTAGAGTGATGAAGACCGGGTGATCTGTGATAAAAGTCCAAGTGAATAAAAATGTGGACAGGTAAAAAAATGATTGCAGCATGTTCATGCCTTGAGACTTATCTTCAAAGATGAGACGAAGTCTATACTCTTATGCTTGAGAGAGAGAGAGGGGTTTGGATGGTTATAAAATTTCATGGTCTATTCATGGAGAGAGAAAGAGAGATTGATGATGAGACGAAGTCTATACTCTTATGCTTGAGAGGAGAGAGAACAGGGAAATGGAAAGAACAATGAGAGATCCATAGGCTCTGTCCTCGCACGTGTAGTGCAGCGCGGAGGTAGGACCGGATTAGTATTGGTCAAGCAAGCGAAGAAGACGAGGGTGCGCTTGAGCTAAAAAGCAATATACTGATGCAAGACTGTAACTAGGCCACTACGGCCCTATTCCGTCCAAAAAGGCTATATGCATGCAGTGTAGGGTAGCTGTTCTTCTCCGGAATTCCTGTGCATCGTGGCACTGTAGAGACCTTTCTGTCCCATCTGAACAGTCTGGCACACTTTTTGTGCAGTTTATGAAAATGAAGAAAAGCTAGAATATTGTTTCTCTCCCAGCAGCTTTATTCGGATCTCAAAGCACCAAAAAGTGGCTCAGTGGACACGATAGCTCTTGTACCCATGTGTGCAACCACAAATGTATTTCCGGATTTAGATAGTACAAATAAATGTTCACACAATAAAAATAACACTCATTGGTACAAATATGTTTACTTACTACAAATATTATGATGACATCATGTGACCGAGAATTAAGTTAATTTAGATTCTAGATACCAACAATTAGTTACCCCGTCTTTTCGAAGGAAATATTATATTTTTTATAATTTTTTTGGATCTTTTTTTAATCCCTATATGCATGAAATGCGAGACCAAGTTCTTTAGCGGCGTAATAATACTATCCTAGTTAAAACATTTCGTGTTAATCAACATTGATTTAACTATGTTGACTAGAATTTCAGTGTATTTTAAAATAATATAATTTGTTATCAAGTTGTATCAAACCAGTAGGTGAGGCGCAGGTGAGGAGGCAGGAGCCAGGCGATTGTAAAAAACCAATCTACTTTGTGTCCTCTCGATGGCAATGTCACCGGTCCGTTCGCCTTAGGAGCTTGGCGGACCACGGCCCCTCGTCGGCGGGAGGGTTTCCATTCTTTGTTTAGATTTTTTCGATGTGTTTTTCGGATGGTGAGGTAACAACTATATTCTGAAGTCAGAATAAGGTATTTTCCACCATATCCTCGCTCCAGTGGTGTGTCTAGCACCAATTTCTTGGGATCCAATCGGTTTTTGTGTTTGTTGGTGTGGTTTCAAGTCTGTCTCTTTCGATCTATGAGTCCCATCTTTGGCATCTTCGGCTTGTGCCAGTATTTATAGTCAGCCAATAGGTGGCCCAAAGAGCTATTTGTAGTTTTTGTTATTTTTTGGGTTCCTTGTACTACTACAGATTATTATCATTAGATCTGCGTACTTTAAAAAATTTGAATTCATTGTATGTTCTACAAACCAAACATGCAATTTTACAAAATCCATGTGTTTTTCAGCCATCTATTTTTTGCATATATGCGTGCATACCATATTTTCTGTGCCTTTACTATTTCTCTGTTTTCACAACCATGTAATAAAAAAAAAGACCTTCATTAATGAAAATTGTCGACACAGAGAAATTGAGGTAAAGTACATTCCAAATCTGTCAATGTATCATTTGTCCAATAGCATCAGTGCAATACGAAACCATCAAAACGAGCAAAGTACTGATTCTCTCCTTTCGATATGGCAAATAATGCTAAAATCAAATCCGTACATCCCATTCACGTCAATACCTCATCTACAAGATACTTCTTTGCAAGGTTAATGGCAAGCTCGATGTATGGTTAATTACAAAAAGATTGGAGCCATGACTAATGTGATTGTAGCGAGCATCTTAATGAGAACATGAATTGAAGGCCCAGCCGTGTCTTTGAATGGATCTCCAACCCTGTAGCACAACATACACATAATCAGATATCATGATCATTAAGAACGAGCAAAGACAATGCTAGGTCATCAACATTGGAAACTCAGTTCAGGTAACCAAAAGCAGCAGCATATAAGAATTTCAGGTCTATAAGGTCCGCATGCATTTTTACTCATTTGATCAGCGAAGTATGAGTAGAAACTTACGTATCACCAGTAATTGCAGCCTTGTGAGACTCACTGCCTTTACCACCAAGTGCGCCAGTCTCGATGTACTTCTTAGCATTATCCCAGGCACCACCAGAAGTGTTCAAGAAGAGTGCCATGAGGATACCAGTGACGGTCGCAAACATGAGCATAGAGGCAACAACTTTAGCACCAAGAAGAGGCTGTCCAGTAGCATGGCCCAAAATCCGGAAGATGATGCCTGCAGATCATGTAATTTAAACTTCACAAAGCACCAAACAATCAAACATCAGGACGAGAATACAACAGTTCCCACAACTATAAACTCACCAACGGCCATGGGTGACAGAATCGCCAAGGCCCCTGGCTTTATCATTTCTCTCAAGGATGCAGAGGCCACAATTGCAACACAACGACCATAATCAGGCTTCTCTTTGTAGTTCTGTATGATATTATGTTGCAAGTTAGCGTTAGGTTTCCCAGGCATAAAAACTGAAGTACTTGATGATAAACAGGCACTCACCATAATGCCAGGCCTCTCAATAAATTGTCTCCTGACCTCAGTAACAACTTCTTGTGCGGTTCTGCCAACAGCTGAACAAGCCCATCCACTAAACAGGAATATAAGCATCGAGCCTAGTAAACCACCAACAAAAACCTCTGGAATTGCTATGTCAACCTGCAAATCATTGTGTAAAACCACCCTATATGTCATAATAAGCTGATAAGCACCTGATTTCAACATTCCAAGTATCGATGCAATAATAATACCTGTTTGAATGGTAATTGTGCAAAAGCAGCTACTTCATCCATATATGCGCTGAACAGGAGAAACGAAGCCAGTGCTGCTGACCCTATAGCAAATCCCTTTGTGGTAGCTTTCGTAGTGTTACCCACAGCATCTAGAATATCTGTGATTTCCCTAACACTTTCAGGCTGCAGAATTTATTCGATCGGTGTTAAAATGATGAAAGACAACATAAATAATCAAAACCCATGTATAAAAATGACTACTCCCTCTGACCCATATTAGTTGACTCCAATTTGGCTGTATCTAGACAAGTTTTTGTGATAGATACATCCAAATTGAAATCAACTAATATGGGTCAGAGGGAGTAGTTAACTTTTAAATCTACTATTTTGTAGCTTTGTGGTAGCTTTTGTAGTGTTACCCTCAGCATCTAGAATGTCTGTGATTCCTTAACACTTTCAGGCTGCAGAACTTATTCAATCGGTGTTACAATGATGAAAGATAACATAAATAATCAAAACCCATGTATAAAAATGACTAGTGAACTTTTAATAAATATAATTACAGCCATTAAATTTTGGAGTGCTTGGAATTTGTACAGGTAACAAAAATATAAATAGGATTAGCATAGATGGTTTGCTAGACCTACAGCAAAGGTGAAATATCTGTTTGAATTATCCATATGCACGAAGAAATATAGTAGTACCTGCTGACTCATCTCCACAATACCACCAGCATTGTCAGCTATAGGACCAAACATGTCCATGGTGAGAACATATGCTGCTGTACTAAGCATCCCCATTGTAGCTACAGCTGTCCCAAAAAGACCACCAGTTGGGTTGCCAGACTCATCTACCAAGCCAGAGGTACGTCCCAACCAAAATGCTGATATAATGGCCACACTTATCACTAGAACTGGTAAAGCTGTTGATTCCATTCCCAAACTTACTCCAGCAATAATATTAGTTCCATGTCCTGTGGAACTTGAAAGAGCCAAAAGGCGGACAGGCTCATGTTTATAATCAGTATAATACTTGGAAATCCAGACAAAAGCATATGCTGTGATAATGCCCACCAAGCCACACAAGGCAAAATTGAGCCATGCAGTAGGTGCTTGTTCAGTGTATAGGAGCCACCGAGTAGACTGGAAAACAGAACAGAATTAAATAAATAAATAACTTCGGGAATAACAGAAATTAAACTGGATTTTTTACCCACATGACACCACAAACCCACAAGCACATGGAATACTCAATGTTATGGCTACAAATTTCTCCTTTAGTTTGAATGTGATTGGTTCAAGTCCAATTTTAAATTAGTCATAATTACTAGACTGAGGACTAGAGCCTGAATGTCTTTCTTTCGTTGAGAATGTGTGTGATTTTTCTCTGAGAGCATTTAATCATGAAAATCACTTTTTGTGTATAATAGAAAATGTCCATAGAGAGATACGACAATAGTCAAACAAGAGGACTATACACCAAACAACTGCACTTACCACTCCGAAGGTAATAACAGCAAGCAGTATAGTAATAGAATACCCTTTCTGCATAATTGCCATGGGATCTTCAATAGGGGATGTTAATCCAGAGTCACGTGTTCCCCTAATTGAGAGAATTCCAACTGATGACACCACCAGATCAAAAGAGTGGACAACAAGAGGAAACAGAATAAAGCCAGAGGGATCTGCAATAGTAAACATTGCTCATTATAATACAGCATAACTGCAGGGAATGTTGACCCGCAAAAAAAAGGTGATTCTCAATTTTATTCAAAACCAAGTACATCTCATGCACCGAGAATCATTCGTAGATTATTTCATAACATTAGCCCTAGATTAAAGGAAGTTTATTATATTATCCATATTAGCAACTACCTGTTCCCAGTGTTCTCATGGAAAAAAGCACATACATTGGAGAAAAATATGAACATGTCACTTCGACATCCCAATCAGAGATCTAGCATGACAAGCAAAAGAGTCTTGCCTTCGATTTTGCAGCTCTGTGCCATTGTTGCACCAAGTATCATTGCACTGATAATTTCTGCTGCTATGCTTTCAAAGAGATCAGCACCACGAGCAGCACAATCTCCAACATTGTCACCAACCTGTGTAATTTTCTTATTATTGGCATATGTACTAGCAGCACATGAAATATAGGATAATGACAACCCGATAATTAGTTGTCGAGGCAGGCAAATCATGTATTCCAGCACAAGCCACAAATATTCCATCATTGGACATGCATATACTGAACTTTGGAATTCTACAACACATTGAGCAACAATGATTGTCCACCCCTTAAAGAAACAATAATTTATTTGGATTTCAAAATGAATGCAAGCTGTTGAGGTCACATCATCTCTGATAAAACTTATGAAGCTCATCAGTCCTGAATATCATCCATTATGTCTAGGTATATATGATGAACAATATTTCAGACAATTTCAATTAAGAATATGAAGAAAAAATACTCCAAAACTTCATTAAAGAAACATCATTACCAAGTCAGCAATGACAGCAGGATTACGAGGATCATCTTCCGGTATTCCCTGCTCAACTTTTCCAACAAGATCAGCTCCGACATCAGCAGCTTTGGTGTATATCCCACCCCCCAACTGAGCAAAAAGGGCAACAAACGACGCACCAAAACCGTATCCCACAAGCAGAAGAGGCACTACACAAGATCACATGAAGTCAGCAACAGTAGAGACGTTGCTTTTGCATTGAAAGAACTTATACAAGCTTGCAACTACAAGCATATCACCGGTGGATTAGTTACTGGTGTCCATTTAGGACCTAAATCTACTTTTTTAGAGAGAACAGCTTTTTTATTCAGCTATTTTATCCACTCAAACTTTGAACGATGGTCCCAGTGTGGTACTCTCCAATAAATATTGACTCCCATATTTCGATCTTTTCATATTCATGTTTTAGAATGTGCGTCTTCCAACTTTTAAAAGTTTGATTATATGTTCAAAACTATATAAATTGGCCATTTGAAGGCTACATAACTAGATTTATTGTTAAAAGTATTTTTAGTATTATGTTTTAGTATTTACTTAATGATATAAATACTTATGTTGTAAAAGTAATGGTCAAAGTTAAATCCTGGATTTCGTAAAGAAAAATAACTTCCCTCACTCAACATTAGTCTGGTAGAATTTTCATTTATGAATAACAAGAAAACATTATGTACGGAGAAATTTAACAGTCTTTGAGCTTTGTATGCTAGACCATATAGCTCAACTCATAATTAGAGCAGAGTTCTATCGACATAGGTATTGAAAATATCATGTTTGAAATAAACTTACAGTCTGTAACCTTCATTGAACCAGGTGAATCTACTTCAAGCCAAACATAAAATGCTGCATAGAGTAACGCCACACCAAATACAGCCATGCCAACAACTACGATAGCTGAGAAACCACCTGCACGGACAGCAATCTGTTTCGAGAAACCAGTCATGTATTCAAACCAATCCATATAGGGTAAACACCTCAAGGAAAAGTAAATCAAGGATGCAAAACAAAACCTGCAATGCTTCCCTCGCAGAACGTCGAGCAGCACTTGAAACTCTAACATTTGCACGTACAGACACCCACATCCCAACAAATCCAGCTAGTCCAGAACACACAGCTCCAAGGAGAAAGGCAATAACTGTAATATATGCAGATGTTGTCCTGTGTAGTGAAGAGATTCATGAGACAACAAAAGATGGGTACAACAGAGGTTTCATAATAACAGTAGAAAATCACCTTCCTAGGCCTGATGCCTCCTGCTGCGGGGTAGTAGTGCGAAAGAGATAAATGAAGAGGATAACGAGTGCCAGAATGCATGCCATTTTAGAAATAGCCCCATATTGTGTCCTAAAAAATCCTTCAGCGCCATCTCTAATGGCATCAGATATCTGGACAGTAGATGCAATATGACAGATTAAGAACTTGACAACATTATATGCAGAACTCAAAAAAGTAGATAATGAATAAAATATTGGAATCGGGACATCCAAAAGGGACGACATGGATGTAGGCTACAATACGACAATCCATGTCCAATTTACAGGTCCAAAAGAAATTATACTGAGAAAATTTTACTTATTAGCAACATGAGTAGTCACACATAACAATGTGCATGTGTTGCTTTGTGCATTTAATGTGGTTCCAGGGAGGGGCCTCGTGGAATATAATTAAGATCCTGAGAGGAGTAGAACCTTGGTCAGCAGGGATGCACCACTGTGACCCTACCACTGGGATATTGGCCAGTTCTCTTTGCTTTGTGCATTTACAAATGTCATTAAACTAGTCAAATAAAGCTAATATACATTGTGTGATATGTAATATTGCCAAAAGGGTGTTTTAGACGCCTCCATGAGCTGATCCATCATAACCTACTAAAATGGGGTTATGCTAGATTGTGTGATGTGTTTTGTAACATACTATGACATGGGACATGTTCTCAATTTGCATTAAACTGAGCAGCTTCCACAGTCCCATGTGCCGCAGCTAAATAGCATTCTACACCCCAACCAACACATACAGATAGCATTTTACACTGCAAGTTCTAGCCACGATATAGCAACGCTTATCAAATATCAACACAAGAACTACAAACCAAACAAATTAAATCTTAAATCTAAAGCTGTAGAATAAAACAAGCCAGTTGAAGTCTCATATGTTGGTAGGGTTCACTGCGTCAAGCAAGAGATGACAGATATTGTGTTATACAGCATTTTACAGTCATGTGAAACTTCATATGACGAAGAAAACCAATAATATGCAGTGCATATTAAGAAAAATGAAGGCACTGGTATATCCTCACGAGATGCACGCAAGCATTTTTAATACCTCGGACATTTCTGGAGGTCCTTCATCCTTGGCAAGAACCCACTTTGTGAGGTAGAGAGAGAAGAATAAACTGAGGGTACATATACAGAACACGAAGACTATAATTGGTGATGTACTGGCTCCTAAGTAGAACACACCACAGACAACCAAAAGTAGAAGAACAATCAAGGCCCGAGGATTTATCTTCATCAGCATTCGGAAGACCTGCAGTAGTCAGAATAGTAACTTAGTTGAGATGCAAATAAACAACAGATAGCATGGCAAAATAAATTGGATCAACTGATTAGTCAAAAAAAAAATCTGAAGTTAGCAAATAAGATATAAGTGCATATAACATCTAGATGAAAACGTCTAGAGTAAAACCACATAACACAACTACTTAGGTCAAATCATTTCAAAGCCTGCAACTGCAACAACTTCGAGAAAAATTAACAAAACACAGCGCTGTGCACTTGTACTGTTGTACATATTGAACTAGCGACTTTTGAGTTACTGAGAAATTGAAAAATTTCGTTGAAATTGTTCGTTTGGAAATTTCCCGAAAAGCTAATTATAGGTTCTTAACATAACTTTTTCGTTGGCATACAAGCAGCAATAAACAGCATTGATTCATTTGGTTACAGTAGATTACATCATTTAAGAGAGGAAAGTTCTAAAGAGTATAACAAATATAAAGTTGAATAGGGCAAAGACTAATCATGATGCAGCGTTCTGTGATATGAAATTTTTCTGTTTAGTGGGTACTTCAATATATAATGTTGTAAGAAAATAATGGTTGATACAAAAGGATACAGTGGATATTTTGACAAACAAAATCATGGACCATTCACACTGATAGAAATTAAGGAGAAAGAACTCTCACCTCCCTGCAATTGCATATATTTCACACATTGGAAAGAAATGTGTGAGCAAGATGCATGAAAAGATGCAAGTGAATTCAACTGATAGTCTGATACTCCTCCTAGTAACTACTAAGTTCATATTTTGTATGTAAAAGGTGGAGAAATATTAGCAATAGCCAATAGGTCATACCAGTGGTATAGATGATCTACTTCGTACAGTGGAAAATGTTCTTGGTCTCTCCGGATACTGTCTTCCTTTTTCCATGTCACTTTCCATCATGATGGAATAAGAGTTTGCTCTCTTCGTTACCAGAAAAGGAGCGAACTCCCCACCTTGGGGTAGGTCGCTCCCAGATCCTGGGCGCTCAATTTTGGATGGTCGATGTCAAACACCTTCACAAGCAGTAAGTTCTAAAGGTCAAGCATATCCAACTTTTCAGCCTCAGCCACCAGCTACCCTTTGCTAGAAAATAGCCTTTTCCCTAAAAATTCCACAGGATGAAAGTACTGCATGATACATGAAAGCATTAAAAAGATCCACAATCTATATAATCATTGCCCAATTTTTTTTCCAATGTTAGGGCATAGTTATGATGTGAAGTCAGGTACATACTACTGGGGTTGGGGTGGGGTGGGGCTTGTAAGGGGACAATTCAAATAATATTTTCCAGTGGGCAGCCACAGTAAGAAAATTATTCAGTTGATAGCATGTGAAATTGGGTTTACTTGCTTGGAAATACTAGGGACCAGAGTGCGGTAACCATGAACTGGTACTTCAAATCAAGTGTGCATCATCCCCGGGAAACTAGATTCCATGAATAGCTAGTAGGGATCCCGGATAACCACGAATCAACCATCTACATCAAGTACGCAACCCTGAAAAACTAGTGTCTAGTAGTAACCATGAACCGCAAGCATTTGACACCAAACTATCACGGATCCGTCTACGTCAACCACAGATGCAGTACCAATGTTCGGAGTTGACATGACTAGCATTGTGCGATCACCACAAATCAACCTGATCTACCAACACTTGCACAGATCGAGACGATTCGGGTTCGTACCTTAGGTTTTTGGGGAGGCGGAATTAAGTCGGCCCAACGTAGAGGGAAACGAAGAACAGTAGACCCAAAAGCGCCGCCGCTCTCCCTCAGGGTCGCCGAGATCTCTCCTCGCCGACGCGGTCAGCAGGTCTCCTCGTCGCCGCGGCCGAGTTGCGGTCGCTTCCCTCCTTCCCCTCGTGGCCACGCACGGGCACCGGCGGTGGCGGAAGTGGCAGCCCCCCTCGTCGATGCGGCCACCGGCGGTCGTGGTCCCCCTCGTCGTCGCCCACTCAGCTGGGTGGAGGGAGAGGAGAGAGGGAGAGGTGTGATGCGGTTGGAGTGGAGATGCGGCAGAGAGAAACGTGAGGAGGTAGGGCTAAAAAAAAATAAAGCTCGGCGTGAGCCGTCTGGCTCCAGTCTCGGCTCGGCTTAGTCAGCAAATCAGCTTCGGCTTAGCCAGCTCGTAAGTTTTTTTTTTAACTTAGCTCGTAAGTTTGTAATGGCGTCCGTTTGGGCCAACCAAGAAAAACGCCGACTCCCATACCGCGGTAGATTTGTTCATCAAAAAATTGTTTGGCACGTCCTTTGCCCCTCTTGGCACGACAGGAACGACTGGACGAGGAGCTGCCGGCAATGGACACCATTTAGACCTGGTCGTGCCATGTCCCCATGGTAGCGACTAGCGAGTGATTGAGATGGCAACGAGCAGGCGCCGATCGTATGACGACTCGTCTACGGATGAGCATGAGTTAATGGTATGGTGGTCGTTCGGTCTATCGACAACGCCCATAATAAAAGCGGTAGTGCCAATTACTTATCGACCCATCCAGCTTTCTTGCCGGATATTGTGTTAGTTTAGCTCACTAAGAAGGGAATAAATAAAAAAAATAAAGCAGAGCTATGCAATCTAACCATGAAGTGCGTAATCAATTTGTCATCATCTATCATGAAGGTTGTGCTCTCATTGCAAAATGTTACTCTTTTAAAATCCCTAACCTTGCAAACCACCATCCACTTATGTCTTCACTTCCTCATATAGTTGTAAAGTCGAGTAGGGTTGACCGTAAGACATGTGAAGTCATGAACATCATTGCAGACGCTTTGCAAGTGTTGTTCTTTGAAACCTCTAAAACCGTTGGGGCGGTGCGTCTTGATCCCGCCCCCTCCACGGACAATCAGCCATTAGCGTTTTGCGGGGGTCCTGGTGGCACGATTAGATTAGTTTCCCTTGGTCTCTTGTTTGGTAGGGATGTTGGTTAGTTCGATGGGTGTTTGCGAAAGCAATGCAAGGCCTTGGCCATTGTCTGAGATGACGACGCCTATAAATGTCGTTCAACTCCTTGCAGGCGTGGCCATGACCCACATCTTGTTGTTGATTGCCTCCTCCATGGGCACCGTTTGCAGTCTCTTTCACTTAAGTCATCTTCGAGTTCCCCCACGGACTCCCTATTTTTCGATGCCTTGCGTCAAGTTTTGCTCGACTTCTTTTAAATGTTGTGCCTCCGATTTCGCGCGGCCATTCTCGAACCTAGGAAGGTTTCGAAGTTGGTGCCATGCCAAGGGGGATTTCGGTGTTCTTCACTAGCTAGTGGCTTTCTTGACGACATGCGCAAAGCCATAGGTTTTCCCTGGGGTGGGTGTTGGAGCTTCTGCGGGTACACGACATCAGCATACCTGGTCTAGCCCAAGGAAGGTCTACGAGAATATACGTGGCCCATGAAAATTTTCGGGTGGCCCAAGCCCAGGACATCTTCGGATCCATGGAGAGCAAGACTAGAACAAAGATAGAATATTCAAAGGGGCAAACCCTAAACCTGTAACCGACTCGATCTGTGCCCGGGACCTGCCTACCTCTATATAAAGGCTAGGAGGATACGGCGAGGAGGATCTCTCCTCTCATACCACCGCATACACACCTTCACGCCAGATTGCATCCGCGCACTGTAACGCCCCCGAATCGGGACTATGCAGATCTTAGCATTTCCCGCCAAAATCCGCATAGAAGCGATTCAAAGACGCCCACCAGACACTTTCATGTGGGTGAGAGTTGAATACAAGTAGTTACATCACAGTAGTTTACAACAGAGTCCACAAGAACTTATATATATAACAACGACTCAACGAGTCAAGAATACAAAAAGGTACATTACGAAGATACAACTCAAGAAGAAAGCAAGATAGTATCCGAGTACGGACAAGATCCAAATGGTACTAAGAGTCCTGAAGAATAACCAAGCGGTGTCCAACCCTGCCCAGGCCAAGCCAGAAGGGTAACCTTGTTAACGTCGTCGATCACATACCTGTCAATATAAAAGGGTGCCGACAAAAGGCAAAGGAAAAACAAAAAGAGAGCGGTCAGTACTGAGGACAGTACACCGCGAGACTAGAATTCAGCGGTCCTCGCCTACATAGGTATGGTGAGCTCAGCGGCAACAAAGCTTGCACTATCTAACTTATAGAGACACGCTACAACTTTCGGCTATTAGAGCGAGATAAGAGGGCGCTATGCGGTAACAATAATATAACACCAAACATAACCCGTCCGAAGATTTCCCCCTCGAAGACCAGTCGAGGAAGTCCTCTTGCAGAACGCACACAGTGGCAATTTTAGTTAAGCAGGTGTTTAGTTGGTAAGGCTAATTATTAATCATATTATTAGAGGCAAAACATTAGTGGCGTTGTCTATGATCATGACACTGTACTCCTGAGGCGTCCATAAACGTGAACACACGGCTTCTCGAAAAGATTTACCCTGCAGGGGTGCACTACTGTATCCAAACGCATGCTCAACCCTTCAGGCAACATATCACGCATGCCTTCCGAATCTCACAACAAGAATTTTCCCATAACTACGCGCATATCCAGAGGCATCACCTAATGTGTTGATCCAACCAAGAGGTACGACGATTCTCGAGGGAGGCACATCGTTTGAGTCTACGGTCGGGCGATGATCGGAAGATAACTTGTAGAGCTCCATCCCACCTCCGACACGATATCCCAGTTTTATGCAATGGAAGCCATGGCAGTCCACCAAAATCATATCACAACTCAACCCGTGTCCGAGGACATATTATGCGTATGCACCAAATGGAAAACCAATTTTGTAACCCTCTGGATATACGAATAGCGCTGGTAGTTGAAGGGGGGATCCCAGAGGCCCCCACGTTTGGTTAGCGCGATCAACTCAGAACTGGTATCGTAGAACGAACGGGTCCTAGGTCGGCTCAAGCAGTTTCCACAGGTGGTCCCTGCCGGGGCCTTATCATTAGGTAAAACCATAACTAACATCACCAGATTAATTATCTTAACACCAACAATATCCAAGTATCATGTTCCACCTGTACGAGAGCAATACTAAGCATGCCTAAGACTCGCAAAGACAAGACTAGATAGTCAAACAAGGCAATAGGATAACCAAGGCAATATAGTGTAGCAGGTAAATAAAGGAACGATACTATAGCATCAACAATAAGGATAGCAATAGATCAAAGGAAGGAAGTAAAGACTATAAATGCAAAATAGGTAGAAGGGGAGAATGCTCGTCTGTGGGACAAAGTCGGGTAGCCGAAGGCTTGTCGTATCTCACATCAACTCATCGTCCTATCCAGTGAAGAAGCAAACACTAGAAAAAGCTCTAGCAATCGGTACAATATTTAATACTACGGCGGAAGATCCGGCATGTTTATGATATGATGCATGGCATGGCAATATGCGGTCTAACTTAGCAATATTAAGCGGAATCGGAATCCCGACAAATAAGTATTATGGTTCAAGTTGTTTATATACCCCGCAATTTAAATGTTGATTAGCAAAGCAAAAGCATGGCATATGTGAGCTACACAAATTTAAATGAAGTAGACATAAGTCATAAGTAGCCCGTATATAGCCTCCATATTTAATTTAGATGAATCCACAATGCCCCCAAACCAC
Organism: Avena longiglumis; assembly: GCA_030063025.1. NCBI lineage: Eukaryota > Viridiplantae > Streptophyta > Magnoliopsida > Poales > Poaceae > Avena > Avena longiglumis. Next base: position 472,410,614 of record CP125978.1, on the reverse strand, counting down.
ATGAAGATGTATGCAATATGATCAATTTATATGCAATAAGTGACAATGTCATATATTAAAAATATAGGGGTCTTGGATAGGGGTCACACATTTAGGGTTCTGACGATCTTGGGATTCCGAGGGTGTTCGGGTTCGGCCTTCGGCGAGATCAGTCTTTGGGTCCGGGAAGGAAAACTTGGAGGTCTTCGAAGATCTTGGAAGGAAAACCGAGAACAAAGATCTTCGCGAGAGTGCAATACTCTTCGGGTGGCATCACGTAGCTTCACACGGTCGTCACTATCAAAACGTGAGCACAAATCAGAAGGATAAAAACAACACAAGATCAAAGTTGCCCCTGTGAGGGGACACGTCCCATGTGGATATTTGCTCAAACACCTTATAGGAGCCGGGCGTTGTCTGCAGGGGGCGACTCCATGGCCTGGAGGCGAGGCCGACGATACATGAGGCAGGGGCGCTCCGGTTCGCGCGAGAGAGCAGCGAAGGAGGCGGCCGCACGCGTTGTGAGGAGGCCGGAGGCGAGCGGCGTCTCAGCGCACTGCGGGGACGCGCCAAGGAGCTCGAGGCGGCAAGGTCTCAAGACGCTGGCGGCGGAGGGCGCGATGAGACAGGAGGACGGCCGGGCAAGGAGGGAGAGGCTGGGGTGGATCACCACGGCAGCGCCATGAGGGGGCGAGGCCGGCAGCGCTCGAGGAAGGAGGCGGTGGCGACGAGCCTGATAGCGGTGGCCGGAGAGGATGGCGACGCACCAGCGGGCCGGGGGGCGACGAGGGCGTCCAGGAGCGGTGGCGGCCATGGACGACGAGGGGATCTCCTGGCGGCGGCGCTCGGGAAGGAGGCCGGGGTGGAGAGCGACGGGAGGTTGGGATCACGTATGCGTGCGTGTAGTTTTGCGGGCCTGAGTGTGTGCGTGTGTCTACCGATGGGTGGGTGCGGTGTGTCTTGTTGGGTGCAACGTGCATTGTGGTGTGGCGTCATGTGTATTTCCTGGGTGTTTGTGGTGGCCAAAGAAAGCAAGAGGAGATGGTGGCGATGGGATCTACATGTGCATGCGTATAGAGTTGATCAACGAACAAGGTGTTAAGGAATTAGACATAAACGGAACAAGGATTAGAAACAGATTGTTTTAGGAAAGAAAAATAGGAAGTTTGGTAGAAGAGGTGGGGAATTTTAGATATAGATTTGGCTCAGATCTGGGGCTAGGGTTTGTGAGGCAAAAGAGGAGAATGGACTATTTATCTTGTCTAAAGTAGATTAGATGGGCTAGTTTTGGACCAAAACTTTAGACGAGCCATTAGCCTAATTTTTATTTTAGTCAAATAAGAAAACCATGGTCACGTAACGGGACCAAAAATATTATTTTGTTTTATTTTAAAAATAAGAAAAGGGACACAAATTTAATAAAACCATAGGGATATTTTAGTAAAACAAAAATAGGTTTTTAGCAAAATAGTTTACGGTCAAAATTGCGAACAAAATATGCATGATGATGTCATGGTGATGCACAAAATAAGATAACAATCAATTTCTAATTTTTAATATTTTTCGGGTGTTACAACTCGGCACCACTAACAATGATCGCGTCCCGAAATCCAAGCAAGGACACCGGGGGGAAGGGGGTTGATGATCGGATCTTCTTGCATCAGGTTGATGGTCGCGACACCACTAACAACTTACTCCGTCTTGAAATCGTCGACACCACCAACAAGAGTTGTTGTTCACGTTCTTCGGAAGAACACTCAGGAGAGACAAAGGCGGCAGAAGGTAAAGTTGCCTCTCACTTCTATGGAAGGGGTAAAAACTGCATTAATTCACCAATCAATGTACAAGAGCAAATGATAAGAGTAGTGGTATGGTCATGACTCCATCCCGCACTCAAAGCATTACTCTATACATGCATAAGGGGATTATGCAACCAACTCTCTGAGTTTAGACTAAAGATCTTGACAATCGGTATTAACAAAAGATTCAGGTAGATAATGTCGTCGCAGAAGTTGCAGGGCACTAGGAACATTCGAAAAGAGATCGGATAGAATGGAATCCAGATGTAGCTCCAACGTTTGCATAAGGAGGAAGGAGGAACCCTAAAGGTACGACGCAAACCTAACCGCGAGAAATCCTAGACTTTAAGAAAGTAAGGGACCAGATTAAAACACGCAAATATAAGAGGGGAAAGAATGGAGGTACGGAGTAAAATTAGAGCTAATCAGATCTATCCAACGCATTTGTAGAAAAATAGTTTTGACACTAGACGATGTCCGTTGGCAAGGTTAACCTACATGATGGACCAGTGGGGTATCGTAAACCTTTGCTCTGATACCACTTATAACGCCCCCGAATCGGGTCTAGCAGATCTTAGCATTTCCCGCCAAAATCCGTATAGAAGCGATTCAAAGACGCCCACTAGACACTTTCGTGTGGGTGAGAGTTGAATACAAGTAGTTACATCACAGTAGTTTACAACAGAGTCCACAAGAACTTATATATACAACAATGACTCAACGAGTCAAGAATACAAAAGGTACATTACGAAGATACAACTCAAGAAGAAAGCAAGATAGTATCCGAGTACGGACAAGATCCAAATGGGACTAGAGTCCTGAAGAATAACCAAGCGGTGTCCAACCCTGCCCAGGCCAAGCCAGAAGGGGAACCTTGCTAACGTCGTCAATCACATACCTGTCAAGATAAAAGGGTGCCGACAAAAGGCAAAGGAAAAACAAAAAGAGAGCGGTCAGTACTGAGGCCAGTGCACGACGAGACTAGAATTCGGCGGTCCTCGCCTACATAGGTATGATGGGCCCAGCGGCAACAAATCTTGCACTATCTAACTTATAGAAACACGCTACAACTTTGGCTATTAGAGTGAGATAAGAGGGTGCTATGCGGTAACAATAATATAACACCAAACATAACCCGTCCGAAGATTCCCCCTCGAAGACCAGTCGAGGAAGTCCTCTTGCGGAACGCACACAGTGGCAATTTTAGTTAAGCAGGTGTTTAGTTGGTAAGGCTAATTTTAAATCATATTATTAGAGGCAAAACATTAGTGGCGTTGTCTATGATCATGACACTGTACTCCTGAGGCGTCCATAACCGTGGGCATACGGCTTCTCGAAAAGATTTACCCTGCAGGGGTGCACTACTGGACCCAAACGCATGCTCAACCCTTCAGGCAACATATCACGCATGCCTTCCGAATCTCACAACAAGAACTGTCCCATAACTACGCGCATGTTGATCCAACCAAGAGGTACGACGATTCTCGAGGGAGGCACGACGTTTTAGTCTATGGTCGGGCAATAATCGGAAGATAACTTGTAGAGCTCCATCCCACCTCCGACACGATATCCCAGTTTTATGCAATGGAATCCATGGCAATCCACCAAAATCATATCACAACTCAACCCATGTCCGAGGACATATTATGCGTATGCACCAAATGGAAAACCAATTTTGTAACCCTCTGGATATACGAATAGCGCTGGTAGTTGAAGGGGGGATCCCAGAGACCCCCACGTTTGGTTAGCGCGATCAACTCAGAACTGGTATCGTAGAACAAACGGGTCCTAGGTCGGCTCAAGCAGTTTACAAAGGTGGTCCCTGCCGGGGCCTTATCATTAGGTGAAACCATAACCATAACTAACATCACCATATTAATTATCTTATCACCAACAATATCCAAGTATCGTGTTCCACCTGTATGAGAGCAATACTAAGCATGCCTAAGACTCGCAAAGACAAGACTAGTTAGTCAAACAAGGCAATATAGTGTAGCAGATAAATAAAGGAACGGTACTATAGCATCGACAATAAGGTTAGCAATAGATCAAAGGAAGGAAGTAAAGACTATAAATGCAAAATAGTAGAAGGGGGAGAATGCTCGCCTGTGGGACAAAGTCGGGTAGCCGGAGGCTTGTCGTATCTCACACCAACTCATCGTCCTATCCGGTGAAGAAGCAAACACTAGAAAAAGCAACCGGTGCAATATTTAATAATACGGCGGAAGATCCGACATGTTTATGATATGATGCATGGCATGGCAATATGCGGTCTAACTTAGTAATATTAAGCGTAATCGGAATCCCGACAAATAAGTATTATGGTTCAAGTTGTTTATATACCCCGCAATTTAAATGTTGATTAGCAAAGCAAAAGCATGGCATATGTGAGCTACATAAATTTAAATGGAGTAGAGATAAGTCATAAGTAGCCCGCATATGGCCTCCATATTTAATTTAGATGAATCCACAATTCCCCCAAACCACATGAAGATGTATGCAATATGATCAATTTATACGTAATAAGTGACAATGTCATATATTAAAAATATAGGGGTCTTGGATAGGAGTCACACATTTAGGGTTCCGACGATCTTGGGATTCCGAGGATGTTCGGGTTCGGCCTTTGGCGAGATCGGTCTTTGGGTCCGGGAAGGAGAACTTGGAGATCTTCGAAGATCTTCGAAGGAAAACCGAGAACAAAGATCTTTGCGAGAGTGCAGTACTCTTCGGGTGGCATCACGCAGCTTCACACGGTCGTCACTATCAAAACGTGAGCACAAAGCAGAAGGATAAAAACAACACAAGATCAAAGTTGCCCCTGTGAGGGGACACGTCCCATGTGGACATTTGCTCAAACACCTTATGGGAGTCGGGCGTTGTCTGCAGGGGGCGACTCCATGGCCTGGAGGCGAGGCCGACGATACATGAGGCATGGGCGTTCCGGTTCGCACGAGAGAGCAGCGAAGGAGGCGGCCGCACGCGTTGTGAGGAGGCCAGAGGCGCGCGGCGTCTCAGCGCACTGCGGGGACACGCCAACGAGCTCGAGGCGGCGAGGTTGCAAGACGCTGGCGGCGGAGGGCGCGAAGAGACAGGAGGACGGCCGGGCAAGGAGGGAGAGGCTGGGGTGGAGCACCACGGCAGCGCCATGAGGGGGCAAGGCCGACAGTGCTCGAGGCAGGAGGCGGTGGCGACGAGCCTGACAGCGGTGGCCGGAGAGGATGGCAAGGCACCAGCGGGCCGAGGGGGCGACGAGGGTGTCCAGGAGCGGTGGCGGCCATGGACGACGAGGGGATCTCCTGGCGGCGCTCGGGAAGGAGGCCGAGGTGGAGAGCGATGGGAGGTTGGAATCACATGTGCGATGCGTGTAGTTTTGTTGGTCTGAGTGTGTGCGTGTGTCTACCGACGGGTGGGTGTGGTGTGTGTCGTGTTGGGTGCAGCGTGCATTGTGGTGTGGCGTCGTGTGTGTTTCCTGGGTGTTTGTGGTGGCCAAAGAAAGCAAGAGGAGATGGTGGCGATGGGATCTACATGTGCATGCGTATGGAGTTGATCAACGAACAAGGTGTCAAGGAATTGGACACAAACGGAACAAGGATTAGAGGAAAGAAAAATGGTAAGTTTGGTAGAAGAGTTGGGGAATTTTAGATATAGATTTGGCTCAGCTGGGGCTAGGGTTTGGAAGGCAAAAGAGGAGCATGGACTATTTATCTAGTCTAAGGAAGACTAGATGGGGCTAGTTTTGGACCAAAACTTTAGACGAGCGATTAGCCTAATTTTTATTTTAGTCAAATACGAAAACCATGGCCACGTAACGAGACCAAAAATATTATTTTGTTTTATTTTGAAAATAAGAAAAGGGAAACAAATTTAATAAAACCATAGGGATATTTTAGTAAAACAAAAATAGGTTTTTAGAAAAATAGTTTACAGTCAAAATTGCGAACAAAATATGCATGATGATATCATGGTGATGCACAAAATAAGATAACAGTCAATTTATAATTTTTAATATTTTTCGGGCGTTACACTTCGCATTTTTCTTCGTCAGAATCAGAATGCAAGCGGGGAGTAGAGTTTTCTCGGTCCTGAACCTGAGTAAATCTCGTGTCCCCTGGTTGCTTGTCTGTTAACCGTTCCGCGATCTCCAGCATCCCCATATTCTCCAAAACCCAAGCTCCTAACAATGGACATTGACGAGATTGATCCTCGTCAATTGACGCCATCTGTGGGAATCGGGGGCGCTGATTGTGCGATCGTGACGGTCCTAACCAAAGCGATCTACAACTCCTTGGCGACGTAGAACCATCTCCTCTTTGGCGCTTTCGACTTTACCGCCCACTCGTCAGTCATTATGAAGGACTTCGATACCGTAGGCGACGGACTCGAGATTCTGTTCGGAAGCTTCTGCTTCCAGGTGGGACAGATCGACACCCTCCGCCTCCCAGAAAGGGTGCCAATGCCATCGATCAGGCCTGCCTCGTGGGCCCCGCACCCCGTGCTACGCACATCATCATCGACAGATGAGTCCTATGACACAAGAACAACTCGATCATGCGATCCACCATCGGATGAAGGACCTACGGTTCCGATCCGAAGTCAGCGGAACACGACCTCTGGCGCTACCAATGCGCCGCAGTCATCCAGGATCAAGAACAACCCAACCCGCCACCCAACCCGCAGGGTAGAAACGGCAAAAACAGGAGGAACCCGGTCCCCGCCCAACAAGGAGGACACTGATCCCAATCGGGTAATCCACCTCAGCGAGGAAGGATGGAACCAAGCACGCGAAGCCGTGGCAGGCAACAAGATCCTGCCTGTGGGTGCCTCACATGACCTACTGATGGCGTACCACCTGCTCCTTGTCGAAGAGCACAAAAACCAGGTGAAGATGCAAGAGGTGCTTGACAAACGCAAGCAAGCGGCCTCGGAGTCTAGTGCGCGGCGAGCTGCTCTCTCCGCCATGGGCGGATCCAGCTCGCATGGCAACAACGCCAACAAGCACCGTTCTCGCGTAGAGAACATGGACCCCACTGCACATCGCGAGGTGACCTGAACCCTCAACACGTCTTTCATGGAGATGGATGCCAACGACAACGTCATCCCGAAGACACCGCAAGCTGCGATCATGGCAGCCACCACATACATTGCGTCCCATCCACCTCTGGTGGGGGACCCGAAAAGGGCCATGCACAACTTCGCACTAGCCGGACTCGGACTCGTTGGAGCGGAGAAGCTCCTATGGAGCCAAAAAAAGAAGGCTGGGGTCAGGTTCAACCGCAGTCCCACACCTTCATCCGACGAGGAAGAACACGACCTACCTCGAAGGCACAAGATCTCGCGACATCGCAGCCGCGACTACGATGCTCGAAGCAAGCTCACCCAACGCAAGATTGACAAGGCACGCGCCAAGCGCGTGTGCTCATCCGAATCCGAAGAGGATGACGATGAGGGAGAACTCTGCGGGGCTCGATGCTCAGCAGATCTGTTCGACGGACATGGATGCCAAGGAACTTCAAGATCCCTTCGGATACTCCGAAGTTTGACGGCACACAGGACCCCAAGGCGTGGCTCAGCGACCACCTATCGTCCGTCAAGCTGCACGGCAAAGAAAACGCCCATCTGGTGCCTTCATCACCGATAGCGCAGACCGGATCCGCTCAAAAGATATCCTTGGGATCCATCCGAAGCTGGGAGGAACTGGCATACAGTTTCATCCGAAACTTCAAAGGCACCAGCAAAAGGCCATCCTCGATCGAGGAGCTACGGGCCTGCACCCAGCGTACGGGCGAGTCCATCCGCTCATACATATTGCGCTGGACCAACATCAAAAACTCCACGACGCATATCTCGGAAGAGAGGATGATCGATGCCTTCAAGGACGGCGTCAAACGCCCTGACTTCAAAGAAGAGATCGGGCGCATCAAGCCCAAAACGCTGGACCACCTCATGGACATTGCAACAGTTGGGCAGATGGCGAGGATTCCCTCCACCGGGCGCATTCGGACGATAAGGATGAATACGGTCGAAGACGTGAACGCCGTATCAAACGAAGATCGTGCGTCTACGACGATCGCGACGGACCCGACATGGTCGCGGCTGGCTACGCCGACCGCCGCAATGAGAGTAACCGCAACAACGGCGGATACCGTGGAAACAACTTCTGTGATGGGGGCGCCCAGTGCAAACATGGCAACGCCGCGGCTGCGATGCTGAGCCCTCGGCATATGACAAGTTGTCGGGCCCATGCACCATCCACTTCTACATCGACAAGCAGGATGGGAAAAAGAAGGCAAGCCACATGCTTAAGGACTGCCGCGAGTTTCAGAAACTCAGCGAGAGCATGGCCCATATGAGGCAGCAGGCCCCGAATCCTCGATACGGGCACGCACCCGCACCAGGCAACATCGCCCACGGAGCTCCTCCACCACCACCCGTGGGACCTGCGAATCATCCAATCGCACCCGCACAGAACAATGGCGGAAATGGGTACCCCGCACCGAAAGGGTCACTGATGATCCAAAAGGGGCGCCCAACAAACAGGGTGCAAAAGAAAATCACCCGCCAAGTCAGTTTGGCTGTGACCGCTCCACCCGCCATCCCTAAGTACCTCAGCGGTTTGGAGTCCTGCATCATGTTCAGCCGTTCGGATCACCCCCATCAGATCCCTCGCCCAGGTCACGCTGCCTTGGTGCTCGAGGCGTAGATCGGAGGGTTCGAGATGAGTCACGTCTTCATGGACGGCGGCAGCGGCATTAATCTGATGTTCGCTAGCACCTTAGCGGCAATGCGGATCCCGCTGTGCAGCCTGGAATAATCCGACACAACGTTCCACGGCATCGTCCCAGGGAAGGGCATATTCCCCCTGGGAAAGATATGAAGGGTTTAGCAGCATAGTAAATCAAAAAAATTCTACGGATGCGAACGGGAAAGCCAAGATCTAATCTAGGAGATGCAAACAACGAGGGGGGCTAGATGAGATCTTCATACCCTTGAAGATTCGCACAGCGGAACGTTCAACAGAACGTGGTTGATGTAGTCGTACTAGCTTCTCCTCCTCGCGATCCGATCCGATCCAACACCGCAAGTGGCGATGCCTCCGAGAGATGCACATGTACGGCACCTCGACGTCTCCTCCTTCCTCGGTCCATCAAGTGGGGTGGACATATAGATTGGATCTACAACACGACGGCGTGGTGACAAGGTGGAGAGTTTCTGCGGCAGGGCTTCGCCTACGCGCAGTCGGGAGAGAGACAGATCTGGAGGGCAGCAGTATGGCGGCTAGGGCTGAAGGAGTGGGGGAGGAGGTCTGCGCCCTTGCCCTCTATATATGGGGGGCTGGCCGGACCCCTTGGCCCCTCCTCCAAGCCCTAGGGCGGCGGCCCCAAGGGTTGGAGTGGGGGGCAAGTTTTCCCCCTCCTTCTAGAAGGTTTCCCTAGGGTTTTGGCCGACTGGGCCTATGTGGCCTTGTGCCCCTGGACCAATGCGTCCAGGGCACTCCCCCGTAGTCCCACGCCCCCTCCAGACAAGTGGGGCCACGTTGGTCCCACTCCGGAAGGTTCTAGAAGCTTTCGGTACAATACCGAACAATCCGGAACAATTCCAAAATCCAAAAACTGCTTTCCCTTATATGAATCTTATTCTCCGGACCATTCTGAAACCTCTCGTGACGTCCTGGATCTCATCCGAGACTCCGAACAAAAACTCATAAACCAATTATCCATTTTATCCTAGCGTCGAGACACGTTAAGTGTGTGACCCTACGGGTTCGAGAATATGCAGACATGATCTTCTATCAATAATCAACAATGGGTATGGAAACCCATATTGACTCACATACTCATCGATGATCATATCGGATGAACCACGATGCCGGATTCAATTAATCCCATATATATATTCCCTTCACACGCCGATATTTTACTTGCCCGAGATTAGATCGCTTGTATCGGCATACCTAGTTCAATCTCGCTCACGTTAGTACTTTACTCGTTCCTAATTCGATATCAATTTGCGATTAACTCCTTAACCACGTGCTTGCAAGCGGTGTTGATATCGATTACCGAGTGGGCCCGAAGTATATCTCTCCGACTTGGGAGGGACAAATCCCATCTCGATACATACAACCCAACAGATACATTCCGATCACCTGGAGACACCTTTATGATCACCCTCTCATAGGATGATGTTTGATGACCTCAAAGCTTTCTTCCGATACCAAGGAGTTGCATTATCTCATGGTCTAAGGAATACAATATTTGACATAAAGAAAAAGCTTCGCAAAGATGAACACGATGACACGATCTAATTGCTCCGCTTAGTTTGGGTATGTCCATCATATCATTCTCCCAATGATATGATCTCATTATTAATCGACAACTCATGTCTATGGTTAGGAAACCTTAACCATCATTAATCAATGATCTAGTCCATAGAGGCGTACTAGGGACACGGTGTTGTTCATAAACCACACAAGTATCAAAGTTTCCGCTTAATACAATTCTAGCATGGAATATAAACTTTATCATGAACAAGAATTATAATAATAACATCTTTATTATTGCCTCTAGGGCATAATTCCAACAAGACATGGCTCGACGTCATCTTCGGCAAGGCCGATAACTTTCGATGCGAGCGACTTGAGTTCGAAGTGGTGGATTGGCCATCACAATACCACGCCATCCTTGGGCGCGTGGCTTTCGCAAGGTTCCTGGCAGTACCGCACTATGCGTACCTGCTACTCAATATGCGAGGACCTAGGGGCGTCATCACGGTCCATGGGAGCTTCACCCGATCGGATCACTGCTACAGGGACTTAAACATAATATTATATTCATTCGGCATGCAGGAGGAGCTCACAAGGCTCCGATAAGTGACAGACAATGGGGCACCCCCAGTCTCAAGGCAAAACGCACCCGACATGTCGTTCGACTCAACAGTCAACACGAAAAAGGTGTAGGTCCACCCGACGGACACCTCCAAGACGGAACTGATCACCAACGACCTCAGTCCCACATAGGAAAGCGCGCTCGTCGAATTCCTCCGTGAGCACTGGGAAATCTTCGCCTGGTGTCTTGCGGACATGCCAGGAGTTCCCAGGGAATTCGCCGAGCACGCACTCAGTGTGTTCCTAGATACCAAACCCGTCAAACAGTCAATCAGGCGACTGTCCGAGCCACGAGCGAAAGCCATCAGAGTCGAAGTCAACAGACAGCTCGATGCTGATTTCATCAGAGAGATCAAGGAAAGCGAGTGGTTGGCCAACACCGGGATGGTCCCTAAAAAGGACACGGACATCATGCAGATGTGCGTGGACTTCACCTCGCTGAACAAGCACTGCCCAAAGGATCACTTCCCTCTCCCTTGGATCGATCAGATTATCGGTTCAACTGCAGGATGCGAGAAACTCTCCTTCCTTGACGCCTATTAAGGCTACAACCAAATTCGACTGAAGGTCTAAGACCAGGAGAAAACGGCGTTTATTACGCCGTTCGGGGTGTTCTGCTACAACACAATGCCTTTCGGGCTGAAGAACGCGGGTGCCACGTACTAGCGGTGCATGCAGGCATACCTGAAGAGCCAGATCGGCCGCAATATACAGGTCTATGTCGACAACGTAGTAATCAAAACAAGGGAGGCCAAGACACTAATCGACGATCTCCGCGAGACGTTCGACAACCTTGATCGCTACAAGATCAAGATGAACCCAGAAAAGTGCGCCTTCGGCGTCCCATCTGGACAACTACTTGGCTACTTCATCTCCCAGCGAGGGATCGAGGCAAACCCGAAGAAAATTCGGGCCATAATGGCCATGGAGAAGCCGAAGAACCTCAAAGGGGTCCAGCAGCTCGCAGGACGCATCGCAGCGCTGAGTAGGTTCATCAGCCGCATGGATGAGAAGGCCCTGCCTTTCTACCAGTTTCTACGGAAAGCAGACAAATTCGAGTGGGCCTTTGAAGCGGGCGGCGCATTCAAGATCCGGCGGCCGCTCTCCTCGCCCGTCTTGGTCACACCCAAGGAACGCGAGCCTCTACTGTTATACATAGCAGCCACGCATCAGGTGGTAAGCACCACTCTCGTGGTCGAACGACCCGAAGATGGCAAGACAAATGGGGTCCAACGCCCTATCTACTACCTTAGCGAGGTATTGACGCCAACTAAACAGAGGTACCCTCACTACCAAAAACTCGCCTACGTCGTGTTCATGACGGCTCGTTGACTGAGACACTACTTCCAGGAGCATTAGGTGATGGTCGTCAACGAGGCACCCCTGAACAGCATCCTGAACAACCCGGAGGCCACGGGACGCGTGGCCCTGTGGGGCATCGAGCTCTCCCCTCTAGACATAGTCTACGAGAAACGCCAAGCGATCAAGTCACAAGTCCTACCGGATTTCCTAGTCCACTGGATGGAGTTGCAGCTGCCGGACACTCCGGACATGACGCAGTCATGGACGATGCACTTCGATGGCTCCAAGCGCGAGGCGAGGAGTCGGTCATTGACCTCCCAGGCGACAAGATGAAGTATGTCCTCCGGATGAAATTTAGAGCTTCCAACAACGAAGCCGAATACGAGGCCCTCATCCATGACATGAGGATGGCCAATATCTGTGGCGTGACGCGCCTGGTCATCTATGGCGACTCGAACCTCGTCGTCCAGCAGACGATGAACGAGTGCGACGCGCACGCCGCCAACATGATCGCGTACCGCGCGCTCTACAACTCACTCGAAGGAGACTTTGACGGCTGCGAGCTTCGGCATGTTGGCAGAGAAAGCAACGAAGAAGCCGACAGACTCGCCAACATCGGCTCCACCTGCACACGGGTACCACCAGGTGTGTTCCTCGAGCAGATCTGCGTGCCACCCATCAAAAAGAAATTCCCCAAGGGATCACCCGAAGAGGCAGAGCACTCGGGGGCTATGCTACCCGAAGGACAGGAAGGACCCGAAAAACTCGACACAGAGGTCGAAGTGGTCAACTGATGCAGGTCATGGCAATCGAAGAAACATGGACGCAGTCGTATCTGCGGTACCTGATAAATAGGGAACTGTCTGATGACCCGACAGATGCCCGCGCATATCTCGCTGGTCCAAGGTCTTCACCATCATCAATGGCGAGCTGTACAAGCGCAGCATTTCGGGTGTGCTCCAAAGGTGTGTCACCATCGGTGATGGAAAAACTATCCTCCAAGACATCCATGAGGGCATCTGCGGCCATCACGCAAGCAAGCGCCCTGCCGCCAAAGCTCTCTGAGCTGGATTCTCGCTGACCAGCGGACGACGCCAAAGACATCGTCCGAAGGTGCAACGGGTGCCAGCGGTTCGCGGACAAACCGCACGCACCAGGATCGGAGCTTAGGCCCATACCCTTGGCCTGGCCCTTCGCCCAATGGGGCCTCGACATGATCGGCAAACTGCCCAAGTCCTCGAAAGGAGGCCACGTCTACCTCCTGATCGCAGTCGACAAGTTCACCAAGTGGATCGAGGCCATGCCCGTTACCAACCAAAAGGGTAAAACGGCCGTGAAGTTCTTCCAATCCATAGTCTACAGGTTCGGCGTGCCGCACATCATCATCACCGACAACGGCTCGAACTTCATCTCCAAAGAATTCCAGGACTTCGGCAAAGGCCTCGGGATCAACATATCATACGCCTCCGTGGTGCACCCATAGACCAACGGGCAGGTTGAAAAGGCCAATGGCCTAGTCGGTGGCGGCATCAAGAAACGCCTGCTGAGCCCACTTGAACGACTCGCGGGAACATGGGCAGAAGAGCTACCCTCCGTCCTCTGGAGCCTGCGCACAACGCCAAACAGCTCAACTGGCTACACACCCTTCTTCATGGTGCACGGAGCCGAAGTCGTGTTGCCTGCAGAAGTACGCCATAAGGCCCCAATGGTCGTTGCATTCAGCAAAGCCGAATCGACGGTCACACTCGAAGACGCCGTCGACACACTCGACGAGGCACGCGACATTGTCGTGGCTCGATTAGTGGTCTACCAGCAGAGCCTCCGCAACTATCACAGTCGTCGGCTGCGCTCAAGGTCCTTCGTCGAAGGATACCTCGTCTTACGACTCAAGCAAGAGCGACCGAATAAGCTCGAGTTGATGGGTTTCGCAGCATAGTAAATTAAAATTTTCTACGGATGCGAACGAGAAAGCCAAGATCTAATCTAGGAGATTCAAACAACGAGAGAGATTAGATGAGATCTTCATACCCTTGAAGATTCACACAGCGCAACATTCGTCGGAACGTGGGTGATGTAGTCGTACTCGCTTCTCCTCCTCACGATCCGCTCCGATCTAACACCGCAAGTGGCGATGCCTCCGAGAGATGCACACGTGCGGCACCTCGACGTCTACTCCTTACTTGGTCCAGCAAGTATGGTGGAGAGACGTATTGGATCTACAATACGATGGCGTGGTGCAAGTGGTGGAGAGTTTTTGCAGCAGGGCTTCGCACTGCAGCTGGAGGGAGAGAGAGAGGCAGGCAGGCGGCTAGGGTTGAGGAGGAGGTGTGTGTGGGGTGCGCCCCAGCCCTATATATAGAGGGTGGCGGCTGCCTGTCCCTCCTCCAACCTAGGCCGGCGGCCAAGGGGGAGTGGGGGCAAGTTTCCTCCTTCTAGAAGCTCTCCTAGGGTTTTGCCCTAGGTTGACCATTGGGCCCTATGGGGCCTTGTGCCCTGGCCCAATGCCGTGGCACTCCCTCATAGGCCCATGCCCTCCCGCAGGTGGGGCCACGTTGGTCCCTCCGAAGATTCTAGAAGCTTCGTACAATACCGATTAACCCAAACAATTCAACTCCAAAAACTGCACCTTTATATGAATCTTATTCTCGACCATTCGAACCTCTCGTGATATCCTGGATCCCATCCGAGACTCAACAAAAACTCATAAACCAATTATCCAATCTATCCTAGCGTCGAGACACGTTAAGTGTGTGACCCTTCGGTTCGAGAACATGCACACATGATCTTCTATCAATAATCAACAGCGGGGTCTGGAAACCCATATTGACTCCCACACATTCATCGATGATCATATCGGATGAACCACGATGCCGATTCAATCAATCCCATATTTATATTCCCTTCGGTCTCGCGATATTTTACTTGCGAGATTTGATCGTGCATCGTCATACCTAGTTCAATCTCGCTCACGCAAGTACTTTACTCGTTCGTAATCCGATATCACTTTGTGATTAACTCCTTAACCACATGCTTGCAAGCGGTGTTGATATCGATTTAAGTGGGCCCAAGTATATCTCTCCAACTTGAGGGACAAATCCCATCTCGATACATACAACCCAACGGGTACTTTCCGATCACCTGAGAGACACCTTTATGATCACCCTCTCATAGGATGACGTTTGATGACCTCAAAGCTTTCTTCTGATGCCAGGGAGTTGTATTATCTCATGGTCTAAGGAATACAATATTTGACATAAGAAAAGCTTCGCAAAGATGAACACGATGACACGATCTAATTGCTCCGCTTAGTTTGGGTCTGTCCATCATATCATTCTCCCAATGATATGATCTCATTATTAATCGTCAACTCATGTCTATGGTTAGGAAACCTTAACCATCATTAATCAATGAGCTAGTCCATAGAGGCGTACTAGGGACACGGTGTTGTTCACAAACCACACAAGTATTAAAGTTTCCACTTAATACAATTCTAGCATGGAATATAAACTTTATCATGAACAAGAATTATAATAATAAAATCTTTATTATTGCCTCTAGGGCATAATTCCAACACGATTCACCCTGGGAAGGACCCTACGTTGTCACCGAAGTCATCCCAGGTGGCGCCTACCGCCTAAAATACGTGGAGTCTGGAGTCGCATACTCCAACCCATGGAACGCCGCGCAACTGCGACGCTTCTACCCCTAGCTATCCCCTTTTACTTCCAATAAGGCTATTTAGACAAGGCTACTCAGCCAAACAATGTACCTCCTCATTATGATATGAATAAAGCTAAGTGTATCGCCTCAAAATTTATCTTTTACCCGCATTTCTTCATGGCACAACACACTCGGGGGCTCCCCCCTCACCTCACGACTACGTCGACCGAGGATAACACATGTACACCTGAGTAGCTGATCACGTCAGGCTAACGAAAAGGACATGTATACAAACAAGCACCACGTGCTAAATACAATTAACCTTCTACATATAAGGGCATAACACGCCTAGTCAACATATATACAAATTTTACATCAATCTTTTTACAGGTCCTACCTATTCTGAAGGATAACCTGCGCACGGTTCTCAAAAAGATCTACAACCTCCTCGGCATACTGCCTCACATCCGCATAATGCGGACGCATATCCCATAGGTCACCATCTGGACGAAGGGGCGGCCCACCATACCGCAAGATTTACGCCGAGCGTCTGATCGCACAAGGGAAAAAGCGGCCTTCACCCCAGCAACCACGCACCAGCTCCCTGACATGACGCACATCACGAAACTTCGCCAACAAGTCCCAGAGAGCCGATGGCGCTTCGTCTAGATGAAACATGACGTGCAAAATTGATGCCAAGGATGTCTTCACCTGCCGCAACACCCGTGACACTTGGTGGGCATGATCCTGCACAGTCGCAAGAACCGTGGCACGGTCGCGGTCCATCCAAAAAAAAAGCCGCCAGCCTCCATATCTTGTTGGGTCAAGCAGTTGATCCGAACAACAACACGCTCCTTTTTCTCCCTAGGAACAAGGTTAGCACGTGCAACACCTACAAAGTAAAGCTGACAAGCCAATAGGCGCATCCGAAAAATGAGCAACAACTCAAAGAAACTTACACTGAAGTTGTTCGTCCAATGCCGCAACTCCCCCATCAGATACTCCTCTCTGGCGGCGCCTCGCTCTGCCTTCGACTTCCAAACATCCGCGTGGCCTCGGATGCCAAGAAACTCCTTCTCAAGACTATGGATGCGGTCACAAAGAAATACAAGCTGCGACACATCATCCAAGGATGGTCGCAGCTGCGGAGCAGACGGAGTATCAACGGGGTCATCACCCGAAGGTCCCTAGAGGAAAAGAGACAAGGATATGAACAAACACACGAATGGGCAACAACTCGAAGATTCATTATATACAACAAAAGCCACCGCGTGGCACAAGTAGTGTTTGTAAATATATTACAGCAAAAGCAGACGAAAACTATCCTACAACTACAAGGCCTAAGGAGCAGCATCCTGGGTGGCCTCGGAGCTAGATTGCCTGCTCTTGGCCTCTCCTGCTGCCTCACCACAGACTCAAGATGTCAATCAGCTTGCCCATAAGCGTTCTGAAAAAGATAGAGGGCAAAATCTACCTCGGATCCGTCGGGAGCCATTGGCATCTGGAAGGTGACCTGATGAAGATCTAGCTCCGCTCCAGACGCCATGGTCATCGCCAGCCCCACGGACGCGCCGATGCCCTTCTGCGCTATGCCAGACGCCCGGGCGCTTCCGACAAGCGTCCGCCAATAAGTCGACATCCTCGAGGGCAACGCCCTTGGGGACGAGCTCCTTATAGAAGCACCCGAGCACCTCCTTGGCTTTCGCAAGAGAGCCAACCACAGTGCTGAAGCGGTCTTTGACCGCAACAGTAGCATCATCCAGAGCACTTCCGTATGTGTGGAACAAGACACACGTCAAGTGCGGAGCCGGTCAAGTGTGTGGTATCCACCAGCCGCATGTGTGGAATAAGCCACACGTCAAGTGCGGAGCCGGTCTCGCGAACGAGGTCGCGTAAGGTTGGCCTGGACCGCTTCAATCTCACTATCCCGCGTCATAAGAAGTACACAAACAAGAGGCTTGCAACAGAAAACATCAACGCCCGCAACAACCATGTTGCGTTCTACTCGTGAAACACATCTACGCATAGATCTAGCTCTGATACCACTGAAGGGTTTCGCATCATAGTAAATCAAAAAAATTATACGGATGCAAACGGGAAAGCCAAGATCTAATCTAGTAGATGCAAACAACGAGGGGGAATATATGAGATCTTCATACCCTTGAAGATTCGCACAGCGGAACGTTCGACGGAACATGGGTGATGTAGTCTTACTCGCTTCTCCTCCTCGCGATCCGATCCGATCTAACACCGCAAGTGGTGTGGCATCCCGCAAAAACCACTACTAGAAAATCGCGTTGAATTTGTGCATTGCATCGTCATCATCATGTATTGTTTGCCAAAAACTAATTTCGAAAACCTGTTTCGAATTTCCAAACGCCCCATCTTTATTCAAACGCAAAAACCCGGGTCTCCGGAGTTAATTTGTTTGTTGCTATCGGGTTGCAAACGGCCCAATTAGAATAAATAAAAATTTAAATTATTTTAATAGGGCGAACGGGCCGATCAATTCGATCGACCACCCCAGAAATAATAAACGGTCCACCGACACCCCAACAAAATCCTAAACCTACCAACTAATTTACCCTCTCTCCTCCACATCACCCCACCAATGACCTACCGCCACCTCGCCTACCCTCCCCATCTACCAATCCCACCACGCCACCTAGCCCTCTCTCTCCTTTCTCTCTCTCTCAAGAAACTCACTCAACCCACTCCCGAAGACACTGCCACGCCCTTTTCCCGACCGTGGACCCACCACCAAGGCCCACCGTCACCCTGCACCCACACAACACACTCACGCACGCCCACCGGCCTACCCACCCAAGACGCCTGGGCCTCTCTCGACTGTCTCTGCCCTGCCCCACCACGAACCTCCCCGTCCCTGCTCATGTTCCCAGCTCTTCCCAGTCCACCGCCTCCACCCACCTCCTTGAAGCCCCTGGCCGCCTCTCCCGAGATCCCCTGCCGCTTTGGGCCACGGGCCGCCTCTGCCACAAGGCCTGTCAAGGCCTCCTCGTCCCCTTCAAGCTCGACGCCGCTGCCTTCCCAACCCTCACGCCGAGGCCCTTCCTCCCCACCCGGAGCACCTCACAGCTGCGCCGTTGCCGCCTGCCCGACTGGGACGCCGCCAGCTCACGTGACCTGCCAGCCACGCGCCCGCCAGGCCCGCCGCCTCCTCTGCAGGCCGGGCCTCCTCTCCCTCACATGGCAGCACAAGGCCTGATCAGCTGGCCGCCTGCCATGCTACTCCCGCTGCTGCCGCCACCGAGCTCAGCCTAAGTTGCCGCCGTCTGCTGCGCCTCCAGCCGCGGCCTCGACCTCGCCGCTAGACGTCCGCCTCCACATGCGCTGCGCCTCGTGAAGCCTCCAGCGCCGCTGAGACCTTCGCACGCCCAACCCTCGCCGAGCTCAGAGACGACCATGGACGAGATCCCTGACCAAGCCACATGTGCGCCAAGATCTTCTACATGGAACCCTCCAGACCCCTCTCGCCCAAAGACAGACCTTCATGAACAAGTTCGCGGCCAACGACCCAGAACGGAACCCAAGGACTTCTCCGGGAGCGACGAGCTCTTCTACCTGGACCCGGAGACAGCAGACGCGACAAGTACTTCCCCCTGGATCAGATGCCCGGAACGCCAAGATCGCCTCAAGGATCCGAAGGACCCCCGGTATCGGGCCCGAGTTCGCCAACGACACGGAAGACGGAGCGCTAAGACCGTGGCCGAATCCGGAATCCGAACCCGATACCGCCAAGGCCACCGACACGGAGGCGCTGAGTACTTCACCCCGGACACCGAGTCCACCGAGACCCCGAATGCGACAAGTGCTTCAACCCGGACGAGATGACAGACAACATGACCCGGAGACCCCAGATGCGCCAAGACCTGCCCCAGAGTCCGAGACCGAACTCGTCGAACCCTGGACCCTGGGACCGACCCCGAACCCCGGACCAAGATCGTCGAGCCCCTCTGATGTGTGACCCCTATTCCTCGAACCCTAATTTTATAAACGAAATATAACCTTGTCGCATATTAAATTGTCATTCATATCGCATGCATATCATTGGTTTGGGGGCCTTACGCCGATTCACCTAATAAATTAAATATGGGGCCCATATGCGGGAAATCTAGTCTCATATTGGCCTCATCTAAATCTGTGTAGCGAACCGGAGCTATCTTTTACCTTGTTAAACAACATTTAATTTGCGGGGTAGATAAACAACTTGAACCGTTTAATTAATTGACGGGACCCCGGTTCCGCTTAATATGACCTAATTGCATCGCACCTTTGCCATGCCATCCATCATGCATGCATCATGCCGATCTTCCGCCGCTGTATTAAATATCGCATCCGTGTTTCTTCCAGTGTTTTGCTTCTTCGGATAAGGCCGTTGAGTTGATGTGAGTTACCGATCTTGGTTGAACCTTCGACAATGTTTTCAAAGCAGCATCTCCCTTTCTACCTATCTTACTTTATAGTAATTTACTCCTTCCTGTTGATCTATTGCTATCCGTGTTGCGATTCTAGTTTTCGCACTGAAATCCCTTGCAGCTCTATATTGCCTTGGACACATCCTATTACCCGTTGTTTGGTAGATAGTTGGACTTAGCGTCGTAGTTGCTTGCTCAAGTGTCATGTGTGTCATATATGCCACAACGATTCTTGATGTTTTGCCGCATGTTGATGTTGGAGATGATTCTAGTTTTACTTATCGTCACTTTAATTTCGCTTAACAACTAAAATTGAATAAGCAGGCATCGGTGGGTGATAGAAAATATTTGGTTTCCAACGCCCACTTGTGTCCCGTAAGACCCCGAGTACTTGATACATGTTCCTTGATTTATCGCGCTATCCACATCCGGAGGTATATGGGACCCCCTGAGCCGTAGCTTGATTCCGTCTTATTTCTTGGGGCCACAAACTAGTTTGAGGTTTTATTTACGATCCTGTACTTATGCCATGCTACTTTCAGATTTAATTGTGCGAGGAGCACACTGCATCGCTTAGGTAAGCGAGTGATTACGCTGATCGACAAGCCCAGCCACACTTTCGGGTTCCCAAGCCACAACCATTGACGAAACCTTGAGTCCGTCTCGAGCTTGCTTACCCGCTATGGATCTACTCAATGGGGTGGCCTCAAATATTTCTCGAATCTCGCGATTGTTCACCGTGAAAGCCTCGTTGGGTTTTGATTTGGTTTTTCCGAGGTTGATCGAGCGTGTGTTGCTATTGGTGCACCCCGCCGGTAAAACTTTCAAAGCCGTGTCCGCATGGATATGGACGACTTGGAGCACAAGATCTCGATCATAGACAAGCATAACTAAAGTTTATCGCTATAAATTTGACTTATAATGACTAGTAATCAGCTTCACTATAATGGAATGGCTAATTAATACTGCCCACAATTGCTTGTTTGGTTGTCGCCATACAATTGTACCTGACTAGTAAGTATTGCAACTACAACGAAATGGTTGAATAAAAGTACCAACAACTGCTGGGTTATGGGTCTATCTCATGCTATCTATATCTGATTAGTAATTGTTGCAACTATAACGGAATGGTTCACTAAAATTGCCCAGCTTTTATCGTGATGATTATCTAAACCGACTAGTAATTGCCGTAATAATCGAATAAGTAAACCGCCAACCTGTGAGTTCCTCGGTTGACTTCCTCGTTTGGTCTCGAGGGGAAACACTGTGATGGGTTTGTTTGGTGCTAGCTTCGTTGGATCCGTAGGTCTTTCTCATCCTCTCTCGATATCCGCCATTGTATCGAGTCTCCATAGGTTGTTTAGTGCATGTCACGCCGCTTGATCCACCATACCTATGTAGGCGAGGACCGCCAATTCTAGCCTCGCTGCATCGCCTCGATCGACGCTCCTCTTTTTCCTTTGCCCTTTGTCGGCACCCTTTGTTTAAGGTGTTTGAGATCGATGTCATAGTGGTTACCCTTCCGCTTGGCTGGGCAGTTATGGACGCCATTGGTTATTCTTCGTGGCTCTTAGCCCCATTTGCTTCTTGTCCGTAGTCGGACGCCTACTATTTTCAAGGTGATTTGGATCTTGTATATTGTATCAGATTCTTGACTCATGGAGTCGCCGATATATATATCTCTGTGGGTCCCATCGAGGACTGTTGTGTAATGTTATTACTTCGTTTTCCACCCGCACGAAAGTGCCTGGTGGGCACCTTTGAATCGTTTCTATGCGGGTTTGGTGAATTTTGCCCAAATTTGCATAGGTCCGATTCTGAGGGTGTTACAAGTGGCGATGCCTCCGAGAGATGCACACGTGCGGCACCTCGACGTCTCCTCCTTCCTCGGTCCAGCAAGTGGGGTGGAGAGATGGATTGGATCTACAACGCGACGGTGTGGTGCAAGCGGTGGAGAGTTTCTGCAGCAGGGCTTCGCCTACACGCAGTCGGGAGGGAGAGAGAGAGGAGGGGCAGCAGGGAGGCTAGGGTTGAGGAGGAGGTCTAGGGGAGGGGTGCGCCCCATCCCTCTTTATATATAGGGGTGGGCGGCCAGCCCTAGCCCCTCCCCCAATCCCTAGGCCGGCTTCCAAGGAGGGAGGAGTGGGGGCAAGTTTCCCCCTCCCTTCTAGAAGCTCCCCTAGGGTTTCCTAGGTGTTTGGCCGGCTGGGCCCTATGGGGCCTTGTGCCCCTGGCCTAATGCAGCTAGGGCACTCCCTCATAGGCCCATGCCCCCTCCCGGCAGGTGGGGCCATGTTGGTCCCCCTCCGGAAGGTTCTAGAAGCTTCTGGTACAATACCGATTATCCAATCTATCCTAGCGTCGAGACACGTTAAGTGTGTGACCCTTCGGGTTCGAGAACATGCAAACATGATCTTCTATCAATAATCAACAGCGGGGTCTGGAAACCCATATTGACTCCCACACATTCATCGATGATCATATCGGATGATCCACGATGCCAGGATTCAATCAATCCCATATTTATATTCCCTTCGTCTCGCGATATTTTACTTGCCCGAGATTTGATCGTCGATCATTCATACCTAGTTCAATCTGCTCACAACAAGTACTTTACTCATTCCGTCGATATCACTTTGTGATTAACTCCTTAACCACATGCTTGCAAGCGTGTTGATATCGATTACGAGTGGGCCCAAGTATATATCTCCAACTTGAGGGACAAATCCCATCTCGATACATACAACCCACAGGTACTTTCCGATCACCGAGAGACACCTTTATGATCACCCTCTCATAGGATGACGTTTGATGACCTCAAAGCTTTCTCCGATGCTAGGAGTTGTATTATCTCATGGTCTAAGGAATACAATATTTGACATAATAAAAGCTTCGCAAAGATGAACACGATGACACGATCTAATTGTTCGCTTAGTTTGGGTCTTCCATCATATCATTCTCCCAATGATATGATCTCATTATTAATCGACAACTCATGTCTATGGTTAGGAAACCTTAACCATCATTAATCAATGAGCTAGTCCATAGAGGCGCACTAGGGACACAAAGGTTGTTCACAAACCACACAAGTATTAAAGTTTCCGCTTAATACAATTCTAGCATGGAATATAAACTTTATCATGAACAAGAATTATAATAATAACATCTTTATTATTGCCTCTAGGGCATAATTCCAACAAGGCCCTGAACAGAAGGGTCAGCGAGCTACCCGGAAGGTCCTCATTATCTTTGAACTTCAGCAGCGGCTAGAGGACTCCGTCGAGGTCCCCTTTGGAGAGCTCCTCAGCCGCAACTCTGGTCGGGTCGTGGCGGCCATAATAAAGGAACACCGGATGCGCCCTAGCCTAGAGCGGCTGCACTCGATGTTTGAGGAAGGCGCGGATAATATCCACACTGTTCACCTCCTTCTCCGGAATCACCTGGAAGTCCTCCATCCGACGGTAGAGCTCCTCTATCTCCGCCACCTCACCATCCAAGATATGGTTCTTCCAGGACCTCTTCGGCTGGATTATCTGGGTAGAGTCAAAAGAGGCAAGGCCAAAATTTTGCCCGCCCACTATGGAATCGCGGATGTAAATCCACCGCCTCCGACAGTATTGGACGGACTCGGACATAGAAAAAGAGAAGAAGAGAAAATAGGATCGAAGGGAAATAATGCAGCCAGCACTCGCAGAAGGTGATGAAGCAGGCGATATGGAGAAGAGAATTTGGCGAAAGATGATGGAGTTGGATGCCATAGAAGAAAAGCAGCCCACGGAGAAAATCGTGGACTGGGAGAGAGAGGCCCCGAAGGACAAAAGCAACAAACATGACCCGAAACCCAGCGGGTGGACATGGAATTACCTCGTCGCCGGGAATCTTGACGACCTCCTTGTCCTGCGGGATCAGATGTTGGAGATATGCCCTAGAGGCAATAATAAATGTAGTTATTATTATATCGTTGTGTTTATGATAAATGTTTACATTCATGCTATAATAGTATTAACCAGGAAACATTAATACTTGTGTGATTTGTAAACTAGATTAGAGTCCCTAGTAAAAGCTTCTTCATAATACTAGCTTGTTGGTTAATAGATGATTATGGTTTCCCTATCATGAACATTGATATGTTATTAACAACAAGATCATATCATTAGGAGAATGGTATGATGGACATACTCCTATAGATAAGCGTAGCATAAAGATCAAGTCATTTTAATAGTTAAATTGCTATAAGCTTTCTGATACATAGTAACCTAATTCCTTCGACCATGAGATCATGCTTATCACCATCACCGGAAGGATGCTTTGATGATATCAAACGCCACACCGTAACTAGGTGGCTATAAAGGTGGCATTGAGTGTTCGGAAAGTATGGGTTGAGACACATGGATCAAGAATGGGATTTGTCCATCCATATGACGGATAGATATACTCAGGCCCTCTTGGGAATGTCATCCAATTAGCTTGCAAGCATGTGACTGGATCACAAGGGATCACATACCACGGAACGAGAAAAGAGTACTTTATCAAGAACGAGGTTGAACTAGGTATGCGAGATACCGACGATCAAAACCTCGGATAAGTAAACTATCGTGAGACAAAGGAAATTGGTATCGTATGTAAGTGGTTCATTCGATCGCAGTAATCGAGAAATATGTAGGAGCCATATGAATTTCCGATTCCTCTATTGGTTATTGTTCAAGAAGTGTCTCGATCATGTCCGCATAATTCATGAACCGTAGGGAGACACAATTTAAGGATTCGATGTTGTTGAGTAGTTATGGAATGATGAGTAAGAGAATGAATGTTGTTCGAGTCTCGAATGGGATCCGGATATCACGAGGAGATCCGGAATGGTCCAAGAATAAGATTCATATAAGGAAAGTCCTGTTTGAGTTGGGAATGATTCCTGTGTTTCATCGGGAATGTTCTAGAAGGTTCCTAAGGTCCCAAGACCGAGGGGAAGGGTACATGAATGTGTCATGACAATGTGGAATGGTTGCATCATGTACTAGGTATCATGGCTGAGCAAAATAAATGGATAAATCAAATCCTAGTTTAAAAGTTAAACGCCAATTTGAAAAGTCAAACAGCTTTGCTTGGAGGAGAGTAGGAAACCTACTTGGAGGAGTTCCTCCACGGCCAAGGAGGCCGACTTGGGGAGGACTCCTCCCTGTCCCAAGTGCCCTCCCACCTATAAAAGAAGGGGTGCCCTCCGCCTACACCTCTCTCCACCAAAACCCTAACCCTAGCCGCCGGCCTCCTGCAGTCGCTTCCGCCCTAGGGTTTGCTCTAGCCGCCGAGTTGGGGCTCTCCCCAAGCCCTAGCCGCCGCCTAGCCTCCTCCCTTGGTGCCTATAAACCCTAGATCTCCAAGGCCTCTCTCATAGTACACCATACTCGCTCCGGCTTAAGGTGAAGCCCTGCGAGATCTCCCCTCTACTTCCTGCATACGCACAGCCGCCGAATCGAGGAGAGTGCTACAACCTCCGCCACCTTGGAACAAGGGAGAGGAAGGTCTTCATCGAGTCGAACGATGTGACCGATCGGAAGCGCCGCTGAACGCAGCACGGAAGGATCGCCTACACGATCTTGAGATCGGCAAGAGTATTTACTACATCACCCACGAGAATCGCTCTCGTTAAACACTTTGGAATCTTCGAGGGTGAGTTCCTCTATCGACTTGTTGCTACAATCTAGTAGATAGATCTTGTCTTGTTTGTTTACATGCGGTAGAAATTTTTTGTTTTCCATGCTACGAACCCCTACATCGACCTCACACGGTTTGGCGCAGTCGCCTCGCTGTCTCCAACTGTCACCACCGTCGGTGACGCAGTGGCGGCAGGTCTTCTTGCCGCCGGCAAGCTACCGGTGCCCATCGTGGAGGCCTTATTTGGTTTCCCCATTGCAGTACGACGACAGCGGCGACGTGAGCGCAGAAAAAAAGACGGGAAGGATCGAAGAACTTCTAGCGCGCGGCGAGAAAAGCTCAAGAAAGTGGAAGCAAGAACGAGAATGGTCATGTGAAAACAAACAAAATTTTCCCACGATTATAAGGACGAAGACGATAAACAAGGACCGCTCATCGTGAAGCCCTAGATCCAAGATCAAAATCCAACCGTCCACGTGTCAAGACAATAATAACTGCCGCCGCCGTCCATTACGCACGGAAACCGAGGCGACGCCGTAATTATCTCCACGTCGCGCATGCCCACTAGGATTCCAGTAACTACTCGGGGGCTACTCCTATCAGATAGGCCGCACCCAAAGTATGACTAAGGTATCGCATCACTATTCTTCGAGTCCTACGTCGAGTCTACGACTCCACTACGGACTTGGGGGCTACTCCCATAGGGAGGATGGATTCAAGCATCCGAAAAATTTGTGTCCTACGGACCTAAAGTCAACAATGGATGAATTAAAGTCTCTGCTCGAGTCTACGACTCGAACAGACACTCGGGAGCTACTCCCATAGGGAGCGCTGGTCGCGCACCCTATGAATCCTTTGACTGCGATCCTTCGGATCAGAATACAAAAAACTTTTTGGCAACTCTGCCCCAACCAAGCTAAGTGAGAAGAATCCTCCTTGGCCACCCGAAACACCTCCGCGGTGGTAAAATTTTGGATGCTGTGTCTACAACGCAAAAATAAGACCTACAGATACCATCTGATGGCCTGACAACACATAAGACTATGCTCTGCTAGTAATAATCCATACCAACAGGCGCAATGAAAATCCCGACGGACGCGTTTTCAGGTTCGAGTCGAGGGACTCGAATCTGAAGAAGATCGTGTTGTTTTGTCCTAGGACAGTTAACTGACCCTGATCCGTCGGGAGAGTCAGGCACACGCATCAACAATCCCTACATACTAAAATTATTCTATGATGAGCAGAAATAGCCGCACCCGAAAGATTGAAGAGTCCTCAGCCAAATCTACGGTTCGACTGAACACTCGGGGGGCTACTGTCATGGTTATATCCTATGGGTACACGACATCAGCATACCTGGTCTATCCCAAGGAAGGCCTACGAGAATATACGTGGCCCATGAAGATTTTCGGGTGGCCCAAGCCCATGACATCTTCGGATCCTTGGAGAGCAAGACTAGAACAAATATAAAATATTCAAAGGAGCAAACCCTAAACCTGTAACCGACTCGATATGTGCCCGGGACCTGCCTACCTCTATATAAAGGCTAGGAGAACACGAAGAGGAGGATCTCTCCTCTCATACCACCGTATACACACCTTCATGCCAGATTGCATCTGCGCACCCCTGTACTTTTCGGTTCCGTCGTAATCAAGAGCAGACAGACAGGAGTAGGGTTTTCCCTCCGGGGGTCTGAACCTGGGTAAATCTCGTGTCCCCTGGTTTCTTGTCTATTAACCGTTTCGCGATCTCCAGCATCCCCATCTTCTCCAAAACCCAAGCTCATAACAATGGGCATTGACAAGATCGATCCTCGTCAATGATTTACTCGCAAATGAGAGAAGAATAACATAATGATATTATTACAATGTAAATAGGGTTCATCTCAATATTACTATAACAAGCCATAATAAGAAGCAAGATCAAATCAAATATAAAGCCAAGTATGAATAGAGTCTCAAACTCTAATCTCGGAAGTGTGAATCTCTCTCTCTCTCTCTCTCTCTTAAGGGGAATGCTGGTGGAGTGGATGATCTAGAGGTCGAAGATCGCGGAGCAGATCGAAGGGTTTTTTCTTCTTCTCCAGATCTCTTCTTGCTCTGCTCTGGAGTGGATGGTGGTTGATGTGTTGTATTTTCACATATGCTTGTTCACAAAAAGTGTTCTTTTTGACCAGACGAAGACGGTGGCATGTGGTACGGACGGGCTCAACCCGTATTGATGGTCATTAAAACTCATGTTTCCCCTTATGAGGTTTCTCCCAATTAATGAGTTGCTTGATTTTCTTCCAGCAACTCATAAATGACTTTAAATCCTTCCAAAAGTGCACAACACTTGAAAGTCACAATAGATAACACGTTTTCTTTGTTTTTGCAATATCAACGTTACTTGAAGAGTGAAAATCATCGAAATCAAAAGAAAAGCCTTAGTAAGATGTGACCAAAATGGGAGCTATCATTGATAAACTACATGTGTTAGCATTAAGGCATCCTTTGATTCATAGGTTAAAAAAACAAAGGAATAAGAAATGGGTAGGATTGGATTACCCTATCCAGTGGAATCCTATGGGCATTGGAACTCTCACAAATGGTTGTTTGATTGCAATGAAGAAAAACACCAGGTGTCATCATCATTGAATAGTTCTTGCAGGATTTTTCATTAAGTCAGACCCCATGCTAGATTTCTCGTGAAAATACACTACGGTCTACGGAGTTCTGATGAAAATAGTTCCTCCATGATACAATCCCGTGAATCAAACACCATCCAAAGGGAAAACTCCACAAGGTCTAAATTCTAGAAAATTCAACTCCGGAAAGATCGTATCAATCAAATGAGGCCTACACGTGTTTAACACACAACAACAAAAAACAAGGAATTATAGCCAAAAATTTGAGTGAGCAGAAAAGTTTCTTCAAAATCGAGTGCAAACTAATTCTTATGATATTTTCTAAGGATTCCAATCTTGCGAATCAAACGACCGACATATATGCAGAAAATGAATGCTAAGAAATCAAATTCTCGAAATATCATATGACTTTCCTTTGAAGCTAATTTTTTTAAATAATACTTTTTTTATTCATTTTCACAAATAATACGCAAAACTGGGAATTTGCAACTCTATCGGTCCGTCGTCACAGAGGGTTCGTCGGTTGAGGAGACGACCAACATGTCGTCTTTTGTTCAAAAGACGACCAAGTTGTCTTCTTTTCTTCAAAAGACGACCGAGCTGTCGGGGTGGCAGGGGCCGGGTCGCTGTTGACGGACGACGACGTTCGTCCGTTGAAGGGACGACGCGCCCCAGCTATATTAGCTCGCCTGCCCGTGCCCGTCGTCTGCTAGCTCCTTCCAGCTCGCGCGTCTGCTAGCTCCTTCACAGCTCCTCTCTGGCTCTTCTTCCTCTCTCGCTTGCTTTCACCGATTTGTAGCCTAGATTTCTATCCAAACTCTCTGCTCTAACACATTAGCAAAATAGTAGAGTCCCGACCTACTAATGGGATAGCCTGGTGTAGTGATTTGAGGCGTTTTGGTGGAGGGATCTGGTGGTGTTCTTGTTGAGCAATGGCCATGGTGGAGGCTGGTGCTGGGACTTGAGGAAGGTGCATGGTGGAGGTGCTGATCCGCTGACTGAGGCAAATGCAGACGGGCAGACTCAGACGCTTCAAGGGTAAACCCTAATTTCTTGCTTATTGTAGTCATCCGTGTATGTTCATAGGTAGCGTTTGACGGGTCTGTTAGATGCAAGATATTTGTAGAGTATTATGTGTCAATGTACCTGTTTTGACTATTTTTGGTATTTTAGGTCGAAAATCATGTCAAATAATGTAGTGTTTAGGTTCTTGTATGGTCTGGTTCCGCTGTAATAAACCAAGACGGAGTTGATTTGAGCGAGTTTAGATTTATGGATGAAGTGCTTTAATCCTCAAACAAAGGCTGCTACTCGCTTAAAGGATTGGTTATGTGTTCGCTTAGGGCTCCCTCCTACCCATACCGTCGGTGTGCATGCTTTATGGACTAAGTCAAGGCAAACCCCTAATTTTTATTTAAGGCCAATAGAAGCGCAATGAAATGGGTCAAATTTGCAAGCTTGCCGTAAAAGAGAAGTTAACCCCGCCTCTTAGTGTTACCCGTGGCGAAAGAGGTCGGGTATGATCATGACCATAGTAGTCGACGGTCATCCGGAGGTAGTTATGATCATGGCCGTAGTCGACCGGTCATGCCGAGGTAGTTATGATCATGGCGAGTAGTCAGGCCAAGAGGGTGGCGGCGGATATGAATCAGTCACAAGCTATGCACACACCGGGTGATGGTTATGTATCGAGGACGGTGGTGAAGGATTAGGGAAGACATATTCAGTAAGCCGATGAGTACGAGATATATGATGGTTTGTTGCAACATCAAATGGAAGCCAAGACTCGTAAGGCAACAATGATACACCGGTGATTCCGCGAGTCCGATCAAGAAGAGATCGCCAACCTATTCCAAGATCATGGAATAATGACAACACAAAGCAATGACGTGAACGATGGGCATGATTCGTGTGGCATTATCACGAACAACATCTCTCGGGTGCATTATATCCTAGCAAGAGACATCTGCAGAAGCAATTGTTGAGTGGTCAATGTCCATGCAACGGGTCTTGAAAACGAAAGTGTCATCACAACAATATTTGACATTGGTTTGCGAGGAAGTGGATGTCGCAAGGGTGCATGCCCATGTCCCTAGGTATGACACAACCGGAAGGTCACAGATGTTGTGATGCACACATGCACACTTGAAAGTGTCCTTCAGACCATCGTAACCTCACGCCAACCCTCCTGCTAGACTGTTGTACACAGAGATAGTGGAGGGCAAAGCCATGGGGTGAAAGCTATCATTAACAAAGTTTCACGACCACAATATTTCATACGGGAAGGCTTGGAGGACTAAGCAAAGGGCACCGGAGGCAAGGTTTGGTTCGTTTGAGACGGTATGATCGTGTTGTTAGGATGCTCCGCATAATCGCAGCTAGGAATCCAGCACCTACGTGACATCCAACACTTTACATTGCCACATAAACCTAATTTGAGGGTACTTCATCGAGTGTTCTTCTCATTTGCTATATGCATAGAAGCTTTCACTCACCGTCGACCACTCATCCGTGTGGATGGTACATTTCACCTGCAAGTATAGGGGTCGATATTGATCGCCATAGGCCAAGATGGAAACAATCAAGTTGTTCCACTTGCTTTTGCTTTCGTGGAGAGCGAGAACACGAGAGTTGGGTATGGTTTTCGTGCAAATGAAGATAGCAATTGTGAGAGATACACCAATGTATGTGTGCTTCATGATAGGCATCCAGTATACTAAGCGCGATAAAGAAGCTCACACCGCCCACTCGATGAAGTAACTCCATGGCTGGACATGCAGAGTCGTTGGTGCATGCGCATCTAGGGTTTCTCAGCTCAGAACAAGGCTCTTATGAACCTATTCAAGAAGCTTTGCAAGCGTAACCAAGAGTGGAAGTATATCAAGTGTCGTGGCTATCTTGATGACTTCACTAAAAACATGTGACTCAGAGGAGAGCAACTAGAGCGAATGTCGCGGCTCATGCAATTAGAATGACAGCAACAACAGAGCAACACCACCGGAGGAAGAACCATTGCCCTTTGTGACTTACTGTGATTTGACCAACCCGGTACTAGGAGAAGGCTGCGAAGGATTAAAATTTTAGGAATTGATACAACACGAGCCCAGAGAGAGGTGGTCTCTGCATGACACTCATGGTGCTAGGTTTGCCATGACTACAAATCAATGAAACTTACAACTTTGTCTTGAGAGGAAGTAGGGCTCTACCATTAACCATTGTGGAGTGTATTTTCACCGAACTCAAGTATTTCAGAGACTCAGATGGCTCAGATGCATATCATGAACAACCCAAACACGAGGTATTGTTCAAAGATCATGCATTACATGGATGCCAAGATGGAGAAGGCTCGGTCCATGCATGTCATCGCTATCGGTAATCAGGAAAGAAGGTTCGAGGTACGCCTCCCTTCCAACCGGATTGGAACAAGAGAAGAGGTAAAGACACAGGAGGTGAGGATAGGCAACGGCCCGCCAACGGTGAGTGCACGCAATAAACCCAAGTGTTGCATCCGCCTTGCTCTCATGTACTAGCCGCATGCGGCCGATGGTATGGATGCGATCTCGTTTGTGTCTCCTTATTTCCTTAAGGACGCGGTGGTCAATACGTGGACAAGCGAGATGATGGGATATAGGGCATGGGGAAATTTCAATAAAGTAAATCCAGGTGAAAGGGTTTACATCCCAGATCCTGAACTTATGCGGACATGAAGAGGAAGGCGACAATGTGTCCGCAACCGTAATGATATGGATGAATCTGAAGCCGGAGGCCCTACTAGGCAATGTTTTCTGTGTAATCAATTTGGTCATATAGACACCAGTTGCCACATCTTCGGGACTGGTGGAGCTGCTCCTCGTGGACGTGGCAGCCGAGGAAGAAGAGGCAGAGGAAGAAACTAGATTTGTAATATGTGTGGAACTATGTCTTTAATTTGTAATATGTGTGGAACTATGTCTTAAATTTGTAATATATGTGGAACTATGTCTTAAATTTGTAATATGTGTGGAACTATGTCTTTAATTTGTAATATGTGTGGAACTATGTCTTAAATTTGTAATATGTGTGGAACTATGTCTTAAATTTGTAATATGTGTGGAACTAATGTGCGATGATGGATCTTTGTGAATCGACATAGATAGAAAGCACTGGTCGACGGTACTGGATGCTAACCCGGGGTCCTTGAAGCACCTAGTGACTCATACTCCCATTTCGAACTGGTGCATACATCCTGATTGGCTTCAGAGGCATGTGACATTTATTTCTCTTGCTGTTGGGATATTTATGGGCCAATGTGACTAAACTGTTCTGCTTTCTTCTTATGCAGATTGAAGTGGGTTGGGCTCTTACCATTCGTTCGTTTGGTTGAGGCCACTCGTATGGAGGAGATAGAAGGGCGACAACTTGGGTTCCAGACTAGTCGCTTCCAGTACGACTCGTCTTTGCTCACGTGCTTGGTGGATCGATGGAGGCCCGAGACTCACACTTTCCATTTTCGATGGGGAGAGATGGTTCCTACCCTTCAGGACGTCTCGTACTTGCTGGGACTTCCGTTGGCTGGCGTTCCCATAGGCCCAGTGGATCCACCGGCAAATTGGGCCCAAGACATGGCCCAACGATTCTTTGGCATCCGTGATGGAGTTTCAGCCTTTGGCCATGACAATCATGGGCCAAAATTTGGATGGTTGGAGCAGACGTGTGTTTCATTTATTTGTTCTATTTTGTTGGAGAAGTATCATATACTGAAAATTGTTCTATTTGCCAATGCAGACAGAGGTTTGGGTTCGCCACTCCGATGATCAAGGCCACGATTACACGCAGCACGGAGGCATACATTATGTGGCTGCTCGGAAGGTGATGTTCATCGAGAACCACGTGTCGACCATTAGTGCGCGATACATCCATTTTGCTAGAGGGATGGCGGAGGCGACGTGCCGTGAAGAATGCACCCAGTGGAGTTGGGGTTCAAATTGTCTTAGCAGCTACGCATCGAGGTATGTGCAATGCTTGCCGCTTAACCAAGGATGCTCGCTTGCTAGGATGCCCATTGTTGCAATTGTGGTCATGGGAGAGGTTCCCTATCGGCCCGTAAGTAAGTGTCAACCAAATAGTCGGCAACTGAACATCAAACAATTGCCTACCACTTTGACTCATTGCTCGACGAAGAGCAAATTGACTTGCCTACATTTGGCACTCACTAGACCCGCAAGGTCAAGATAATGTCTTAATAAATTGCACTTCGTACTACAAGATGAAAGTTACTAACAACTATTTTGTCATGCAAAGGTTTCGCTGGAGAGCAAGTCGTTAGATGTTATCCATCGCTCAATGAAAGCGCTTGACATCGAAAGAGGATGTCGTGATTTGGGAGCCGTACACCCTGCAGACACGCATACGATATCCCGGCGGGTTATCTATTATGTGCACTAGAGATCGAGAGTATTGGCTGACTACATCGAAGATCATCTTTGATTGCCAAGTTGAGGAGATGTCTCAACAGAGGGTCATGTGGCAGTTCGGTCTTTTCCAGATGGTAGATCCCCCGTGTCCGGATGTTCCCCTTCCAGATGTCTTGCATGCGTAAGTAAATATATGTACATAAGGAATGCGTCTTATACTTCATCTATGTTCTTTAATGATGGTCTAACAAATTCTAATGACAGGTACTCTCGGAAAAGTAGCAAGACCGCCACTCAATGGCTCCAACGGGTGGGGATTTACGTCAACGAGTGGCAGAATGCACCAACACAAGTGTGGCACGCTGGCCCATTTGATATGGAGCTATTCCACGGATACTTACAGAGGTACATGTCGATGACATTACGCCCCATTCCACACGCACATGACGATGAGATATACCAGCTACCAACACCGGAGTCCGCATACAATGTAAGTACTTTATTTAGAGCATAATCAACATGAGTGCCTATGTAGTGCATACCTAACTATGAGACAAATGTAGGCCGATATGACGTGGGGCTACTCGAGGTGGCTCAAGACGGACGATCGCTTTGACCGTTCCTCTTGTGCCCCCGTCGAGCTCCCTTTGCCCGGCGGGTCGAGGAGAAGCTGCGGCGTATCTACGCCGCCATCACGTGCACCAGCGTCTCGGGCGCCGTTCAACACCGAAGCACAACGCCCGCGTCACTCGGTGGAGGCGCCCACGCCGATCACGCAGCGGCGCCCACGCGTCACTCGGTGGACGAGCGCCACGCCGATCCATGGAGCAGCCACCTTCTCCGGACCATCTTTGGAGGCTCAGATGGCACGAGAGCATATTTCTCCACCACTCCGCCCACGAGCCTCGCCCACGACTCTCCAAGAGGCGCCACCGAGCACCACCTCCGCATCAGTGGAGGCTCGGTGGCAAGAATCACAGCCATTACCGACCGTGGCGGCAATCGCAGCTTTACTATCGACCCGATTGCAGAGAACAGATTACTTTAACAATGGCGGCATCAAGAACCGATACCCTACATGGACTTCGCTTATCGACCACAATCTCATCCTCATGGTAAGCGTGTCCCTTCCTACTATTGTTAGGTGCGGTATGCCATTGTTCAAGACTTAATTTCTTATACACTAGCAGAGACTCCGTTACATGGGACAATCTCGACGACCGTCATCGCCAGACACATCACGGCGGTAGACCGGTTTAGCCAGATCGCCTGTACTCCACCACCTATCCCCACACAGATACAGGATCAAGGTGAAGGGTCAAGCACCTCGCCGTGATGTGATGCCACCCCTACGATATGGATGGAGTACACCGAGGCCTCCGCCACCTCGTCGTCGACATCAGTGATATCTACTTATGTATCAGTCATTTACCTATCTATGTATGAGACATCATTCTATTATTTCATGATTTTATTCGACAAACTACTCAACATAACTTGCAACATAGTTCAACATAACTTGCGGTACATAAATAAGAGTCCTATCTATCCCTAGCATGATGTCTTTCCCTTTCCCTTCGATGATGCCTCGCCCTTTCCATTGGACGATCCCTCGCACTTGCTCTTCTTGGCCTGCGCTTTCTTCTTCTCCTGCCTCTTGTCCCACTCAGCTCTCGCCTTGCTTCCAACGGGTGGCGGCATGAAGATATCATCCTCATCTTCGCTCTCTTCTATCCAGGCCCTACATGCCACAACCTGCTCCGTCATGTCATCTTGACTCTTCTTGGTCTGCTCTTTCTTCTTCTCCTGTCTCTTGTCCCACTTAGCTCTTGCTTGCTTCCAACGGGTGGCGGCATGAAGATATCATCCTCATCTTCGTTATCTTCTATCCAGGACCAAGGTGTATTAGCCCGCTCCATCATGCGAGCTTCACTCTTGAAGGTGAGCTTGTCCCACCTTGCCTTGATCCTAAGAAGCTCTGCTCGTACCTGATTTGGGGTCTTCAGTTTCCACCCTCTTCGATGAAGTGACTTACCAAGTATAACGAGAGCATCATGGTTCGATACCAACGTATCCCAGATCGGTGGTTTATCGCCTATCTCAGCCTCGCTATGAAAAAGCCCAATGGACATATCTACAGCCGAGACGCGTCGGTCATAGTGGAGAGGTGGAGGAAATGCGAGAGCAAGAGGAGAGGAGGAAATGAGAGAGTAAGAGGAGGAAGAGATGATGGGTTAAAGGATACATCGCGTTCGGATTTATAGAGGCACCGAACCGAATAGGCGGGAAAAAAGGCGAGAAGTCGGCGGAAAAATTGGCGGAAATCTTGGCGGGAAAATTATGGGAGTACTCGTGGGAAAATTCGGCGGGAAGGATTGGCGAGGAAAACAACGGCGAACGATTATTTAGCGGTAGTACTGCCAATCAGTGCAATTTTACATGAGCAATGCAACCTTCGTCCTTCCAACAGACGAACAATGCCGTCGTCTCCTCAACGGCCGAAGCACACAGCCGTCGTCTCCTCAACGGACGAGTCCTCCTGTCGTCTCCTCAACCAACGAAAGTGCTCTGTCGTCCGTTGAACGAACGACGGACCAACAGAGTTGCAAATTTCCAGTTTTGCATATTATTTGTGAAAATGAATAAATAAATGTATTATTTAAAAAAAATTAGCTTCCTTTGAATCATAACATTTTTCCTTACGAAAAGTTCCGTGAAATTTAATCATGCAAATCAAGCAACCAAAATAGGTTTTGTTGCAAGAATTCAAATAGCATGAGAAGCCTTTGCAAGTTCTAGTATATATTCACTTAATAAATCTAGAAAATTGCGAAATACTGGTATCTGACCGACGGCTCGCACGCCTCCCAGCTAGCCGAAGAGAAAGAAACTGCAGGTATGCGGCGGCGGCGCTTGCGGCAGACCAAGGCAACGCATGCCCATGACCAGGCGCGCCCCCATTGCGTCGGCGGCCGTCGTGGAGATCCTCATGGCGCAAGCTTCAGTACGAGCGGCATCCTCGGCCTCCCCAAGCCCAGCATCCAGGTTACTATCCCGTTCCCCATTTCTTGGACGGAGGTTCCTCCAGCCGGACGACGCCGACGAGCACGGCATTGCCGACGAACGGCGTGCTCACGGTCACGGCCTCCGTCAAGAAGCGGCAGCGACCGCCGCCGGAGAAGAAGAAGACCAAGCTGTGGTCTCCCGTTGGCAATTGTACAGTACATGAACAAGAAATCGCCAGCACGGAGGAAGTTCCCAAACTGAACCAATCAGCGACTGATTCGGCATTTTATTGATATATACACTAATACACATGTATATACATATAGTTTCATTACTTAGAACAGCGACTAGCCATCATTTTATTTACTCATTGCCTCTCTCTTGCAGCATATATACCAGGTGGATTCTCATCCCATCCTCAAGTCTCCACTCTCTCCATCAGCTTGATGCCAGACGTTTCCAGGATCTCCAGCGCTTCATATATCCACAAAATAGAATTCAGAATCATAGGATACATACATCAATCGTAAGAATTACCACAAATAATTTGCTTCTGCATTCACCTGGGATGTAGATCTCAGGCTCCAGAGGTCGGATCACCCCTTTCCTCTTGATCTTGTTCTGGAGCAAGAGCTGCAACACGAGATAGATGGGGGATG
The DNA here is from genome assembly GCA_030063025.1 of Avena longiglumis. Classification (NCBI taxonomy): domain Eukaryota; kingdom Viridiplantae; phylum Streptophyta; class Magnoliopsida; order Poales; family Poaceae; genus Avena; species Avena longiglumis. Next base: position 472,373,218 of record CP125978.1, on the reverse strand, counting down.
AATTAACACATGTTTGCTCTAGTTCAGGTGGAGGTATATGTGAGTGATGCTGTTGAAGTGCGGTACCAGGGCTCCTATCGCTGCCGGTACCCCGACGGTGAGGGCCATGGCGGTGGTGGACCTGCCATTCTCGGTTTTTCCAAACTCCAGCAGCGTCGCTTGGTGCTTCTCCGCGGGTCGCCCGTCCGGGTACTCCACCTCGACTTCATGGTGGAGCAGTACCATATCCTGAATTATGAGAGCAAAGTAAGTGTTAGGTGATTCACTACATAGGGTGGTCCAAGTAAGCCAGTTCCTTTTTTTAGCTTGTTCTCTGAGCCTGATGGAAATGGCTTATGAGATATATGGTGTTGAAAAGCAATGTGAAATGTAGATGTTCGGTTTGGTCATTAAACTATCAATCTACTACAACACTTATAAGCTTTCAGTTCCTTTTATGTGTGAAATTTGGTGATGCAAAATTCACACTTGATTATGTGAAAAGTGAAAAATGAAATTGCTAGTGTTGAGATATTGCCTGTTATCAAATTCTGTGGTTCTTTTTCTCTGACAAGAAAACAGAGGTCATAGAAGAGTCCAAAAAAGTAGTACTACTTCCGTGATATGTTTTGTTGTACAAATAATTTCATAAATATATGCAATACATGGGATAGAACAAAGATGTAAGATAATAAGCCTCACCTGCTCATCGTTTCCATATGCCATTCTCTGTTCCATTCGTTGGGAAATAACACTGAGTGCACTTGAACAATCCTTAGGTATCTCTGTCTCCTCATGCAGTCCCAAGAACCTAGCAGGTGTAAGACCGGTGATGTGATTTGTCAGTTCTAACACAGAATTTCAGAAGCAATGCTGCTTGTTCCTAACATAAACTTAAGTTGTTGCTTGCAAGATAGTCATTACATACATCATTGCTGTGATTAGAATGATCTAAAGAAGTTTATAGAAGAAAGAATTTCGTAAACAATGTCACGAAGCATAGGGATCAAAAACTAACTTGATGGTTTTGAGTATCTTGACAGCTAGTTCCTTCTCTTTGCAATGCCCAAGTATCATGAGCCTTGAAATCAGTTCATCATCATGTCCTCCAGATTCTTCACCATTTACCTTTGTGTTAGATGTGGAGATATTATTGGCATTAAGGAGTTGATTGAGAAACATTCTATATGTTGGGCGATTAGTTTCTTCTAGGAGTGGATGATTTTCAGCATCAAAAAAGCCAATTTTCGCCAGGATAGCCATGATCTCACTAAATCCTGTGAAAATGCAACAAAAACATTACCACTGCAAAAAGGAAGACCCAGTGGAAAAAAATACATCAACGCTTACCTTCATAACGAAGAGTGGACCTATATACTGTAGATGCTTCTTTGGAGATCCCATATAGGTCACCATACATCAAGGAATTCCTATTTGGCAAGTGTTCCAGCGCAAAAGCTGGAAGCTCCGGCAGTCTGAGCCTCTTTGCTGACTCATATAATTTGCTACCTATGGAAGTGGTAAATAGATGATATCAACATATAAGGTATGTAATGATTGAATCTTTATCCCCCCCAAAAAAGAACAGACCACTATTCCTCGTATTTATATGCACTTTTATATCACCAGACAGTTGCATGCAGAATGGATCATTGTCTAGCTGTTTCAGTTATGTTCCGATTGCCAACTGTTTCATATGTCCAGTGTGTATATAAAGTTAATGTATGCCTATAGAAAATTAGCTCGGCACCATTGCGAAGATGTAAAAATTAGAAAATACTACAACATGTGAGACTGATAAGTGGGGCTCTGGGACTACAGTGACACAGCTATTGTATTTTCTAAGTCTACGGGTTCTCAAAAAGTCTAGTGGTCATAGCAATGGTACGGTGCAATTCACCCGATGGATCATAAGGTTAGTCTTTGGTACATTTTGATTGTGTCAGTTAAACAGTCTATTGAAATGTGCTCATTTTCTGTGGCCAATTGATCAGACACGAGACTAACTTACCATCCACATTGATGATCTCTCCAAGAAATTTGTAGACAGCAGGATTTCTTCCAGCTCGGATGGCACCTGCTGGACTCCAACTAAGAAAGACCAGAATAACCATTAGCGTTTCTGGTAACTTTTGTTGCATGCAATATTTTAACAGTACCACAAGCTCCAGAGTTAGACTGCTAATAACTAAAGGTAGTTGAATTTACCTGAACTTATAGGCCAGTGGATTGTTTGCGGCAGCTGGGGATGGAAGTCCACCACAGAAAGATGTAAACGCCTTTATTTGTCCCTTCCGAGCATGTGCTTCATCAATCATTTTCATTGACAACATGTGATCTGTGTACGGGAAATATGTTCACAATTTGTTCCATGATGCAAAGTTGCTCCATGACAGAAGAACATTTTGTTCATCACATTACTCAGGGACAATTTTTAGCCAGCCTTAATTATAATTAACAAGTTAACATGCGTACAATATGGAAGCACATCGTTTCCATCTACATGTATGTGCTGGGCATTATATTTAGGAAGTACCTATGCCAGGATCAAGGCCCATTTCGCAGAGTATAGTTACACCTGCTCCTTCTGCAGCTTGCTCCAACTTTGACATGGAGTCATCAACATAGCTTGCTGTGACCAAGTGCTTCTTGAGCTATAATAGATAAGCTTATCTCAGTAAACTGAAGCAATTATTGAATTTTCATATAGCACCAGTAGTGGTTCAAGCCTACCTCTATGCATACTCTTGCAATGGCAGCATGGAAACTAGCAGGCAGCAGGCTAACTACAACTTCAACCTGTAAAAAGAGCTCAGATCATTACTTTTTAATCTACATGTAAGTTGGTATGGAAAATAATAGTAAATTATTTTGACAAGAGTAGAAATCTCTATCCTAATCTGCAAATAGTGTACATGAAAAGATAGAAAACAAAGTAAGGCTGGCAGTAGTTGGGGTATTTTTATTTGAGACACGAGTGTGGCCTCTTATGCTCGTTGTAAGGCACGATGGTGAAAAGTAGTACTTCTTCGCTAGAGGGATTAAATATCAAAGTTAAAATACCTGTGAAACAAGGTTTGTAAGACTTCCAATATCTGAAACATCAAGCTGAGCTGCTGTTGCATTCTTTATTCCGTCAATAGTCTGCATGCAGAGAAACAAAGACACGGGAAAAGTAACGGATTAATGGTTGAATTCTACAAATATCATATTCAGGTTGGCCAAAATGACAGCATAGCCAAATTTCTACAGATTATTAATATCGACAAACATGGTAAAAGCAACGCGCAATCTTTTCCAAATAAAGTCTGCATGAGAGCTAAGGAGCGCACTGTGCTGCGAGACTCACCTCCTCTGCATCCTTTTGATACAGAGATGCCACAATAACATGAACTTGGTCAGTGTTATATTTGTTAGCACTGTTGATGTCGATGTTTCGATAAGATGCTAGAAACTCAGCAGCTGGCCGACAAACTCTTCCAGCTCCAAGAATTAAAACCTTTGGTCCTACTTTATCCATGCTGTCATCAATTCCGTGTTCGTTGACTCTTCCTATCTTTAGAGATATCTCAGTTGCATTAGGATCTCCACGATGTGCATTGGCTATAGAAGTCAAGGAATCGATAATCTTGTCTAATGTAGCAGTATTATCTGCTCCTACCTGTAAAAAGGAATGTGTCAGATGTTTCAGAAAAATAAATCAAACAAAGGGCAATAAATTGGTGAGGGATGCTAAAGGTAAAATAAATTAAATGAATCGAAACACAGAGCTTTTTGCGTTTTCGCGAAAAAAAGGTAAACTAACTTAAATAAAGGGCATTAATTGGTGAGGGATGCTAAAGGTAAAATAAATCTGTATCTTTTCTGATCTAACATTCAGGTAGTTTCATATGATGTAACAGGGAACTTAGGGTCCTGATATTTTTTCCTGAGGAAGACTTCCTGACTTTTTCTAAAAGGAACAATTTCAATATGTTGATAAAATAGCTGGTGTATTTCAAAATCCAGAACAGTGAGGAAGAATCCATGCGCATCAAGAAGGATCCTTATCAATGGAATAATTGTGAAAAGAAATAAGAATGCCCTTAGAAACAGTGCCCTTCTGTTTCTTCCTTGAATTATCAGAGGATCTGCGGTAGCAAGATACTTACAACACTAGTACACCAAAGAGCAATGCCCAAAAATCGTTGAAAGAAGCACAGTTCTAAAAGAAAAAGGAAAGGAAGGGGAGCACATACTGATTCATGGCAGTCCAGAGTTCCAGTTAGTCGAATTGGAAGGCTGGGCAGACTGGTACGCTAAGGGGACTGGAGTCTGAACTTTATAACCTACTCAATGATTGAGTGAAAATATCTAAAGGGTATGATCTGCTTTTGCAGTAGACGTACTGGTGTGTCCTTCTTATTTTTGTTTTTTTATTTGGACAGGTGGTAACCTGTCAGGGATGGGTGATGGTGGGCGAGGAGCTACCAGATCCAACTTCTCTCATTTGATGATCTTGGATGCCTTTGGGTTCTTATTATTATTTACTTTATTATGTTCGTTAATGGATAAAATGGCCATCAACAGTTACCATGCATCACTACCGGTTTGGAATGACCACCATGTTTTTCCTAATTATGTGGCAACTCACAAGATGGACCATCTTGTTGTTAGACCATTTAGATGTGTGTGTTTGCAAAAAAAATTGCTCTAACTAAAAGACAAAAATTAATTACAAAATTAGATACAGCATGTTCTATTTATTTCGAACTGAAAATATTTTGTATCAATAAGAACTTCTATTTCTTACTTCAAGCTCTGAGTAGGACATATCATCAATGCTTTGTCCAACATTACATTTAACCAAGTGAAAAGAACCCCCGGCTGTTTCAATAATGTCCAAAGCTTCATTTATGAGGAACTTATCAAAGAGGTGGCCACTGAGAGATACCTGTTCCATTAATCGACAACTTGTTAGAGAAATCACAAATTCAGAACTGTATCTTAGATATAAGACCAATTATATCTAGCTCACAAATGCACCACAGTACTGCAAAATCGATTCTAACCAGGTGGGTGTACTTCTTATCAGATAATGAATTTGCTGGAGTTGGTTGCAATTCTCTGCAGAAGAACAAAACATAATGTTTAGAATAACACTATGAACCAGTAAAACATGCTCGAACCGAGTAAATGTCAGTGATGGCCAAATCTGTGGTAATGTCAAACAATTAAACAGAACACATTCTAACAGACAGCAAAAGAATATCAATTTTCAAAAATATTCTAATGCGTGCTAAGGAGAAGGATAGACGAATCATTTCAGATTGGAGCTATATATCTTGTTCAGTATGAAGCATATATTTTTAATAAGATAGACATTTAGAATGAGAAACATTTGAGACTTACATCATAGTCTTTCTCATCCGAGGAATATATTCGTACAGAGGAGTGAGCTTGCCAGTATATGCAATGCAGGCTCTTCTCAAGTGGGATGGTAGGTCCAACAATCCCTTAGTTGAGGCCAAGCTAGTAACAAATCTAGATAATATGTCTCCAAAATGCTGGGAGGCCTACAGAGTATTTTGTACAATAGAATAGGGGTCATCTCGTTGCAACAAATTGGAACTTGAACAAGAATAGCTTTATTTTCTTACTATAAATCTCTCACCTCTTTAGAAAACTCTGTAGGGAGAATGTCAACAGCTAAGCAGATCACACCATCGCCTTCCATATCACCATGGTATAAATTAGTAGAAGGATCGTACCTAGATTTGCATATTCAGTAATTTGTCAAAAGCTGACTGCCGAAGAAAAACCTACCAATTATGACCAGATGTTCTTTTCCAACCGGGCTAATCCCCTTTCCATTACTTGCTTAACAGAAATACAAAGTCCGGGTTACAACTAAACTGCAATTACAGGGGGAAGGGGGTGGGGGTGGGAAAGCGAGTTGGATCACTAATACCATTTACTAGAGATGGTTCTACTTATCCATAATTAACAGGCAATGAAATGCATCCGTAATGAATATCCAAAACAAAATATGCAGCAGAAAGGGGGGAATGCGTTACCGGAAGAAAGGCCTCTCTATTGATGTACTCTTGTTCACAAATTCTATGGAGCCTCCAATGTCACAAGTTATATCACAGATGCCAACCAAAGGGCACCCGTTCTTCATCAGCTGTTGTAGCTGATCAGTGCTCAATAGCCGTGGAAATCTCCTCTCCCAGTACATACAGTTCACTGCAGAAACCCAGAACCATACCATTTAGATTAGTAAGTAGATGGTGACAATCCTATGGCTGAGGTTTGTTTTACATTTTTTCCAAGGTACAGAAATATGCAGAATCAAACAATATAAAATGGAAGCAATGAGCTAGACCATACCAATGGCAGATGCATATGGAGCAATCCTTTCATGAAATACAGGGTTGTAGTGTTCTGGATGAGCATAATAGTCAGCCTACAGGTAGTGCCAATTAAAATTTCTTACAGTTAGGCTATTGAAAAGTGAGAAAATGCTAATGACGTATGTATAATAAAACAAAAGAGGTGGAAGACACTTCCTTTTAATTTTACTAAGATAAGCGATCACCGGTGCATAAGTGAACAGGATTAGGAATATAAGGCATGACCAATGTAATATAAACAGATAGGCAAAACTTTTTACAGCACTCTTCAGAAAATTAGTCAAACGAATCAATGACATTAAGACAAAAATGTATTCTGAGAAAAGGTTAGTGTTATGACATGATAAAATATGACATTTTACAAACTAATGATATATCGCTATGTAAGATTTAGTAAATGTGCATTACTTTATCGAAATATCTGCTGGGATCCTTTGGTGAAACCATGTCTCTACATGTAACAACACACCCATATAGTTGGAATGCTCTCCTGCTTGACCGATAATGTGGAGACATGCTCTTGCCCTGTATAATTTGAGAAATAGAGCAAACTTTGTTACATTAAGAAACTATACCTGCAAATAATATAAAATACCACACCACATCCATCGCCACTCAATTAATAATCCAAGTTAGTTAGCATCGATAGTACATGTATTCCACAGGCACGGAAAATCTATATCTTTCAATGAGGACAAAAGGAAGCTCACAAAAGCATCCGCTCACTTGAACTTAAAATGTGAAACTTCTGAGAGAAAAGGAGCAGTACCGCAGAAATCTCAGGAAGTTTCTCAGCATCAACAAATGTATGGGGCAATAGCTTGAATATCTCTTGTGCACCCTGAGAAACTGTGGCATATGAAGTTATACATGTGAGGTGTCAACGTGCTGTTATCAGTAACCTACCTAAAACAGTACAACTTGAGGTTTTGATGATTTGTTAATGTGAAGGCAATGTTTCGTTTATTAGGTCCTATTTTGTCATCTATGTTTATTCCTTGCACTGTACTTGTGCAAGTGGTTTCTATTATTAGAATCAACCAAAATAAAAGAGAAGTTAACATTAGAATTAATACCATTTCCAGATCCGGTGAATACAAATACTATTGGAAGAATTCCAGATGGAAGTCCAAATGTAGCTATCTCTTCGCCAACAGCAATGACTGCAGCCTTGGCCGCAGCAAGCGAAGGATACATGTGGGATTGCCCCAGAGAGAGAAAAGGAGTGGAGTATCCAAGGCTCAAATATCCTAAAATTCCAAGAAAAAAGCTTTAGCTGGATGCATAATCAACATGAAGAGTTACTTGTGAAAGAAAAAAATATCGCCCTTCATTATGAGTCCAGATAGCAAAACGAGCATCACAGGCACAATAACGTCAGATCAGTACATGAACTGAGAAATGACAGTGTTCTTACGCCGTCCAAGACCGTGTAAGAAGTCTATCAGCCCAGCTCTACCAGCAAACTTCCCAAACGCTATCAGCCGTTTCCCGTCATCGTCAACAATCAGCTCGTAATCGAACAGCGACACCCTTTCTTCGAGGATCTGAAAACATGAACTAGCAATTTAGTGCATTCATATTCTCCGCAGAAAAATGTTTACGCGCGATATGGAAGCTACCTTATCCAACAGTGGCAGATTTTCTTTCTGGGCCTTGTGGGTATGTGAGAAGAACGCATACGCTCTATCCGGAAGAATCATCTCCAGCTGCACAAAGGAAACAAGCCTCAAGAAGTTTACACAGCCATGATACTTGTCACAACTCACAACCCACAGCTACAGGCCAAAGTCTGTTTTGGAGTATCTAGCTTAACAGGTTCAGATACTAACCTTTGGTTGTTTGATGCCTATGATCAGACCGCACTCTGACAGGTCGTCTGAAATCTCGCACCCGGCGTCCTCATACTGGGAATCATGGTGGATCCTCTTTGTGCTTGGCTGCACGATGATCCGATTCACGCCACTCGTGCTCCTGCCTCCTCCGAGCACAAGGCGGGCGCAGTGGGAAGGAGTTAAAGGTGCCCTCCTCTCCCACATGTTGACAGTCTCGGCGAGGATGCCGACGACTCCATTGCCCAGCAAGCTGTCGGTACTCTGTGAGTGGGAATGAATGAACATGCTCTCAGTGTTGATGAAGCAATTACTACCAGGAACCAAAGAATTTGACAGCCAAAGGGGTTGGGTGACGCACTTCAGTTCTCTCGGACCCCATAGAGATAGAGGATGAGCGCAGTCAAGGCGCCACGCTGAAGAACCCGTTAGCTGCTAGTATTTCTGAAAACGAAATGAATGCCTGAATCAGGTTATCACAATTTCAAACAGATAATTAGAAAAAACAATTTCAAAAAGATTGTTACAGTTAAAGTTTTCTATCATAAGAATAGGAACAACATGACAGCACAACGGTTAAGTTTCAAACAAGGAACATGACAAGTAATCGGGATCTCCCTGATAACTCGGAAGTCGATAATGCTAGACTTACGGATGGAATTGTTACGGACTGAAGTTACGGACTGACGTGGTGATCGATCGTGAAACCGTGTGAGCAAAAATCGGAACCACCGCAGCTACAATCCAATCCCGCTGAACCACGTCATGTCCGTATGTTTTGTCCGTAAAGAAATTTTGTAGGTGTAGCATTACTCCTCGGAAGTACTGTTCCATTTTTATATGAAACAAAATAACTTTGTAGATGAAAATTCTCATTTCCATGAAGTGCTCTTTGGGTAAAATGACAGTAATAAATAATCTAATTGCCCTGCCTGATAGTGGAAATGGAAGATCATCTTCCGTGCAAACCATTCTACGGTCGTGTCTGATGTCCAATCATCAAGGAAAAATAAGAAGTCAAAATCAACCCAAATAACACTAGTAAGTACTGTTTTTTTTTTCGTCCCAACATTCGAACACGACTGAAAACCAACCGAGCCTGAATTTTTGATCGAACTGACTGGCAGCATGTCAATCATTTTCAGACGGCCCGTCCCCGTGTGGCCAGCCAACAGACCTACCGTGACACGCACGCGTGTGGCCAGCCACGCGCGCACGCTGACACGCACGTACCACTACGACCGTGCACACGACCCCATCTGTCCGTGACATCGCCGATCGCAGCCCGCAACCCGTGTCGTCAGTCAGCCTCACACTTGTCCCGGGGTTTCTCTCGCTAGCGTGTTCCCCCAGCCAGACAGACACGCGACTCGTGAGCGGCCGCGCGCGCCGGCAGCGGCACGTGCCATGGCCATCCACCGCCGAGGGCAAATGCGCGGCCGGTGCCGTCGCACGGGCCCCGCCGCTCGCTTCTCCCTCGGCCGTCTGATCGGCACCGGCCCAGCGCGCGGGGCGGCTGCTTGCTCGGAACCCCGGGCGGAATCGCGCCATAAGCCCCGGCGCCCGAACGAGCCCGACCCTCGTGGCGGCGCCGTCTCCTACCCTCGCGGCAACCCCGAGCCGATCAAAATTGAAGGAACGGACCACAGAAAAAAAAAACTCCGTCGGAATGGCCGGCCGGACCGTGCTCGTGCGTACCTGGGGCTGCGGCGCTACGAAGCCGGCGGAAGAGGAGAATGCTGGTAGGAACGGAGAGCCCGCGCGCGTGCGTGCGTGCGAGCGGTTCCGATGAGCAGGGTGGGTAGATATACCGGCGGAGTGCTAGGTGGCCGCCGGTAGAGCAGCACGATTTGGACACGAATAGCTGGGGATTTTGGGGTCCGATACGTGGGGGGCTCTATCACGATTCACGAGGACGGGTCACGGATGGTGACGCGCCGACGGCGACGGCGGGCGGGCGGGCGAGCGGAACTGGAGCTGGGTTTGGGAGGGAGCGCAGCGCAGAGCAGGAGACAGAGGAGCGACGGCCAGACACGAGGCGCGGGATGCAGGGTGTGTGCGGTGGGGACGGGGCTCGCCACGAAGAAGATGGCGAGTGCTCTTTGTGCTGAGTCGGCAGCGTGATTTTCTTTGTGTGCGGTGTAGCCGCGCAGGTCTGATTTTCAGGGCGTGGCACGCTTTTGGTTGCTTGCTCTGCGTTGGACTATATAACAAACCAAATGAAAATAAATCATATCAAAGCTCTTTAGTGTGTAGCGGTTCATTCATTATGCTCTAAACTTACACCTTAAAACACGTCTACATGTATTTTTTAAAAAAATATTAAAACATCTTATATTTTAAAACGAAAAGAGTATATCCTACAAAACCAAGTCGTGAAAACAACATCGTCAAAAACAACCAAGTACCAAAAGCAACCTTTGACTGTTCGAGTGCGTATGCCGTATGCCAATTTCCACGGTGTACTCTCTCCGTCTGGAATAAGTGTATGTTTAGCTTTTGTCCTAAGTTAAACAATTTAAAGTTTAACCAATTTTTTAGAAAAAGGTTACAGTATTAGTGATAGTATATTATAAAGGTGCATTTTAAGATGGATCTAGTCATATGATTTGGTGTTGGGTATAAATATTTGCACGTTTTTACGTTGAATTTGATCAGGCTTAAAAAAGTTTGACTTAGTAAAAATGCTAAATGCACAATTATTCCCGAAACAGAGGGAGTATATTATTCCTTATGCTTCATGCCCTTTGCGACGATATTTAAATTCTATGGGACTGCAACTGGAGCTTAGCAGAAATCCTAATTCGAGTCGTTTTCTTCGTCATGTCAACTAAGATAGGGATTGAGTTATCGAATTCCATGATTTGCAGTGATTCCACTAACATTATTTATTAGCTATTGTAAATAAATGATGCCAATTTTGTAGTACGACTATGCCGCTTGGTGAGTGTTGTTTTATGCATGATGTGTATTTCAGGATCATGTAGAGAGTATGCATGCGATGTCAGATGATTATTGAACCCTAGAAAATGAATAGCATAAATGTATCTAGCCATGGAAACCTAACAAGCAAGCAATCCCATTATACAATTTTAGGAAACCCCTCTTCCTTGACACCTTACATACCGTAGAACATGTATTTACTTGTGCCTGAAATAGAAATCATGTATTCTTGAAACATCTGACAGGATACTTTTTAGAGCTCAAGAGTTGTCTACTATAAATAAAGATCACACACACATGTGATTTTTCTCCTTATAAAAAACAATCTAGAGAAAGTCAGTGTCACCAAAATATGCTTTAAATTTAGTGATGTGTATTTTGTCTAGGTTGGTCATTCGAATTGTACAATGTAAATATGGTAACTTGTACCACCATGTTTTGGTTGTATTTTGTACATATAATAAAAGGGATAAACTTAATGTAAAAATCTGCTATATGGAGGTAAAAATATTTAGTATAAATAAGGTATGTGTGGTTAATCATATGAGAATGGTCATAGGATAACATAGTCGTGGAGGACCTGGTAGGGCAAGGTAGGCAGCCATCCTACCTCGATTGTTACCAAACAAATGTCGTATATTTATGCCTCCTCAACTTGCATCGACCTACTATCTGTTCATCTACATCCAAACCGTTTGGATGGGAGAAGGGCGAGAGAGAAAGAGCATGTGACGACAGATATTGCTACCATATGGATGGGGAGGATGCTCCATTCTTCATCTCCTGCTCTACAGATGGCGGCGCAACGCCATGGAAGCCCGACAAATCTTTTCTATCGTAGGTTGAACAGGTCCGGGAGATCGGGGATGGGAGATGTAAAGATGAGAATGTGCCTAATTGGTTAGATAGTAAGCGGGATGGAAAAAGGCAAAAAAAAATCTAGGCCAGGGAAGAGTGCATCGCACCATGACCTGGCTAATAATTTCTCACACAAGATGCCAATATTTGAGAGAACTAGAATTTACAAATATACAATTTAATTTTAGTGTCCAAATTTGGTGTCGAAGCAAGTTCTAAGCGTTGTGTCCCTGAAGTATTTTTATAGCAAATTTGATTGTTGATCATGCTATGCATAGAAAATTGACGAATGTGCTAACCCATAAATTAAAGTTGAATGGGAATGGCATACTTGTGAAGAGGTCTGAGTCGGCCGATTAGTAATGATTTTCCTCGCAAATAAATTAGAAGAAATCGACGGTCACCCAGAGAGTCCATGTTAGTAGTTTCACTCTACATCAAACATGTTTCGTCCTCGGCTGCTCGGATAACATATGAAATTTTGAGACGGTGTAGGGCATGTCAATGCCAAATGATATAATATAGGGTATCCCTACAAGAATGAAATATAGCACAAGTCATTTGCTCTCGGAACTAGAGGTAGTTTTGGAAGAAACCGTTCTTTTACTAGAATTTATGTATGAAAATTGACAGAGCATGCTTGCATCTTTGACAAAATATTGAATGACAAAACTATAACGGTTTTCAACTATAGGTTCTTTGACCTAATTGGTCTGGCAGGATTAGAAACAAATCAAAGCAATATTAAAAACTAATTGTACTAATTAGACAATAAAAAATAAAATAAAGGATGTGGTTCTGAAAATAGTAAACAAGCATTTTTTGGCATAGATGTAAATGGAGCTGGTGCATAAAAATCTCTTGTTGGAACCGTACTATTAGGATGTTATAAAAAAATGGAATTGAGAATTGTTCTGAAAATTGAGATATATTTATGAATTAAAATTCGATCTCACGCGATGAGATTAGGTGTCTACATGAGACCGGTAATAGCACCAACATGAGACACGTTTTTTTTTTCTTTGCCAAATTTCATAGCCAACTTTCAGCAGCTGATTATGAAGCAAGCACGTATCATTAACACAGGCTTGAGTCGTTGAGTACAAAAAAAATAGGTTTCACTTTTTTAGTACGACTATATATATCGTTCCCCGTCGGAGAGGGTCGTTTTTATATGACCAGCGCGAGCACGAGCAGTCTAGCCGTATGCGTCTGCACTGGGTCGCTATCGGAGATGACGGCAAACTCTAGACTTCCGTGTACATATGTGCTTTGCCACGTCATCCTGATCAGATCAGATTAGCTAGCCGTCGTGATCCTCGCACTACGGGAGAAGCCGAATACGCCGACGGCCGGGTCCCGTCGGCGTAGGCCCTAAATGCCGTCGGCGTAGGCTAGCCCGACGGCTGCCGTCGGCGTACTGCCCCGTAGGCGTAGCCTCTTCTCCCGTCGGCGTATAAAAGCCGTCGGCGTATATAGCTACGCCGAGCCGTCGGCGTAGACTATATGGGGCCCACCTAGATGACTAACGGCCGTTTGGCTACGCCGACGGCTTTGCGGTCGGCTTAGATTTTTTCAATTTTTTTTTTCAATTTTTTTTTCAAATTTTTTTAACATTTTTGTATTGTTTAACTTGTTAATCTCACATGGACATTTTTTTATTCTAAGTATACTTAGTCTCAAGTTAAATTGCACAATTAGCAAACTTTCCAACCGGTCACCCATCCTAATACTACTTCAGCCCCAGCACGTTTAACTTCTTCGTTCCTTCCACATGAGCTTCCGACAAACAAACTAGAACTTGTTGTGAATATTATCATATCAAACCTATTAACCATTACACTATAATGTTAGACATATTTGTTTTTTTACATTCCATATAATTTTTTGAGTAAACAACAATAAATAAGTAATAATAATATTGAATTCAAATAAAAATAAAATAAATTTTATTTATTTTGCTTTTTTTATTTAAATTTGAATAATTCATATCTGCAAATCCGTAAATCATAATTCGACAAATAATATATCCAAATCGATCAGAAAAATGAGAGGAATCCAAATATGACATCCCTATCATCTATTTAATTATATATCATAAATTTTAAATATTAGACCAACTGAAACTATGTCAAAATTCATGAAACACCCCGCTTTTGGCACTCTTAGCTCGGGGACGAGTCTCACTAAACTTGCATTAGATATCTGATGAAATGGCATATTGTGAACCTAAAAATGATTTTTACAAAAAATCATGAGCAATATATCATGTACCTGTAGTTCAAATCTAACTCATTTCATGTCGATTCATCAGGAATTTATCTTTTTCACGAGAGGTGAACGGAAAGGTTTGAAATTCCTGGGTTGGGAAATTGTCCATTCAATATGGTCTAGTATTTTTGAAAAATATGGTATTATCATTTTGAAACTTTCATTTGGTGGTTGCTTCACAAAAACACCCCGTTTTTTGCACTCGGAAAATGAAAAATGGCTTTTTGGTGCGACGAAAAGGAAAACTTCCTCCTGCAACATTGTTCACCATCGCATGATACACATGTGTGCACAATATGGACACATTATCTCAAACTATACCACGATTATAACAATAACATTGGTCATTTGACCTGAAATCCAGAAAACCTCGATTGAGATAGGCCATTTTGTGAAGGTTTTTTTAAGACTCAATGAATATACCAAGTCTGGTATTTTTCCATGGAACTATGTCATATAATATGACACCACGCGAAGTTTTGCATTGTTTCGATCGTTTTTAATTTTTATGCACATTTCAAACTATCATTAAACTTCCTAAATCGAGGGCATGATGATTCTTAGCTCGGGACGAGTCTCACTAAACTTGCATTAGATCTCGATGAAATAGCATATTGTGAACCTAAAATGATTTTTACAAAAATCATGAGCATCATGTACCGTAGTTCAAATCTAACTCATTTCCTTCCTACCGATTCAAAGAGAATTTGTCTTTTCACGAGAGGTGAGCGGAAGGTTTGAGATTCCTAGGTTGGGAAATGGTCCATTCAATATGGTCTAGTATTTTTGAAAAATGTGGTATTATCATTTTGAAACTTTCATTTGGTGGTTGCTTCACAAAAACACCCCGTTTTTTGCACTCGGAAAATGAAAAATGGCTTTTTGGTGCGACGAAAAGGAAAACTTCCTCCTGCAACATTGTTCACCATCGCATGATACACATGTGTGCACAATATGGACACATTATCTCAAACTATACCACGATTATAGCAATAACATTGGTCATTTGACCAAATCCGTAAAACCTCGATTGAGATAGGCCATTTTGTGAAGGTTTTTTTAAGACTCAATGAATATACCAAGTCTGGTATTTTTCCATGGAACTATGTAATATAATATGACACCACGCGAAGTTTTGCATTGTTTCGATCGTTTTTTAATTTTTTATGCACATTTCAAACTATCATTAAACTTCCTAAATCGAGGGGCATGATGATTCTTAGCTCGGGGACGAGTCTCACTAAACTTGCATTAGATCTCGATGAAATAGCATATTGTGAACCTAAAATGATTTTTACAAAAATCATGAGCAATATATCATGTACTTGTAGTTCAAATCTAACTCATTTCCCTCTGATTCAAAGGAATTTGTCTTTTCACGAGAGGTGAAGCGGAAGGTTTGAGATTCCTAGGTTGGGAAATTGTCCATTCAATATGGTCTAGTATTTTGAAAAATATGGTATTATCATTTTGAAACTTTCTTTTGGTGGTTGCTTCACAAAACACCCGTTTTTGCACTTGAAAAATGAAAAATATGTTATGAAAGTATTTGTATTTTTTTTGAATAAAATATATAATATTTGAGTTTATATAGATATATCTTATTTTTCTGCAAATTTTGATATATTATATGTATTTTTCTGAATTTAAATGATTTAGTTATGATTTTCTAAGATTAATATGGCAAAAAAGAAAAATAGCTCTGACAGAAAGCCGTCAAGATGGAATCTGAAATTCACGCCGACGGCATTGCCGTCGGCGTGAACAGACTTGACGCTGTTGCCATTAGCCCAATGGGCTACGCGGCCATGCACTACTAGGAAAATGGTCGTGGTAGCGCACCTAAAGGCCCATCCGTGGCGCGCCACAGTCACGGGCGCTACTTCTGACTATCTCTCGGTGGCGCCTTGCCTAGTGCGCCACGGTTGTGTAAAACAGTGGCGCACCTCCTAGTCGCCCGAAGTTTGGCGTGGTGCGCTACTGGATCTTCTGTGGCGCACTACCTCGTGCGCCACTAAACATCCATGGTGCGCTTTAGGTGTAGTGCGCCACAGAAGGTAGACCATGTGCGCCACAGATGTATTTTTTGTTTTTTTTAATTTCCAAGCCAGATTATATGCAATACAGATTATATACAATATTACAGAGATATACACACGTATACAAGATATACAATTATATATATAAATACTCAATATGAAAACAAGATTGAAACAAATACATATAGATAAGTCTCATACATGAATACATAGTCCAAGTTATATTGTTTTGATCATGTTACAAAGTAGTAGTTGGTGACATGCGAATACATGTGTCGATCGAACAAGTTAGAGCTCTAAGCTCGCTGAACATCTAAACTAGCTAGCTAGACACAACGCGGGATAAATAACCAAAGAAGATAAGCATGATCACCGCCATGACGAAGGTGTAGGTCTTCATCGGTTCCTTGTCCTAACTCCCGCTAGATAGCGCGTGTATCTATCTTCCGCCTCCCATAGTGTTGTACCCTTTGTAGCTATTGCCATGAACGGTGCACTGTCTCCGGATCTTCCCAATCATCGTGACTCAGGAACCCGTCCCTTGTACACGACGTACCACGTCATCTACAAGTTGAAAATAATAACTAACCGGTGATTGAAAAAACATGTATAATTAAAGTCGCATATGAAGATACACTTATAGAAAGTACTCTTAAATCAAAAAGAGCAAACTCGAAAAGAATGCCTCATATATAACTAGCTAGGTCGTTGGACACAGGAATTGCTTATGACGGGACTGTTAGCCAAGTAGGATGCACAATTCCTGGACTTGTGCATATCACAAGGCTAATGTAACACCCTTAGAATCGGACCTATGCAAGTTTGGGCAAAATTCACCAAACCCGCATAGAAACGATTCAAAGGTGCCCACCAGGCACTTTCGTGCGGGTGGAAAACGATGTAATAACATTACACAACAGTCCTCGATGGGACCCACACAGAGATATATATACAGCGACTCCGAGTCAAGAATACGATATAATATACAAAGATCCAAATCACCTTGAAAAGCGATAGTGCCCATTACGGACAAGAAGCAAATGGGGCTAAGAGCCTGCAGAACAACCAATGACGTCCATAACCTGCCCGTGCCAAGCGGAAGGGTAACCACTAACGGCGTCGATCTCAAAACACTTAAACAAAGGGGTGCCGACAAGGGCAAAGGAAAAGAGGCGTCGATCGAGGCGATGCAGCGAGGCTAGAATTGGCGGTCCTCGCCTACATAGGTATGGTGGATCAAGCGGCAGCGAGATGCACTAAAACAACCTATAGAGACTCGATACAATGGCGGCAATCGAGAGGTAAGAATGACCTAACGGATCCAACGAAGCTAGCACCAAACAAACCCATCCCGTGTTTCCTCGAGACCAAACGAGAAGTCAACCGAGGAACTCACACCGTTGGCGATTTATTTATTGGTTATCGTTGCGACAATTACTAGTCGGGTTTAGAGAATCATTACGATAAAAGTAGCGATGGGCAATTTTAGTTAACCATTCCGTTAGTTACAAAGACTTACTAATCGAATCTGAGATAGTATGAGATAAACCCAAAACCCAAGATTGTTGGTACTTTTAATTCAGCCATTTCGTTGTAGTTGCAATACTTACTAGTCGATACAATTGTATGGCGACAACCAAACAAGCAATTGTGGGCGATTAATTAGCCATTCCATTATAGTGAAGCTGATTACTAGTCATTATAAGTCAAATTTATAGCGAAACTTTAGTTATGCTTGTCTATGATCGAGAAACGTGCTCCAAGTCGTCCATATCCGGGACACGGCTTTGAAAGTTTTACCGGGGGTGCACCAATAGCAACACACACTCGATCAACCTCGGAAAACCAAATCAAAACCCAACGAGGCCTTCGACACGGAATCACAAGATTCGAAATATTTCGGGGCCACCCTTAAGTAGATCCCATAGCGGAGTAAGCAAGCTCAAGACGGCCTCAAGTCTTGGGTATCTACGGTGACGATTAGGAACCCCAAACGGGGCTTGTCGACACCGCGGAATCGTGTCCCGATCCTAAACAGTACAGTGTGCAGTACCTCGCACAATCGTAAATAAAGTAGTAAAGCATGGCATAAGTACAGGATAGTAATAAAACCTCAAACTAGTTTGTGGCCCCAAGAAATAAGAGGGAATCAAGCTCTGGCTGAGGGGGGTCCCATATACCTCCCGGATGTGGATAGCGCGATAAATCAAGGAACAGGAATCAAGTACTCGGGGTCTTACGGGACACAAGTGGGCGTTCGGAAACCAAATATTATCTATCACCCACCGATGCCTCTGCTTATCAAATTTTAGTTGTTAAACAGAAATTAAAGTGTGCGATAAGTAAAACTATGATCATCTCCATCAACAACATACGGCAATACATCAACAACTGTGGCACTTGACAACACGCAACAGCACTTGAGCAAGCGACTACGACGCGCAGGTCCAACTATCTACCAAACAACAGGTAATAGGATGTGTCCAAGGCAATATAGGGCTGCACGGTATATCACAGGAACGGAAACTAAAGCATCGCAACACAGATAGCAATAGATCAACAGGAGGGAATAAAGACTATAAAAGTAAGATAGGTAGAAAGGGGGAGATGCTCGCCTGAAAACATTGTCGAAGGGTTCAACCAAAGATCGGGCGAAGCTCACATCAACTCAACGACCTTATCCGCGAAGAAGCAAAACACTAGAATAAACACCGGATGCAATATTTAATACACGGCAGAAGATCGGCATGATGCATGCATGATGTATGGCATGGCAAGGTGCGATGCAATTAGGTCAAGATTAAGCGGAACCGGGGTCCCGACAATTAGTTAGATGGTTCAAGTTGTTTAGAAACCCCGCAAATTAAATGTTGTTGTAGCATGGCAAGAGATAGCACCGGGTTCGCTACACAAATTTAAATGAGGCCAATATAAGGCTAGATTTGCCCGCATATGGACCCCATATTTAATTATTAGGTGGATCGGCATAAGGCCCCCAAACCACATGAATGTATGCATGCATGACCAATTAATATGCGACAAGTTGATATCATGTTATAAAATAGGGTTTTCAGGAAGGGGTTCACACATTAGGGTTCTCGACGATCTTGGTCCGGGGGTTCGGGGTTCGACAGGGTCCAGGGTTCGACGGAGCGGTCTCGACAGAAGCGTCCTTGGAGTACTGGGGTCGTTCTTGTCGCATACGGGGTCTCGGCGTACCATGACGAGATGCCAGCTGGCGTCGGGGCATCGGTACCGTCCTGGTTGTTGTCGTTCTTGTCGTTGCGAAGCTTTTGTCGGTTCTGCGCCATCGAGTCGATCTTGGCGGAAACGTTCTCTCGGACTCTGGGGGTTAGGGTCTCGGCGCATCCGGGGTCTTCGGTCTTGGCGTCCGAGGCGATCTTGAGTCCGTGAGGAGTCCACAGGGTCAGTCGAGATCTTGTCGAGGTTCGTTCCGTTCTGGCGCGAACTTGGCTCGGGCCCACGGGTTGGGGTCGAGCAGCGCAGGCGTCCTTCTCGGCGACCGCTCAACGAGCTCAGAGGCATCGAGGACGGCTGGTCACCATGAGGGAGGCGGTCTCGGCGGCTCCATGATGGTCTGGCGAGGTGAAGGGCGCGGGCGGTCGTGGCGGAGCTGCTCGCGAGGACCGGTGGAGGTCGTGAGCGGCGAGATCTGGCCGCGAAGGGCGGCGACGGCGACGGAGGACTGGGCGGGCAGCGGAGCGGAGAGCACCTGGCAGGCCTCGGCCAGCCTGGCGACGGCAGGAGCGGCTGAACCGCTGCGGACGTCGAGGAAGCGAGGCGGGAAAACCTCAGCGTCTTGACGGGCAAGCGGAGGCAGCCGAGATGATGGCGTCCCAGTGTGGCGGCGGCAGCGAGGCGACTTGGTCTGTATGGCGGAGGGTTCCATGGCGGCGGCGCTCCGGCGGGTAGAAGCAGGCGAAGGAGGTGAGGCAGGCGCAGTGTAGCCGGGGAGGGAGGAGGATGGAGGCGGGGAGGCAGACAGGCGGGCTGGCCGCTTCAGTTGAGGCGGCGGAGGGAGGTGAGGGCGCTGGGAGGTTGAGGTTGGAGGAAGGGCGACAGGGAAGATGGCGAGAGAGAGAGAGGGAGGTTGGGCCATGTGGCAGGTTTGAGTGGGTGAGGGTGGGCAAGGGTGATGTGGCGTCTGGATTGGTGGGAGTGAGGTGGAGGTAGGTTGGGTAGGAATTTGGGTAGGTTTAGGAATTAGAGAGGTTGGGTTGGACCGATTTTATTTCTGGGGCGGTCGTTCGGGTCAATCGGCCCGTTCGACTGCCCCGCTAAAATAATTTAATATTTTTATTTAGTTTAATTAGAACATTTGCAAACCGATAGCAACAAAATAAAATACTCCGGAGCCCCGGGTTTGGCGTTTGATTAAAGATGGGGCGTTTTAGAAAACAAAACGGGCTTTGAGAAAATAGTTTTGGCAAACAATGCATGATGATGACGATGCAATGCACAAATTCAACGCGATTTTCTAGTAGTGGTTTTGCGGGATGCCACAGCTAACAATCCCGTCATAGCACATTCACATATATATTGTGCCACGACATTTCAATCATCGGCATATTCTCGAAAAAGACAAAAATAACTCGAAAAGCATGCCTCATATATAACTAGCTAGGTCGTTGGACACAGGAATTGCTTATGACGGAGATGTTAGCCAAGTAGGATGCATTCACGGACTTGTGCATATCACAAGGCTAACAATCCCGTCATAGCACATTCACATATATATTGTGCCACGACATTTCAATCATCGGCATATTCTCGAAAAAGACAAAAATAACTCGAAAAGCATGCCTCATATATAACTAGCTAGGTCGTTGGACACGAGAATTGCTTATGACGGATTGTTAGCCAAGTAGGATGCACAATTCACGGACTTGTGCATATCACAAGGCTAACAATCCGTCATAGCACATTCACATATATATTGTGCCACGACATTTCAATCATCGGCATATTCTCGAAAAGACAAAATAACTCGAAAAGCATGCCTCATATATAACTAGCTAGGTCGTTGGACACGAATTGCTTATGACGGACTTTAGCCAAGTAGGATGCACAATTCACGGACTTGTGCATATCACAAGGCTAACAATCCCATAGCACATTCACATATATATTGTGCCACGACATTTCAATCATCGGCATATTCTCGAAAAAGACAAAAATAACTCGAAAAACATGCCTCATATATAACTAGCTAGGTCGTTGGACACAGGAATTGCTTATGACGGGACTGTCAGCCAAGTAGGATGCACAATTCACGGACTTGTGCATATCACAAGGCTAACAATCCGTCATAGCACATTCACATATATATTGTGCCACGACATTTCAATCATCGGCATATTCTCGAAAAAGACAAAATAACTCGAAAGCATGCCTCATATATAACTAGCTAGGTCGTTGGACAGAATTGCTTATGACGGGACCGTTAGCAAAGTAGGATGCATAATTCCTGGACTTGTGCATATCACAAGGCTAACAATCCCGTCATAGCACATTCACATATATATTGTGCCACGACATTTCAATCATCGGCATATTCTCGAAAAGACAAAAATAACTCGAAAAGCATGCCTCATATATAACTAACTAGGTCGTTGGACACGATTGCTTATGGCGGAATTGTTAGCCAAGTAGGATGCACAATTCATGGACTTGTGCATATCACAAGGCTAACAATCCGTCATAGCACATTCACATATATATTGTGCCACGACATTTCAATCATCGGCATATTCTCGAAAAGACAAAAATAACTCACACTTGTCGTCAGGAACCAAAGAGTAAGCAAAAAACCAAAGAGTAAGCAAAAAAACCAAGCATTGATTGATATATAACAATAATAAGCAAAATAAGTAAGCGGTGATTCATAAACCTAATAAGATAAGTACACTTGTCGTCCACACACACAAAGGTCATCTATAGTTTGCAACTACAACTAGGCCAACATCAAGCCTTCTCGGCTTAGGGAGCAGGAGGGGCCACCTTGTCATGAACTTCCTATAGTCACCCTGCATCTCTAGGCGATCTTCTATGTCACGGTTATTCGGGATATTTCCTCCGTAGAAGATCCCCCCCCGAAGTCATGACATCGCGAAAGATGATTGCCCCAAACTGCTGCTGGATGCGATACATCCCTTGTCTAATATCCGAATCATTGATCTTGGCCTTTGCTTGACCTTGTTTGAGATGATCCGGCAGCGTAGAATTCTCCTGGTCATAGGAACGCCTCATGTGATGGAGTGCGTGGTAGGCTTCCTTCTTCTTGTTTCCTACCGCTTCACGAGGGAACTCATTACGTGGTTGAAGGCGTGCTGCCCGAACTTGACCTTCTTACGCAGGCTGGTGCCTTCCGTCGAGGCAAAGCCCGGTGAGAGCATCATCGAACTTCCTTGATCTTGTCGTAGTTTTCTTCTTTTCTAGACTCCCCGAGTCGAAATACGTGGCGTGGGAATGCTTGGCGATAAGGAGATGAGCGTGCGGTGTTCATCTCACGCAAAAATTCAAATGGAATGTGTTGAAAAAGAATGATGATGATCTAATAAAGCCAATCGACGGTGGCGGCGAATAACGACTTACTCGGGAAAGTAAGGCACGAGAATGTATTCCTTTGTCTTGTTCGCCACGAGGATTCTTTTTTAGGTACGAGGCCACGATCGTTGTTGGCGGGGAACCCAAGCGTCACGCATGTAGTAGGGGTCCACTATAGCGATGCGGTGTGTTCTCTCTAATGATCTGCATGGCGGTGAGAAAAGAGCGGACCATGGTATAGTGCGTGGTATAGGTGGAACATATTGAAGATGTCCTCGAACCGCATGAAGAACAGATCCATGAGGCGGTGTCGTGAAGCCCAAGCACTGGTGGCACCTTAACCACGAATCTGGGTGCGAGGGATCTTTCTCCGATAGAAGGCGTCTCTCTATCGCCGCGTCATGCACACTGCGATTCGAATCGAGCTTCCGCAAATTCTTAGGTAGCATGGGCTCACCGCCACATGAATCCTCCACATAATACCCTCGGGTCTTGGTGGCTGTCCGAAACTGATCGGATTCGCGATTGTTGCCACCGGTGGCTCGAGCTGCTAGATTTTCTTTTCTGCCCTTTTTCCTTTTGGAGAGCGGGCACTGAGCACCGCATCGGCCGCCCTATGTAGTGTCGGGCTTAGAATAAAGGGCGGTTGGTTGTATCACCGGCTCTGTAAAGCGCAGCGGAGGCGTCTCGAGAACCAAGCAGGCGCTTGGTGATAGTGGCTTTCTGTGGGGCCACCAGCTAGGTCTTCTTCGTTGCCAAGAGTCTTGAAGAAGTGATCATTCCGATCTTGAAGTCCTCGGCGGATCTGCGCCATGTGCATATCATCAACATGATCATCCGACCCACCGCGTGGAGGTGGCGAGGCGGTGAGGGCCTTGCCACCGCTTGTCGGCCGCACGACGGTGGTCTTTTGTCTGTGGCGTGATGGCCCCGCGTCCCCAAACGGATCATGCTCTTTGGCCATAGCAAGAACAAGCGAAGCAACCGAGGACATACGGCTCTTCTTCATCCGCTCCTGGGGTTGAATGGGAGGTTCAGTCGTCAGCCCCTTAGCACCCGACTAATTTTAACCTCATGCGCTTATCGGCATCGGCTTTGAGTGGAGCGTGCGCAAGGGTTGAACGATGGTACCTTGGCAACATCCCTCGTCGTTGTTCACGTAGCATAAGAGTGCAAGGAACATCCGTCTGCGGAAAAACATGTACTGGCGTCGTCGAGCGAGATGCCACAAGAGTAATATATAGATGGCATGAAAGGCGGTAATTAAAGCAATTTGTTTACCGTGATGGCATCGAGATCGGCTAATGTCGACGCACGTATCTGGACGGCGTGCAAGAGACGGAAGGGCTACTTGATGGCGCGGTCTGCGGCCGGTGTATTCTCCCTACCGACGGGTGCTTGGAGCTCGGTGCGCGGCGATGGCGGGGGCACCAACATACTCGGCGCCGCGGTGATGGCAGTAGAGTCACCAACACTTGCGGCGCCAGCGGTGCTAGCGGAGTCACGAACACGTGGTTCGCTGATTCGTCGGCCGCGTTGTTCAGTGGTCACGACCATGCTTGGAATCGAACGCGGCCCTACTCGACCACCCGCACTCCGATTCGCTATTGACTCCACCAAGGTAGGCGGGGAAGGGCGTAAGGGTGATTGCCAGTTGTCTTGGACGATCTGCGGGATCCGCGCCACTTGTGCCTTAAGTTCTTGAACCTCTGTTTTCCTCCTCGCTCCTCCCCACGGCGCCACATGCATCCTCGGTGGACCAAAATGATCCACCCAATTCTTACCCCGAGGCCAGGCGGCCAGGTAAATGACAACGGCTTCTTCAGAATCGCTCTATTTTCTTGGCGGTTCATCGCCATACAAAAGGGTTATCCCACCGGTGGCCGTCGACCCACAGGATGAGGAACCACAGGATCCATGACTAGCAACAATTTCCTCCTCCTGCGGAAAAGTAATGAATCATTTAGATCATCGATTAGATTGCAATCGTGTTGATCACCGGTAATTAGATTATACTTACCACAATTTCCTCGAATTCCTTCACCGCAGGATCCGCGGTGAGTTGTTTGGTTTTGGGTCCACATGGTAGCGGGCCTGATGAAGTTCGAACTGCTCGGGTTCGAATTTAGCAAAGGGTTTTCTATCCCTTGGATCTATACTCTTCGTCCTCCTTATTCCATTTGGCCTCCGCGATTACGTATCCACGGATCCGAGATGGTGATGACCTATATTCATCGCTGCGGCCTTTCCCGATTACTATTGGCGAGGCTCTTTCGGATTCACACCTCTCCTTGAACTCCGGGCGATCTTGGTGATCTGCGGGTCAATCTTCGGATCTCCTCGAGACTTTTGCCTTCTTTATAGATCTTCTTATTTATCCGGGTTCTCCGGTGGCGAGGCGGTGCTCATCTTTGTGAGGGCGGATTTGTTTACTTCGTTCCCATGATAATTTGTGTTCGATACTTAGCGGGAACTTGTATCTTGCGTCGACTTCTCGAAGAGGAGTGTCAAGTAGCCATTATCTTTATGGGAGATTCTCGGTGTTGATCGAGATGGTTGTCCGGTGATCGCCGCCACTTGCCCACCGTACCCTTTGGCGACAAGGCGGGCTCCAAAGGAACCCCTGATGGGCTCACTTGATAATTTGCTCCTGGCCGTGCGACCGTGTTGGCGCCGGTCCTTCTTCTTCTTCTTAGGAGGTTGCTACCACTCCTGTGCCCTCGCCGCCATCGATGGTTTCATCGTCCCGTTCCTTGGCTTCTTCCTCGCGTCTTCCATCTCATCATCCTCGCTCTCCAGAAGGATGGTATTCTTCATCTTCTAGGCCTGGGCGCCTCGGAATGTCAATTGTTTATTCGAGGTCTGGTTCTCCTTCAGCCGATGCGCTTAGAACATCCACCTCGTCGTTGTCACACATCTTTGCACTAATAAAAAACAAATAATTGGTTAAATGCGGAAAAATCCGGCATGAACTTTGCTAATTTTCTTAAACTAGAGTGCCCGATTTACGCCAAAGCGGAAGTTAATCAACATTAAGCAAAATCGGGAATCATTTCATACAAGAACCTGCATTCAAAAGAACAAGTTCCATTCACGGTTTTCCATAAGGACCAAACCACGAGCAACACCTCTGCTACCAAACTAAAAGGCACACTTGTTGGGCAATGGTATGAATTATGAATAAAAGGAAACATAAAAGCAAAAGGTCCTTAAATTTGGCATTCCATCCACGGATCCATCTATCTATTCCTTGGCCACTCAATAATGCAAAATGTAAGCGATATTTCTCGAACTTGCTAATAGATTTTAAGTCCAAAGAAAGAAGTTACCATCAACCAAAAGGTACTCAAACAACATTAGTGCCTAAAGCGTCTTTGGCATTCATATAAAATTTTCAGCAGTTTCATAAACCAAGGAAATTAAGTTGAACATAAGCAGTAGTGCCTTCAAATCAGTAAGTAACCAATGTTCTATGAATTGTTAAATTTATTTCATCGAAAAAAGAAGTGGCACTGACAAAAAAAGGATAGATGGAGGTGCTTGAGTACCCTTATGAGAACCTTAGGTACGATAATAGATCTCCTTGCAAAAAAAGAAAATCAAATTGTTTAGCCAAGCCCACCTTGTACTACATCTATGGCCTCACGAGAAGTGTGAAGGCACAGGATGGAAAGATAGGCTGCTCTGAACATGAAGCCGTATCAATTTTTCGTGAAAACCGGTTAAATTTGATGTAGATCTTGCATTATGTCTTTGAAACTAACGAGGATGGTACAAACTTTGAGGTCCTATTTCTGTCCAAAAATGTACGATTATGTGTCACAGTTTAAAAGCACCATCTTGAAAACTTACATGACAAATATGACAAACCTTATCTTTAATTCTCAATTTTTCAAGATAACCCATATGGCCATTTGCTAGTTTCTTGATAACCTTTATAGTTTAGATTTTCTTTTGCCATGTGAATAATTCAATGTGGTAGCTAGGCAAAATGTAGCAGTGAAATGTTGAACTAAAGAGTTAGAGCAATTTTCCCAAATTAGAGAACTCCTACCCATGTACCCACACATTAATATTTCTATCAAATAAAATCAAGGAAAATGACTCCTAAAGTAATCCCTAAGTCTTGGTCTAATTAGTTACTTGATTGCATCTTCTTGATGAATTATCTTGAACCCTAACCATGGCCTGCAGAGAGAGAGAGAGAGGGAGAGGAGAGAGGAGAGAGGAGGGAGAGGCGGCGCTCACCTCGGCCAGGGCGGCAGCAGGCGAGCAGCGGAGTGCGGACGACGGCCTCCACCTCCCGAGGCAGCTGCCCTCCTCCTCGGACACGGGCCTCCTCCACGAGGCGGGCCTCCTCCAGGCAGGAGACCTCCTCCTCCTCCTCGGACAACCTGCGCAGCGGATCGAGGCCGGCGGATCGTGCTCGATTGGTGAGAGATGGAGAGATGGGGATGAGAGGGGGTCGAGCGACGTGTGTATAAATCCACTTAGGCGAGAAGTGGCGGGGAAGAAGAAGAGGAGGCACGTTATAACTAAAGGGCCTTTAGTCCCTGTCGTGGCTCAATAGGACTAAAGGTTTATCGTCCGGTTGGAGCCACCAACCGGACCTATAGTCCAATTTTCAATTGTGAAGGCGGCGCGAAGGCTCTTCGTCGGTTGGTGGCTCCAACCGGGACGTATTCTAATTTTCAAATTTTTCAGTTATTTTCTCTGTTCCGCCTTATTTTTTATTTTGGGGTTTAAATTTGTAATGTTTTTAAATGATAATTACTTTGGAATTTAGAAAACTTTAAACATAAAAAGTGTTTGGATTTTAATAACTAATTGAAACCATTTCTGTTTTGAAAAATAATTAATGTAACCATTTAAACTACGAACCATTTAAAATTAATAATGAAATAACTTATATTTTTTAAATATTAATTTGGAATTTAGAAAAACTTTAAACATAAGAAGTGTATGGATTTGAATAAATAATCCAAAACCAATTTATATTTTTAAAAAATAATTAATGTAACCATTTAAAATTAATTAACTTATATTTTTGCATATTAATTTGGAATTTAGAAAAACTTTAAACATAAAAAGTGTTTGGATTTGAATAAATAATTCAAAACCATTTTGTGAAGGTTTTTTCGAAACATGATCAATATACCAATTTTTTGTTTTGATTTTAAAAACACTTTTAAATATTCCAAAAAATGCCCAAAAGTGGTGATATATGCCATAGAAGTTTTCTTTTGATTTTAAAATACTTTTAAATATTCAAAATGCCCAAAAGTAATAATATTCCAAAATGCCCAAAAATATGATTTAAAGTATAACTAAATTTCATAATACTTTGTTCATGAATATTACAATCTTTTTTTGACCACGTTTACAATATTTTTTTGAGCTAGCGTTTACAACCTTTTTCCCTTCTTTGTCGCGGTTGAATAATTTAGCCCCGACACTTTAATGTTTCTTCTTTCGAGCAGGCTACCTTTTTTGGGTAGGGTTGTTCTTTTCTTCTTGTGATGTATGTTGCTGCATCGTAGTCGCCGTCATCTTCAATCTTTGGATCGCGTCTTGGTGAAGTCTTGCTCGTTGGCGACTCCATCCATTCCGATGATGTTTCTTTTCCTCTCCTCACGACAACACGGCTAGGCTTTTGGTCGGTAATGAAAAACATTGGTCCACTTTGGTAGCCAGTACCACGGTTCATTTTTCGCCACGTTTGCAAGCGGCCTTGGATTTGGCTGCCGGGTATAACCATGGTTGTGAAATACGGTCTTCTCTTCGCTCTTTGCCCATCGACACGGAACATCGGCACCTTTTCTCCACGATGGTCGAGCTCCCGGATCTCCTCGATTCTTAGTAGAATCTTTCCTTCACGTTGTCATCGGTGTAGAATTCCGGCGTTACTGAGTTCGATAATCACACTTGTTGTCCTTTTCCTCCGTGTAGAATGTGTAGTGTTGATATCATCGCTGATAGGTCACCGGGTTTTGCATCGGTCCCTGCGACAAGGTGAATATGATATTTTCCGTGTCGGAAGAATGCGGCGGGGATTATCAAGGGCGTCTGCCTAAACCAACGCGTGAAATCTGAGTTGTGCTCTTTGATTATTTCTCCTGCGTCCTCTATGCCCCGGTCAACATACTTCTTCTCGATTAACCTTTTGTGTACATGCCCAAGGATCGACCGGTTCTAAATCTTTGTGGCCGACGAGGTTTGCTCGATCAAAGTCTGTAGCGTCAAAATCAAGTCGCATGCGATGTCGGCGACCCTCGGTGACCAGATCCGAGCTTGCCAAGGTGTACTGGCGGGAAGACCGGCGGGGTTCTCGATGTCTAGATAATTAAATGCGTAAAGAGATGCACTCTTGACGAAAGCCCTTGGCTATGCTTCCATCTCGCCGGGACACCTGCGACGTATCCTTTGATGTGTCCGTTCATCCTTTCGAGCCATCATGCCGCGGAGAAACATCGGCCGAGTTATCGATGTCCTCCACGACATGGACCAGCGGATGCACCATAATGTCGAAGAATGCGGGTGGGAAGTAGACCTCAAGCTCACATAGTATCACCACGATCTCCTCCTGTAGCCTTCCGAGCTGATTCAAGCCAATCGACTTCCTAGAGATGACGTCGAAAAACTTGCATAGGCCAAATAACGTTTCCGCAGACGTGCTCGTCCATTATCCTCTTAGTGCGACCGGAAGTACTGCGTCATTAGCACGCATCGTGAGACTTCATGCCATTGAACCTCTGCCCGCCTCGTCTAGGTATCGCTTATCTTGCCCGGCGTGGCCGTAAGGAAATTTGACTCCTAGAAGGCACTTGAAAACTGTTTGATCTCATCACGGCTTAGAGTGAAGCAAGAAGGAGGCGTAATATTCGTTCTTCTTGAACTTTTACCCTTCCGACGACCTTGTGTCTCGACTCATGATCATCGTCATCTTCACGATCATCGGGAGTAGTCGTCCTCGTGAAGCTCCTTCGGATACCCAAGCATATCGGTCGTGCCTTGCTTTGGACCATCTTTTCCCTATCGGCATGTTGATTATGGTGGCGACCAGACTCTCGCACACGTTTTTCATGATATGCATGATGTCGAGGCTATGAGGTGTGCGGAGAAACTTCCAGTATGGCAACTCCCAGAAAACAGACCTTGTTTTCCATACCTTCATCAACGGCTTGTCTTGTTGCTGCCTCTTTCGCTTCTTTCCAGGCTTAGGACAATCTTTCTAGTTTTTCAGAACTCTTCCACTTCTTTGCTCCTACGCTCAGGATTCCTCGGGTCTCTAATTTGCCATCGAGCAGGTCTCCACGTTTTCTCCATGGATCATTCTGCCGAGCCACCTCCGTGCGCCATGAACACGGTTTTCGATGACCCTGGATCTTTCTCTAGTTGGAGATAGCTTGTGTTATCCATGCACCTAACACATGCGTAGAATCCTTGGATAACCTGCCCAGATATACCCGCAACTGGATAGTCTTGCACCGTAGTGACCAACGCGCTCTCATAGTGAAATAATCTTGTGCGACGGCCGTAAGTATTGGATCCAGATTCCCATAACGTGGCTAGCTCCTCTTTCAACAGCCCGAGATACGATTGATGTCGCAGGTTGTTTCGCCTTGAATTAGCATACTCATTTGTATGTACTTCTTCTTCATGCACAACCATGGAGGGAGGTTGTACATCCATACAAACACAGCCAAGTGTTGTGCGTCTTGCTCTGCTACCGAACGGATTGAGTCCATCGGTGCTCGCACCAAGCCCGATGTTCCTCGAATCTCCACCGAATCGGGAATTCGAGGTCCAATGCTTTCCAATCGCTAGCATCCGAAGGGCGCGCCAGCTCATCCTTTTCGGGTCATCATCATCTCTCGGCTTCTTCCTTTCCGCATGCCATCGCATGAGCTTCGCCTTAGGGTCCGCAAATAGCGCCGCAGACGAGGGTGATAGGAAAGTACCATACCACTTTTCGAGGTGCTTTCTTCCCTTTCTTGTATCGACTCACGCCGCACACCGGACATGTGGTTTTCTCCGCCCTCGCCCGATAAATGATGCAATCGTTGATGCATACATGATATCTAACGTCGGTAGATCGAGAGGATGACGATTTTCTTGGCATCCTCGATACTAGTTGGACATGTGTTCCTCCGAAGACGATCGTGCGTAATGCCATCATATCGCCGAAGCTTGCGCTCAATTTGTTCTTTGCCTTCATCTCCATAGCCTTGAGCGTTACATTCAACCGGTATCATCGGGCTGCATCCTTCATACAATGGAGTAACCGTCTTTCTCAAGTTGCGCAAGCTTGGCTTTCTCTCTAGCGGCACTGGCGTTACTAAATGCCGCTTGAGAAGCTCTTGCATAAGGGTCCCGCACCACTGACGTTGTTCCATCGTCAATGCGCTTCCTCCCATCTAGATCATCATCATCCCTCGCTTCCGCACCTTCACCATCTCCAGAGACTCTTCATCATCTCGCCTGCTCGCCGTGATGATGATCATCGCCATGTTGGCCACCTTCTTCACCGTCTCCATCATCTACGCCATCGCTTATCCAACGAGTGTATCCATCCATGAAACCATGGCGAGCGAGCGCTGCAGATTCCGGAATCTGGTCGATCACCCAGTTGAGTTTGCATCTTCCGCACGACATCTTATATCTGTCTTGTTATTTCGTATCATGTCGGCCGTCGCACATTTCAAAAATCTAGCCACAATGCCTTCGCTCATTATGCGGACCATTTTGCTCGCACGATGTACACGGTACAATTTTGAAGTCTATTAGAACCACATAATGAATGCATGCATGCAATGGTCGATAGAAAATTTCGGCATGACCTATCCTAAAATTAGGACCTTTATGAATGCCAAAGTCTTGCCAAAATGGAAATGAACCAACATTTTGGCAAAACAAATGGCAACTTGTTCACATACAAACACAAGAGAGAGAGAGAGAGAGACCGATCCATACACACATGAACATATCATTATCCTCTCCATACACACATGCATGAGCATCATCGATACTCTCCATATACACACACATATGACCATCGATCCTCTCCACACATACACACATCATGAGCATCGATCATCTACATACATATGAGCACATGCATCATCCATATACACATGAACACATCCTTACATGGACAACTTACCGAGATGAGAGATCGATCGCGAGAAAGATGGAAAGGAGAGGTGCGCGCGTCGACCGGAGACGGATAGATGAGAGACCGGAGACCTCCTCTATTACTTATGTAACATCCAAAACAAGTTTTACATGCTAAAAATGGTGAATGTATGAAGAAATTGAGGTGGGAAGGAGAAGATCCCGACTAGATCTAAGGAGGAAGAAGAAGGGGAAAGTGAAGTGTGGGTGGTGGATGTGTGGGCACACATGTGCACATAAAGTGCTGTCCTAAAAGAATCGACACATCCGTGGCGCACACGCATGCGCCACAGGAGTACAAACTTCATGGCGCACTAGTCGAAAGCGCCGGATGCTCTAGTCCATGTGGCGACTAGGCCGAGTGCGCCACGTAAGTTTGTGGCCGCTTGAGCGAGGGCATGCGCTTAGGCGTGGCGCACTGTGCACACGTCGCCGCCCAGATGACCTAACAACCGCGCGCATATGACTAGTGCGCTACAGATGTTTGGCGTGGCCAACAGGCCTGGCCCACACATCTGTGGCGCACTATAGTCATGTGCGCCAATGTTCTAGTTATTAGTAGACGCGCCACAGGTGAGCCACGCCTGTTTTAGCCGTGGGGCACTTCAACCATGTGAGCCACGGATGTGCTGATTACCTATAGCCGTTTTCCTAGTAGTGATGTTTACGCCGACGGCGGCCGTCGGCCTATTTACTCTACGCCGACGGCAAAATTGGACCGACGGCCCGTCAAGCTATAGCTAGAGCGACGGCGGCCGTCGGCCTATATACTCTACGCCGACGGCCCCGACATTTTGCCGTCGGCGTATAAAAAGGTCGTCGGCCTATTTAGTTATTCCCGTAGTGTCGTCCCAGTTATAGCTAGAGCGAGGCGAGGCGAGGCGAGGCGAGTTCACGAAACTCTGACCACCGTGGCTCGGCACCGCGCAACGAAGGACGATCGAGCTTCCGTCGTCAATACGTAGTTAATAAGCTGCACTTGGCCGGTGTCAAGGTCATTGCTTTGGTCACCAACGCCAAAAAGGAAAAGGAAAACAATGACGCAGACCAATTGGGCGTTATTTCCCACGTTCCGTTTTTCCATATGCTCTTCGATCGGGTTCTCAGCGGATCGGATCCCAGCTGAAATGGGCATGCACTCCAGCTGCATGGGAAGCTTCAGATCGGACGTGGCAGATAAGCACGAGAGCTAGCCGCTCACGTGCGACACGTAAGGCCGCGCCGTACGTGGCGTATTTTGGCTGTTGCCTTCACACGTTCGCAAAGTGGTCGATGTACGGTCATCTGAAAAAGAAGTGATCGATCGACATTCCAACTAACAAGTAGAGAAGACAATGTACGTGGGCACACCATGCCTGCCACGCGGCGCAGGATCCGTATCATAACGTGTTGTGGCGATCAAACTAACTGGCAAATTAAGATGTTAATTAAAGTACACCTAGCTAGCTATAAACAAATTTGGCGAGATAGCAGATCGATAGATAGATATTGACAATGGCTTATACCGGAGTACTTTGCTTGTTCGCACGGGCTAGTCGAGAGCCAGCTACTGCAGATACGCTTACATCAGCATCAGGGCATGCAAGCCACACGCAACCGCCCGCCGTTTGAAGCGTGCAGGTTGCCGGTGACTCTAGCTCGCTCGCTCGCTCCGTCTCCACCGTATCGTATCGTACATATCGGAGGCTGACGAGAGAGCTACTATAGCACGGATCCTTCCAAGTCGATAGATGATCAGTATACACAAGAAATCATGGTAGACGACTGACACCAGCTTCTCGATCTTGGACAGCCAAAAAGCAAAAGGTACAGTCGCGTTTCCAGAAAATCAAGAGAGAGGAATCATAATGTGCTTTGTGCGAAGATCGAGCAAGGGAGAGTACGGACGGACGTACGTCGACGGGTTCACGAAACTCTGACCGTGGTTCGGCGCCGCGCAACGAAGGACGAGCTTGCGTCAATACTAAGGGCATCTTTATCTGGTCGTATCCAAACTCGTCCGCACGGACACACAAAACATACGTGACGTCTAACAGTCGATCCATCTGTACAAAAGCGTCGTTCAGCTTGACCTATTCGTGCATCATTTTGAAGTGTATAAGTGAATTGCACTTTCTTTCATCGATTGACTTTGATTGCGTTACATCTTTGCGACACAGACGTGTTAGTAAGGTCTCGAGTTTGAGTCCTGGCTTTCGCAATTTATCCTAAAATTGCTGTTAACCCCTCTGTGTCCACGTATAGGCATCTTGAGTCATACGTGAGTTTCGCGCGCCGTCGCTCTCTTCCGGTTGCACGTGTTGACTTCTCACCGTCACATGTGAGAGGGGGTGTTGAAGTGTACAAGTGGATTGCACTAGCTCTTTCCATCAGTTTGGATTTTTGATTGCGTTGGCTAGTGCATGAAACTTGACACATCAAACCTGGATAACGGTTGTGTCGAACGAGCGTGGACAGCACGGGTGTTCTGCACCACGCGTGGCACTGGTCCACCAGTTAGTCACCGCGTACCGCGACATTGATTCAGACGCGGGCAGTGACACTGATTCAGACGCAACAACGACAACGATTCAGAGACGTTGTTGGAAGACTAACCGGCGGCAACCTGCTCCATCAATGTCGACGAGACGACACGCTGACTGACTGGACGCCTCCTGCTGGCACCTCAAGCACACGGATATCTCCCTCCCCACCGACTGACACCTCAAGCACACGGATGACTCTCGCTCGCTCGCTCCGTCTCCATCGATCGTATCGTACATATCGGAGGCTGACGAGAGAGCTAGCACGGATCCTTCCAAGTCGATAGATGATCAGTACGACACACAAGAAATCATGGTAGACTGACACCAGCTTCTCGATCTTGGACAGCCAAAAAGCAAAAGGTGCAGTCGCGTTTCCAGAAAATCAAGAGAGAGAGAGGAATCAAAATGTGCTTTGTGCGCGCGGAGACCAAGCGAGAGTACGTACGGACGGACATCGACGGGTCGAAACGTGAGGGGGAGATGCATGTACGGGCTGCATACATCGGATGATAGATCGACGTCGTCCTATGATTCATGAAAGGAAAATGATATGGATCCCCGGACGATGGGGTTTTCATCGTCCTCCTCCCAAATCGCTTGCCGTCTCCATCGTAT
Organism: Avena longiglumis; assembly: GCA_030063025.1. NCBI lineage: Eukaryota > Viridiplantae > Streptophyta > Magnoliopsida > Poales > Poaceae > Avena > Avena longiglumis. The sequence continues at coordinate 472,338,020 of CP125978.1, read as the reverse complement.
CATATCGGAGGCTGACGAGAGAGCTACTAGCACGGATCCTTCGAAGTCGATAGATCAGTATGACACACGAGAAATCATGGTAGACTGACACCAGCTTCTCGATCTTGGACAGCCAAAAAGCAAAAGGTGCAGTCAGCTTCCGGAAAATCAAGAGAGAGAATCAAAATGTGCTTTGTGCGCGGAGATCAAGCGAGTACGACGTCGGACGCCGACGGTCGAACGTGAGGGGAGATGCATATGCGGGCTGCATACATCGGATGATAGATCGGCGTCGTCCTATGATTCATGAAAGGAAAATGATATGGATCCCGGACGATGGGGGTTTTCATCGTCCTCCTCCTCCCAAATCGCTTGCTTGTCTCCATCGATCATATCGGAGGCTCAGAGAGCTACTAGCGGATCCTTCAAGTCGATAGATCGATGACACACGAGAAATCATGGTAGATCGACACCAGCTTCGATCTTGGACAGCCAAAAAGCAAAAGGTGCAACAAGCTTCCGGAAAATCAAGAGAGGAATCAAAATGTGCTTGCGCGCGGAGATCAAGCGAGTACGTGACGCACGGACGCCGACGGGTCGAACGTGAGGGGAGATGCATGCGGGCTGCATACATCGGATGATAGATCGACGTCGTCCTATGATTCATGAAAGGAAAATGATATGGATCCCGGACGATGGGGTTTTCATCGCCCTCCTCCTCCCAAATCGCTTTGCTTCTCCATCGTATCATATCGGAGGCTGACGAGAGAGCTACTAGCACGGATCCTTCGAAGTCGATAGATCAGTATGACACACGAGAAATCATGGTAGACTGACACCAGCTTCTCGATCTTGGACAGCCAAAAAGCAAAAGGTGCAGTCGCGTTTCCAGAAAATCAAGAGAGAGGAATCAAAATGTGCTTTGTGCGCGCGGAGATCAAGCGAGAGTACGTACGTACGGACGTCGACGGGTCGAAACGTGAGGGGGAGATGCATGTACGGGCTGCATACATCGGATGATAGATCGACGTCGTCCTATGATTCATGAAAGGAAAATGATATGGATCCCCGGACGATGGGGGTTTTCATCGTCCTCCTCCTCCCAAATCGCTTGCTTCGTCTCCATCGTATCATATCGGAGGCTGACGAGAGAGCTACTAGCACGGATCCTTCGAAGTCGATAGATCAGTATGACACACGAGAAATCATGGTAGGTGACACCACTCTCGATCTTGGACAGCCAAAAGCAAAAGGTGCGATCGCGTTTCCGGAAAATCAAGAGAGAATCAAAATGTGCTTTGTGCGCGGAGATCAAGCGAGTACGTGCAGACGGACGCCGACGGTCAAACGCGTGAGGAGATGCATGTACGGGCTGCATACATCGGATGATAGATCGGCGCCGTCCTATGATTCATGAAAGGAAAATGATATGGATCCCGGACGATGGGGTTTTCATCGTCCTCCTCCTCCCAAATCGCTTGCTTCGTCTCCATCGTATCATATCGGAGGCTGACGAGAGCTACTAGCACGGATCCTTCAAGTCGATAGATCAAGATGACACACGAGAAATCATGGTATCGACACCAGCTTCTCGATCTTGGACAGCCAAAAGCAAAAGGTGCGATCGCGTTTCCGAAAATCAAGAGAGAGGATCAAAATGTGCTTTGTGCGCGGAGATCAGCGAGAGTCGACGTCGGACGTCGACGGGTCGAAACGTGAGGGGGAGATGCATGTACGGGCTGCATACATCGGATGATAGATCGACGTCGTCCTATGATTCATGAAAGGAAAATGATATGGATCCCCGGACGATGGGGGTTTTCATCGTCCTCCTCCTCCCAAATCGCTTGCTTCGTCTCCATCGTATCATATCGGAGGCTGACGAGAGAGCTACTAGCACGGATCCTTCGAAGTCGATAGATCAGTATGACACACGAGAAATCATGGTAGACTGACACCAGCTTCTCGATCTTGGACAGCCAAAAAGCAAAAGGTGCAGTCGCGTTTCCAGAAAATCAAGAGAGAGGAATCAAAATGTGCTTTGTGCGCGCGGAGATCAAGCGAAATGCGTACGTCTGGGACGTCGACGGGTCGAAACGTGAGGGGGAGATGCATCTACGGGCTGCATACATCGGATGATAGATCGGCGTCGTCCTATGATTCATGAAAGGAAAATGATATGGATCCCCGGACGATGGGGGTTTTCATCGTCCTCCTCCTCCCAAATCGCTTGCTTCGTCTCCATCGTATCATATCGGAGGCTGACGAGAGAGCTACTAGCACGGATCCTTCGAAGTCGATAGATCAGTATGACACACGAGAAATCATGGTAGACTGACACCAGCTTCTCGATCTTGGACAGCCAAAAAGCAAAAGGTGCAGTCGCGTTTCCAGAAAATCAAGAGAGAGGAATCAAAATGTGCTTTGTGCGCGCGGAGATCAAGCGAGAGTACGTACGTACGGACGTCGACGGGTCGAAACGTGAGGGGGAGATGCATGTACGGGCTGCATACATCGGATGATAGATCGACGTCGTCCTATGATTCATGAAAGGAAAATGATATGGATCCCCGGACGATGGGGGTTTTCATCGTCCTCCTCCCAAATCGCTTGCTTCGTCTCCATCGTATCATATCGGAGGCTGACGAGAGAGCTACTAGCACGGATCCTTCGAAGTCGATAGATCAGTATGACACACGAGAAATCATGGTAGACTGACACCAGCTTCTCGATCTTGGACAGCCAAAAAGCAAAAGGTGCAGTCGCGTTTCCAGAAAATCAAGAGAGAGGAATCAAAATGTGCTTTGTGCGCGGAGATCAAGCGAGAGTACGTGACTGACGGACGCCGACGTCGAAGCGTGAGGGGAGATGCATGTACGGGCTGCATACATCGGATGATAGATCGGCGTCGCCCTATGATTCATGAAAGGAAAATGATATGGATCCGGACGATGGGGTTTTCATCGCCCTCCTCCCAAATCGCTTGCTTCGTCTCCATCGTATCATATCGGAGGCTGAGAGAGCTACTAGCACGGATCCTTCAAGTCGATAGATCAAGATGACACACGAGAAATCATGGTAGATCGACACCTTCTTGATCTTGGACAGCCAAAAAGCAAAAGGTGCAGTCGCGTTTCCAGAAAATCAAGAGAGAGGAATCAAAATGTGCTTTGTGCGCGCGGAGATCAAGCGAGAGTACGTACGTACGGACGTCGACGGGTCGAAACGTGAGGGGGAGATGCATGTACGGGCTGCATACATCGGATGATAGATCGACGTCGTCCTATGATTCATGAAAGGAAAATGATATGGATCCCCGGACGATGGGGGTTTTCATCGTCCTCCTCCTCCCAAATCGCTTGCTTCGTCTCCATCGTATCATATCGGAGGCTGACGAGAGAGCTACTAGCACGGATCCTTCGAAGTCGATAGATCATTATGACACACGAGAAATCATGGTAGACTGACACCAGCTTCTCGATCTTGGACAGCCAAAAAGCAAAAGGTGCAGTCGCGTTCGAAAATCAAGAGAGAGAATCAAAATGTGCTTTGTTGTGCGGCGGAGATCAGCGAGAGTACGTGACGTCGACGCCGACGGTCGAACGTGAGGGAGATGCATCACGGGCTGCATACATCGGATGATAGATCGGCGTCGTCCTATGATTCATAAAAGGAAAATGATATGGATCCCGGACGATGGGGTTTCATCGTCCTCCTCCCAAATCGCTTGTTGCCTCCATCGTATCATATCGGAGGCTGAGAGAGCTACTAGCACGGATCCTTCAAGTCGATAGATCATTATGACACGAGAAATCATGGTAGATCGACACCAGCTTCTCGATCTTGGACAGCCAAAAGCAAAAGGTGCGATCGCGTTTCGGAAAATCAAGAGAGAGAATCAAAATGTGCTTTGTGCGCGGAGATCAAGCGAGTACGTGACGTCACGCCGGGGTCGAAACGCGTGAGGGAGATGCATCTACGGGCTGCATACATCGGATGATAGATCGGCGTCGTCCTATGATTCATAAAGGAAAATGATATGGATCCGGACGATGGGGTTTTCATCGTCCTCCTCCTCCCAAATCGCTTGCTTCGTCTCCATCGTATCATATCGGAGGCTGACGAGAGCTACTAGCACGGATCCTTCAAGTCGATAGATCATTATGACACGAGAAATCATGGTAGATCGACACCAGCTTCGATCTTGGACAGCCAAAAAGCAAAAGGTGCGCGTTTCGGAAAATCAAGAGAGGAATCAAAATGTGCTTTAGCGCGGAGATCAAGCGAGAGTGCAGACGGACGCCGACGGGTCGAACGCGTGAGGAGATGCATCTACGGGCTGCATACATCGGATGATAGATCGGCGTCGTCCTATGATTCATAAAAGGAAAATGATATGGATCCCGGACGATGGGGGTTTTCATCGCCCTCCTCCCAAATCGCTTGTTTGCCTCCATCGTATCGCCGGAGGCTGACGAGAGCTACTAGCACGGATCCTTCAAGTCGATAGATGATCGACGACACGAGAAATCATGGTAGACTGACACCAGCTTCTCGATCTTGGACAGCCAAAAAGCAAAAGGTGCAGTCGCGTTTCCAAAAAATCAAGAGAGAGGAATCAAAATGTGCTTTGTGCGCGCGGAGATCAAGCGAGAGTACGTACGTACGGACGTCGACGGGTCGAAACTCGAAACGTGAGGGGGAGATGCATGTACGGGCTGCATACATCGGATGATAGATCGACGTCGTCCTATGATTCATAAAAGGAAAATGATATGGATCCCCGGACGATGGGGGTTTTCATCGTCCTCCTCCTCCCAAATCGCTTGCTTCGTCTCCATCGTATCATATCGGAGGCTGACGAGAGAGCTACTAGCACGGATCCTTCGAAGTCGATAGATGATCAGTACGACACACGAGAAATCATGGTAGACTGACACCAGCTTCTCGATCTTGGACAGCCAAAAAGCAAAAGGTGCAGTCGCGTTTCCAAAAAATCAAGAGAGAGGAATCAAAATGTGCTTTGTGCGCGCGGAGATCAAGCGAGAGTACGTACGTACGGACGTCGACGGGTCGAAACTCGAAACGTGAGGGGGAGATGCATGTACGTGCTGCATACATCGGATGATGATAGATCGTCGTCGTCCTATGATTCATGAAATATGGTTGATTAATGATATATACCGGGAAGTCTAACAAGTGCTGAGCTCACGAACGGGACCGGGGACTCGGGAGATACACAAGGTCAATAAATAAAATCAGTTAGTACTAACATTAGTACGTAACCCTTTTATTTATATTACCGACCATGCATGCATCTCCCTCCCTTTGAGGGCGTCGTTTTTATATGACCGTACGAGTAGTAACGACACGGGGTATAGCTATCGGAGATGACGGCAAACTCCAGAGACTTCCTTGCCCGGCCATTGTATACGTCCTCCACGTCCTGATCACATTTTTAGACGTCGCGATCGTCCTTGCCAGCCACCGAGTAGAGTGAGCCGAGTCCGTGACACTCTGACGTGTGTGGTTCGGCGCGCACGACGGAGTAAAGTCCATTTTTAACCTTAAACTTATAGAGGTTAGCTAAAATAAACCTCGAACTTTCAATATATCCCGGAAGTTGGCACACCCAACTTATCCTTCTCCGGTTAGTTTTATCTTCAACCCCAGTTCCTCTTTCTAGCAACAACTTGTCTGTCTCCTACCTTCGTCGCCAGGGCCATTGGCCTATGCGCCTTTCCTCACCCTTGCCGACTGCGTGGCCGAACCAAAAGACTCCGCATCCAGCGTGGTCTGCCACTCTCCGCTCTTCCCCCATGGCCACGGTTGACCTCCATCGGCGCCGCCTCCTGCCGATGTAGTCCCTCCCACAACGCTACCCTCGATGTATTCGCATGTGCCACCAAAGACGGTGCCACCGCAGAGCCGAGGCAGCTGAACCACGCCGGCACAACGTGGTCACGGGTCTGGTCGCGAGCAATTGAATTTCTTAATATGCAGCACATAAGGTCTCATCAAATTTTAGTAGTCTGAGAATTGCAAAGCTGCGAGACACACCTGAGAATTGCAATGCGCGCAAGGAAGAGATGGACCTAGCAAAGATCGGTCCACCATCTAGAATGGGATCAATTCGATCTGTGAGATCTGGGAAGACACGAATGTGGCATATGGGCACTACTGTCAATGACAGTAGGCTGCAATCCCGGTCAGGATTATTGCTTTCCCGGTGCACCAAATATACCTAAGGTTGAGATTGGCCGGGATTAAGAAGTTTAGAGTGCTGACTGACTTCCGGGATTGAAAGTTAAGGGTTCGATTTAGCTGATCACTACAAGTTCAAGGTTTGTAATGGACTTTGCTCCGCGCGACGATACATGGCAGAGCCAACGTCGCTCGAGAAGGAGGATACAGGTCCGAGTCCGACGACAAAGGAAAAAGACGATGACTTGCGCGCGCAGCAGTTGGCGTTTCCCACGTTTCGTTTCGGCGCTCGATCTCCAGTTCAGATTGATCAGCGGATCATATCTCTGGCATGTGCATGCGGGGGTAGCCTCAGAACCGGACGTCCCTGCCGGCGTGGCAGATAACCACGATTATATTATTGCCGCTCACGATATGTGGGCACCACCGCGTGGCCGTGGCGCAGGAACGTATACCATAACGTGCCCGTACCGGCAATATACCGTTAAAGTGTACACACCGCCGGCATATAGACAAATTTGGATAGACATTTTCTTTTTTTTGGATAGATATTTACATTAATGGCTTATCTGGTCCTGCTTTTGCTTGTTTGCACGGGCAACTCATCCAGCTAGATAGCTAGATCGATCAGAGCAACACGCAAGCGCTGCGAGGACGGTAGAACGATAGATATGGATCGGCGGAATATATGCTAGCTGTCTCTTGGGATGGAAACTTTTCATCCTTGGGTCCTCAGCCGTTAGATGAGCGTGGATCAACGGTTTAGATTTTAATGTTCCGTCCATCTCGTTTTTGCTATATTTGCCCTGTTTTACCTATACATAGCAAAAAATGTTTCGTCCTAGAAAATAGAAAAACGGACCGGACTTGTCGAAGATTTCGTCGGCGATCTTGCTGGCGACGGTGTATCAAAAATGTTGTGTTAATGTAGCATATCCGATCTTGCTGGTAGACCTCACCGGAGACCGTGTAGCAAAAACTTTATAATATTATATCAAAACCTTAATATTCGTACCAGGGGAGCGAGCGCTTCAGTCTAGCTACGCCAATCTGGAATTCTTTCACACCTTTGAAGTGCAAGATCTTCTATTGGCTAGTGGTTAATTACAGACTTTTGACCTCGGACGGGAGAGCACACCATGGGCTTCAGGAGATGGCTAGCCCGTGCTTCTTTTGTCTGCAGGAGGAGAACAATGTGGATCATATATCCTCATGCTGTGTGTATGCCAAGCAAGTCTGGCTTGGGGTGCTATAGAAGGCTGATTTGCACGTGGAGAAGCCGCGAGGTAATAGGAAATTGGAGGACTGGTGGCTACAGAGTAGGGTCAGAGTTAGGGAGCGGGAGAGAAGGCTTTTTGACTCCTTGGTTATTGTGACTGCTTGGTTGCTATGGAAGCAACACAATGCACGTGTGGTCGGCAACATGAGAGACCAGTGCGATATAGTCAGGCTTATCGACAGAGCGCACGATGAGCTCCGACTCTAGAAGAGAGTGCGACACCCCATTCACGTGACTGTCGGAGCTGCCGGGGTTGCGGGAGGGAGTCACCATCTAGTAGGAGAGTAAGCCTTAGAGCAAGAACAATAGTATAGTCAACTGCTGACTATAAGGTAATGTCATGTCATCTATAGTCAACCAAGTAGCCAATATGTACAATAACAAGCTTGTACTACTTTTTTGATAATTGGTTGGTCCACCATTCACTCTGACAAAGTCACAGGAGACGCCTTTAGAAATGACTTCTTGCGTACTCTCCTTCTCTCTCTTCCAACTCAGCACAAATATACTATTTAATGTCTTATAGCCAGCTAATATCACCTTACTGTACTTGCTCTTAGGGGTGGGTGTGTGTAGGGAGTGAGTGTGGTGGTTTGGGTCAGGCCAATTGTGTGCAGCTGGTTCTGACTCTTCTTGTAACTTTGTTGTCGTCCTTCTATAAATATATGGCACGTTTTTCGCGTGCTGGCGAAAAAAAAAGAAATGGGGTCTATTTCTTTGCGAGAAAAAGACTGTACTATTCATTAATCATTGATGCGTACTTATTTACGAACGAGACACGTACTGAGGAGAAAAAATATACGGATTTGCTAGTTCTCATGCGCCTGAGAACTTCTTAAGTTTCGGTCGCCTTTCTCACCGTTTGATTTATCTCGTAATTCGTGCAAAATGAAAGTTACATATGAGTTGCAAGTCGGGTGTAACTAAAAATTTAATGAGTTGCAACTAGGTTATAACTGAGAACTAGTACAAATCTTATGAGTTGCAACTAGGTTGTAACTAAGAATTAGCCCAAATATTAGGATGACATCAGCGACTTAGACATAACTAGTTCTCGGACGCCTAAGATCTAGACACTCTCAAAAATATATAAACGGACCTTTGCGAAATGTTAAGCTCTCGAACGAGACCGGGGACTCCTGAGATCTAGACACTCCCAAAAAGACATGAACAAACCTTTGCGAAATGTTGAGCTCTCGAACGAGACCGGGACTCGGGGGATACACAAGGTCAATAAAAAATCAATTATTAACATTAGTACGTACTACTAGTTAGTAACTACTCGATCGCTTTGAGGACGTACATCGTTTTTATATGACTGCAGTAGTAAGTATACAACGACACGGGGTAGCTGTACGTCAAACTCCAGACTTCCTTGCCCATATACGTGCTCTATGTCATGTACGTCCTGATCAGATTAGACGACGTCGCGATCGCCCTTGCCAGCCACCGAGTAGCTAGAGCGAGTGAGGCGAGTCCGTGAAACGACTCTGACGTACGTGGTTCGGCGCGACGTCGCTGGGTACGGCTCTGGAAAGGAGGAGCTTTCCAGTCCATATAGTTGCACTTGCACCTTTCGTTTGGTGCGCTCGATCTCCACTTCAGATTCAGTGGATCAGATCACTCACATTGCATGGCAGATAGCCACGCCACTCACAAATCTACAGTTCAACTAATATAAGAGTATCTCTAACCCATCCATTCTAATCCATTCCCTTACCGTGGCCGCATCTCTTTATTTGCTCCTCTAACCAAAGTCACAAATAAGGTTAGAGAAGCAAATATGGGATACCGGCTCCTATAATCCCCCTCTCTCCCAAATTTACTTGGTCGCCAACTCGACTCCTAAATCCCTCCTCCCTCTCGCCTTGTCGCCGACCTCTCTAGCCCAAAACCGCCGGTGCCGGATTCTCCCCTCCCCGGCCGGAATGTCACCGGATCTCGGTTCCGCAGCCCTGTCCGACTTTCCCACCGAGGCGACGCCGCCGGAATCGACCCCCGTGATGGCCCCGATGCCGCGGAAATGGTTGGGCACCACCGGTGTGGCGCGGTCGACGGTAGCGGCAGCCAAGACGACCTACAAGGCCACAGAGACGACGGGGAAGCTCGGCCGGCCACCCCTTGCGCCGGTGCTAAGTGGGCCACGCCATGATAGCCCATTCGCAAGCGGCAGAGGTTAAGAAGAAGAGGAAGGCCGCAACGGCCTCAACATCCAAGCCGACGATGAAGGGCAGGCCCAAGCCGACCTCCAAGGCCACACCGTCGTCCTTCTCGCCGGCCACCGTCGGACCTCAATGAGCCCATGAGGTGGTCGATGAAATACCGGGCCTCGGCGACCTTGACCTCAACTTTAGCGCGCACGAGGAGGCCAAGAAGATGAGGCCACCGAGGAGGCCGAAGAAGGGTTGACCCAGGTGGGTAATAAGAAGAGCAAGGATTGATCGATTTAATGTATTTTGGATAATATTTATGCATGTTTGTAATATGGATACTTGACATATGTGGTGTGCTGATTTGAAAATTGCGATGATTTTTTTTTTACTCATCTAAGTTTTTGGGGATCGAATTCGGCGGCTGAAGTTTAGAGGAGCAAATATACCCCCTAAGTTTGTTGGATCCTTTTATTTCTCTAAAGAAAAGGGGATGTGTTAGAGATGCTCTAAGGAGGGGAAGACTACGTGGGTAAGGTGTAAGGTGGGATTCCACCAAAGTCTCAGTTCATTTTGCTTAAAATTAATATTAGATTGTAGCAAATAAACTAAAAGTAGGATTTTGGTGGGATCCAATCTTTTGACACTTCAACCACCTCCTTTAACCGCTTCCGCCCCCACGGCTACGCCGAGCTATGCTTCCATCTCCTCCAACCATTCGGCCGGCAACGCCGCCGATGCACCCATCCCCGTCGCACCGGACATGCCGGAGGAGGCTATCCCCGTCGACGGCTGATCGCTGTATCGTTTTACCTAGTTCTGTAATATATTTGTCGCCGAACTTGTTGGGCGTACTTCGGTTGAACACCTTTGCCGGAGATTTCACCGGCAGGAAAAAAAAATATTCAAATATATCGCTATTTTTGCTTTGCCTGGGAACTCGAGAACGCGATGAAACTTGGCCTGCATCGGAAGTTACGTCCGATGCTATTTATGTTGGATTTCTTCTTAGGGAACGCCCAAGAATGGAGATGCTGTTATGATTCATGAAACTGGGAATCTAACGGGTCTACATATTTCTTTGCGAAAAAAGATTGTACTACTCATTAATCATTGATAAGTAGTACCCATTAAACAAAGACAGGGGAGAAGAAAAAAGATATGGACGGACATAAACCCATCTCCTAGCTAGCCAAGTGCTGACACGGAGATGACGGCAAACTCGATCCAGAGACTTCCTTGCCCATATGTATATATACGTCCCGATCACATTAGACGTCGTGATCGCCCTTGCCAGCCACACCGTCACCGAGTAGAGTGAGGCGAGTCCGTGAAACTCTGACGTGGTTCGGAGGAGCGACGATACATGGCGGTGTCAACCTCAAAGGAGTTGGAGCTTTCCACTCGATCGATAGCTGCACGTACGTACGGGTCCAAAGCCAAGACAAAAACCGATGACGCACGTTGGCGTTTCCCACGTTTCGTTTCGGCGCTCTATCTCTATATATATCCCCAGTTCGAAAAATTGTGACAGAAAGACTCTCATTTCCCCCCTTCCCTTTCTCTCTCCTATACACAGTAGCTTGAGAGCTTCTTTCTCTGGGCCGGGCCGAGCCGAGGCCCTCCCTGGCGGCGCCGCCGCCGGGGAGTGGCTGAGGCGACGCTCTGGCTGTAGTAGTTTATGCAGTAGATGTAGGATTGTTAGCTGCTTGCTAGGTTTGGGCTTTATGCCTGGTAGTTGGAGAGGTGCTCTGAATCTCGTGCCGGATCGAGCTTCTAGGGTTCTTCTTCCTCTTCTTGTTGCTCTTCTTCCGGAGCTGCTAGAGTCGAAGGAACATCTTCTCCTGAATAAGTTAGAGGTCGTTGTCCATCCGGTGTGGTGTGTGGTCTTCGGTTTCTCTTGGCCCGTGGAGGCGCGAGGAGAGGTCCAGAGGTGTGGTGTGAGAGGCTCACTGGTTCTCTGGCCGTGGAGGCGAGGAGGAGATGTGGTGGAGCGCTTCCCTTCCATGGCAAGATGGTGGTCCGCTGCAGGTGATTTGGAGCTCGGCGTGCCCTCTTCTCCCCGCCGACATGGTGTTGGCGGACGAGTGGGTAGCGCGCCTCCCGATGTGGCTTGCATGGCGTTGGAATCTGCTCGTCTGCGGCTCCCAAGCGTCGGCAATGTGCCGCTATCCTTGGCCATGGCGTTGGCCTGCAGAGCCCGCTAGTTCGGCATCTTCTACCTCCTAAAAGGAGGATCTTCGTTCCAGTATGGAGACGGCTGCCCTCCAAGTGGTTTCGTCCCGAGGTGCTAGCGGTGGCCGGGGCTGGCCGTCAAAGTTCGTCGGCGGTGTGTTTGGACCTGATTGCTTTTCCATCTTTCTTTGTAGGGTGTTGTTTGTAAGAATGCAGGGTGGGCTTGTTATTTTCCTTTTCTCCAGGGACCCCCTTGTAATTGTATTTGTACACCCTCCGCCGTAATGAAGCAGATTCCAGGCCCTTCGGGGTCTTTATCGTTCAAAAAAAAAAGAAAAATTGTGACAGAAGATTACCGAGTCGATAATTAAAAGAGAAGTTAAAAAAATTGCGCATACATAGACGATCTAACTAGACGTGTCATATATGAATACGGCCGAGTAGTTAAAAAGATGGAACAAAGAAAATGTCGTCGTTTATGTAGTACGGTTTGGAAAATTACTACTATCTAAAAATAGTGTCAGAATTACCGTTTCGTAGATTCTAAAAAGAGAAACTAACAAATCAAAAACTAAACGACTTAGGCCCAGTTCTTTTGGCGGCTTAAAAAATAAGCCGTCCCCTTCCCAACTTCTCTCATAAATCACCGGCTTATTAGTTAGGGTTTTCAAATTAATTATCTTATACTCCCTTCGACCCATATTAATTGACTTAGATTTGTCAAATTTTGGATGAATCTAGACACTATTTCGTATATAGGTTCATCTAAAATTTGTAAAATCCAAGTCAATTAATATGGGCCGGAGGGAGTAACTAATTGACAAGTTTCGACTAATAAGCAATGTAGCTAAAACTATCTATAAAAAGCTACTGCCATTTTCGGCTATTAATTGAGAAGAAGTTTCGGCTATTCATTAGATTAAACCCGGCTAGTTAAAAAAAACCATTTGAATAAAATAGGGAAAATGCTGCTGCTATTGCTGCCATCATTACGACTCGCCTGCTTTGGAGGAGGACGTCATGGCTACTTTCCACTGCTGCCGCTGCCCGCCTGCTGACGCCGTCCCAGCGGACCAGGTGACCCGCTGCTGGATGCTTTCGCGGTGACAGTCGCGTGCCAGGTCGCGAGCCACCGCCTTGCCCGCCGCCTTCCTGCGTTCCTCTGTCGCCCGGTTCGCCAGGATCTTGTCCATCTCGACAGCCCAGTGGTCACTCGGCTCCTAGTCGGCAATATCATTCTTCCCGCCTCCTCCTCCAACTAATCCACCACCTCCTCCTCGTCGTCGTCCTCCTCCGCCACCTCCATCTAGTCTCCGTCAATAAGAGCCCACGCGGCCGCTGCCTCAGCAGCCATAGCCACACGCTCCTCCTCCGCCACTGAGTCGGCGACGTTTCGTCTTTGCGCCTTCGCGCTACATGCTTTGGCGGCGTGGCAGAGCTCGTGGATGGCGACCTTGGCGGCCTCCTTGGCCACCTCCTCCATCGTGGTCATGGCCGCCTCGTGGTGGATCTCACGAAGCGCCGCTGATGCAGCCTCCAAGGCCACCGCCTCCACCGCCTCCTTGGCGACGACGTGGTGTATGTCGCTCACCGCCCATTGGGCGGCCACCGTGGCCTCCGCCTCCACCACCCGCTGCAGCGCCAACTCGGCGACATGGCCTTCCTTCTCGAAGACCGCGCGCCGCGTGTCGGGCGCCAGAACGGGCTCAAGGTGGACCTCGTCGACCTCCATGTCCGGGTAGCGGGTGCGGCACATCTCCTGGATTGTCGTCCAGTTGGCGATCTTGCGGCGAGGCATGGCTGCTGGTGGCTGGCGCTTTTTCGGCTGCTGGTTTTCTCTTTCTTTGGGGCTTGTTGTCTCCGCCATGCCGATGGACGTCTGTTATAGACCGCGGAGAAGACGTGAAACCGCCTGGGATGCACGGGAACTTTTCTCGCCACGAGAAGTGAGACACGCGCGGAAAACAATGGCGGGAAACGTCGGTCATGAAGCCGCCGATGTCTTGATGGACGTCGCGTCACCATTGACGTCCCATCAGGAATGTGTCAAACGGTGACAGCGGAAGTGAGACGAAAGATGGATCGGATCGCTTGACGCTGACCCCAAAGTAACCGAAGTCTAATCTAAAAAGACAAAAACGAATCGTTTAAATCGAGCAGATGGGTCACCCCGGTAAAGATGCCCTAACATGAGCACGAGCATGTTGGAAATATAAGCAATAATCCATATGATTTAATCCGAATAATAAACTGACAAATCATGATCATACAAACAGTACTAAAACCGATTATGCAGATCAACAAAATAGATGAACATATTACATCTATAGGAGATAAACCTATCACATCTATACCAAACGCTAGAACACATAACTCTAGCATAATCCGAAAAAAGCTTGAGTATCACGCATAACGAGGTGAATAGCAGCAGCGGCCGCAGCAGCCGCCCATGTTGAGGTTGTCGAAGAGGTCGCTAACGTCCGGAAAGAAGTCGCCGTCGGAACTCGCCGGATGACGCCGTGGTTGCGGCGAGGCGAGGGTCAAGGCCATCGGAGGAAGCGCGAGCTTACTTTCGCACCTAGTAAGTGGTGCAACACTTCATCAGAGGCGTCCAACTTCCCCAAACCAAAGAATACGGTATTAAACTTTAAAGATCACTAAGATAGTATGGCATATATACAAATGGACCAAAGAGAATTTTAAAATTTATCTAAGGAGCCAACGAACCCAAAACTCATCAATTCCAACAGAGCATGCCTCAGAACCGGACGATTCCTGCCGGCGACGTCACATCGGTGTCGGCGTCGTCCTCCATCGCTCCGCCGGTTGCGTGTTGCTCCGCCGGTTGCGTGTCCGGTGACTCTCGCTCGCTATCGATCTCGTACGATAGACTGTCGTACATCAACTCATCATCTCTCTCCCCCTCGGACAAAAAGGAGACGCCAAAACGTGCAGCCGCTCGTCGCGTCCCCACGAAATTAACAAGGGAAGAAGAAGAAGAAGAAGAACCAAATGTGCTTTGTGATCCTGCTCGATCGACCGCGACGACATGGACGGATGGGATGATGGTGCACGAGATAGACGAACGAACGAACGAACGGTTACGATCCATCGCTGACAAGCGTACGTGTGGCCTTTACGTACGTACGTACGTACGGCCGGGTGGAGAGCGAGAGCACGTACGTCGACGAGTCCAAACGGGAGATGGCGGAGCATCGCGGTCGGGTCGACGACAGTACTGCTTAGTGTTCACCCATCACAGGCCACCATCCATCGCGCGCCGAAAGGGTCCGGTGTACCCCCGGTCCTTCCATGGCGCAGCACTACTACACAAAAAGACAAATCTAGGGTCTTAATCAATCTCGGATTTTTTCCCCTGTAGCCTAAAACAAAATGAGTTTTTTTTATTGGAATTTCGCACAAATATATGAACCATACCATGTACATATATTTCCGAGATTTTTTTTTAAAAGAAGAGCACTGGTGCTCCCATGTGCACAAAATCCGCACTCCTTAGGACATAACTACAACTTCAACCATTCTGATGATAGAGGAGCTGAGTGTGTAGCTATTTCTCGTCGCCTTCTTCCCTTTCCTAGCAATAACAGCGTCTCGATACTCACCGTCACTTTTCTGTCACCTCCACCCTCGCGATCGCTGACCATAGTAGTTGCGAACAATAGCCCGAGTCACACTTTTAGTGTAATGGTGTTTATGGAGCATGTATCGTGTAAATAAATACATGCATCGACTCGGGCTAAATCCACTAGGTGCAACATGTCCCTTAGTACAAGATAGAAAATGTGCACCATAAGTATGTTACTACATGTACTAATCATAAGTTACATTTTACATATGGGTGAATGTATGTGCGTTCTTCTCAGTGTTTGTGTCTGTAGCGTGTTTCTCAAAAACGAAAAATGAATCTTACTCTATTGAGTTTAGGAAAAAAAAGTTAGGGTAAAGCAGATGAATTGTGATCCATAGTCCACGCAAATCCAGGCCCGATACATGAGGCCATGAAAGAACGCTATGGGATCAGCCCACAGGTAAATCAGATGACAAGCACGGCCGGAATCAAGATCAGCCCAGAATAATAGACAGTACACACGCATTCCGGTTCGGCCCAAGAAAGCGCCGCACGCCGATACCAGAAACCCCACCGCCACTCTCTCCCCAGCCTCTGAACCGCTAGCCGTCGCCCCCGCCGCCGCTCCCGGCGCGCCGCCGCAGCCATGCTTCCCCTCGCCCGCGCGGCCCTGCGCAGACTAAGCCCGGCGGCTTCGTCCGAGGCAGCGTCAGATGGGCCCCTCCCTGTGCGCCTCCTCCTCCTCGCGCCGCTCTCATCCAAGTCGTCGGCGGCCGCGCCGCCCGAGTACCAGATGCCGTCGGTGACTTGGGGCGTCATCCAGGGGCGGAAGGAGCGCCTCGTATCCCGCGTGCTGGCGCTCGACTTCCTCCGCTCCGCCGGCGTCTCCGACCCGGCGGGCGAGCTCGAGGCCGTCGAGCTCCCCTCCTCCCTCGACGTGCTCCAGGAGCGCCTCGACTTCCTCCTCCGCCTCGGCCTCTCCACCGACGACCTCTCCGCCTACCCGTTCCTCCTCGCCTGCTCCCTCCGCAAGAACATCATCCCCGTCCTCTCCTACCTCGAGAAGCTCGGCGTCACGCGCGCGCGCCTCGCCGCCTTCGTGCGCGCCTACCCCGCCTGCCTCCACGCCTCCGTCGCCGTCGACCTGGCCCCTATCGTCAAGGCCCTCCGCGGCCTCGACGTCGACCGCCAGGACATCCCCCGCGTCCTCGAGCGGTACCCAGACGTCCTCGGACTCAAGCCCGACGGCACCATCAGCACCTCCGTCGCATACCTTGTTGGCATCGTCGGCGTCGCGCCGCGTGACATTGGTCCCATGGTAACGCACTATCCGTTCTTCCTGAGCATGCGTGTTGGCACCACGATCAAGCCATTCTGCGACTACATCACATCTCTCGGGCTGCCCATGAGGATTCTAGCGAGGATTATTGAGAAGCGGCCATACGTCCTTGGCTATGATCTTGAGGAGACGGTCAAACCAAATGTGGAAGCATTACTCAGCTTCGGCGTTCGGAAGGAGGTGCTGCCCCTTGTGATTGCGCAGTACCCATCTATTCTGGGGTTGCCTCTGAAAGTGAAGCTAGCGGCGCAGCAGTACTTCTTCAACTTGAAGCTCAAAATCGACCCTGATGGATTTGCACGTGCTGTCGAGAAGCTGCCACAGCTTGTGAGTTTGCATCAGAATGTGATACTGAAGCCCGTGGAGTTCCTGCGTGGTCGTGGAATTACCGACGAGGATGTTGGGCGGATGTTGGTCCGGTGCCCGCAGATTCTTTTGCTGCGCAATGAGCTGATGAAGAACAGTTTTTACTTCTTCAAGAGTGAGTTGAAGCGCCCAATAAGTGAACTATTGGAATTCCCAGAGTATTTTACATACAGCTTGGAGTCAAGGATCAAGCCTAGGTACATGAGGGTGGCAAGCAAGGGGATTAGATGTAGCTTGGATTGGTTTCTCAACTGCAGCGATCAGAGGTTTGAGGAAAGGATGCGAGGGGATTTTATTGAAGGGGATGCACCAGGACCTTCGTTTACAATGGGCGGGAAGCTTCAGATGCCTGGCAACCAGTTAGTGTCGGATGATGATAAGGAGGATAGTGATGACGAGGTGCTATATAGGCGGACAGTCATGCTCTAGTGAGTTTAACTTCTTCTTGCTGATTTCCTTGTATGGCTGTAGCACTCTAGCAGTCTGTGAGTTTGGAAAATTAAATAATGGTCATTATTGTTTCAGATTTGGTGGAAGATAATCTAAAGGTCTTTCCTGTTGTGTTTCCGCCAGCACCATATAAGCCAGTGAGTTCTAAACTTCTAATTAGCATGTTTTTTTTACATATCTAGCAGTATCTATTCCTCTGGTGTCAAGGTCAATTTATTCTAAAGTGAGAAAGGATATTTGCTGATACTATCAGTGCGAAAATAGTGGTTTGCTACAGCCATCTCATCTTGTATAATTTTTTGATCATAAATAGCCACAACAAATTTTAAGTAGTTCATTCTGCTGTGCAGAACCAAAAGTAGCAGAGTCACTGTTGCAGGATTAGATAACATGGGTTATTAATTGAGCTGTAGTCAGAAATATATAGGTAACAGTAAGCAGTTTTTTATACACGGTTATCAGAAATAAGGGAGACGGGATGGAATGGAATATCCAGTGTCATCACACTGAGGACATCTTGAAGACACTGAAGATCTTTATATCTAACTTTCCTGTGATAAGCAATTTTATGTTCTACTTGGTAGAAAATACTTACAATAGTAATAATTGTAAGAACTTTGTAATTTATGAGTTACTTCCTGAGTGTTGAAGTCGGTTGTTTATTTTGTTCATTACTCCAAACTTGTGTATCATCACTCAGTAGCACACTGGCATCTTTGTTTGTCTTCGTTTAGAATTGAAATCCCTAACTTTCCAACCATCCTCACATGCTAGATGAAAAGGCTTTGGCGTTTGATGGAGGGTTCCCCTGTCACCAGCCGTCAGCTAACGTGGTTGGGGTGCTGGCCTAAGCAACATTTCGCCAGAGGTACCCGGGCACATCCTCTGATCGTGCCCTGTGAAGGATGAAAGCGGGTATTCTGTA
This sequence comes from Avena longiglumis, assembly GCA_030063025.1. Classification (NCBI taxonomy): domain Eukaryota; kingdom Viridiplantae; phylum Streptophyta; class Magnoliopsida; order Poales; family Poaceae; genus Avena; species Avena longiglumis. The sequence goes on along the minus strand of CP125978.1, from coordinate 472,319,564 downwards.
CAGAATTTTAAACAGGGTGATCAAAGAATTGCTCAAATGATAACATAACGTACTTAGTGATGACAATCTTGTCCCTAACTGTTGTAGTAGTTGATTTTTGTTACTCTAGCCTCTAGAACAGAGTGTGGTCACACGATAGGTTCAGATTTTTGTAACATGTAGTACAATCTAGTATTTGTAACGTCGATGTTTGACAATAATGTAACATTGCTAGTGGACTAGCAGACGCCCGTCAACTGCATACATTGCTGTAAGCGTCAGTGTTCTTGTATTGTTGGTGTTTTGCGTTTTACTCCAGGTCTCAGTGCAGTTCCGTTCATGGCAGACCTTATTTTAAATCTGAAACAATGTCTCATGGGTAGCTAGGATGTTGAGTTATGTGACCATTTCTTTTGCAGTCTGCAACATTGCGTGTTACTTCTAAGCATTCCCTCTTTGAGCTGGACCGATCAATCATCAACTTGATTTTTGACCTGTCACTCAGCACGTTAATCAACTCAGTCACCAGATTGGTACCGAGAGATCACAGATAAGGATCACCGAAACCAGAGTCAACATATTAGGGCGGAAATAACATCAAAACCTCAAGCTAACTTTTCCTCTCAGGTAGTACCTACTCATGATAATCTCTGCTGGTGCACAAACCCAACAAAGGCTTCCTTGCATGGAATGTAGCGTGTCAATGAACACTTCGCTGTCTGACTCCGCACTAGGGAAGGGGTCATGAACTCTCCAAAAAACATTCACTCTGCCGGTGGGAACTATTGCCTTGAGAAAAATCGAGATTGCTAGGAGGACGATAGGTGATTCGCTTGAGCTTGAAGCGCCACGAGGGCATCTGCGTTGCACTTGACATCGAGTAGTATCAAGTCAATCCAAGTATTGTTGTTCCAAAGGTTTTCCGGAGGCCTCTCAATCCAAGGGTGTGATAAACGCCTAGGTTCCATGTGTGTTCACTTATGGCTTTTCCTATCTTCACTCTATGGCATATAAGAAGGTACATTTACTTGGGAGAATGTAGATTCTACTTGAGTGAGTTGGAAGAGAGGATACCCGCCCCCCTAGTTATATAGCCTCAGCGCTCGATCTCAGCCAGCTAGTTGTTTTTTTATTACTCATGTAGTACAACATATGACACACAATATAGTCTGTTATTTTTGTAACATGTACTTGTACGCTGTGTTGTTCGTAACTGAAATGGTCAAAGTAACATAACCTCTGCCCACCTGTATAACTTACTCCGTGGTAGCTTGGTAGGTGAGCACCGGTCTGCAACTCTAGGGATGGAGTTCCAAGACCGCCAATTCTCTCTTGAGCCAAAACTTTTTTTTCCATGCCCCTTGCTACTTCTAATTTGGAGATACCTTCTTTCTCTCCACTATCATCGTATCTTCTGCGGGCCAAAGCATGTCCGAGTTTGAGAAAAATACATTAACAAGCATCCATCGAACATCTTTCGAAGGTTTTCCTGAGACCTCTCAAACCATGGGCGTGACATACGAGCACCCTTCATGTTCTTCCATTTCTCTCGTTTCCTATCTTTACTCTATAGTACTGTACACAAGAAGGTACATTTACTTGGTAAATATGGATTCTAGGCTGAATTGGAAGAGATGATACCCTGCCTGCTGGTTATATAGGCTCGCCGCACTCCACCTGCTAGTTGATTTTTATTACTCCTGTACAACGTACGATGACATGGTAAGTTTTGATTTTGTAACATGTAGTTCTACTATATAACTATTTGTAACTCAAACGCTCAGCTTGCTCACTTACACAGTTTAACCACAAATTGAGAATGTAAGACATAGAGTAGGGGATCTTAATCTTTAACTCGGTGTTTGCCGTTTCCTGATGTATTACTACCAATCTGCTACAGGAGTGCGAGCTACTCATTTATGTGTTACTAGAATATAAGATGTTTTAGGTTTGTGATCTAGACTTATTTTAGTATGTATGGAGTGAACCTACATACTAAAAGAAGTCTAGAAAACATCTTATATTTTAAAACGGAGGAAGTACTACAAATCTGCTCTTGTAGTCCTTGTAATTGCCTTCCTAATCTGTGCTAATCGTGTCCAGTGCAAGAGCTTTGAATTTGGATTGCAAAAGTTCCAATGAAGATGACTCCAAACACAAACCCATTATGTTACTTTTGCTAATTCGAGATGCCAGCATATATTTCCTAAAAAAGTTGTTTTGTCCAGGTCCCACATCCAACTTCCGCACACCTCACATCCAATTACTACCTATAACCGGCCCTGCCCAACCCGCCTCCTGGGAGCATCCTGGCGTGCACACCATCGATGTCCGTTCGATCGTTCTAAAAAAGTGTACGGGCAAGTTGTTTTTTTTCCTGGCCGTTGGATGGAGCATATTGTTTTCTTACTTCGTGCGATCGTGGATGGGACGATGACAACTGGGTCCGTGCCACCTGCGGGGCCAGGCGATTGAGAGGGCAGGGCCTGCAAGTTTGTGTCGCGCTTTTGCCCTTATAGACGAATCCGCGTCTAGGCCTCTGTTGCGGTTTTCGTAGGCCGGTGGTAGACAACCCCCGTTTTACTCGTTCGTCTTTCCTTTCTCTCGCTGACAGTGGTCCCTTGTTTTTGTGGGGACCGGTTGTCGGTCCCTGATGGCGTTGTGTCTGCGCGGTGGGTGTACGCGCGATGGGGTTGGCAACGAGGACGGTGATGGACGTGGTAGGCCCCCTCGAGATACTTTCGTGGCCGGGCTGCTCTTTCTTTGCCTTTTCGTCCTTTTCTTCTGTGCCGCGAGACCCCTCCTCTCCTCTCTCTTGGGGGATCCCCTCTCTTGGTTCCTCCGTCTCCACCCCAGGAGATGCAAGTCTACATATACGAGTGTGTCCCCGTCTTATCAACAACCATCCATTTCCTCTATTTGCTTTTAGATTTGTGCAATTATTTTATAACTACCACCCTAAGCTGTTTCTATTTCTTGTCACCAAGTCCCTCTTTGTTTTACATAGTACGCCCCATTCTGTTCACAAGTATTCTCGAACTGAATTAATACAGTACCGATTACTCAAACTGAAACCGTTCTATTTATAGTACATGTTAGAAATTATTAGTACAAACAAAGCGCTTTTTTCAACCATATACGACATGAGATCTGGAGCATTTATTTATGATTTACTCACTTGGGCAGAAATCATGCGTGGTTTGTAAACCACGCGGAGGAGAAAAAAGATGGAAGGAAGCAAATAAAATGGAAAGATTCGGAGTTTTCTTGGTCTCTGACTGCTCCTCCGATGGACAGATCCATGTCCTTATCATCTTCCTCCTCCGACTGCTCCTCCGATGGACAGATCCGGTCGCATCGTGGGGCAGAGGAGGTCGCCGGCCCATCGCCGTCCATGGGAGGAAGCCCCGTGGCCACCACGCGTCCACGCCTCAACCTGGAAGTTGGAGGCGACCTCGCCATGCTCGATGGAGGTGGGGGTGGTGGATACGGGGAGGTGGAGGGAGAGAGAACGAGACGGGGTGCGAGACGAGAAGTCGAGAACAAGATGCACATGTCCACCTTCGGTCTATAGGGGCACGATTATGTACTATGTCTAGGTTAAACTTGCAAATTTCACCGGCACGAATCGGGAAACGCTGCTGGCTGTTGGATAAGCCCGGGACACTCACGAGTATGTGGAATCGCTGCGTTCCTCCACCCCTCGATCTCCAGAAGCCGGTTTGGCGTCGTGGACTGGCCGTACTTTGACAGGAAGCCTGGGAGACCAAGACGAGCGGCATGTTGCTGGCGGGTGTGCGGAGATGGAGGTGGCGCCATGGAGGTTACAGGACGACCCCCAAAATTTTCCCAAACATCGCCTCTTCTCCTTCCCCAAATAAGCTCATAAGTTGTCGTAATAAAGTTAACAAAATTAGAACTGGGTATAGGACGGAATATTATTGTGATTGATGTACATATCAGAAAATTTAAAATTTACATCTATATAAATATGTATCTAGTATGTGTGTGTCTAGCTCTCATCTGACCGAGTTCTCAGCCAGGTGAAGTCCGCACACGACCTACCTAACATGAACAAAAAATTGGTACACGAACTTTTTTTATACTACATGAACAATTTTTTGCCACTCTCAACCCACTTGCAACTCGAAAAAACTACATGAACATTTTTTGTACTACATAAACATTTTTTGTACTGTCCAGACATTTTTTTTTGTCAATTGCAACCTGCTTGCAACTGAAAAAACTCAATTGCAACCCACTTACAACTCATAGGGGCACACGAATCACGATGCTATCTTAGGGATACAAAGGTGACCGAGCACTAACTAATTCTCAGTGAGATGAGAGCTAGCAAAACTGATCTAGTATTTACATGCATGATTTCTTCCATAACTTTTTTCATTAAAAAAAATGATTTTATGCTCCATAAAAGTTTGCTACAATTTGAGCTCATGCCAACATTGGTTCTACAAATTCCCCCTAATGGCCTAAGAGATGAGACATATGCACATCTCAATCGACAGTTATCCAATCCTCTGGCCAGCCACTCGTGGAACACAATGTTGTGTTGTCAATGTGATTGTACATGTTCTCGATAAGAAAACTTTATTAAACACAAAAGTTGTATACAATTTATAGAAATTTACTCATGGCCTCTATATTAGGATGCATACCGCTAGAAAACAAAAGAAGACACATTACAAGAAACATTGAGAGATCTAGAGCAGCTAGGTTGGTGGAGGGCTTATCAGTAGATTAATTATGCCAACATCTGTAGGGATAAAAATACCCCTCACCGTCCCCTCGAAATGCGTATGGACCTCAGAAGCGGGTCTCTATTATTCTTTTTCTCTGAAGCATACTTACAACTAAGAATACGAGCTACACCACCTAGCGATCTAGCTGCGGCCGGGTGCTCACGTCGAACGCCGGCCGTACGTCGCCTCCGTCCTTACCGTGGCCGGCCCTCCTTGATCAAGCCAACCTGGAGAGCGCATCCTTCAAAAACCAGTCCATTGAGAGCCGGTAGGACATCTCCCGGATGGTCATGCACGGTGGACATGGTTACCAGCCCGATACCCTGCGAGCGCTTGGTCTTCTTGTAGCAGACTATCTCGGCGTGGGACACTCTGATGCCATGCTTGCTGAACAAGTGTCGCAGCTGAGTGCTGTTTGCGCTCAGAGGCAGGTTGCGGACCAGCACCCTGAACCAAGGGCTGTAACGCCTCTCTATGCGGCCGATCATGCCATGGTAGGCTGGAGCAGCAGCCGTAGCTGGACACCTGTTCATTAATGGCGCTATGGTAGGCTGGGGGATCAGCCACGTGCACGCCTCGGCGTCGCATCCTTCGGCCAGCCACTCCACGAGCTCCGTCGTGCCGCCGACGAGGTTGTGCCGGAACACGCCACACCGCGGCGGGTGGATGCTGCTGCTGCTGCCCTTGTCGTCCTCGTACACGAAGTAGGCGAACCCACCGGCGGCGGTCATGCCCAGCCGCGACGCGTCCACCGCCAAACTGTTGGGCCACCCCAGGAACAGCACGCGGTCGGCTAGGCTTGCGCCTTTCTTCGACACCCATCGTCGTCGCCGGTTCCTGCTCGTAGTAGCCTCCTCCTCGAGCGCGTGAACACGCACCGAGAGCGCGCGGACCAGGCCGCGGACGCCCTTCTTGTAATTTTGTGGGTAGTCCGCGGCGATGTGCACCGACGCCCATAGCAGCTCGCCGCGGGACTGGATCACGTGGGTGTACTCGTACAAGATGCCGTCGTGGTCGTCGAGTGGCATCGACGGCGGCGAGACGACCATAGCGTCTTCGTCGCTGCCCGTCGTCGTCGTCGTGGCCACGACATGCCAGCGGCTGCGCTCGACGGTGACGACGATCTTGCCGCCGTGGTACGCCGCGCAGAACTCCGCGTAGTAGAGCCCCGGGAGGTCGAGGGTCCTATCGACGACCGTCCAGACGTCGTCGCCGGGACGTAGGAGGGCGGCCCTGAACTTCGTCTCGCTCTCGTTGTCGCTGTCGTGTTTGCTGTACAGGAGGACGGTGCCGTCCTCGTAGATGGTGCCGCTGGGATTATCCTCCTCCTCCCACTGCTTGTCGAGGAAGAGAGGAGGCAGGTAGGCCAGGGCTGCTCCGGTGGCAGCGTCGTGGAGGGCTGGGCCGTAGGGGGAATTATTAGCGTTCAAGTAGCAGACAGCGGTGCCGTCGGTGCTGGACACCCAGTGCCTCCCGCCGGTTGTGCCGCCGGGTCGTAATGGCGGAAGCGGAGGCGCGAGGTAGCCGGTCTTGGAGAAGACGCATCTCAAGTTGAGCGATTCGTCGTCCTCCTTATTATTGGGCGTGACCAGCCAGGGCAGGAACTGATCGGTCGTCTTCTTGGACGTTGGTTCCTGCGAGCCCCGCCATAGCCTGCACACGGCGTGGAAGCGGACGAAGTCGCTGGCGTCGTGAAGAAGGCCGGAGATCTTGTGGAGAAGCTCCGGCAGGAGGTCTGGCCACCGCGTCCGGTGCATGGCGGCGCTCGATCGCAGGATCGAGATCGAGGTGGAAAAGAATCGACCAAGTCAGTTATTATGTTATTAGCTCCAGTACGTATCTGTACCAAACTCGATATCGCCTCAAATCTTAGATCGACCAAAGCGCGCATAGTCATAGCTACGCAACGATTTTGTGTTCTGCGCGCTGCCATGTATATACACTACACGAAAAGGCACCGACAGCTATATTCTACGCCGTCGGTGTAGAGGCGCGAGCCCGGGCGGGCCAACAAATGGGCCGTGGGCCTAGAAAAGCCATCGGCGTGGAGGCAGGCGGGTCATCGACGAAATCAGGCTGTCGACATAGCCAGTAGTGGGTCGACGCCCTTGTCGGTGTACTTTAGCCGTCGGCATAACATCGCCTCGCGTGGGCCCAATTGCCTAGCCAGTGACGGCGCGGCAACAGCGTCTTCACTACGGGAAAAAGAGATTCTGTTGGGTGTTTTTGTTTTTGCCGAGTGTTTATGATTCGGATACTCGGCAAACAACTCTTTGCCGTGTATCACGGGTTCGACACCCAGCAAACATGTCATTCACGGCAAAGTTGCTACTTTGCCGAGTGTCTTAAGGAAAACACTCGGCAAAAGGGTACATACACGGTAAAATCCCAAAAAACACTCGGTAAAAATGGGATACACGGCAAACCGCTATGCCATGTGTCCTATCTGCTCCCATCTGACGGTTCAACTGACGGCGTCAGGCCTTTGTTGTGTATGTCAAAGCTTTGGTGTGTGTCCAACGTAAAACACTCGGCAAAGAGGTTCTTTGCCCTGTATCTTAATTTTTACCGAGTGTATTGTCTGATACACAATTAAATTAGCACGAAATCTATAGTTCTTAGCCCACTCATTGCGGGGCTTTCCCTTGCGGAAACGTCGGCATATCCGTGATGAAGTGATATGTTTTGAACACGAAAATAATTTTTACAAAAAATCAGGACTGAGATTTAGGGTATTTGTAGTTAAAATTTCACCCGCTTCCAAAAGAATCGGCACAAAACCATGTAAAATACCAGAAATTCACGAAAAGCTTTTAAAGTGTGATACAGGGTGAATCATACATTGTAATAGGTTTACTATTTTTTGGCAACATTGTTTACAATTTAAAGATGCACATGTTTGCATAATATGGTCATATTATCACAAACTATGGCGCTATTCTAGCCATAATATTGGTCATTTGGCCTGAAAGCCAAGAAACCTCGAACATGATAACTTATTTCTAACAAAAGTTTTTAAAGATATTTATAATATTCTAAGTTCGATATTTTTCTTGCAACTATGTCACATAATATGACTCCATACGAAGGTTTTACATTGTTCGGATCGTTTTTGAATTTCTTATGTCCGTCCCAAACTATGGTAAAAACACATGCTCATGATCATGTCTGCTAGTGGCTCGCGCTCTCGTGGGGACCTTCCCCGTGCTATTTCTCGCAAGAAGGATCTTGCCCGGTTCTTCAACAACTTATGGGATATGTGTCGCTCCTCCTATGATGTTGCCCACCGCAATTTGGAGCTCAGTTAGGAGAACATGAGGCAACATAATGCCTTCTTGGCAGAGCGTGGTCGACCAGTGCCAGATTTGGGCAATGATCTTGCTCATGTTCCTTATGTCAACTGTGAGAAGCCCCCGCTAGATGAGGACATGTTTAGGGGTTTTGATCCATCTATGTTCCCCGGGTTTGCCACTTCCAGCTCCTCTCAGCGCCGTGCTAAAACTACAGGGGATGACGATGATGGTGAGGGCGAGGACGAAGAGGAGGGTGACGATGAAGAAGAGGAGGAAGAAGCCTATGATGATGACGATGAGGAAAACTTCGGTGGCTAGATCAGTCTCTCCGCTCGTTTCTTCCTTTTTGGTCTCGATGCCAAAGGGGGAGAAAGAGTAGAGTCGCTTCTTTCATGATTTGCCTCTTGCACAAGCCCTACTTTGCTCGTTTGTCTCTCATGGGCTTGTGCTTTTATTTGCTCTTTCGAACCATTTGTGTGTGTGTGTGTTTGGACAACCTTGCAGTTCTCTTATTGTACATGAATTTCCTATCACTATGTACTTGCTATTATGTGCTAGATCTAATCGTATCATAATATCCTTTTTTGACTCTAGCTCGGTTCGTCATCATTAACCAAAAAGGGGGAGATTGAAAGGGAAAATAGCCCTTATCTAGTATTTTGGTTAACTATGACATCGGAGCTAGAGGATGGACTAATGTTTCTATTAGTTCTCTACAGGTGAGAATCCGCAGGTTGTTGGTGATAGGTGATGGGTGACCCCCCCCATTCGTTTCTTTATGGAGAGCCGGTGTCATTGTTTATTATTCTCTCTTATTTACTCTTGAGTCAAATAGGAAACACCGCACTATTAAGATGGGTAATCCCGATGTGCTCTTTGGGGATGTTCTACACCATATAAGCCTCTCATCATCCACCCACACACACCCGTTCGAAGAAAGAGAGAAATCATCCTTGAAAAATGAGTCTAATGAGGTTACTACGAAATCGGCAAAAGCGTCGGCGGCGCCGGTGCTGTCGCCGAAATTTCCGGTCGCCACCGGAAATTCCTGGTGCACACCGATATGGATTACAGAATAGATTTTCGGTTGTTCGCCGGGAATTCCGGTCGCCTCCGAAAATTCTGGTGTGGGATCCGGTCGACCGGAGTTGTCGCCGGAAATTCCGGCGAGCAACTAGGTCCGACCGGACTTATTGCCGATTCTGTCGTAGGAACCCCAAACGGCTCTTTTTCCCCTCACACTATATATACCCCTTTCTTCTCTACTGTGAGGTTAGTCATTTGAGCTAACATTTCATTTCTTGAAGCTCTCTCTCTCTCTCTCTCCTCCATTGTTGAAACACAAAAGCTTGAGGATCTCCCATTCTACCCAACCAAATCCAAATCCCTTCGGTAGAAAGGAAAAGGAGGCCCCGATCTATGTTTCCACCAAGCCAAATTTCATTTCCCCTTGAGTTCATCGAGTTAGCTTGTTACTCTTGGGTTTGTGGGAAACCCTAGGTGGCTAGGGTCGCCCGGAGGAATTCGGCTTGTGATTTGCTCCGTGGAAAGTTTGTGAGGGTTTGGAGACTACCTTAAAGTCTACCACGAGTAAGTGAGCTATTCCTTCGTGGGATAGGCTCGGAGAAGAAGGTGAGCCTTTGTGGGCGTGAGGAATCCTTCGTGGAACCTCACACCTCTCCAACGTGACGTAGCCCCTTTCCAAAGGTGGTGAACATGGGAATACATCTTCGTGTCCGCGTGCTTCGGTTATTCTCGATCTCTTACTTGTGCTGTTTACCTTGTGATAGCCTTCGAGCTTGAAGTATCTTGTACATCATCTAGGTTGCCTCACCTAGTTTGCATTTAGGCTCACTTATATTCCGCAAAGCCTAAAACTTGCAAAAGATTATAAAGAATTTTATAGAAACCTATTCCCCCCATCTAGGTTAACCATCTTACACTTTCAGGTACCATTTTGAAGCTTTCATTCGGTGGTTGCCACACAAAACATCCTTTTTTGCATCCGGAAAATATAAAATGACCTCTTTATGCGACAAAAAGGAAAAACTTTCTTCTACAACATTTTTCGTCATCCTAAGATGCACATACATGCATATTATGGACACTTAATCACAAATTACTATGTCGCGATTCTCCGCATAACATTGGTTGTTTGGTCTAAAAGTCATGAAACCTCGAACATGATAGGTCATTTTTGAGAAGGTTTTTTGAGATATTTGCAATATACCAAGTTTATTATTTTTCCTTGCAACTATGTCACATAATATGTCACCACGCGAAGGTTTTACATTGTTTGGATCGATTTTGAATTTTTTATGCCTGTTTCAAAATCAGATCAAAATGTTTGCCGAGTGTTTTTTTAATATACAGGGCAAAGTATATTTTGCTGAGTGTATAAACACTAGGCAAAGCCACAAGGATACCGTGTCTATTTTTACAAAACACTCGGCAAAGACCACCACGTTCTCATTGGCCAAAACTGAATCCCACGGATCGATGACATGGCAAGCAATCAGCCACACATCTGTCTATCTCTTGCATCGTAGCCACACATATCCCTGTCACAAACAAACACAACCTCCTCACTCACGCCACATACAGCCACGCACATCCACACCCTTTATATGTTCGATCTTCTCTCTCACACACAAGAAGCTACACATCCAAGCAGTATGCGGGCTCAGCTAGCAGCAGCATGCCGGCGTAGTGCTTGAGCACGCCAAGTTCACGCGTGCGTCGTCCATGCTGATGTTGCATACCTTGGCTGAAGGACGGCGGCGGCCATAGCCACGGTACTTGCTCCAGCGACGTGCTCTCCATTGACTCCGCCGCCTCCAGCCGAGCCCGCCCTACCTCCTTGCGCCCAGCACGTCCTGAACTTCCCAAGTGTGGCTCCATGGAGCAGCCGGCGCATGTAGCATCAATGGAAAAGGTGTCCTTCACCACCAAGGCGAACATCTACAACAACGATGCAATTGGACTTCACGGAGGCAACACGACCACAGCTCTACCGACTGTCACCTCCGGCATCGAACCAATAGCACGCGCAGGCAGTAGGGTTGTGGCAGCATGCGCCGCGGCCGACTCGCCGGCGGTATCTTTTTTTTAATCATGTTAAAACGTTTTGCCGTGTATGACTTCAAAACATACTCGGTAAAGTTTCGGAGGCGACATGGCTGACCATTGAGCTTTGATGTGTGTCCTAATTTGATACTCGGCGAAACGGCGCAACGTGGTATCATGAGATTCGTTGGAATTTTGCCGTGTATCTAACTAAGACACACGTTAAAGACTTGATGCCGTCCATGGCCGCGTGCACCGTCAGTCACGTATTCGCTGAGTATCCCGTCTTAGATACTCGGCAAAGTGTTTGCCGAGTATCCGGGTTTCATACACTCGGTAAACTCGTCTTTACCGGCGAGGTATTTGCTGTGTGTTCTTTGCCGAGTGTAAATACACAACAAAATTTTGCCGAGTGTTTTTTGGGCTTTGCCGTGTATTTTTAATACTCAGCAAAATTTCGTTTTCCCGTAGTGCTTGGCCGTCGGCATAGCTATTTAATATTATTCCCACAATAAACCTAGAGAAAATCATAACTAAATCATTATAAATCAAAACAATATATATAATATATCAAAATTTGTAGAAAAATAAGATCTATCTATCTAAATTCAAATATTACATATTTTTGTTGAATAAAACAAACTTATAAAGAAATCTAGGGGTAAACCTGCAGGGCCCTCGGATTAGGGTTTCACCGGAAAAGGACCGTTCGAGCGCCGGGATGACACGAGAACACGCGTGTGGCCCTAGCATACATGCACAAGTGTGGTGGATTACTCGTAGATGGAAAAATTATCTCCCGGGTGTGACCGTCTACGACGTATGCGATAACACTTAGAGAGGTGTGCTAAACCGGCGGGAGAAAACTTCCACTGCGGGTCAAACGGAGGAAAACAGGCGGAACCTTGGGTATACCCTTAGTTTTTCATGTAGCTATGACCTAAGCAAACCTAGCCTGAGTAGGCGTCGAGGGAGGAGAGTCTCTCGCATCCTGCAGTGGAGTCGATGATTTGATCGATCCGTGGTAGAGGAAAGTGATCCTTTGGACAGTGTTTGTTTAGCGACGTGAAGTCCACGCACATCCGTAGAATGTTCGTGTCCTTCTTAAGGACCAGCACGCGGTTAGCTACTCAGGGTGCTTTCCTTTATCCAATGTCCATTTTCTTAATCACTCGCATCTTTAGTTAAGAGTCTTTCGTTCTATAGTAAATATTATATAACTTTGAGATACCAAGTGCATGTTAATGACACTGATTAATGAATATTGGCACAATTTAGTACAGTGCATTTCTGAGTACTTAACATGATAGTGCAAAATATAAAAATGTTTTTTGTTGATTTGTACATCAAGCACCGAACTGCATAACCCTGAAAGCTATGCAAGGGTAGACTTAGCATCGGCAAACCAATATAGGGTAAGCTATGCATAACCCTGAACTACATAACCCAGTATTTTTGGGCTTGGAAGAATGCCTGTAGAGTCCGAAAGAATACATGACTCAAGCTCTATGGATATGTTCTCGAGACAGTTCGTGCTCGGGAGCCAAAACATTTTTTCACGCATCCTGCTACTTCTAACGTGGAAATTCTCTGTTCCTCTTCGCTGGTAGGCATAGAATCAACAATGTCTACTCTGGTATGCCGAAAATTAGCATGTTCGGGTTTTAGAAAAAGAAGAACCAAATTCAATACTAGTTTCGAAGGATTTCCCGAGGCCTCTCAATCCAAGCTGTGATATACGAGCGCCTTTGTGTGATTTCATTTGTCTCCTTTTCTATCTTTACTCTATAGCACACAAGAAGGTACATTCACTTGGGTGGATATAGACACTAGGGTAAGTTGTAAGAGGGGATACCCTGTCTGCTTATATAGCCTCGTGGTGCTCCACCATCTAGTTGTTCTGTGGTGTTTTGTTCGGGAGGCACTGGGACCTATGTGGCAGGCGCGGGAGCTCGGAGAGTTCCTGCAGACCTAGGCAAACAGGGCCGGAGGGGGTCGCCGTCTCTTCTGGCTCGTGTTTGCAGCCATTACCCGGACTTTGTGGAATATTAGAAACAAGATGGTGATTGCGAATTTTATCCTTCCCGTGTGTCTGACTCAATTTTTTACTACTTGTCTTCCTCTAGCAGTGGTCTCCGTTCGTGAGACAGCGTGACCGGACATCCCTTGACGACACTCTCCGAGCCCTGAGGACGGCGGCGATCCCCTTCCCGGCTCCGGTAGCTTCATGATATTGGCGGCCTGAGTGTTGTTCTTTGTTTTTCTTCTTGGGCTGCATTGTGTTGTGGCCCCAGCAGATGCTCGAATCTTTTTCTTTATTTTTTGGCTTCGGCCAATACGTTGGCATGTTGAGCCTAGTGACAGCGTGACCGGGCGTCCCTTAAAAACTAAATCGGTCATACAACTTGTAACCACGTGCACCTGTGGTCACAAAAACGGTCAGCCTAGTGGTTTTTTAAAAACCGGACATACATGGGCCCATTTGTGCACCCCACCTATGACCACATTATTTACCCTTTCGTTACCGCTTGATTATGCCACCACATTATTTATCCCTAATTTTTGAAATAAAACCTTTATAGTATGCAGGCCCATTAGTAAGTAAAGGAAGGAGTAATTTACAATAAAATTAAGCTGAGGTGGGAATCAAACAAGGGATCAATCTATGGGCGTTGAGCACCCACGCCAGCCAGTAGAGCACAAATCATATATATTGTTTTTATTGAGGACATTATGATTAACATACAACGCGACTCTGTCATTATAGCTTTTGTTTTCTATCCTATATTGTATCTAGAAATTTAGCTCAGAATTTCTGACGATGACCTTAGGCCAACAACTGCGCATTGTTTCGTATTCTTTACTTAATGTACGTGTATCTGATTTTTTAATAAATTTCTTAATGCAAGACACCGTGAGTCAAAAGTTTGGGTTAAGCTTGACCTATCATATAGTAAAATGACATTTTATAACTCCTGTAACATAGACAAGTAATTGTTCTCGCCGTAGTGGCTTCGCGTGGGAGCTTCGTCTACCATTACAAGGTCTTGTGATCGAATCTCTGGATCTACATGTATACTTATAATTTTAATTACTTCCTCCTCCACTGACAGGTGGGGTCCACTGGAAGATGGGCAAGATGCTGTAACAAACAAGAAACTTGGGGTGTTTTCTGCAAAAAATACTGGCTACCAGGACCATCACGTGCAACGCAATCAGTTTAAAAAAAACCCGGTCGGCTTACCGTTTTGTGACCATGGGTGCACGCAATTACAAGTTGTGTGACCGGTTAGTTTAGTTCGTAAGATGTGTGACCGGTTAGTTTAGTTCGTAAGATGTGTGACTTAAATGCACATGCGAAATAAGTTTAGTGACCTCGAATGTCATTTACCCTGGCATGTTCTTACTATATTCCTGGATTTAATTTTATTTATAAAGCGGGGCGAAAGCCTGTTCAAGTTATTTTGTATTACTCTACTAGTAAAAGGTATGAGCACGCGGTAGGTTATAATCTTGCAACATGCAGTTGTACTATGTACCGTATGTAACTCAAATGCTCAGTGTGATCTTTGCCCACTTGTAGAGCTTACCCTACTGCCTGTAAGCATTAGTCACATCATCGTGTTCTCATTTTCTTCTGTCTGAGCTAAAGCCATTAATTAGATCACTTAATTCATTGAACGACCACTCAGCAGGTCCATCAAGTCAGCAGATTAGCCCTGCTATCACATACTTTCTCTGTTCCAAAATATAAGATATTTTAAATTTGTGAAACAAATATATCTAGACATCTTTTAATGTACAGGTTTAGAGTGAGCCACACACTAAAATACATCTAGATGCATTCGTTTCACAAAAGCTAAAACATCTTATATTATGAAACAGAGAAAGTATATATCAAGATCATCCAACCGAGCCATCGGGTTAGAGACTTAGAGCTAGATCACATCAAAAGAATCATGCTGATTAAGGCCGATCAGATCTTTAGTCTATAGACTTAATTATCCTCTTGCGTACCAAAGAAACCAACAAACAAAAAACACAAATCTTTCATATGATTTTTACCATTTTCCGATTAGCGTCGTCCTCGTCCCCTGTCTCAGTGAATGCCGTCGTTTTCTTGCTTCGGATCTCCATTTGCCCAGAATGCATGCATTTGTTGCTTCATCAAAGCTGGGCTAGGCATAATCCATAGATTATCAGCCTTAAGAATCTGTTTGGATGACATAAATTTTACAAACTGTTTTGCTTTTATTTGATTCCTTGATTTTTATTTAATCATCTATGTTACTAAGGACATCTCAAGTCAATCCCTCAAATTTAGAGGAGTAAAACGACTGAGTATCCTTTAGAGGAGTATATTTGCTCATCTAAAAGAAAGCGGTTCCTAACAAACACCTAAACATAACTTCTTAAAGACAAATTCATATAAATTTGAAGACAAATTCATACAAATTTTATTCAATCTAGTACATGAAACTATATTTAAACTACGAGGTTCAACTAAACCTAAATGAAAATTCATCGTCGAAGGATCTTTGGAAGTACTCATCTAGCATTGCTTTCATATAATCATCGATGTCGGAGATGATGTCAATGACCGTCGCACCAGATGAACGACCACTCAGCTGGTTCATCAAGTCACCAGATTAGCCCTGCTATCGCATACTTCCTCTGTTCCAAAATATAAGATATTTTAGCTTTTGTGAAACAAATGTATCTAGACATCTTTCAGTGTATAGGTTTAGAGTGAACCACACACTAAAATACATCTAGACGTATTCGTTTCACAAAAGCTAAAATATCTTATATTATGAAACAGAGGAGGTATATAGCAAGATCATCCAACCGAGCCATCGGGTTAGAGACTTAGAGCTAGATCACATCAAAAGCATCGTGCTGATTAAGGCCGATCAGATCTTCAGTCTACAGACCTAATTATCCTCTTGCGTACTAAAGCAACCAACAAACAAAAAACACAAATCTTTCATATGTTTTTACCATTTTCCGATTAGCGTCGTCCTTGTCCCCTGTCTTAGTGTCTGTCGTCATTTTCTTGCTTCAGATCTCCATTTGCCCAGAATGCGTGCATTTGTTCCTTCATCAAAGCTGGGCTGAGCATGGATCAATAGATTATCAGCCTTAAGGTTCTGTTTGAATGACTGAAATTTTACGAACTATTTTGCCTTCATTTGACTCCTCGATTTTTATTTAATCATGTATGTTACTGAGGACATCTCAAGCCGATCCCTCAAATTTAGAGGAGTATAACGACCGAGTATCCTTTAGAGGAGTATATTTGCTCATCTAAAAGAAAGCGGTTCCTAACAAACACCTAAACATAACTCCTTAAATACAAATTCATATAAATTTGAAGACAAATTCATACGAATTTGATTCAATCTAGTACATGAAACTATATTTAAACTACGAGGATCAACTAAACTACTACCAAAACTAAAATCCTCCCAATTTCAGAAAAAACCTAAATGAAAATTCATCGTCGAAGGATCTTGGGAAGTACTCATCTAGCGTTGCTTTCATATAATCATCGGTGTCGGAGCTGATGTCAATCACCGTCGCACCAGACGGCCTGGTTCCGGTGGTGCTCCCCCTCATGGCATACTCCTAGAACACCTGGCGCTCCTTCTCGACGAGTTCCAGCTTCTCGCACCTCACAATTTTTAGTGTAGGAATACCTTGTTTCCCTACGCTATCTGGTCCATAATCAACTCCAGCCACTTCTGCCGGCTGAAACTTAGCATGTTCGAGTTTTAGAAAAGAACACATTAACTAGTTTTAATACCACCAGTTTTGAAGGTTTTCTGGAGGCTCTTAGTCCGAGGGTTTATATACAAACATCTCCAATGTGCGTTTATTTCTCTCCTTTCCTATCTTAAGTTCTTTACTCTATAGCACTTAAGCGAGTACATTTTCTTGTGTGAAAATACATACTGGAGTGAGTGAGCTAGAAGTGTCACTGCAAAAATCCATGCTCTTGTAGTTGTACTTGTACTTGTATGCTGCACCCATTAAACCATATGTATCACTATTGCCTCCTGTGGTAACAATGGAAATGCATGGCAGGGCAAGCTGTTGCTGGAGGCAAGAAGTCGTTGCCAGTCTCCAAGTTCGAGCTTTTCTAATTACGGCAGTCGGAGATAGATGTATCCCAACCTCTATTGCTCTCGCGTAAAGACTTTTTTTTACGCGACAGGAAAAAGTGACTACGAATACGAATACCCCTTTTTGTTTAAGCAAGAAGAGAAAGAAAAGGCACGTAACATGTTTGTTACAACTAGTTTCTAAGGCTTCCCGGAGGCCTCACAGTCCAAGAGTGTGATATAGGAGCGGCTTACGTGTGCCTTCATTTCTATCTATTCCTATCTTTACTCCATAGAACATAAGAATGTTACATTTACTTGGGTGAATACAAATACTAGGGTGAGTGGAAAGAGAGGATATCTCATCTGGTTATATAGACTCGCCACGCTCCAGATGCTAGATGGTTTTATTACTCTCATAGTACAACATGTGGTGAGATCTTCTGGGCAGCATCGTTTGAAACCTCAACTCTAGTGACTTCTACAGGCCAATGATTGGAATGTTTGAGTTTTAACTAGAAAAGACATATTTAGTTAATCCAGGAGTAGATTTCTCGAATATTTTGCTGAGGCCTCTCAATCAAAGGGTATGATATATGGGCGCCTTCCATGAGTGTTCATTTATCTCTTTTATCTTTACTCTATAGCATAAAAGAAGGTACATTTTCTTGGGAGAAAACTACTAGGGTGACTTGGAAGAGAGGATACCCTGCCTAGTTATATAACCTCCCCACTCGATATCCACCGGCCTGCTAGTTGGTTCTTATATTAATCTAGTACAATCGTATGATGGTACCATACATTCTGATTTTTGTAACATGTAGTTGTACCGTGTATTTTTGATAAACCAAATTCTCAAAATAACATAACCTTTTCCCACTTGTACAACTTATCTTGTAGGTGAGCATCGGTCAGCATCATTTGTGTCTCCTTACAGCATTTTCTGTCTGGTCATACGATGTGTAGGATCGATTCATTCATGATGGTTTGAGTGCTATGATTTTTATCTGCCTAAAAATTTGGATGACACTCCGAACTTGTTCTTATTTCACATGCCCTGCGTGCGGGTGGCACAATTCCTCCCTACCCGAGGGTTGCGCCAAGGAGATCCTATGTCCCCGTATCTATTCCTGCCATCACATTGAATAAGTGCTAGGACTAGATTCTGATTTCGATAGTGAGAAAGCCATGTGGAAGGCTACCTAATTAGCCATTTCCTTGGCTCCGCCGCTTTATCCATTTCCTTGGCTCCGCCGCTTTATGTACTCTGGTTTCATGGTGGCACTGCATTCAGCATTTTTGCCCCTATTCATCAAAAATGTCTATCCGAGCTCTGCCGATGTTGAGCTCTGATGCGTCGAGTTATTACCCACTTCCCAAGTTCTTGTCGTTCTGGTCAGTGGCTTATTGCCACCACAACGGAACTCTTCAAACTCACTAGAACCCTGGCCAAGCCTTCCAATTTTTCTCTCATAGAATTTCTCTGTGCAATTCAGTTCATGGTTGTTAAATGATACACATCAATGTAAAGGATGTTTTTTTTTCTCAAAAAGTATATGCATTCACCATCATGACTTAGAAATTTCGATTGAGAATTTTTCCAGAAAACGTGATAAACAATATAGATAAAATATATTAATCATTATTTTGGTGTTTGCCGTTCTTCATGGGTTACTACCAATCAGCTGCCGGAGTGTTGATGGCTGTGATGTTAGTGTGAGCTAATCATTTCATGTGTTACTACAGATCTGCTTTTGTACGTAGTCCTGATAATTGTGTTCCTAATGTATGCTAATCATGTTTAGTGTAAGAGCCTTAAATTTGGATTGCAACAATTCCCATGGAACTGACTTTAAATGAAAAACCATCATGTTATTTTTGTTAATCAAGAATCTACCTGCAAATAGTTACTTGTCCTGTTGTTCTTTGGTCTAAAGGAGCGTTAGAATAATTTTATATGTGAGTATTTCAAATGATTATGGAGATTCAGATGACTATAAACCTAATTTTATTTTCATCCATTGTCCATTTTATTAATCACCCGAGTCTTCGATTCAGAATCTTTCTTCTGATGGTAAATATTATGTGACTTTGAGAAACTAAGTGTATGTTAATGACACTGGTTAATGAATATTGGCACAGTTTAGTGCAGTGCATATCAGAGCTAGTAGTTAACACACCAGTGCAAATTCTCAAAAATAAAATAAAAATACATGTCGGTGCAAAATAATAAAAATGTATATATTCTGTTGATTTGTACATCAAGTACAAAAGCTATGCAAGTGTAGAATTAGCGGTAGGGAAACCAACATATATATGGCGATATATTTTGGCGCTCCGGAAGATTACCCGGCCTGTGGAGCCCGGAAGAATACATGGTTCCCTGGACAAAGCTCTATTTTTATGTTTACGAGGCATTTCGTGCTCAGGAGCCACAAACAAATTTCCAGTTATCGTTCTACTTCTAACGTGGAAATTCGTTGTTTCTCTCCATTGTCTGGGCTAGCTAGAATCAACACCGTCTACTCTCGGAGGCAGAAACTTATTAGCATGTTAATTCGAGTTTCAGAACAGATACATAATCCAGTTCCATTGGCATTAGTTTCAAAGGATTGCATCGAGTTTCATCAAGTCACCAGATTAGCCCTGCTATCACATATCAAGATCATCCAACTGACTCATCAGACCTTCACTCTGCAGACTTAATTGTCCTCTTGCGTACTAGTACGTACCAACGCAACCAACAAACAAAGAAACACAAATCTTTGATTTGCTTTTTACCATTTCCGCATTAGCGTCGTCCATTGCTTTGTTGCTCCGGGTCTGCACTTCCCCAGAATCCATGCACTAGCTCTTTCATCAAAGCTGGGCTGGGCATGGATCAATGGGTTATCAGCCTTAAGGATGATCCGTTTGGATGGCAGAAAACTTTTTTTTGTTGCATTTTTTCGATTCCTCAGTTTTTATTTACTAATCACTAACGACGTTACTAACAAGGCCACGAATTGCAACACGACTGCGCCGAACTGCTAGACATCAGCCACGGCCAGCACGCAGAGTGTTTTGTGGGATGCATAGTAAGCAGTCGGGTGGGTCTCCTTTTACTCTGTTCTGATCATTAGCGTCGTGGAGAGAGACCACACCGGTGGCAGCCAGGTGGTGTCACTACACGAAACGCGAGGCGCCGACGGCCGATATCTACACCGACGGATTTTAGTCGGGCTGTCGGGATAGGTCCCGAGCTGGGAAGCCCAGCAAATTAAGAAGTCGTCGGCCCGGTCTAGCCGTTGGCATAGGACATACATTACGGGAGAAGAGGGCTATGATGAAGGCCAAAGGATACGCCGACGGCAGCAGCCGAGCAAACCTGTCGTCGGCCCAGGTTTGCCGTTGGCGTAGGACGGGATAGGCCGACGGCCGACGGCAGCTGTCGGCGTAGATAGGGCCGTCGGCATAAGGATTGGATTGTGACGGCGATGCGATGGTGTCAAGTCTACGGCGAGTTGTCGGCCTATGTTTCACATCTACGCCGACAGCGCTATTTTCTATTTTTGCTACATTAATCCTAGAAAAATCATAACCAAATCATTCTAATTCGGAAATATATATATATATATATATATATATGTAATATAAAAATTTGCAGAAAAATAAAATATATCTATCTAAACTCAAATATTACATTTTTTGTTGAATAAAATATAAAAACATTACATATACTTTCGTATAACATATTTTCCATTTTCCGAGTGTCAAAAACAGGGTGTTTTGTGAAGTAACCATCAAATAAAAGTTTCAAAATGATACCACTCTATTTTTTCCAAAATACTAGACCATCTTGCATGGAAAATGTTCCAACCGGAGTATTTTTAATCTTTCTATCCATCCCTCATGAAAAAGACAAATTCCTACGAATTGGTAGGAAGTGGTTCAGATTTAAACTACAGATACATGATCTGATGCTCATGTTTTTTGAAAAAATAATTTTTAGGTTCACAATATGCTATTTTATCAGTGATTTATTGCAAGTTTAGCGAGACTCAGCCACGAGCTAAAAATCTTCATGCCCGCCATTTTGACCATAGTTTGAAACATGCATAAGAAATTCAAAAACGATTTAAACAATATAAAACCTTCGCGTGGTGTCATATTATGTGACATAGTTACAATGAAAATATCAAACTTGGTATATTGATTGTATCTTAAAAAACTTTCTCAAAAATAAGCTATCATGTTCGAGGTTTCATGATTTTCAAGCCAAAAGACCAATGTTATGACTAGAGTCGTTGTATAATTTGTGATAATGTGTCCATATTGCACACATGTGCATCATGGGATGGTGAACAATGTTGCATCAATTTTTTTCCTTTTTGTCGCACCAAAAAGCCATTTCCCATTTTCGAGTGTCAAAAATGGGGTGTTTTGTAAAGCAACCACCAAATAAATGTTTCAAAATGGTACCACCCCATTTAAAAATAATAGTAGACTAACTTTAATGGACAATGTCGCAACCTGGGTATCTTAAACCTTTCATTCCATCACTTGTGAAAAAGACAAATTTCTGTCAAATAGGTAGAAAGTGGGTCAGATTTGAACTACATGTACATGATATGATGCTCATAATTGTTTAGAAAAATCATTTTAGGTTCACAATATGCTATTTTATCAAAAATTCGTTGCTACTTTAGCGAGGCTCAGCCCCAATCAAAGGATTTTTAGGATGACATAGCAGACCGTGGGACTGTTGGAGGATGACCAGACTGTGGGACTATGGGAGGATTTTTTGAGGATTCTAAACGAGGATGAGCCTCGCTAAAATTGAAGTGGATCTCTGATGAAATAGAAAATTGTGAACCTAAAAATTGTAGAGTTCACAACATAGAAAACAAAAAAATTCCTACGATAGGAACAACTAAGTATCAAGATCTATATACTAGATACAAGAAACGGGTGGATATACATCCATAGAATACATACCCTCGAAGACCGAAAATCATTAACGAGGTTGTACTCGTGGATGATATAGTCGAACCCTTGTCGATCTCAAGATCGAGAAGAAGTCCATCCGTCCAGGTCCGGACCATCAAGTTCAGACCGCAGCAAGGTGCATCCGTGGTCGCACACACGTTCGGGTATCCCGACAACCTCCGTGCCCTTGCTCTAGCGAAGCAACAAATCCTTTCAGAAAAAGTCATCGGGAATATGTATCTCGCTGATCCGAGACCATGGAAAAAATTTAAAGGGGGGAGAGAGATCCTTCGCAAGAAGGTGTGAGAGTGGAGGAGGAGGAGGTGCTCCTTATATAGGGAAGGGGGCAGCCCAAGGGGGCATGGCCGCCGGCCATAGAGGGTGCCCCCATATCTCCCTCATTCATGTGGTGGAAGCTCCACTCACATAAAGATGATCTTCCATTTTTTCTCCACTCAAATTCCCATTAAATTTCCACCAAATGTAATTTAATATATCTTTAAATAAAACTAATTTTATTTATTTATTCAGATTTTTTTAATTACTTTAATTAACAAACATTGACATAAAATCCCTTACAACATTTCAATTTCACATGCAGAACCAGTTTCAGCAATTTCAACCGAAATAATTTCGGTGTTTAGTGAAATAAATTTATGCGCTTTCGTTTTCTTTCTCTAGAATATTATTTGCTCCGAATGGTGTCGGTATCCCATAAGTGTGTCACCCTACTGTTCGCGAATAATGCATACATGATCGAGACCCCTCTCTAATCAATAATCAGCAGCGGAACCTGAAGATCTGTGCCGACTCCCACACATTCAACGATAACTTATGTGATCGTGTGAACCTTATACACATGTAACTTAATCCCTTTGTCTCGTAATATATTACATATCCGAGATTCGATCATCGGTATCTCCATACCTAGTTTGATCTCGTTACCGACATGTACTCTTTTTTAGTTTTCGTAATATAATATTTTAGTGATCAAATCACTTGTTTGCGAGCTAATTAATGTAATATCATCAGGAAGGCCCAGAGTATATGTGTTTGCCATCAAGATGGACAAATTTCACTCTTGATGGGTCCCATAGAGTTTCTAGCGGGAGGTTTGGTTCCCGCCGGCGGAAAGCTTGTACTTGGGTCCGGCCATTTGACTTGGCGGGAGGATTTGATCCCGTCTTTGCCGATGGCGGGAGGAGGGGATATGTTCCCTGCTGCCGTCGACTGTGAGACAAGATGTATCGTCTACCAGCACACTGATTCGTTGCTCCTTGTCTTATGATTGACCAGCAAGCAGCACTCGTGCATGCAGATTCTCTGCTAAGCAAAATGACCGCACACGGATTATTTTCTATTTGGCACCTATTTTCCCGCTAACTTCGTGCTAATTGAGAGTGATGATTTGCAACACTCTAGCACCACTGCTCTTGTTTTCTTTAAGCTTTCACCGGGTGGGAGAGAATCTTCACCCGAATATATTTCATTAAAAGAGCATTAGAGCATTTTCACTCGGCCCCCCCACGAACATCCCCAGAGCTCTATTTTTGGCTCTGGATGGAGAAAAAGGTTCGCAACCACGTTCCTAGGAGCCTGGAATTCGCCGGATTACGCCCAAAATCTATCCATCGAACACAGGCCAAACTCAGCGCGCCGGGGTTGGCCGGGAGGCGCCGGATGGACAGAAAATTGCGGGAAACAGCCAACCCGCCAAGTGGGGCCAAGATGTCAGCGAGAACGCCCGTTCATCCTAATCGCCTCGGCTCATGTGCGAATCAATGGCGCTAGTGGTCAGCCTTTCCGCAGACGTGGCAGGCCAACGCGACGCAGTTACGACGAGCAAGCGCCTGGGCGATGGCGCGGCAGCAAACGACTTGCTTCCTCAACAACCACGAGGCATGGACAAGCTACTTCCACGAGTGCCATCAGCGGGAGATCACGGTGTATGAGGGCCCGCCTCCGGCTATGGCCAGGAGGAATGCCGCAGGTCGACGCGTGTGGTGGGGCGTGTACAACAGACTTCGCAGTGCGCGGTGTCGT
Organism: Avena longiglumis; assembly: GCA_030063025.1. NCBI lineage: Eukaryota > Viridiplantae > Streptophyta > Magnoliopsida > Poales > Poaceae > Avena > Avena longiglumis. Next base: position 472,295,351 of record CP125978.1, on the reverse strand, counting down.
AGGACTTGATGATGGCCTATTGGTCGTCGCTACTCTCCTACATGGCTTCCTCGGGCTCATTGTCGAAGTCGTCGAGGAAGGTCGTTGTCCTCCTCCCCATCCACGTCCATCGTCACTGCCAAGATAGTCGCCTCAGCGAGGCGTGCGTATGGGTTTTTATGGTCACGCAGTCGGTAAAGTCGGCGCCGCGCCATTACTGTAGCGTCAAGAGTCGCGCCGGCACGCTTCGGAGCAGATGGGACAACTCGGAGCACTCAATCAATAGCTTAATTCGCTCTTCTAAAAAATCTTAACTTGTTGACCTTCACTCATTGCGTCAATCAAGTCACCATTCACCAAATTAGCTCTAGGTCACATATCATGATCACCCAACCAAATCATTCGATTCGAGCTGAGATCACATCACAAAGTCTTTGAACTGATTAAGAAGTCATTAATGGATATGGATTATCAGTCATTACTATATAAACCCTTGTGGGCTTTTACGTTAGGGTGAGTACTATATAGGATCACTTTTTTGTAACACGTGGTTGTATTATGTGTTGTTCGTAGCTCAAATTCTCAATATAGCATAACTTTCTGGTAGGTGAGCATCGGTCCATAACATTTGTGTGTTTTCCTTCATCATTTTGTACTTCCTCCGTACGCAAATAAGTTTACATCTAGAAAATACTAGACAAATTAGTTCTCTCTATTCTTTTATGAGGCTCTATCAATTATCAAGAAAAGAGAAGAATAGGGATTGGTGGATGATATGGAGGAGAAGAATAGTGATTGGAGGATGAGGTGAGGGACTGATTACGAGGTGCTAATTGCATTTATTTAGTGCCTTGATATTGTAGATGTACACTCTTTTGGGGACAAATTTTGAGAGCTAGATATACACTTATTTACGGACGGAGGGAGTATCTTATCCCAGCACTTCACATGATCGATGCATTCTTAATGGCTTGCATGTCAATACTTTTTATCCGCTTAAAAATTTGGCTGAGGCTCAAACTTGTTTTGCCTTCACGTACTATATACTGTTTTGGTGTGAGTGGAATCATCATTTTTTGCATCCCTTATTCATCTAAAAAACCAAGTCTGAGCTGCCGAAAAAGTCATTTTGGTCGCCTTGGCTTAGTGCCCACTACAGGACGCGCGCTACCCCGAGGGCAAAAAGCCGTCGGCGTAGGCTAAAATGCCCTCGGCGTATGGTACGCCGGCGGTTGCCCTCGGCGTAGCCTCCTCGGCAAAGGACTCCCTCGGCGGAGCACATAGAGGCCGTCGACGTATCAAAATGTCATCGGCGTATGCTACGCCGAGGGCAATGCCGTCGGCATAGCTTGTCGACAGATTGCAAAAACATTTTTTTTTAAAATTATTTTTTTTCTCGATTTTTTAATCTTTGAATTGTTTGACTCGTTAATCTCTCACTTTGAACATTTTTAACACTAATTATACTTAATATTTAATTAAATTGCAATCTTGGTTGAACTTCCCGGCCGGTCACCCATCCTAATACTACTCCATCTCCAGCACGCTTAACTTTCTCGTTCCTTCAGAATCTGTTTTCGCAAAGTAATTCATACATTGTTCTCAATACTATGATTTCAATCATATTAACCCTTATATCAACATGTCACATGTTTGTATTTTTTGAAATTACAAACAATTATTTAAGTAAACATTAATGAATAAGTAAAAATATTATTGAATTCAAATAAAAATATAATAATTTTACTTTTTTTGTATTTTTCTATTTAATATGGAATAATTAATATCTTTAAATCTGTAAATCGAAATTTAACAAATAATATGTCTAAATTGATCAGAAAAATGAGAGGAATCCAAATATGATATCCATATCAACTAATCACAAACCCTCCGTTTTTGAATTATCTATTTGGTGGTTGCTTTAGAAAATTCCCTTTTTGCGCTCGGATAATGAAAAATGGCTTTTTTGTGCGATGAAAAGGAAAACTTGCATTGGATATTTGATAAAATAGCATATTCTGAACCTAAAAATGATTTTTGTAAAAAAAACATGAGCATCGGATCATGTACCTCTAGTTTATATCTGACCCACTTCCTACCGATTTGGCAGGAATTTGTCTTTTTTACCAGAGATGGACGGAAAGGTTTCGGATCCCCTGTTGGTACATTGTCCATATAAGGTGGCATAGTATTTTTGTAAAATGGAGTGGTAGCATTTTGAATTAGCCATTTGGTGGTTGCTTCACAAAACCGTTCGTTTTTTGTGCTCGGAAAATGGGAAATGAATTTTTGGTGCGGCGAAAAGGAAAACTTCCTCCTGCAACATTGTTCGCCATCCCATGATGCATGTGTATACACAATATGGGAACATTACCACAAAATATGCCTTGATTCTAGCCATAACATTGGTCATTTGACCCGAAAGCCAAGAAACCTCGAATGAGATAGGTCATTTTATGAAGGTTTGTTTGAGACATAATCAATATATCAAGTTTGATATTTTTACTTATAAATATGTCAGATAATATGACACCACGCGAAGGTTTTGCATTGTTTCGATCGTTTTTGAATTTTTTTATGCCCGTTTTAAACTATCGTCAAACTTTGTCGAACGACGGGCATGAAGATTCTTTACTCGGGGCCGAGTCTCGCTAAACTTGCATTGGATCTTTGATAAAATATCATATTGTGAACCTAACAATGATTTTGTAAAAAAACATGAGCATCGGATCATGTACATGTAGTTCATATCTAACCCACTTCCTACCGATTCAGCAAGAATTTGTCTTTTTCACCAGAGGTGGACGGAAAGGTTTCGGATCCCCCTGTTGGGACGTTGTCCATATAAGGTGGTATAGTATTTTTGTAAAATGTGGTGGTAGCATTTTGAATTATCCATTTGGTGGTTGCTTCACAAAACCGTCCATTTTTTGTGCTCGGAAAATGGGAAATGGCTTTTGCGATTTAAAAGGAAAACTTCCTCCTGCAACATTGTTCGCCATCCCATGATGCATGTGTATGCACAATATGGGCACATTATCACAAACTATGCCTTGATTCTAGCCATAACATTGGTCATTTGACCCGAAAGCCAAGAAACCTCAAATGAGATAGGTCATTTTGTGAAGGTTTTTTTGAGACATAATCAATATATCAAGTTTGATATTTTTACTTATAACTATGTCACATAATATGACACCAAACAAAGGTTTCGATCGTTTTTGAATTTTTCATGCCCGTTTTAAATTATCGTCAAACTTTGTCAAACGGCGGGCATGAAGATTCTTAACTCGGGGCCGAGTCTCGCTAAACTTGCATTGGATCTTTGATAAAATAGCATATTGTGAACCTAAAAATTATTTTTGTAAAAAAACATGAGCATCGGGATCATTTACCTGTAGTTCATATCTGATCCACTTCCTGCCGATTCAGCAGGAATTTGTCTTTTTCACCAAAGGTGGACGGAAAAGTTTCGGATCCCCCTGTTGGGACATTGTCCATATAAGGTGGTCTATTATTTTTGTAAAATGTGGTGGTAGTATTTTGAATTATCCATTTGGTGGTTGCTTCATAAAACCGTCCGTTTTTATGCTCGGAAAATAGAAAATGGCTTTTTGGTGCGACAAAAAGGAAAGATTCCTCCTGCAACATTGTTCATCATCCTATGATGCACATGTATGTACAATATGGGCACATTATCACAAACTATGTCTTGATTCTAGCCATAACATTGGTGATTTGATCCGAAAGCCAAGAAACCTCGAATGAGATATGTCATTTTATGAAGGTTTCTTTGAGACATAATCAATATACCAAGTTTGATATTTTTCCTTCTAAGTATGTCACATAATATAACACCACACGAAGGTTTCGCATTGTTTCGATCATTTTTTATTTTTTTCATGCCCGTTTTAAACTATATATAATGTTTTATGTTTTACTTAATTTTTATTTACAAATGTGTAATATTTGAGTGTAGATAGATAGGTCTTATTTTTTGCAAATTTTGATATATTATTTGTATTTTTCCGAATTAGAATGATTTAGTTATGATTTTTCAAAGTTTAACGAGATAAAATAAAAAATAGCTACGCCGAGGGCAGCCGTCGGCGTAGCATAGAATATCTTAGAGGCAATTCTCACGCCGGCTGCTTGGCGGGGCTGGCCTGAGCGATGGCTACGCCGACGTTTGGCTGTCGGCGTGCGACCGTCGGCGTAGCTTCACATTCCTGTAGTGGCCATTAACTCTCGTGACCGGCTAGAACTCTGACCAAAACTTCCAATTTCTTATCTTATACAATTCTCATTTGCAATTCACTGTGTGATTGTTAAATGTAACCAATTGATGCAAAGGATTTTCTTCTTCAAATAATATATGCGCTCGACATTGTGACTTGCACATTTCGTGTGATTTTTAGAACAAAAGTATAGATCAGGCATAAAAAATCCATATAAATTGAGATGTTAATCTTTATTTCGTCGTTTGTTGTTCTTGACGTGTTACTACCAATCTGCTGCTCGAGTGCTGAAAATTGTGCTCTTAGTGTGAGCTACTCACTTCTATGTTACTACATATATATTTTTGTGGTCCTGATAATTAAAACGTTAGTAAGATCAATGTGCATGTTGGATCACAAAAAATCCAATGGGACCCAATCTAAATGCAAATTCATTATGTTATTTTTTATTTGTCAAGAATCGGCCAAAAAATTGTTGCCTTCCCCGTTGTTCTATGGGCTAAAGGATCATTAGAATAATTATGTGACTATTTCATATGATTGTGGAGATATGGATGAGGCTGAGAGTAAAATATATTCCACCCAATGTCCATTTTCTCTTATCAGTTCAGTCTTATATTTCTTTTGATGGTAAATAGGATATAATTTGAGATACTATCGTGTATGCTAATGACACTAATTAATGAGCATCAGCACAACTTAGTGCAATACATAGCAGCCAACTGAGTATGCTTGAGTTTTTGAAAAAAAAAAACACTATTTGTGATCACTCGCTAGGTTACTCGCTAGGTTGTGATTTTGTAAAAGGTAGTTGGTTTTTATTACTCTAGTAAAAGCCTATGATCACTCGCTAGGTTGTGATTTTGTAACATGTAGTTGTACTTTGTACTATTTGTAACTCAGATGCTCACCATAGCGTAAACTACTACTCGCATGTCCAGTTGACAAGCACCGAGCAACATTTCAAGCATTTTCCGTCTGACCGGGAGATATCAATCAATAACTTACTTAGCTGACCTTCGACTCATTGCATCAATGAAGTCACCAAATTAACATGGGATCACAAATCATGATCACCCAGCCAAGTTAATGGATTAGAGCAGAGATCATGTGAAAGTCTTCAAACTGATTAAGAAGTCATTGGAGTTGATCCGCGAGCGTCGGAGCAGGGAGACGATCATCGTCAGCCACAACACAACTTAGTGTGCATAGCAGCCAACTGGATACAAAGTAATGACAATGTGTATTGTGGGATCGTACATCAGCCACAACACAACTTAGTGCAATGCATAGCAGCCAAGTGGATACAAAGTAATGACAATGTGTATTGTGGGATCGTACATCAACTACAAAATTGCATAGCAATAAACGCTTTTACGAGTAAAGAATGAGGAGTGGAAAAACCAATATATGGTGATATTCACTCAAAAAAAAATGGTGATGTACATCACGGCAATGGAAGAACTCGTCCGAGGATGGCTCCGGGACAAAGCTATATAGATGATGCTCGAAGACTTTACGTGACAGAGAGCGAAAACAACTTTCCGTCCATCTTGCTATTTCTACTATAGAAACACCTTGTTTCTCTCCGCTATCTATGCATGGAGCGTTGATTCGGCGGCGGTGGCGAAGACGACGACGACAGCGACGGGGTAGGTGGTTTGGTGATCTCCACGACTCCGCTCCCTCGGCTCGCGGTGCTGCGGAAGCTGATGGAGTTGCCCACCCAGTGCTCGCCGGCGCGACGCGCTGCCGGCTGGTAGGGGGCCCTGCTCGCTGGCCATATCGCAGCCGAGGCTCCCCCTAGGGCTCTGCTGCTCGCCGTCGCCGTCAGGTTCTCCCCCTCCCTCCCGGCGAAAGCCGCTACCTTGTAGGTACCCTGACCTCGACGGGGGGCGATGGCTCCATCGCCGTCGCGCGCCGCGGCGAGGAACGCGGAGGACCTCCGAGAACGCTGTTGGGCTGACGTCGCCGACGAGGAAGAGGAGGCGGAGGCGGTGGCGGCGGAGGCGGCCCGCAGATGCTCGCCCCCAGCGTCCCCCACGCTGGCGGAGTTCATGTCGGCGGCGCGCCATGTCCGCTCCCAGTTGAAGGCGGCGCGCGCCCTCCCCGCCACCGCACCTCGTCTGCCGCTCCTGCACCGCTGCCGCATGGGTCACCTCGGCGGCAGGGGGACGCAGACGCTCGCGTGGCGACGAAGGGAACACTGGGGTCCCCCCTGGAGATCCCTCCTTCATCGGCGCCGGCGACCTCCTCCCCGACGGCGCTCTGTCCCTGGGATGGGGCGACCCTGGTCGGACCCCCCGTGGCTGGGCCGTTGGTGGGGATTGGGCCCGTATCCGGCCCAGTCCCGGTCCAGGCCTGGCGCGGGCAGGATGTGAGGTTGCGGGCCGAATGGCCCGCCAACGGGGGCCGGATGGGCCGGGGTGGGACCGACGCGGGGCTCCGACCCCTTAGGGTTTCCACCTGTTCCCACCGCACCATAGTGGCTTCCTGCATCGCATCGCCCTCCCCGACGCCGCCCCTCTGCATCCTCCCTCTTCCCTCCGCGGCCACATGACCTACGCGGAGGCACTGGCGCGCAAGCGGCCATGCAGCCCGCCGTCCGCCGAGTCCGCCGCCTTCAGCTGCAGTCGCCAAGACGCTCCTCGCGTCTCGCGCCTCGCCCGCCGCATCAGCCTCGGGTGCAGCCCTACAGGGCGCCGGGCCGCCGCTCCCCGCCCCCGCAGTGATCCCCGAGGCGCCCCTTCTCCCCCATCCGCTCCCAGGGGCAGGGCAGGTCGCCTCCCTATGGGGGCAGCCTTGCAGGAGCTTAGGGCCTTCAGGATGGGCTGAGTCGCGCGAGGGTTGTCTCGGGAGGGTGCCGCGGAGCAGAGGCTCCGAGGCACTCGGAGGAGGGGCTCATGTGGAGGCGGGCAGGGCTGTACCGGAGTGGCGCCGGGATCGGGAGGCTCCCCGTCCTCGTTCCCCCCGTCGTGGCTCACCTCCGGGCCCCCAGGAACCGGCGAAGAAGAAAAATAAGAAGAACAAGAAGAAGAAGAAGTCGGCGTCGGCTCCCGGACCCAGCATCGCGCATCTCGGTGTCGCCCCCCCGCGCCGGGCCTCCCAGCAGTTGGAGTATCTCGCACACTCCATTGCCGGGGGGTTCTACTACATCGACATCGGGGGGTGGCGATGTCGGTGCCCAAGAACTTGGCGTTGGTTACCGTGGTGGAGGGACAAGAGCTCCCAGGCTCGGTGGTGATCTCCGTGGAGTTCATCCAGGAGGAGCTCCGGCAGATGATGCCGGGCCACACCTGGAGTGCCCGGGAGATCTCCCCGACCCAGTTCGCGGTGTCCTTCCCGTCTACCGAGATCCTCTCCATGAGTGCCTGTAGTACCGCCCTCACCCTCCCGACCAGCAAGGTGCAGATTTCCATCGAGCCCTCGACCGCCCACCCCGCGACGACCTCGACTCTCTCGGCGGTGTGGGTGCGGATCCTAGGCTTTCCGGAGGAGGCGCGTGTGTGGACGTTGCCCATCTTGGAGCTTGTCTCTCAGTCCGTGGGTAAGCTGGTCATGGTGGACGAGTCCTCGCGCATGGGGGCAGGACCCATCCGCACGCAGGTGCTCTGCCCGAACCCAGCTCTGCTCCCAGGGCCTCTCCCACCCTTCTACTTCGGTACGGAGGGGAGGATCCTGATAGTGGAGCTGGACGAGGACTAGGCCGTTGATGGACTCCCCCCTCCTCCCTCGGTCCCCCCATCCGGCGACCACTCTACAGGAGGGGAGAGCTCATCGGGAGAGGACTCTGACGACGACGACCTGGGAGGGGAGTCCCAGACTCTGGTTTCCTCTCCCCTGGCTCCTCCGGCCGGGGGCTCGACCGCTGCGACTACGTCGGCGTCCCACCAGATGCCCCTGATGCCCCCCCCCCCCCGCAGGGCCCTCTCGACCTCCAGATCGCCCAGTACAGCTCCAATTTCAGGCAATCTGAGGGGTTCAACGGCCACATGGCTCTCGACCCGCTCTCCGCGGAGACCCCCGATGAGGCACCAGAGGATCCACAGTTGGAGTCCGACAGGGATTCCGGGAGCGTGGGGATGGTGGTCACCGTCCCCTCGCCCCCCCCCCCGCTCTCCAGGAGTCCTCTACTACTCGCTGTCCCCAGGCTCTAATCCAGCCTCGCCTCGGGGATCCCCGTCGCTGGTCCCCGCGACCCTGGCACCGCACCCGGATGAGCTAGCGGCGGTCTTCCCCATCACTCCCGCGGCTGTCCCCAAGACTCGTCAGCCTCGCCCTCACCGCCCGGTGCCTCCACCCTCGCGCCAGAGTGCACGTCTAGCCGCAGGTCAGGCGAGCCGGGGGTCCCTATGTCGGTGGCGTCACAGAGGACTGCAGCACGCAAGAAAGCACCTCCCTCCTGCCCCTCTGCCTCCCAATCCTCTCCATCAGGTTCCAGGTTCTCGGTCTTAGATGACTTCCCTCTCGATCATCTTGCACAAGTGGCCGCTGATAGTGGCGTGGTCTTCCGCGGGGAACGTGGCCCGAGGCTCGAGCAGTGAGGCGATTAGAGCTAGGGAGATTTACGAAGGGTCCCTCGCCGCTGCGCGTGCACGTGCGGCACGCGAGCAGGGGGAAACCTTGACACCGTCAGGAACTGGGACATCTGATCCCGGATCCGAGATGGTGGGTTCTCCTCAGCAGCGTCCTTCGGCCGCCGCCCAGGATACCCCCCCTAGCTGGGGGGTCTCTAGGAAGGCCGCCTAGACAGAGTTCTATGCCCTCGTCGTCCCTGAAGACTCGATCTGTCCCCCAGAAGGGGACCAAACCCAAGTAGGTGGTCCAATGAGTTGGCCTGCCATCATATCACTCATCTGGAACATCCGGGGGTTTGGGAATGACGGTCGAAGACGCCAGATTAAAGACTACATGCGGCAGGAGAATGTTGACATCGTAGGATTCCAGGAGACAATCAAACATGACTTCCAGATTTCGGAGCTCCAGGGCTTGTCGCGACACAAGTTCGCTTGGAACTGGCTTCCGGCTGTGGGTCACTCTGGAGGCATCCTCCTTGGCGCCAAGGAGGATACCTTCGAGGTGAAGGATATGGATCGAGGGGAATTCTTTGTGAGCATGTCGCTCACCCATAGACGCTCCAACCTCCAGTGGGAGGTCATCATCGTCTATAGCCCCGCGGACCATAGCCGCTCCCCAGCCTTCCTCGAGGAACTAAAGGCAAAGGTTGAACATTGCTCCACACCGGTGGTTGTGGCGGGAGACTTCAACCTGATCCGTTCCCACGAGGATAAGAGCTCCCACAACGTGGATGTCCCGCGCATGCGGATGTTCAACGATTGTATCGCTGATCTCGCTCTTAGAGAGATCACGAGGGTGGGAGCCCGCTTCACGTGGACGAACAACAGGGTTGACCCTTCCAGGAGTGTCCTGGGCCGTGTTTTGGTCTCCGTGGACTGGTGTAACTACCTCGGTGAATTACGCTCCTAGATACAAGCCTGGATGAGCGGTAGTGGTTGAAATAGTACGGTGGGGCCCCAAAAGCCACTCACGGGTAGACCTTTCGGCCGTCCCAACCACTACCATCTCAGCGGGACTGTCTGGTAGCGTGTCGGCGAAGGGATCAAATACATACACAAATGAGTATGTATGCAAGCCACCATACAAGAGTACATCGAGCCATACCATCTAGAAAGAAAGAAAATATAGCCATACGGCAAGATTCAAATGACCTAGATAGATCTAATATTTTAGGATACTTCCTCATACAACACACATCGAGTATCATGTGGAGCGGCAAACAAGTCCGAGTACGGATAAGAAGCAAATCGGCATAAGATGCCATAGAAATAAGCACATCCCAACCACAGATCTCACGGATCCCGTTCCGGAATCTCTACACCGAGCGATCGTTGCCTACATCATCGCCTCTTCCACCCAAAGATCCGTCCTGCGAGGGTACATTCATCTGAACCAATAATTTATCGTGTGAGACCCTAAGGGTACTCGGCAAGTCTTAATGCCTCTAAAGGGACAAAACAGGGTGACGCAATTGCGAAAAGATAAACCCTAGCAGTTCTCTGAGATACGCTAACCAGCCGCCTAACCAATGATAGACGGATGTCCGTGAATTAAGGACAACAGTTATATTAGTAATTTCATCAGATCCATCCTCCTCCTCGCTTACCAACGAGGCGGAAACAACCCCATCCGTTGGCAAATTTTATTAACCATTCCATGAGTGTTGCACTATTTACTAGTCAATTTACTTAGTCGATTAAAGCGGTACTTTAGTTATGCTTGTCTATGATCGGAAACTGCTCCAAGTCGTCCATATCCGGACACGGCTTTGAAAGTTTTACCGGCCGGGTGCACCAATAGCAACACACGCTCGATCAACCTCGGAAAAACCAAATCAAAACCAACGAGGCTTTCACGGTGAACAATCACAAGATTCGAAATATTTGAGGCACCCTTGGAGTACACCATAGCAGTAGGCTAGCTCAGGGGACTCAAGGTTTGCGACAATGGTCAGAACGCGGCAGATCCCCAATCGGGATCGATACATGAAAACATTCCGCTTACCTAAAGAAGATGTGCTCCTCGCACAACGTAAATAAAGTAGCATGGCATAAGTACAGGATAGTAAATAAAACCTCAAACTAGTTTGTGGCCCCAAGAAATAAGACGGAATCAAGCTCGGCTCGGGGTCCCATATACCTCCGTATGTGGATAGCGATAAATCAAGGAACAGGAATCAAGTACTCGGGGTCTTACGGGACACAAGTGAGCAGGAAAAACCAAATAGCAGATATTGCTCACCGGTGCCGCTTTCATTAGTTATCCCATTACTACCCAGGTTAAGTTGTTTAGGTACCTCGTTATCCATCGACGCCACATACCCTACACATCTTTGTTCTCGACTGCATGGCTCAAACAACTCCTGTAGTAATGGCTCATGGGATGAAGGAACAAGCTTGGTGGGGTTTAAAAGTAAAGGCTATGCATACTTGGGATTCAATTTAATGCAATCACGACTCAATGATGCAAGAATAAGATAGAGGCAATAGGTACTGTATGTATGCAAGCATGTGGAAGTGCTTGCCTGGCAACTCAGTTGAAGCGAGGGACGGATCTGGGTAGTGCTCCTGGTTCTCTTGATATAACCCCTGCTCAGTGTCTATCCGAGAAAAGCCAAACAAACAAGGCCAACATGAATATAGAGCACAAGCATATGAATAAGATGCGTCAAGCAAACAATCGTGCCATGATGAATGATGCACAATTTACATGGCAATAAGGTAGCATGGCATGGTGAGGTGTGGAAGACAAGCAATAACATTTTTATGGGGTTTTTGGATCATATTTTGTTGTCATAACAATTGCTGTTCACTATATATCTATATGATGCATGCTGCAATTGAAGTCATGGATAGCATAAACAGAAAGGTCTCGTCGAGCTGATCATTTTAGACATATCATTTGTTGAATTTGGAATTATAAATCAAAAGTTATTGATTATTTAAGTTCTAGTGGCAATTGTGGTAATTTAATTCAACTTGGAATTTTAAATGTGCAAAAGGCAATTTGAATTCCTTATATTTTTCTGGTTCAGAAACATATATGGTTTGTATTATTTGGATTATTATTTGAAAATTTATTTGAAAACTGATTTGAATTTGAATTTGAATCAATTTTAAATAGGTTTGAATTTAAACAGACTCTGGAAAACCTTTTAACACCCAGGCTAATCTAACCCTAGTCACAGACAGGTGGGGACAGGCGCACCTGGACCCACACGCCAGTGGCTGAGAGGGAGAAGGACCGCGGGTTAAATAAACAAAACAAGAGGACCCTTTTTAGGAAACTTCCACCGACGCTGCCAGTGGGCCTGGGCTGGACCGCGGGTTGGCAAAACAAAAGAGGGGGGGTATTCAAAGTGGCCAACGCGCACTGTTTTCTTCCTCTGAACTCCGACAGCACGACAGACGCCTTCATGCAGCGGCCTTGATGGGGTTCGATCCGAGGATGCAGGCGCAGAGGCAGCGGCTACATGCGGGCGGGGCTAGGTGACGGAGAGGTGGGCGCGTGCTAGATAGGCTATGGCCAGCGTGTTAGCAGCGCCTTGAACTCGCGCGCGGAGGATGCTCGGCGTAAAGACCGCCGCGTCCGTGAAGCGACGGGCAGGAGAGTATGCGGGAGGCGGGTGCTCACCATGGTGTCTTTGGTGCGATGGTTGAGCGGGCGCTTGATCGTGGCGAAGGCTGGGGAAGCTAGGGTTGGTGCGCGTCGGCGTCAGGCTCTGAGGCTTCTCCTCCTGGCGACATAAGCGGGCGTCGAGGGACCTCGGGGCTTCCTCGACGCCTGGCGCCCACGCCACCGGCTAGGTAGATGGGTGGGCGGGCGGTGGATGGCGAGGCGGGTAGATGGCGAGAGAGGAAGGGAGAAGGCGGCCTGGCGGATCTGGGGACGACTAGAGGGCGAGGGAGAGGATAAGAAGAGAGGGGGCAGGTGGGGTTTGCGTGGGGGAGGGGAAGGTGGCCTCGGTGCCACCTTTTCTCTCCTCACGTGCATGGCATGGGGCCAGGGGGTGGCGCGACAGGGCTGGGAAGGGGAGAGGGAGGCTGGCAGGTGGACCTGAGGGGGAGTTCGTGGCCAGGCAGGTAGGAGGGGCCCTATGGCAGGGAGAGAAAAGAGGGGGAGAGGTGAGAGGGAGAGTGGCCGGCTCGGGCTAGGGTTAGGTGAGGGGGGTGCCCTTGATTGTGAGGGTGGGGTAGATAGGAACATGGTGATCATGTGGCCAGCTAGGGCTAGGTGAGAGGAGGGGGTTTGGTTAGATTAGATGGAAGTGGGAGGGTTCACATAAAACAACACAAGATTTAAAAGAGGTGTGATGGGGTGGTTTGGTGAGGGTGGAAAAGAGAGGAGAGAAGAGAGAAGAGAGAAGAGAGAAGAGAGAATGGTTTGGTTTTGCTTTGGCCAAGATCAAGCCAAAAGGCAAGATAGGGCTAGAGATTTGAATCATGCATGCTCCATACAAAGAACAAGCAAGATCAAAAGAAAAGAGGTAGGGAGAAGGATGGGGTTTAGGCTTATGCTCACACATGATCACATGTGTATGCATGGAGTATGGTGATGAGGGTTTAGCTATAGGGGGATAGAGAGGTAGATGATATGGTGAAGAATTCTACAAGCCAAAACAAGATTAAACAAAGGAGAGGTGATCCATGCAAGCAAAGCCAAAAGACATTCCAAAGTCAAGAAATAGGTGGCACTTGCATGGCCCATGCAAACAATCATTGCCATGTAGTTATATTGTGAAAACAACATTAATTCATGTGGCATTATTCCTTGCATTCCCAAAAGGTGGGCAAAGGCCAAGCAAAAGATTATGGTGGATTCCAACCAACCAACATGAGCTAGAGGTAAACTCAAATAAAATGCCAAGCTCATATTAATTGGATGGTGGAATTATAAGGTGGTGAAAGAAAGGTGGTGGAGTTTAAAAGAGATATGCCCCCAACTCAACTTGGGCATTTAACAATATATCAAGAACCAAATACAATATCAAGAGGCAACTACAATTAATAATGCACATGAGATAAGAACCAAACAAGAAGGGGTTTCTATATGATGCCCAAATGCAAGGTGACATGATGACATGGGCATGACATGGTGATGATGCAACAATTATATGTTGGAAGTGGCCCTTTTATTACTAGAACAAGTAGCATTACAGGTGTTAGACAACTGGGATGCTACAACTCTCCCCCACTAAACAGGAATCTCGCCCCGAGATTCTAGGAAGAAGAAGAAGACACAAAGAGAGAAGGATGGTTGGCATGGAGTTCATCTTCACGCTCCCATGTGGCTTCATCAACAGAATGGTGTGACCACTGCACCTTGCAGAACTTGATGGACTTTTTGCGAGTCCTTCGTTCTGCGGTCTCAAGGATTTTGGTGGGGTGTTCTTGATAAGACAAGTCTTGGAGATCGATTAGCTCATGATCCACGTTCTGCGGGATCTTTGAAACACTTCTTGGTGAGAGATGTGGAAAACATCATGGACTTTGAGGTTTTCCGGGCTCAAGTGCATAAGCAACTTCTCCTCTTCCACGTATCTTGAAAGGACCGATGTATCTAGGAGCCAACTTTCCTTTGATACAAGCGGTGTGTACCTCTCATGGGAGTGACACGAAGGTAGGCGAGATCACCAGGGCATATACCATATCCGTGTGTTTCTGTCATAGTTGCTCTTCCGACGACTGAGAAATCTTGAGTTCTCGAATGATATGCACCTTCTCCTGCACGAGTTACAATGTCGGGCCATACCAGATTCTTTCTCCTGCACCTGACCAACCAATCGGAGTTCTGCACTTGCGACCATAGAGAGCCTCAAATGGTGCCATCTTCAGACTCTTCTGGAAGCTGTTGTTGTAGGAGAATTCAGCATATGGAAGACATTCCTCCCACTTCATGCCAAACGAGATGACGCAAGCCCGAAGCATATCCTCCAGAATCTGATTGTTTCTTTCAACCTGTCCTTGCGACTGAGGGTGGTAAGCAGTGCTGAAGTTCAACTTTGTTCCCAAAGCTTTTTGGAAACTCTCCCGAACTTTGAGGTGAAGATGCTCCCACGAGGCGAACTGATTTCAAGTGGAACCCCATACGGAGAGACAATTATTGATATAGAGCTCACCAATGAATTCCGAAATTATTTCTTTGGGAAGAAATGAGCCACTTTAGAAAGCTTGTCGATGACAACAAAATTGCATTGTTGCCCTCTGCGACCTTGGAAAGCCGGTGATGAAGTCCATCTCTACTTTCTCCCATTTCCATTCGGAGGTTTCAATGGTGTGAAGACCGAATGGTTTCGATGGAATGACCTTCACTCTGCGGCAGACATCACATTCGAGACATACGGCACAATACCGTTTCAACCTGTGCCACCACAGTGTGTGTTTTCAAGTCCATGTACATCTTTGTGCTGCCGGGATGGATAGAAAGAACCGAATCATGCGCCTCCTTTAGAACTTGGTCTCTCGGACCGGGTAGTTTGGAACAAACATCCGGTGTTCAAGAAAAGCGTGCCTTGATCATCAACGTGGAAGGACTCATACTTGGAAGGTCAAGCTTAGAGATGAGCTTTTGGTGTGCGGATCACCAAGGCGAGATCGAATCTTTTCTTCCAAGAGAGGAGTAGCGGAAGGTTCAGGAGATGCCCTTGTTCCACAATTTCCAGGTTGAGCTGACGGAATTCCTCGCACAAGAGAGGTTGTTGCTCTTCCAACATGAGGTTGTTGACATAAGCTTTACGGCTAAGCGCATCTGCCATGACATTTGCTTTGCCCGGAGTGTAGTTGATGGTCACATCGAAGTCATTGATTGCTTCAATCCATCTCCTCTGCCGAAGGTTGAGATCAGGCTGAGTGAATATATACTTCAAACTCTTGTGGTCAGAAAAGATCTCACAACGGTTACCAAGCAAGTAGTGCCTCCATAGCTTCAAAGCAAAGACAACTGCTGCTAGCTCGAGGTCATGTGTGGGATAGTTGATCTCATGCGTCTTCAACTGGCGACAGGCATAAGCAACCACCTGTTTCTCTTGCATAAGGACTGCACCCAATCCTTGCAAAGAGGCGTCACAGAATATCTGGAAAGGCTTAGAGGTATTCGGAGGAACCAAGACTGGCGTGGAAGTGAGCTTCTCTTTGAGTGTATCAAAACTTGCTTGACACGCAGGAGTCCAGAGGTATTTCTTGCCTTTCTTGAGGAGATCGGTAAGAGGCTTCGCTATCTTGAAGTTCACGAGCGAAGCGGCAATAACTAGCCAAACCGAGGAAACTCCGCACTTCTTTGACATTAGCAGGTGGAAGCCATTCAACAATTGTCTTCACTGTTTCCGGGTTGACTGCAATGCCCTTGGCAGATATCACATGACCAAGATAGGTTACTTCAGGCAGCCAAAACTCACACTTTGAGAACTTTGCATACAAGCGGTTCTCACGAAGCTTGTTTAGGACACACCGCAGGTGTTCTTCATGCTCTTCCTTAGACTTGGAATAGACCAGAATGTCATCCAGATAGACCACGACAAACTTATCAAGGTACTCCATGAAAACGGAGTTCATCAGCCTCGAGAAGGTAGCAGGTGCGTTGGTGAGACCGAAAGACATAACCGTGTACTCATACAGGCCATAGCGGGTGGTGAAAGCTGTTTTGGGCACATCTTCTTTGCGAATCTTGATTTGGTGATAGCCACTTCTCAAGTCCAGCTTAGAGAACACCACAGCTCCTGCTAGCTGATCAAAAAGATCATTTATCCGTGGGAGAGGATATTTGTTCTTGATGGTTTTAGCATTTAGAGCCCGGTAGTCAACACAGAGTCTATCGGTTCTGTCACGCTTCTTCACAAAGATTGTTGGGCTACCCCAAGACGAAGTACTGTGTTGAATGAAACCCAACTTCTCTTGTTCATCAAGTTGTCGTTTGAGTTCAGCCAACTCAGAAGGACCCATTTTATAAGGCCGCTTGGAGATAGGAGCCGTTCCAGGTTCAAGCTCAATCACGAACTCAACCTCGCGATCCGGAGGCATACCCGGCAACTCTTCAGGAAAGACATCTGGGAACTCACAGACCACCGGTACACTCTGAATAGCTTCCATAGCATCATCATTCAGAGCTGCCAAGGAGAAGAGCTGGACAGCAGGAGTCAGACTTGGAGAAAAGACTATATGGCCTTCAGGAATCTTCAGAGACACTGAGCGTTCAGCACAATCAATCACAGCTGCATTTCAGTCAACCAATCCATTCCCAAGATGACATCAATGTCCGAATTGCCGGGACAATTAAAGAAGCCAAGAATGAAGAACCACCAATCTCAACTTGGTTGCCATGGCTGATCTTAGATGCTACCATATTTGCTCCGGAGAAAGAACCATTAACTTTGAGAAGAGGTCTGACGCTAACCCATTCTCACTTGCAAACTTTATAGAAACAAAAGAATGCGATGCACGAATCAAACAAAACTCGTGCGGGACCGAGTTAACGGAAAGCATACCCATCACAACTCGGTGCATGCTCGGCTTGAGGCGTTGACCACAGTTGGCATGAACAACCGCAGACCGGGCTTGGTGTTGATGTTGAGAGCCGAGGTGGTGGTGCACGCCGAAGGAGAGCTTGTTGCAGATCTTGGCGGGGGTGGAGGAGAGTTTTGTTCTTCATCCAGTTCGATTTTGATGTCCGGGATCTCCACACGGGCGAGCACCGGTGGGCGTGGGCGAGTAGCCAGGGACTCCGCCAGGCGCTCCAGGGTAGTGGTGGTTGTAGCCCCTGGGAGCCGCAGTGGTGAAGTTTGGTGGCCTTGGCGCGTAACTTGTAGGTCTAGGTGGAGCCGGGAGCGACGGTGGGGTGTTAGGAACCCAGACACGCCGCTTAGAAGGAGCTGCCATAACTGCAGAGCTTGATGCATCCTTGTTGTGTTTCTTGGACTCCTCAAACATTTGCCTGCTTGCCTCCTCTTGTAGTGCTGTGTGCTGTAGTTCCAGGAAAGTTGCTGGCCTTGCATGTGTGATCGCATACTTGATCGACGCATTGAGCCCTTGCCTGAACCTTTTCTGCTTCTTCTTGTCATCAGATACCTCATCACCACCATAACGAGAGAGATTCATGAAGTTCCTGATATAGGTGTTGACGTTATCATTTCCTTGCTTCAGGTTGAGAAAAGCCTCCTTCATCCTTTCCATTACAATCTCTGACAAAAACTGCTCCTTGAAAGTTGCAATGAACCTCTCCCAAGTAGGCTGGAAACCAGTGCAGCTTGCCTTCAAGTAGTTCTCCCACCAGAGAGCTGCATCTCCCTTGAGAAGGTGAGTAGCACACTTGACCCACTCCTGCTCCGGAACATCAGCAGTCTCGAGCAACCTTGAGATCTCACGCAGCCAATCATCCGCGTCCAGAGGTCGGTCAGAAACATCAAACTGACGAGGGTTGAATTTGAGGAAGCTCTTGATGTCTCCACGCTTGGGAGGTGGAGGAAGTGGAGCAAACTCGTTTCTTCTGACACTCTCCTCAAAGCGCTGCTGGTTCTGCTGCATTGCTGCCAAAGCATTAGCGATGTTTGACAGTGCGGAGCCCAGTTCCGGAGGTATGTCCTCATCGATGCAGTGGTGGAGCCATCCTGTCATTGATATAAAACTCAAGTCAGTACTATAATGGAAGATGATAATAATCCAAAATAGTACCAAGATGGAATTAACCAAGATTAAAGGATACAATTTACTGAGATGATATTAAAATATCAACAAAGTTCAAAGCACCTAAAAGATATTAAGCATATAGCACACGATGAAAAGTGTGGTACACAAATATATCAAAGAAAAATTTTCCACAAATTTCGGCATTAGAATACCAATAGATGCGCAAAATTACTTAACGGATCAAGATTAGTGACTCTACCGATTCAATATACAAAAGCGAATGATAAAAGTAGTGGTATGGTCGCGACTCCATCCCGCACTCAAATCATTACTCCGCACATGAACAAGTGGAACACATATCCTAACCCCTTCTTCTTCTTTGACCACAAGAGTTTTATAAAAACCCCTTCTTCTCATGTTGAACCTAAAGATTGGTAACTACGGAAACGAACACCCCAAACAAGATAGCGTCGGATACAAAGAGGAAGATAGATTGCGTCGGTTTACAAAAATGCATCGGTATGGAATGTACCAGCATTGATAACCAAAGGATGATAAGATAACAACTTGGATGCAGAGATAGACAAGGGATTACACACACACACACACAACCTATGGTACTACGGAAACCCGAACACGTGAATCCTAGTTTGAATTTTGAGAAGAGGATTGAAAGCGTTGCACTTCCTTACCGTAAAAAGGGTGGGTGGGTGGGTAAGAAGAAAAGTGGAAGCAGTCCTACTCTCGCGTTTTGTTTTTCCCTAGTATACATAACTACCAAAATATTTACTAAACTGACAACGACCGTTTGGCTGAGACCCTGAAGGTCGGGATGGCTCTGATACCAATTGTAACTATCTCGGTGAATTACGCTCCTAGATACAAGCCTGGATGAGCGGTAGTGGTTGAAATAGTACAGTGGGGCCCCAAAAGCCACTCACGGGTAGACCTTTCGGCCGTCCCAACCACTACCATCTCAACGGGACCTGTACGGGCGGCGTAATCGGCAGGCGAAGGGATCAAATACATACACAAATGACTATGTATGCAAGCCACCATACAAGAGTACATCAGAGCCATACCATCTAGAAAGAAAGAAAATATAGCAACGCCATACGGCAAGATTCAAATGACCTAGGTAGATCTAATATTTTAGGATACTTCCTCATACAACACACATCAGAGTATCATGCGGAAGCGGCAAACAAGTCCGAGTACGGATAAGAAGCAAATCGGCATAAGATGCCATAGAAATAAGCACATCCCAACCACAGATCTCACGGATCCCGTTCCGGAATCTCTACACGAGCGATCGTTGCCCACATCATCGCCTCTTCCACCCAAAGATCCGTCTGCGAGTACATTCATCCGAACCAATAATTTATCGTGTGAGACCCTAAGGGTACTCAAGAAGTCTTAATGCCTCTAAAGGGACAAAACAGGGTGACGAATTGCAGCAAAAGATAAACCCTAGCAGTTCTCTGAGATATCGCTAACCATCCGCCTAACCAATGATAGGCGACTGATGTCCGTGAATTAAGGACAGCAGTTATTTTAGTAATTTCATCGATCCATCCTCCTCGCTTACCAACGAGGAAGCGAATAACAACCCCCATCCGTTGGCAAATTTTATTAACCATTCCATGAGTGTTGCACTATTTACTAGTCAATTTACTTAGTCGATTAAAGCGGTACTTTAGTTATGCTTGTCTATGATCGAGAAATCGTGCTCCAAGTCGTCCATATCCGCGGACACGGCTTTGAAAGTTTTACCCGCGGGGTGCACCAATAGCAACACACGCCGATCAACCTCGGAAAAACCAAATCAAAACCCAACGAGGCTTTCACGATGAACAATCACAGGATTGGAAATATTTGAGGCACCCTTGAGTACACCAAGCGGAGTAGGCTAGCTCGAGACGGACTCAAGGTTTGCGACAATGGTCAGAACGATGAGATCCCCAATCGGGATCGCCGATACCGCGAAAACATTCCGCTTACCTAAAGAGACAAAGGTGCCTCGCACAAACGTAAATAAACAGAGTATGGCATAAGTACAGGATAGTAAATAAAACCTCAAACTAGTTTGTGGCCCCAAGAAATAAGACGGAATCAAGCTCTGGCTCAGGGGGTCCCATATACCTCCCGGATGTGGATAGCGCGATAAATCAAGGAACAGGAATCAAGTACTCGGGGTCTTACGGGACACAAGTGAGCAGGAAAACCAAATAGCGTATATTGCTCACCGTGCCGCTTTCATTAGTTATCCCATTACTACCTGTGTTAAGTTGTTTAGGTACCTCGTTATCCATCGACGCCACATACCCTACACATGTCGTTTCTACGACTCGCATGGCTCAAAAAACTCCTGTAGTAATGGCTCATGGGATGAAGGAACAAGCTTGGTGGGGTTTAAAAGTAAAGGCTATGCATACTTGGGATTCAATTTAATGCAATCGCGACTCAATGATGCAAGAATAAGATAGAGGCAATAGGTACTGTATGTATGCAAGCATGTGGAAGTGCTTGCCTGGCAACTCAGTTGAAGCGAGGGACGGATCTGGGTAGTGCTCCTGGTTCTCTTGATATAACCCCTGCTCAGTGTCTATCCGAGAAAAGCCAAACAAACAAGGCCAACATGAATATAGAGCACAAGCATATGAATAAGATGCGTCAAGCAAACAATCGTGCCATGATGAATGATGCACAATTTACATGGCAATAAGGTAGCATGGCATGGTGAGGTGTGGAAGACAAGCAATAACATTTTTATGGGGTTTTTGGATCACATTTTGTTGTCATAACAATTGCTGTTCACTATATATCTATATGATGCATGCTGCAATTGAAGTCATGGATAGCATAAACAGAAAGGTCTCGTCGAGCTGATCATTTTAGACATATCATTTGTTGAATTTGGAATTATAAATCAAAAGTTATTGATTATTTAAGTTCTAGTGGCAATTGTGGTAATTTAATTCAACTTGGAATTTTAAATGTGCAAAAGGCAATATGAATTCCTTATATTTTTCTGGTTCAGAAACATATATGGTTTGTATTATTTGGATTATTATTTGAAAAGTTATTTGAAAACTGATTTGAATTTGAATTTGAATCAATTTTAAATAGGTTTGAATTTAAACAGACTCTGGAAAAACTTTTAACACCCAGGCTAATCTAACCCTAGTCACAGACAGGTGGGGACAGGCGCACCTGGACCCACACGCCAGTGGCTGAGAGGGAGAAGGACCGCGGGTTAAATAAACAAAACAAGAGGACCCTTTTTAGGAAACTTCCACCGCCGCCAAGGCCTGGGCACGGACCGCGGTTGGCAAAACAAAAGGGGGGGTATTCGCAAAGTGGCCAACGCGCACTGTTTTTCTTCCTCTGAACTTGACAGACGCATGAGACGCGCATGGCTGGCAGCAGTGGGGTTCGATCGAGGATCTAGGGCGCTACAGACGCTGCCATCAGTGGCTGGGGCTAGGTGACGGAGAGGTGGGCGCGTGCTAGATAGGCTATGCGGCGCGTGTTAGCGGCAGACGCTCGCGAACTCTGGCGCGCGGAGGATGCTCGACGTAAAGACCGCCGCGTCCAGGAAGCGACGGGGAACGGGAGTATGTCTGGGAGGCAGGGGTGCTCACCGCGGGTGTGCCGTGCGATGGTTCGGCAGGGAGCGCTTGATCGGCGGGCGAGGCGACGCCTGGGAAGCTAGGGTTCGGTGCGGCTTGGCGTCCCAGCTCCCGGCTTCTCCTGGCGACGCAAATGGGGTGATGCAGGGACCTCCGGCTTCCTCGACGCCCAGCGTCCACACCGGCTAGGTAGATGGGGGCAGTGGCGGTGGATGGAGAGGCGAGGTAGATGGCGAGGAGAGGAAGGGAGAAGAGGCTGGCGGATCTGGGACGACTAGAGGCGAGGAGAGGATAAGAAGAGAGGCAGTGGGGTTTGCGTGGGAGGGAAGGTGGCCTCGGTGCCACCTTTTCTCTCCTCACGCATGGCATGGGGCCAGGGTGGCGCCAGGGCTGGGAAGGGAGAGGGAGGCGGGGTGGACTGAGGGGAGTTCGTGGGCAGACAGTGGGAGGGCCCTAGGGCGGGGAGAGAAAAGAGGGAGAGGCAGAGGAGAGTGGCTCTCGGGCTAGGGTTAGGTGAGGGGGGTGCCCTTGATTGTGAGGGTGGGGTAGATAGGAACATGGTGATCATGTGGCCAGCTAGGGCTAGGTGAGAGGAGGGGGTTTGGTTAGATTAGATGGAAGTGGGAGGGTTCACATAAAACAACACAAGATTTAAAAGAGGTGTGATGGGGTGGTTTGGTGAGGGTGGAAAAGAGAGGAGAGAAGAGAGAAGAGAGAAGAGAGAATGGTTTGGTTTTGCTTTGGCCAAGATCAAGCCAAAAGGCAAGATAGGGCTAGAGATTTGAATCATGCATGCTCCATACAAAGAACAAGCAAGATCAAAAGAAAAGAGGTAGGGAGAAGGATGGGGTTTAGGCTTATGCTCACACATGATCACATGTGTATGCATGGAGTATGGTGATGAGGGTTTAGCTATAGGGGGATAGAGAGGTAGATGATATGGTGAAGAATTCTACAAGCCAAAACAAGATTAAACAAAGGAGAGGTGATCCATGCAAGCAAAGCCAAAAGACATTCCAAAGTCAAGAAATAGGTGGCACTTGCATGGCCCATGCAAACAATCATTGCCATGTAGTTATATTGTGAAAACAACATTAGTTCATGTGGCATTATTCCTTGCATTCCCAAAAGGTGGGCAAAGGCCAAGCAAAAGATTATGGTGGATTCCAACCAACCAACATGAGCTAGAGGTAAACTCAAATAAAATGCCAAGCTCATATTAATTGGATGGTGGAATTATAAGGTGGTGAAAGAAAGGTGGTGGAGTTTAAAAGAGATATGCCCCCAACTCAACTTGGGCATTTAACAATATATCAAGAACCAAATACAATATCAAGAGGCAACTACAATTAATAATGCACATGAGATAAGAACCAAACAAGAAGGGGTTTCTATATGATGCCCAAATGCAAGGTGACATGATGACATGAGCATGACATGGTGATGATGCAACAATTATATGTTGGAAGTGGCCCTTTTATTACTAGAACAAGTAGCATTACAGGTGTTAGACAACTGGGATGCTACAACTGGGAGGTCGCTTCCCTCTATGCTCTCTCCGCGCCATAACCAGGGTGGGCTCAGACCATGTTCCACTCCTGCTTTCGACTGGGGGGAGCTCACCACCACGGCTGAATCGGTTCCACTTCGAGAACTTCTGGCTTCAACAGCCAGGTTTTGTGGACGCGGTAAAGGCCAAGTGGTTGGCGGCGGCGGCTACCCCCTAGACGCTTTAATGCGTTGGACGTCTGGCATCACTGCGCTAAGATGGCCCGCCAATTCATGAAGGGCTGGGGGGCCAACTTGGGTGCAGCGACGCGTCTCCAGAAGGCTTCGTTACTGGAGGAGATCCGTACGCTGGACCTGGCGGCAGACTCGGCGGGCCTCTCTGCGGATGAGTGGTCCCACCGTTATGCCTTAGAGACTTCACTCGTCGAGATTTACAAGGGGGAGGAGTTGTTCTGGCGACATCGCAGCCGCCAGAACTGGCTTCTCCAAGGAGATGCGAACACCTCATACTTCCATGCGGTGGCCAATGGTCGCCGTAGGAAATGCTCGATCCCCTGCCTCTGGGACGGGGAGCTCCTCCTGGAGGAGCCGGGGGCGCTCTCCGCCCATATTTACTCCTTTTATAAGGAGATCTTCTTGGCAGGACCCCTTACGGGGATCGCGTTGGCTAACGACTTTTGGCCTAGTGGGGCCAGAGTCACAGCTGACGAGAATGCAGAGCTCACCCTCCCATTCCTACCAGAGGAAGTTGAGCGGGCGGTGAAGGCCATGAGGACCAACTCCGCCCCGGGCCCCGATGGCCTCCCGGTATCCTTCTTCCAGACTTTTTGGAGGGAACTCCAACCGGTCATCATGCCCATGTTCTAGGAATTCTACACCGGCACTCTTGTGTTGGGGCGACTGAACTTGGGTGTTATCACTCTGATCCCTAAAGTTTTGGGGGCCTCGGACGTTCGCCAATTCAGGCCCATCACGGTCCTCAATGTCATCCAACGGATCCTCGCGAAAGTTTGCGCCTCTCGCCTCGCCCCGGTCATGGAGCGTCTCACCCACCAGTATCAATTTGTCTTTCTCAAGGGCAGATTTATACATGATGAGATACTTGCCCTCCATGAGATTATCCACGAGATCAAGTCCCGACGATTGAAGGGCATCTTCTTGAAGCTGGACTTCCAGAAGGCCTACGATCGTCTGGACTGGCGGTTCCTACGTCAAGTCCTCATTAGGCGAGGATTTGACGACCGCCTGATCACCTGGATAATGCAGTTCGTCATGACCGGGAGCAACGCGATTAACATCGAGATCGGGCCATACTTCCGCCTCCCGTAGGTCCGCCAGGGGACCCCCCCTCCTCTTCAACGCCAGCCGATGCCCTCGGAAATGCTTGAGAAAGCGGCGGCCACATCTCCGGTGTGGTAGGCCACCTTATCCCCGGGGGAGGCATCACCCAGCTTCAATACGCAGACGACACGATGATCATGATTGAAGGCTCGACCCTGGACATTGCAAACCTCAAATTCCTCCTCCTTTGCTTTCAGGAGATGTCTGGCCTCCGTATCAACTTCGATAAGAGCGAGATCATTGCACTAGGGTTCTCCCAGGACGAGAAATAGAGGATAGCTGACAATTTCAACTGTCGGCTCGCCTCCTTCCCCATCACCTACCTGGGGATGCCGATCCGCGACACCAGGATCCTTATGAGGGACCTGGACCCGCTCGCGGAGAGGGTGCGCCCGAGGTCCGAACCTTGGCGTGGTAGATTTACCTCTAAAGGTAGCAAGACCGTCCTGATCGACTCATGTCTGTCTAGCCTGCCCATGTACATGATGGGAATGTACCTCCTCCCCGAGGGGGTGCATGGGAAATTTGACAAGGAGCTGTCGAGGTTCTTCTGGCAAGACTCCTTGGGTCGCCAGAAATACCACATGGTCAAGTGGGCAGACATTTGCGCCCCCAAGGATGTTGGGGGCATAGGTATCCTTACTTCCCATCAGTTCAACACGGCCCTAATGCTCAGATGGGTTTGGCGTATCCTGCGGGATGATGGTGGCCTGTGGCTCAAACTCATCAAGGCCAAATACCTGCGAGGTCGGCCCCTTCTGGACTGTGATCGACGCGAGGGTTCCCAATTCTGGCACTCCATCCAGGAGGTCAAGGGTGAGATCAGGCATGGTCTCGCCGTCTCCATTGGGAACGGGGAGGGGACCATGTTCTGGCTGGACCCCTGGCTCAGGGAGCGCCCGCTGCAGTAGGCTTTTCCGAGCCTATTCGCCATCTGTTCCGACCCAGCGCTCCGTGTATCCACCGCGGCACTTGGAGGTACATGGAACATCTCGTTCCGTCGTACCTTCGGCCCGGAGGAAACGGAAGCATGGAGGGAACTCAGGGCGGACCTCCCGGCCTCCTTGGCCAACGAACCCGATAGTGTGCTTTGGACCCTCACCCCGTCCGGATCCTTCTCGGTTGGCTCGGCTTATCGGGCCCTCTTTGGCCAGGCGACACTCTCCTGGACCAAGCACCTCTGGAAAGCACCTCTCCCGCTGAAGACAAAAAAATTTGTGAGGCAACTTTACGCGATAGGCTTCCATCGGGAGTTGAGGTGGCCAAGCGACATGGGCCGGGGAATGGGTTATGTCCACTATGTGGGGTCCCTAAAACGGGCACCCACATATTGTTCACCTGTCCCGCGGCCCGGTTTCTGTGGAATTTCACCAGAGAGGCGTTGGGCCCGGACTGGCTGGCCCATGATCTCGGTGAATTCCTAGAAACCCAAGCCAACCAAGCTGGAAAGGGTCGTCGCCTTTTCTGGCTTGTGTTCGCGGCCATGTCGTGGTCCCTTTGGAATATTCGGAATAAGATGGTTATTGAGAAGATTCTCCCTAGACGTGCGTCTGACTCGGTTTTCCACTTTCTGGCTTCTCTGCAGCTCTGGTACCCGTTGTGTAGACAACGGGACAAGGTGAGGTTGGACGCGACTCTCCGCCGGCTCTTGGAGGCGGCTCAGCGGCTCCCCTATAGCTCGTCATAGTGTCTTCGGCGTTCACTCTCCTGGCGAGGCGTTGTTACTCTTTTTCGTTGGCTTCTGTCCTAGTTGGGCCGTCTTGTGCTGTGGCCCCAACATGTGTTGTGTGTGTGGATCTGTACTGTGACTTTTATTGTGGACGGTTACTTTATTTATAAAGCCGGGCGAAATCCTATTTCGATTATCTGATCTTAGAAACATCTACGATGGCTTCGGCAGGCCAAAACTTAGCATGCCCGAGTTTTAGAAAAAATACACTATATGTTCCAAGCAAATCTTGCTTCGAAGGTTTTCCAGAGGCCTCTCAATCCAACGGGGTACTATGCGAGTCCCTTCCATGTGCTTTTCATCTCTATATTCTCATCTACACTCTATGCTGTTATTTGGGTGAATATATATATACTACCAGGTAGAACAGTGAGTTGGAAGAGAAGAAACCTCGTCTAGTTATATAGTCCCTCTCTCTCATTTGCGCTCTACCTGCTAGTTGGTGTCTATAACTCTCTAGTACTAGAACGTATGGTCACACGGTAGGGTCAGATTTTGTAATATGTGGTTGTACTGTGTACTTTCTCTAACTCAGAGATAGTCAGATGCTCAGCGAAGCCTAACATTTTAAGTTGTTAACCATGTGGTAAGCATCGGCCTGCAGCATTTTCCGTCTCAGCTGAGAGCTCAATCAATCAATAACTTAATTCGTTGACATGTCACTCATTGCGTCAACCAATTCACCAAAATTTTGCACTGTCGTCACTGTTAGACTGTATATTTGTAACACAATTGTAACTGTATCTGTATTGTACCTTTTGGTATCCATATATATGTGATAGGCCACGCACCAGATGCGTTGAGCCAGTTTCCACCAAACCACTGTTTAACATGGTATCAGACTATGTTTCGAAACCCTAGCCGCCGCCCCCTGCCCTTGGCCGCCGCCGCCTCTCTCGGTCGCGCCGCCGCCGCCAAGATCGCCATCATGAGCTCCTCCGGCTCGTCCTCGGCCTCTTCCTGCTGCCCGGCTCGCCCCTGCCATGATTCCCCATCGCGGCGATCCTCGCCAAGACACAAGCCGATGGCCGTCCTCAACCTCGCGCCCCGTACCTCGGCGCCTCGCGATTCGCCCGGGTTCCTTCCGCCGTCTATGTGTCGGCGCCACGGCTGCCGTTTAGTGCGGTCCGCCCCCATCGGTGCCATCGGTGCCCTCGGCCTCGCCGTCGATCGGCCTCTCCTTGGCTGCGGTCGAGGTTGCAGCGCCGCCCCTCGTCTCTACCGGGGCCGATGTCGCCGCCCCTGCTGGATCCCGGTCACCAAGGTCAGACCTGGTCCCTACCAACTCACGCACCTCATCACGTGCGCCTCGCAGATAACTTCCTGACATTGGGCGCAGATACTCTCCTCCGCGAGCCGTCACCTTGAGGGCTTCGTCGATGGGAGTCACCGTGCCCGCCCGCCACGCTCCGCCACACGACCACGGCCGGGTCTCGCGAGAACCGGCGTATCGAATCGGGTTGCGCAGGATCAAGCCATCCTTTCTGCGCTCCAATCGTCGTTGACCGAAGGTGTTGCTAGCTTAGTCGTCTTTGCTGCCACGTATCACGACGTCTGGGCGACGATGGCGGACAGCTTCTCCGCCAACTCCTCGGCTCGTGCGTCTGCCCTTCGTCAACAACTCCTCGAGTGCAAAAAGCTCGACTCCTCGGCACACGTCTACTTCAACAAGATCAAGACAATTGCCGACACTCATCGCCATCGCAGCGGCCGCAATGAGGAGTTCACAGACTTTGTTCTCCGCGGCCTCGACCACGACTACGACAACCTGGTTGAGGCGGTCCTGGGCCGTGACACGCCCATGTCCCCACGGGACTTGTACTCGTGACTAAGGCGACCCCCACGCCAACGCGGTCTACCGTGGAGCCGCTCCTGGTGGCTACAAACAACCGCGCCCCCCTGCTGGCCCGCCCACGGGAGGTGGTGGTCGCCCGCCTCCTCCGTCGCCGCAGCCCCGTGGTCCTCCTGTGTCCACCGATCGTCGTGGCCGCCCCAATGTCGACTGCCAGCTCTGTGGCATCCACGGGCACTACGCCTCTCGTTGTCACCGTCGCTTCAAGAAGGACTTCCTTGGCATCGGCAACGACGGGCGCGGCAACGAGAAACAGGCCGCCATCGCCGAGCAGAGTGGCTACTCCGGCGGTGACTACTCCGGCGGAGGAGGGTACACCCCGTCGTACCCGATCGACCCTTGTACCGTGCAAATATAAGGCACAAGCAAGCCAAATATGCCCATACCAATAGTTTGATCTGGTCGTTAGATCCATACACTTTTCATCATCTTTATATCCTCCATCTCATCCATAGTCTTGCATCATTGATAGGTTCCATGGATGAGGAACCGTCAAAAGCAACGATAGCGATGTTTCACTTGCTTTTGTTTTTTGGTTTTGCTCCATATAGTGCACTAGTATACTTGCTTCTTTTCTTTCTTTGAGCGTACTCTCACCAGCGTTTTGGTTACCGGTCAGACCGGTAACCGGATTTCCCGACCACCCTCGGGAAATCGGTTTATCGGACAAAAAATCCCGAAATTATTTAAATTGTATAAAATTTATGAATTTTAACAAAAAACCGATGTAAATAGTCATACCGAGGACTTTAAATTTGAATTTTGAAATTTAAATTCGTCAGATTAACGATCGGGATTTCAGTAATCGCGGAATCGGAAATTCGACCACCCTCGGATTTTTTCGTACCGGGAACCAAAACCTTGACTCTCACACCTTTGCTAGTACTTGCAAGCTAACACATTAATGTGATTGTGTGTGATAGCTGCAATGGGTTCAGACTTCGGGTTGACCATCATCAACAACACCGGGCCACAGAAGGGCCAAGCCGTGGCTCTACGGGTCGGCGGGGACCTCTCTATCGCTAACCAGTGCGACATCTAAGAATACCAGGACACGCTTTATGTGCACTCCAACTGGCAGTTCTATGCCAAGGATAGCATCTCTGGCACAGTGGATTTCATCTTCGGTAACTCTGAATTGGTTATCCAAAACTGTGACATCCATCACAGGAAGCCCCGCCTAGGCCAGATGGACATGATCATGGCCTAGGGCCGGACTGACCCGTACCATAATATAGGCATTTCCATCCACAAGTGTCGCATCACATACACATCTGACATAGGCGGCACAAAGGTGTATCTAGGCCGTCCATGAAAGAGGTACCCGCGAACGGTCGTGATGAAGACTACTCTCAACCATCCAATTACCCCAGCCGGGTGGATGGAGTGGCTAGGCCAGTTTGCATTGAGCACCTTGTACTACGGGGAATACGGTAACACTGGACCTAGTACAGGGACAAGTGGACGAATGAAGTGGAGCAGGGTGCACACATCACTGTCCAGTGTAGACACCACGCAATTCAGTGTGTGGGATTTTATTTTGGGAGACTCATCGTTAAACGACACTAGAGTGAGCTATACTTCAGGGCTATCACTAAGATGCTGGCATTTTTATCATACCGAGCTGATGTATGTTCAAGTAAAATTAAGATGTTTAGCTCAGTGATGTTTCGAAGGTTTTCCGGAGGCCTCTCAATCCAAGGGTGTGATAAACTAGCGCGTATATTTGCGTCCATTTATAATTTTTTCTAAAGGTATATTCTCTTTGGAGAACAAAGATACTACTAGGGTGAGTTGGAAGAGAACATACCTTTGCCTGGTTATATAGCCTCGTCGCTCGGGTCTTTGCTAATTGGTTTTTATTACTCTAGTACTACATATGATCTTCTGATATATTTTTGTAATATGTCGTTGTAATATGTGTTGTTTGTATCTCAAATTCTCAACATAACATAACCTCTGCCTATTTATACAACTTAATCTATGGTAGGTAAGCATTGGTTTCCAACAATTGCATGTTTCCCTTCAGTATTTTCTATCTTATCCCAACATTGCTCATGTTCTCTTAATTCTTAATGGCATGCATGTTGTACTTTTGTTCTCTTAAAATTTGAGTGGGGCTCGAACTTGTTTTACCTTCATTTACTATGTACTCTGGTTTTATGGTGGCAATCGATTCAACTTTTCTTGCCACCTGTTCATCTAAAAACACGTGTGAGATACCAAAGTCTAGTTAGGTGCATTGAATTCTTACCCACGTCCATAGTTCCGGTCGCCATGGTCACCGGCTCAGCCCACCACAGCTTAACTTTTGTGATCGGCTAAAACTCTGCCAAAGCCTTCAAATTTTTCTCCAATAAAATTCTTATGTGCAATTTAGTGTGTGGTTGTAAATTCCTACCGATGGATGCCAAAGATTTTTTTGATTCAAAGAGTATATGCATTAAATATGATGACTTCCACAATTTGTGTGATATTTATTAAGAACAATGTAGTATTCACAATATAGATCAAGGCATGCAAAATTCCATACAAATTGAGATGTTAATCTTTATTTTGTTATTTGTTGTTCTTGATGTGATACTACCAATGTGCTATTGTGGTGTTGATAATTGTAGTACTACATATCTGCTCTCGTAGTCCTGATAATTACATTAGTAAGATGTGCTAATCATTTTAAGTGCAAAGGGATTTAAATTTGGATCGCAAAATTGCAATGAGACCGACTCTAAATGCAAATCCATTGTGTTAATTTTTGTTAGTTAAGAATCTATGTGCAAATGGTTGTCGGTTCCATTGCTCTTCGTGCTCAAAGCGTGAGAATAATTATGAGAGTATTTCAAATGATTTAGGAGATTCAGATGAGGATAACCATAGTTTTTATTCCCACCCAATGTCCATTTTCTCTTAACCGCTCCAGTCTTCAGTCTAGAATCTGTCTTGAGATAGTAAATACTATGTAACTTTGAGATACTAAGTGCATGTTAATTACACTGATTGATTAGTATTGGGGCATCTTAGGAAATGCATAGTAGCCAACTTGACATGACAATGTTAATTACAACATGTTTTTTTTAATGGGGAGCATAGCCGCAGCCTATGCATCATGATGATGCACACGGATGTTTTATTGCGGAGTTAAGATATCTCAGTATATTAAAATCATGGATCACAAAAGGTCGAGACATGTATTAACCATCTGAAGAATAAAAGCATGAAATACTATTCATTCCTAAGTCTCCTAATGTGTCGCCACCCAATATAAAACCGAAACACCAATGCGTATTCTAACTTTATTTTCCTTATCTATTCCATTCAACTAATAACCAAACATAGTAGTAATATTAGTTATAGGTTAGATATTATATGTAAAAAAATATCATGCGCTAAATGATACGTGCAAAAGGACACGAGAGAAACAAATGATGAATTTCTCCGATGAGTCACAAAAGCAACACTTATATGACTCCCATTACAATTTCTCTTTGCTAGTATATCTTTAATTATTCGATGTACAATGTTATAGAATGTGTTTTGTGGGTTTGTACATGAGATACGAGCATTGCATATTAATAAACGCTACCACAAGTGTAGAATGAGCAGTGGAGAAACCAATATACGGGTGATATACTTTACGGGATTGGAAGTACTGTCCAAATGATGCATAGCATGGCTCTAGGACAAACCTCTATGGATGAGTTTCCTTTTTTTGAGAGAGAACTTCATATACTCCTTCCGACTCAAACTAGTTGACTCAAATTTGTCAAGATGCGGATGAGTCTCTAATACTAAATCATGTCTAGAATCTAGACAAATTTAAGTTAACTAATTAGGTTGGAGGGAGTACTATTGAACAATGTTACAATTGCTTGAGTCGTATGATGCAAGCTCTCTTATAGAGATAGCAAGATTGTCTCTGGTCTCTCTTTCACCAAGGGACTTGGAAAGCTTTGCGAGGGAGTGAGCCACCGTGTTGGTCTCTCTTCTAGAGTGTTTGATGACGCAGGCATGCATTTTCATGGATTCCTTGGCCTCCCTTGTAGAAAGTACACAGTCTCGATCTTTCTTGGTCTTTTAAGCGTAGGACACGGGCTATTGTGGAGAGCTGTCTAGTTCAAGGATTACTCTCGCTGGGCCATTGCGGTTCAAAATATTCAGTCTCAGTAGTTCCGCCAACATTGTTGCTGGGCAGAATGTGTTGAGCTTTATCCAACCCACAGGTAGTGCTTTCCATAGCTGATGAGCTGCTGAGTTCTCCGGCTGCACGTTCATGTCTGTTCTTTGAATGTTCTTTCCCATGAGATCTTCCTTGGAGGGGCTTTGTTTGGTGACGTGTCACGTTGGTAGGCAAAAAGGAACACAATCGAGCCGGCAATGCTTTCCTTGCCCTCCTCATGTGTATCATATCGTTCCTCAAATGCCATGAAATGCTCCCAGCAAGGCGGTAAGCACTACTAACTATAAACAATCCATTTTTCTCATAATGCCAGTCCACGCAATCGTTCACACATCACTCCCTCCGAGGTTGATTTTCAAGACAGCATCCATGTCATGATTATGAAACAGTTCTTTGAGCATGTTAGAGTTCTAGATTTTGGAAGATCATCTGATTAACAAAGCGTCTCCTCGAGTTTTTCTTGAAGCCTGTGATTTTTAGGCCATTATTCTCTCGACAGCCAGTTGTCCCTACAGATTTGAGTGCTCTTACCATTTCCTATTTTCTTGATGATGCCCTTTTTGAAAAGCTCCAGACCAAACTCCACTAGCGCTCGGAAGCCAAACCAATTTTCCTCACATGCATCTTTCTACTTCTACTGTGGAAGCACACCTTATTTCTCTCCACTATCTGGCCTAGGAACATGTCAGCTAACTTCGTCAGGCCAAAACATAGCATGCCCGAGTTTTAGAAAAATATACTATGGGGTTCTAGGAAATCTTGTTTCGGAGGTTTTCCAGAGGCCTCTCAATCCAAGGGGCTGATATACGAGCCCATTTACATGTGCTTTTATCTCTCTTTGTTCCCATCTTCATGAATATATATACTAATAGAGTGAATTCGAAGAGAGGAAACCTTGTATGATTATATCGTCTCGTCGGTGCTCCACCTGATTGTTGGTTTTTATTACTCAGGTACAACGTATGATCACCACCTAGGTTCTTATTTTGTAAGATGTAGTTATACTTTGTACCGTCTATACCTCAGATGCTCAGAGCAGCCTAACCTTTTACTCACTCATACAGTTAGTCATGTGTGGTAAGCACCAAGATGCAACATTACATGCATTTTCCGTCTGAGCGAGGAGCACTCAATCAATAGCTTATTAATTCGCTCTTCTAAAATCTTAATTTTTTTTACCTCCACTCATTGTCATCTGTGGCTAGAGGAAGAAGAAGACTCACACACGCACTAGAAAACAACACACACAGAGCTCTCGGCACCACACGCAACTTGTGCCTTTCTCTTGTTTTCTCTTTTTTTTAAACAAACTCAGCTGATTACAAGTCTTTAAGTAGACGGTAACACACATGCACTACTGGCCTGATCCGCTATTTGCTCCACTATAGCCAGTAAGCAGGCCACGAATAACCACGCTGGGCACGGCCTCACGAATCAGCCGGCGCCCCACTTCTCTGCTGGTTACTCGGTCCGCATCTAAGGCCTCTAACAGCTATGCAACTCGGTCAGCAGAAACACTCGATCATGCATGCTACTTATCCTATGCCTGCACATGCATCTACTCTTCAACGTGACTTGCTCAGCTGACTAGCTAACTTGATTAGCTTACACTGTGCACACGTGAACACAACTCAGTATGTGCACACTGCCGCAGCTAATACTCGACTCATGAAAACAAAATAAATAAACAAACAAGGTTAACTCCAACACTCATTGCATTAATCAAGTCACCACTCACAAAATTAGAACTAGATCACACATCATGATCACCCAACCAAGCCATTGGATAAGAGCTGAGATCACATCACAAAGTCTTTGAACTGATTAAGAAGTCATTAATGGATATGGATTATCAGTCGTTACTATATATATAAACCCTTGTGTGCTTTTACGTTAGGGTGAGTTGGTTAGTTTGATTTAATTTTATTACTCTATATATATATATATATATATAGGATCACTTTTTTTTTTGCAACACGTGGTTGTATTATGTGTTGTCCGTAACTCAAATTCTCAATATAGCATATAACTTTCTCGTAGGTGAGCATTGGTCCACAAAATTTGTGTGTTTCCGTTCATCCACTAGAGGAAAAAGGGCCATCCGTTCGCCACCCCTGGGAGCATTAGTCCCGGTTGCGCCACCAACCGGGACTAATCTTGCACGCTGTCGGTTGGGCGGACGCAGGGCCAGGGGCATGGGTCCCAGTTGGTAAGGGGGCATGCGTCCCGGTTGGAGCCACCAACCGGGACTAAAGGTTTGGCCACAGCCACGTGGCGTGGCACGCACCTTTAGTCCCGGTTGCTGGCTCCAACCGGGACTAAAGACCCCTTGCCCTCTATAAATGCAACGCCCCAGCCCCCTCTGCCTCCACTCTGTTTTTTCGAATGGTGTAAGGTGTGAGGGTGTGTGCTAGTTTTTTCTCATGCATGCATTGAAGGTGTTTGTTGAAATGTTTGAGTGAAAAATCCAGTTGAATTTCTCATAGAACAAAAATATAGAAGGTGTCCGAGACGCACTTGAGCTTTCTCCTCTTTATTTCCCTCGATCGAGGTTAGCAATCCTATCTTTTCTAGGTCATTGATACAATTCATGTGTCGGTGTGAATTGGTTATTTCACTATTTACGATGTCCTGTTTTTTGATAAACTTACTTATATGATGCAGATGAACGGTCGGGAATGGATGTACGGTGACCGGCGGTAGCCGGTATATCAAAGGCGTGGATAAATTTATCGATGTGGCTACGGCAAACAAAGAGAATGGATTTATACGTTGTCCATGTGTTCAATGTCGGAACAACAAGGAGTACTCTTCCTCGAAAATCATTCGCGGCCACCTGATTATGAAAGGTTTCATGCCCAACTATAATTGCTGGACCAAGCACGGGGAAAGAGGGGTTATGATGGAAGATGGTGAAGAAGAAGATGATGATAACAACTATCATCATATGTTTCCTGAATACAGTGATACTGCAATGGAAGATAATGGAGAGGAAAAAGGTGAAGAACGGGCATCAGATGAGCCGGCTGATGAACTTGGTAGGGTTATTTCTGATGCAAAGCGAGACTGTGAAACAGAAAATGAGAAGTTGAAGTTAGATGGCATGTTAGAAGATCACAAGAAATTGTTGTACCCAAATTGTGAAGATGGCAGCACAAAGCTCGGTACGACACTGGAATTGTTACTCCTCATTTGAAAAGATGCTGAAAATAATGAAGCCGAAGTTTCCAAAACATAACGAACTTCCCGAGAGTACCTACGAAGCAAAGAAGACTCTCTGTCCTCTGGGATTAGATGTGCAAAAGATACATGCATGCATTAATGACTGCATCCTCTACCGCGGTAAGGAGTATGAGAATTTAGATAAATGCCCGGTATGCAACGCGTTGCGGTATAAGATCAGACGAGATGACCCTGGTGATGTTGAGGGAGAGCCCAAAGAAGACCGTAAGAAAGACGGGGAGTTGAGACACCCTGCTGATGGGTCACAGTGGAGAAAAATCGAGAGAGACTTCCCAGACTTTGCAGGTGACGCAAGGAACTTATGGTTTGGTCTAAGTACGGATGGCATGAATCCTTTTGGGGAGCAGAGCTGCAGTCACAAAGACTGGCCCGTGACTCTATGTATCTACAACCTGCCTCCTTGGTTGTGCATGAAGCGTAAGTTCATTATGATGCGTGCTCATCCAAGGCCCAAGCAACCGCAACGACATTGATGTGTACCTTAGGCCATTAGTTGAAGAACTCTTACGGTTGTGGGGCAAACCAGGTGTATGCGTGGGATGAGAACAAACAGAGCCATTTAATCTCGAGGGTTGTTATTCGTAACCATCAATGATTGGCCTGCTCTTAGTAACCTTCGTGATGTACAAACAAAGGATATAAGGCATGCACCCACTGTTTAGATAAGACCGAAGGTACATATTTGCATAAATGCAAGAAGGTTGTGTACCTAGCGAATCGACGATTTCTTCCGACCAATCATCCGTAAGAAAGAAAGGCAAGCATTTCAAAGGTGAGGCAGATCACGGAAGAAGCTGAACTCCCACGGTGATGATGTATTTGGTATGGTCAAGGACATAGAAGTAATCTTTGGAAAAGGTCCCGGCGGTCAATCAGTTCCGAACGACGTCGCTACAGGACACGCACCCATGTGGAAGAAGAAATCTATATTTTGGGAGCTGCCATATTGGAAAGTCCTGCGTGTCCGCTCTTCAATCGACGTGATGCACGTGACGAAGAATCTCTGTGTGAACCTGCTAGGATTCCTAGGCGTGTATGGGAAGACAAAAGATACACCTGAAGCACGGGAGGACCAACAAATTATGAAAGACCCAAAGAACATGCATACAGATAACAAGACGGATAAAGGGCGTCACTTAAGTCATGCCAGCTATGCTCTTACCAAAGCATAGAAGGAAATATTTTTTGAAGTCCTTTACAGTATCAAGGTGCCGTCGGGCTTCTCATCTAATATAAAGGGGATAATAAATATGGCAGAGAAAAAGTTCCAAAACCTGAAGTCTCATGATCACACGTGATTATGACGCAGTTGCTTCCGATTGCATTGAGGGGCTTCTACCGTAAAATGTTCGAGTACCCATTGTGAAGCTGTGCATTCCTCAATGCAATATCTCGAAGGTAATCAATCCAGATATTCTCGCCAAGGTTACGAAGGATGTGGTACAATGTCTTGTTAGTTTTGAATTGGTGTTCCCACCATCCTTCTTCAATATTATGACGCATCTCCTGGTTCATCTAGTGGAAGAGATTGCCATTCTCGGTCCCAGATTTCTGCACAATATGTTCCCTTTGAGAGGTTCATGGAGTCTTAAAGAAATATGTTCATAACTGCTAGACTGAAGGAAGCATCTCCAAGGGATATGGAACAGAGGAGGTCATTGAGTTTTGTGTTGACTTTATTCGACCTTAAGCCGATTGGTGTTTCGACTCGCGGCATGAGGGAAGACTAAGTGGAAAAGGCACTGGGAAAGAAAGCACCGATATGTAGGGACGGGATTCTTTCACTAAAGCACACTACAGCTTCTACATAATTCCACCTTGGCAGCTCCATATGGAGGAACACAAGAATATTGTACGCCCAAAAACCCGGGAAGCTGAATCATGGATTGCGATGAACACATGAAGTCTGTGTGGTTGGATGCGACACATCTCTTGAATGACACCACCGTTGGAGATCAGCTATACTTGTTGGCAAGGCCACCATCTTCTCTGTATTGAATTTCCAAGGGTACGAAATAAATGGGAATACATTCTACACGATCGCCAAGATAAAAGAGCACCAACCAAAATAGTGGTGTCCGCTTTGATGCAATAGACGAGAATGGACAAAAGGACACATATTATGGTTACATAGAGGAGATATGGGAACTAGACTATGGAGTCTCTTTTAAGGTCCCTTTGTTTCACAAATGGGTCAACCTGAATGGGGAAGGGTAAAGATAGACCGGTTATGCGGAATGACAAAGGATCTCAACAATCTTGGTTATAGAGATGAACCATTCGTCCTAGCCAATGATGTGTCTCAGTTTTCTATGTGAAGGACATGTCCTCCGCATCAAAAAAGAAAAAATATGCAAACGAATACATCATATGATGATCCAAAGCGTCACATAGTTCTTTCAGGAAAATAAACATCGTGGGAATCGAGGGCAAGACATATGTCGAAGATTATAATAAGTTTGATGAAATTCTGCCTTCACAGTGAAAACTGACCCAAGCATTCCGTTAAGTAAAGAAGATGCTCCATGGTTACGCGTCTCAAGCGGTCATAAGGAATGACATATGCCAAGAAGTTCATGCTCATATTATGTAACTCTAGTTCA
Source organism: Avena longiglumis (assembly GCA_030063025.1). Classification (NCBI taxonomy): domain Eukaryota; kingdom Viridiplantae; phylum Streptophyta; class Magnoliopsida; order Poales; family Poaceae; genus Avena; species Avena longiglumis. Next base: position 472,256,853 of record CP125978.1, on the reverse strand, counting down.
TGTCTTTCGCGGTTTGTGGCTTGACCAAGGATATCTTCGCGGTTTGTGGCCTTTAGTCCCGGTTTTGTAGTCTCAGTTTTTAATATTAATAAATGTCTTGAGTGTTAGTCCCATTTTGTGGCTGGACCGGAGTGCCTCTATGACCGGTTTCTCGGAGATGCCGGAGGACCTGGCTCACGCTTCATCTCCTCGAAACTGGCCGCATGGTGTCCCTGCCTCGAAAACCATCTTGCAGCTTGTAACTTCACTAACTAGATCAATACGCCTCGAGCTAACTAATTTCACATATTAGAGTGCCTCTATGACCATTTCTGAGATGCCGAGGACTGGCTCCGGCATCTCCTCAAACTGGCCGCAGTGGTGTCCTGCCTCGAAAACCATCTTGCAGCTTGTAACTTCACTAACTAGATCAATACGCCTCGAGCTAACTAATTTCACATATTAGGAGTGCCTCTATGACCAGTTTCGGAGATGCCGGAGGACTGGGCTCACGGCATCTCCTCAAACTGGCCGCAGTGGTGTCCTGCCTCGAAACCATCTTGCAGCTTGTAACTTCACTAACTAGATCAATACTCCTGAGCTAACTAATTTCACATATTAGAGTGCCTCTATGACTGTTCTTTCGGAGATGCCGAGGACTGGCTCCGCCAAGATCTCCTCAAACTGGCCGCAGTGGTGTCCTGCTCAAAACCATCTTGCAGCTTGTAACTTCACTAACTAGATCAATACGCCTCGAGCTAACTAATTTCACATATTAGAGTGTCTATGACCAGTTTCTGGAGATGCCGGAGGACTGGGCTCCGGCATCTCCCTAAACTGGCCGTAGTGGTGTCCTCGCTCTAAAACCATCTTGGAGATGCCTCAAAGCTGGAGGACTGGACTCACAAGGATGCATATTTATAGTACAAGCAGCTCGGCATAATGTCGACACTCACGACATAATGTCGACACTCACCCCTATTATTAGTGCCGACTCATCTTTAGTCGGTTGGTGTCTCCAACCGACTAAAGGTTCATCTTTAGTCCCGTTGGTGACACCATCCGGGACAAGGTAAGCCGCACGACATAATGTCGACACTCACCCCTATTATTAGTGTTGTTCTGCCCACTGCCATAATCCCTTTAGTCCCGGTTTGTGACTACATCCGGACTAAATGTGTGCCAACAATGATCATGTGTGTGTGGACATTGGTATGTAGAACAATGTTGCAGAGGAAGTTTTCCTTTTGTCGCACGGAAAATCCTTTTCCATTTTCTCCGAGCAAAAAGGGTCGCTTTGTGAAGTAACCACCAAAATGCCGTTCGTAATGCTACCGTCCTATTTTCCTAAAATACTAGACCACCTTACATGGACTATATCCCAACCGTACAAATCGGGACTAAATATGAACCCTCTCTTTATATAGGCATTTCCTCTATTTATTAGGTAACACTTAAGACATTTATTAATATTAAAACCGACAAATCGGTACTAGCTAACACTTAGGCCTAAAGCCGCCCCTTTAGTCATAATCATGCCTAGTCCTATAGACGCAGCTTGTGGTCTTCATCGTCAGTCATCATCATCGCATCGCCACCGCCCTCCGGATCCTCACCCCATCCATGGCATATACCAGGCCATTCCAGCCTTGGATTCACGGTGGGTGGGAGGGGTCTCTGAAGACGATGCCGCCATCACGATAGGGGGCCTGGCGGGTGGACTCGTCACCGAGGCGAGGATGGTCTCCCCGGATGTAGCGCATCACTGATGATAGTACGGTTCTCCCACCACGCATTTACGGCCGACTTCGTTGTGGTTCACCGGTGGCCATCACCTCGTACTGGCGAGCTCCCTTTCCGCCTATTAGCGAAGAAGGCATTCCAGTTGTCATAGTTGTCGGGATCCCACTGGGATCCATCCGCTGCCCGGCGTGAGCTCGTGGTAGAAGTGGTTTGTGATGGTCTGGCGTGGAACCTTGAGGGACAGGAGGGACAGAACCCTCCAGGCCAAAGATCCAAAAGCGGCGGTACCCGTGGACAAGGGTAGTTGAGGCGCACGCCTGGTCTCCTCGAGGGTCGAATGGCCCAAGAGGGCGTTGTCCATTGTTCTAAGAGAGGAAGGTGTGGATGTGTGGATAGCCATGACACGATCACCCTAAATATAGAGGGAAAGGCGGAAAACTTGGCGTGAAGCTTTGGGAAATGGCGGAATATCTTTAGTCCCGTTAGTGACTACATCCGGACTAAAAGCTCTAGTAGAAAGGAAAGGCGGAAAACTTGGCGGAAGAGTTGGGAAATGGCGGAAAATATTTTTAGTCCCGGTTTGTGACTACATCCGGACTAAATGTGTGCCGAACAATGATCATGTTTCAAAAACCTTCAAAATTACCTATCATGTTCGAGGTTTCATGGCTTTCGTCCAAATGACCGATGTTATGTGTTGAATCACGGCATAGTTTGTGATGTTGTGCCCATATTATGCATGTGTGTGGACATTGGTATGGAGAACAATGTTGCAGGAGGAAGTTTTCCTTTTGTCGCATCGAAAAGCCCTTTTCCATTTTCCGAGCGCAAAAACGGGTCGCTTTGTGAAGTAACCACCAAAATGCCGCTTTTAATGCTACCGCCCTATTTTCCTAAAATACTAGACCACCTTACATGGACTATATCCCAACCGTACATCTCAAACCTTTTCGCCCATCCCGGTAAAAGGACAAATGTTCCTCCGAATCGGGAAGTGGGTCCGGTTTGTACTACGTACATGATCTATCGCCCGTGATTTTTTGAAAAAATCATTTTTAGACTCGCAATATGTGGTTTCTTCAGAGATCCAATGCAAGTTCTAACAATGCCCGTCCCCTATCTTCATGCACACCGGTTCGACCATAGTTAGAAATTCAAATAATTCAAAACGGGCATAATAAATTCAAAAAAAATCCGAACAATGAAAATCCTTCGCGTGGTGTCATATTATGTTACATAGTTGAAAGGAAAAATACCAGACTTGGTATATTGATCATGTTTCGAAAAAACCTTCACAAAATTACCTATCATGTTCGAGGTTTCATGGCTTTCGGTCCAAATGACCGATGTTATGTGCTGAATCACGGCATAGTTTGTGATGTTGTGCCCATATTATTCATGTGTGTGGACATTGGTATGGAGAACAATGTTGCAGGAGGAAGTTTTCCTTTTTGTCGCACGGAAAAGCCCTTTTCCATTTTCCGAAAGCAAAAACGGGTCGTTTTGTGAAGTAACCACCAAAATGCCGTTTCAGAATGCTACCGTCCTATTTTCCTAAAATACTAGACCACCTTACATGGACTATATCCCAACCGGTACATCTCAAACCTTTTCGTCCATCCCTGGTAAAAGGACAAATGTCTGCCGAATCGGCAGGAAGTGGGTCCGGTTTGTACTACAGGTACATGATCTACCGCCCGTGATTTTTTGAAAAAATCATTTTTAGACTCGCAATATGTGGTTTCTTCAGAGATCCAATGCAAGTTCTAACAATGCCCGCCCCCTATCTTCATGCACACCGGTTCGACCATAGTTAGAAATTCAAATAATTCAAAACGGGCATAATAAATTCAAAAAAAATCCGAACAATGAAAATCCTTCGCGTGGTGTCATATTATGTTACATAGTTGAAAGGAAAAATACCAGACTTGGTATATTGATCATGTTTCGAAAAAACCTTCACAAAATGACCTATCATGTTCGAGGTTTCATGGCTTTCGGTCCAAATGACCGATGTTATGTGCTGAATCACGGCATAGTTTGTGATGTTGTGACCATATTATGCATGTGTGTGGACATTGGTATGGAGAACAATGTTGCAGGAGGAAGTTTTCCTTTTTGTCGCACGGAAAAGCCCTTTTCCATTTTCCGAGCGCAAAAAACGGGTCGTTTTGTGAAGTAACCACCAAAATGCCGCTTCGTAATGCTACCGCCCTATTTTCCTAAAATACTAGACCACCTTACATGGACTATATCCCAACCGGTGCATCTCAAACCTTTTCGCCCATCCCGGTAAAAGGACAAATGTCTCCGAATCGGCAGGAAGTGGGTCCGTTTGTACTACAGTACATGATCTCGCCTGTGATTTTTTGAAAAATCATTTTAGACTCGCAATATGTGGTTTCTTCAGAGATCCAATGCAAGTTCTAACAATGCCCGCCCCTATCTTCATGCACACCGGTTCGACCATAGTTAGAAATTCAAATAATTCAAAACGGCATAATAAATTCAAAAAAATCCGAACAATGAAAATCCTTCATGGTGTCATATTATGTTACATAGTTGAAAGGAAAAATACCAGACTTGGTATATTGATCATGTTTCAAAAACCTTCACAAAATGACCTATCATGTTCGAGGTTTCATGGCTTTCATCCAAATGACCGATGTTATGTGTCAATCACGGCATAGTTTGTGATGTTGTGCCCATATTATGCATGTGTGGACATTGGTATGGAGAACAATGTTGCAGGAGGAAGTTTTCCTTTTTGTCGCACGGAAAAGCCCTTTTCCATTTTCCGAGCGCAAAAACGGGTCGTTTTGTGAAGTAACCACCAAAATGCCGCTTCGTAATGCTACCGCCCTATTTTCCTAAAATACTAGACCACCTTACATGGACTATATCCCAACCGGTACATCTCAAACCTTTTCGCCCATCCCGTAAAAGGACAAATGTCTGCCAATTCCAGGAAGTGGGTCCGGTTTGTACTACAGTACATGATCTATCGCCTGTGATTTTTGAAAAATTATTTTAGACTCGCAATATGTGGTTTCTTCAGAGATCCAATGCAAGTTCTAACAATGCCCGCCCCTATCTTCATGCACACCGGTTCGACCATAGTTAGAAATTCAAATAATTCAAAACGGGCATAATAAATTCAAAAAATCCGAACAATGAAAATCCTTCATGGTGTCATATTATGTTACATAGTTGAAAGGAAAATACCGACTTGGTATATTGATCATGTTTCAAAGGAAAATCCTAACAATGGTCGCCCCTATCACTTCTTATGTTTATAGTTTTTCTAAATTCCAAATTGATATTAAAAAATATAAGTTAATTCATTTTAATTGTAAATGGTTCATATTTTAAATGGTTACATTAATTATTTTTAAAATGTAAAATGTTTTTGAATTATTTATTCAAATCCATACACTTCTTATGTTTAAAGTTTTTCTAAATTCCAACTTAATATTCAAAATATAAGTTAATTAACTTTAAAAGGTTACATTAATTATTTTTAGAAATAGAAAATGGTTTTGGATTATTTATTCAAATCCATACACTTCTTATGTTTAAAGTTTTTCTAAATTCCAAATTAATATTAAAAATATAAGTTAATTCATTTTAAAAGGTTACATTAATTATTTTCTAGAAATAGAAAATGGTTTTGGATTATTTATTCAAATCCATACACTTCTTATGTTTAAAGTTTTTCTAAATTCCAAATTGATATTAAAAAATATAAGTTAATTCATTTTTAATTGTAAATGGTTCATATTTTAAATGGTTACATTAATTGTTTTTTAAAACAGAAAATGGTTTTGAATTATTTATTCAAATCCAAACACTTTTTATGTTTAAAGTTTTTCTAAATTCCAAATTGATATTAAAAAAATAAAAGTTAATTCATTTTTAATTGTAAATGGTTCATATTTTAAATGGTTACATTAATTGTTTTTAAAATGTAAAATGGTTTTGAATTATTTATTCAAATCCAAACACTTTTTATGTTTAAAGTTTTTCTAAATTCCAAATTGATATTAAAAAAATAAAAGTTAATTCATTTTTAATTGTAAATGGTTCATATTTTAAATGGTTACATTAATTATTTTTTAAAATAGAAAATGGTTTTGAATTATTTATTCAAATCCAAACACTTTTTATGTTTAAAGTTTTTCTAAATTCCAAATTAATTATCATTTAAAAAACAATACAAATTTAAACCCCAAAATAAAAAATAAGGCGGGAACAGAGAGAAAACACCTGAATTTTTTTGAAAACAGGGGAATATGTCCCGGTTGGAGCCACCAACCGACTAAAGACCTCGCTGCCAACGCTGGGCTGAAAATTTTGAGATAGGTCCCGCTGGTGGCTCCAACCGACGAGGATTTTTAGTCCCTGCTGAGCCACCAACCGACTAAAGGTCCTTCCTTTATAATCAAGACGCCTCTTCTTCTTCTTCCTTCTCCATTCTTCGCAACCCGACGCCGCATAGAGACGCCACGCCTCGATCCCCGGACGCCGTAAGTTGCCCCATCTCTGCGCCTTGTCGCCACAAGACCGCCCACCCTTCATCTCCGCCCATCGCCACCGCCTCCGTACCAGCGCCGCCCGTCCCAGACTGCCAAAGACCGGCGCCCATCCTCCACGCATTGCCGCCGCCAGACATCAGCGCCACCGCTACCGCCTCTCCTCCTCCGACGCCATAGTGCCGCACTCCACTGCCGCCGGTACCGCACGTACCCGAGGCCCCTTTTTTAGTTTTTTAGTTGATTTAGGTGATGATTATTTTAGGTGTATTAGTTGTTAGATGATTTATTTGTTAGATGATTTAGTTGTTAGATGATATAGGTGTATTTAGATGATGTAGATGATTTAGGTGTATTTAGATGATGTAGATGATTTAGTTGATGATTATTTTAGGTGTATGTGTAGATGATTATTTAGTTGTTAGATGATTTCGTTGTTAGATGATTTAGTTGTTTGGTTATAACTCGACGCCGCCGCCGCTCGAGCTCGACGGAGGCGACGCTCCGGTGACCAAGAAGCGGCCGCTTTCTCTAACGCTGCAGTGAGCCTCTCGACCTCCCAAAGGCCCTCCGCTTGCCCGCTTGCTTGTTGTAGAAGCCACAGCGCCGTCCCGGTGAGCACCCGACGGGCCGCCGAGATGATGTCACCCCAAGGCCACGCCGACGGGCCCACGGGCCCGACCTTTGACCACCACGGTGGCTTGTCGATGTGGCATAGGGCCCAGACTCAAAGGATGACTGGCTAGGTTCTGCCTTGGTAAAAAAACCCAACCCTTTGCTGATGTCATATTGACACAAGAATTCAATTTTAAATGATTTAATAATTCCGTAAATTGATATAAACTTGTAAATTCAATATCTTTTATTTATAAGTCGAAAAATACAAATAATATATCAAATTGTTCGTAAAATGAAACCTATCTATTTATCCTATAATCATGCATTGTTCAACAATTTAAATGACAAGTATAATTAGAAGAACAAATGCACCCTCTCATATGTTCCGAGTTTCCCGAGTTAGGGTTTTCACCCGTTTAACCCGATTAAATCGTCGAGCATGTCTTAGGGTTACATTCCAATGCAATTAACTTGTCATATCATCGTATTTGCTTGAGCATTGCATCGATGCCATGTGTTGATTGTTTCCTTTCTTTTCGTGTTTCATTATTAGGTTTATTATTAGTTAGGTATTATTAGGTTTATTAATTAGTTTGGTATTATTGGTCTTGCCCCACTCGTCACCAATGTGGGTAGCCCTGCACCGATTCACATTGCCACCGTGGTTAGATAAGGAATCATTAATACCCCTTAGGTGCATGTGGGTTCCTCTCATATGCATCGGAGGTTTCTCCGAACTAGGTTACACCCCTCGAACTCGGAATATTGATAACCGCTGATTTTAGCTAGAGTTACCTATCTACTACACGGTTTCCTTTTTGTAGCTAGGTTTAGGTTTCTCTTCATTTTATTATTGTGTATGTATATATCGTGGTTTCTCCTTAACTTTCTCCTTTAGCCGCTTTGACTTATTCGCTTTTCCACCTATGCGTAAAATATGGATCCACACGCCGAGACGAAGAAAAGGAAGAGTTGATCCAAGGTGTGATCCGTGGGGAAGATAATTTAGACGATCAACGCTTTCAACAACTCGTGAGGGTGATCCTCTTTACCGGAGTAGACAACTTGTTTGAGGTTGAAGGTGTTGCCTTCCAGGGAGAGAAGGCGATGCCTTGTGTAACCGAGAAGACGACCGCCCGGCGAGGTGCATGTAATATAAATCAATTCATTAATTAATCATCTGCTATCTATATAGAAATAGTAACGACGATCTTTCTTCTTTAGCCTCCTGATCGAAGGAATCTACCGAAATGAGCGTACGAGGCCCAACCAAAAGTTGGAAGACCATGAGAGGTTCAGATCAAGATGTCGTCAGACGGCATCGACCGCCTCCCGGTTGTCGCAACCAAATTTGTGGCACAATGCGGAGTAATCGTTAGGGACTTAATCCCGATCACCATTAGAAATTGAATAGGCCTGCTAATGCGATGAAGAGGGAACATGTTTATTTGTCCCTAACCACGCCAAAGATTTACCGTGGAAGAGGCTCATGGTTAATTTCAAACTATCAAGATAGAGCTGGATCCAAATGCGGAGGATCCAGCTTGAGGACGCCTTACAACATGGGAGAGCCATGGAGGCTAAGGTCGTGGAGTGGGCTTTGAAGAAGATGGCCCAAAGAGTTTCACCAACTGGAAGAAAAGATTGCACCTTGACTATGTCGTGAAAGAGAAGACTCGATTTCAAGAAGACTCCGCCGTAAGATAAAACCATTCTGGCTGAGTTTGTGGAATACAAGACATCGAAAAAGCTAAGGAAATGTCCAGAAGAATAAGTCAATGTCGCTAACAAGAAGTATCACCATACTATGGGGCAAGGTGGCTACTGTATGGCATTCCTAAGTGGGAGAAACTTGAGCAGAACCGCGTGATAAAAATATCACCCTGCAGATGCATTTATTGGGTAGAACGTGCAAGGAATTGGTTTTACGGGCATGGGGGCACGTTGGACTCCTAAGGAGGTGTATATATACCATACGACATAAAGAAGACCCTTGACAATCGAGAGGATGAGAAAAGCAAGAAGGCTGTTAAAGATGGGGACTTCATTCCCGATAGAGAGAATGATGAGCTCACACGCCCTTGGAAATAAGGAACATGATGGACGAACACGAGGCACAATAGGCTCCCAATCATGGAGGACTGGGTTTCAAGAGAGGAAGAAATATCCCGATAGAAGCCGCCGAGGAGTAAGGACAGGCGGCTGAAGCAGAAAGTCGAAGAGCGAATGCGCTTAATTGAAGAACGATTAAAGCAACAACAAGATGAAATTAACTCACTTAAAGAGCAAGTACTACCGGCGCCAATCTCAAGAAAGACACCGCATTCGATGCTACCGCCTATCGAATAATCGAAAAGCAGGTGGCTTCCACCGAGGTCCCGGTGATGACAATGGCGATGCCGATGATGCACCGACGATGGCTCCTGGCTACCCAAAGGATGATATCACGTAGATGACACATCGCGAGCTACATGTCAAAGTTGTGAACATATCAATGAAGGTGGCGGCGGCTATGCCTTACCAATTGGACCCACACCAACTTACCACACCGTCCGGTTCCAGAGGGCTACGCTGTTGTCGGCGTGGATGAAATCATGCCCACCTTTGAGGTTTTGGATCTTCACTACCCCGCCGGTGAAGGGATGTGATCGCGCTGGGTGACGCAAAAACGCCACCATTCTATGGTCAAGGATTGTATCGCGGCTTCAAATCACACGCCAAGGCCATCTTCGCCGCCGCCTCACCCGCCTCCAGCGAGGTCGCCACCGCCGGCAGCCGCTCACGCTTTCACCCGCTCCGCCTCACCCGCCTCTCGTGCAGCCATCGCCGCTGAGCCATCGCCGCGCCAGATAAAAAGCGAAGCGCATCGCCATCGTAGGCGTCAGAAGCGATCCAAACATAAACAAGAGCCTCTTCCAAAAGTACCAACGGTTCCTCCCAAGAGAGCTTATGATCAGATCAAGAGGAGACCATGCTCGGGTTGATGCGGAAACGACAAAGTTGCTAAGCCGGCGGCCGAAGAGCCAGAGTTCCCCAAAGACCAAAGAAGAAAAATCCAAAGTGTTCAAAATGCTAAAGACTCTTCATCAACCCGAGCCAAAGCTGTCATCGACTATGAGCGTTCTATTCTCAAGTCACATGCACAAAAAGCCTCAAGAGCAAGATCGATGCAAGCGAGAAATCTATTGCCCAAATTGGAGAACAAGCAAACAGACTTGCGCCTCTCAAGGTGATTTCCCAAACCAATGTGGGTCGAGCAAATATGGTAAGAGCAAGATGATCCAGAGGTGCTTGCACACACGGAGAAGTGCCGCTGCTCAAGGTATGAGTATTGCCCAAGATTTATCCCGCTTAGAGTTCTTCCCGGAGTGAAGTAGCATACAAATACCAAGACGGCAAACCTCTCGTCAAACCCGAGGAGGTAAATAATCTTTCAACAAAATGCTAAGATTGCATAATCGGTACATGCACGCCACAAGGGCCGGGCTAATCGGATAGTGCCGAGGGTTACAAAAAGCATCATGGGAAAGAAAGTGATTACATGATATCCATTGAATTTGTTGAGCTATTTCAATTATTCAATCAAGACGCCTTGGACAAATCGCTCATCGCTGCCTATTGTCCTGTAAGTACTAATTCTGTAATTAACTTAGTCTCCAAATATCTCACTTTGTTTATTGCATGTATATAATCATACCGTAATATGCGTAATGAAGATTCTCGAATGCAGCAGAGGACAAATCTATGATATTGGCTTCATTGACCCATATTGGGTTCATGAAGCTAATCTCAAAATAAGCCCTGGATACGGAGGATAATATAGTACACGCTAAGGTTTCAAGAAACCAAAAGGGAAATACTTTTTCCTTACAACTTCGAGTGAGTGTTATTGTCTTGTATACACTTTCTATTTCGCTTACTCGATGTTAAGTATATAATTGATTAGTTATGCATTCGCAGCTTCCACTATATTCTGTTAATCATTCAACTTGACAAAGGGCGGTACTAGTCATGGACTCAAACATAAACCCTTGAGACGTGGAAGGACATGCAGATACTTCTTCAGCGGTAATTCTAATCATTACGACACTATATCGGCAACGCTCGTGAATTTTATGATATCAAGTACTTAATAACTTCTTTTATTCGCTTTTTCACGGCAGCGCTTGGAAACGGTTCACCAACAAGGCTAGGGTGTTTGGAAAGAGGAGCTTACATTTCAACCACTAGATGTAAGCACCACTAGCTATATCCGCGCATATCTTTGATTCTAGTTTTGATACGCTTATTATCATGCTTGATTATTATTTTGATTGAACTATGTTCTTGTGAAGTGCCCGACACAGTGACCAGGTAACAATCTCTGTGGATACTATGTTTGCGAGTTCATCCGCAGACGTATGGATGAGAAGGGCAGAAATTTAGAGCAACTCCACGTATGTAAACAATTTCTATAGTTTTATTTTCAAACAAATTGTGTTTAGTTTCATTCATATAGACTCCTTTTTAAATTAGATCGAACGCTCACGGACGGTCTTCGCCAAAGGATCGCGTGCATAGCAATTCAGAGGAATTGGCGGATTCTTGGATGCGTAAGTCCTAGACCAAAGGGGAGTACTATTCTGCTGTGTATAGACAATAGGGATTGTAAAAATAGCAACTCGATCCGTGTATAGACAAGGGAATACTTTTGTATGTAGTGCATGAACTCGATCCGTATTGAATGTAATATTGTCATGATGATCTTGTGTAATATAAGGTTCCTTCATTGATAAGTGCAAAACACTAAATAAACAATAAAACAACCTAAATGAATTCTCGCCATGCACAAAAGTGGCGAAAATGCCGCCAAGGCAACAAAATGTGCAATGAATTCTTCGCCGCAGAAATGGGCCAAATCTACGCGCCAGAAGGTTATTAGTCCCGGTTCAGATTAACCGACTAAAGCCCCTCCTCCTCGCACGGCAGCTGCCACGTATGATCTTTTGTCCGGTTGGGCAACCGACTAAAGGTTCGGCTTTAGTCCCGATATTCCGTTGGGCAACCGGGACTAATGCCGCTTACCAACCGGGACGCATGGGGTTGTTTCCACCAGTGATCATTTTATATCTTATCCCAGCACTTCGCTGGATCAATGCATTCTTAATGGCTTGAATGTCGTACTTTTTATCCGCTTAAAAATTTGGCTGAGGCTCGAACTTGCTGTGGCAGTGAATCATCTTTTTTGCACCCACTATACATTTAAAAAACCAAGTCCGAGCTCCCGAAAAAGTCATATTGGCCACATTATTCAGCGTCTTAGTGCCACCACACCTTCGCACATTAACTCTTGTGACCGGCTAGAACTCTGACCAAAACTTCCAATTTCTTATCTTATACAATTCTCATGTGCAATTCACTATGTGGTCGTTAAATGCAACCTATTGATGCAAAGGATTTTTTTTCTTCAAATAATATATGCATTCGACATCATGACTTGCACATTTCGTGTGATTTTTTAGAATAAAAGTATAGATCAGGCATAAAAAATCCATATAAATTGAGATGCTAATCTTTATTTCGTCGTTTGTTGTTCTTGATGTGTTACTGCCAATCTGCTGCTAGAGTGCTGAAAATTGTGCTCTTAGTGCGTGCTACTCACTTGTATGTTACTACATATCTATTATTGTGGTCCTGATAATTATGTTAGTAAGATCAATGTGCATGTTGGATCCCAAAAATCTAGTGGGACCCAATCTAAATGCAAATTCATTATGTTATTTTGTCTTTGTCAAGAATCGGCCAACAAATTGTTGCCGTCCCCGTTGTTGTATGGTCTAAAGGAGCATTAGAATAATTATTTGACTATTTTAGATGATTATGGAGATTTGGATGAGTGTGAGAGAAAAATATATTTCCACCCAATGTCCATTTTCTCTTCTCAATTCAATCTTCAACTCATAATATTCCTTGTTATGGTAAATACGACATATTTTGAGATACTATCGTGTATGTTAATGACACTAATTAATGAGCATCATCACAACTTATTGCAATACATAGATGCCAACTGAGTATGCTTGAGTCTTAGAAAAAAACACTATAGGGTTTTGTAAAGTCTTGTTTTGGAGGTTTTCCAGAGGCCCCTCAATCCAGGGGGGTGATATGTAGGCCCATTGCATGTGCCTTCATCTCTCTCTGTTCCCATCTTCACTCATAGCACATACGATAAGATATTGTTAGTTTGGTGAATATAGATACTACTATGTACTAGAGTGAGTTGAAAGAGAGGGAAACATTGTCTGGTTATATAGCCTCGCTAGTGCTCCACCTGGTAGTTGGTTTTTATTACTCTAGTAAAAACCTCTGATCACTCGCTAGGTTGTGATTTTGTAACATGTAGTTGTACTTTGTACTACTTATAACTCAGATGCTCACTGTAGCCTAAACGGCTACTCGCATCTCCAGTTGGCAAGTGTCGGGCAACATTTGGTGCATTTTCCGTCTGACCGGAAGAGCTCAATCAATAACTTACTTAGTTGACCTTCCACTCATTGCGTCAATGAACTCACCAAATTAGCATGGGATCACGCATCACGATCACCCAACCAAGTTAATGGATTAGAGCCGAGATTACATGGAAGTCGTCAAACTAATTAAGAAGTCATTGGAGTAGAGCCGCGAGTCTTAGAGCAAGGAGACGATCATTGTCGGCCATAACACAACTTAGCGCAATGCATAGCAGCCAACTGGATACGAAGTAAGTAGTGAAAATGTGTATTGTGGGAGTGTACATCAACTATGAAATTGCATTGAAAAATACGATTGCACTGTAGAAATTATAGAATCCTAGAATATTGTGTTATATTGATCTGACCCTTTGGGGGGTTTATATAGAGTTACACGGAGGTAGGTGGAGACTTGGAGTACAAGTTGTAGAGTCCTAATCTATCTCTAGCCATACATGTATCGTATTTAACATCCCCCTCGAGCGGGAGTGAAGCGGACGCTGCATGATTTGAAGTCTTGTGCTTCCGTCGTCTTCACCTCCTTGTGATCATCATCTGCGTGGACATGATCATGGCTGGCACATAGGGACGGTGACTACGTCCCCTTCTAGTGCCTCTCTTCCCTCCCGCAGTCACAGCGGGAGTGGCGTGGACGCAAGTGACGACGCGAACGCTGTTGACTGGAGTTCTTGAGTTGCTGTAGACATTGTTCTTAATGTCGATGTCGAGGTAGCCGGTCGTGATGTAGCCATGGTCGAGCTTGTCGTGGTCATTGTAGCCGATAGCGCCGTAGGCGCAAAAAATTTGCGCGGTTTGTGTCATAGGGTTTTAGGTTTTGTGCGGCGGCGGCAGGGATCTGCGGCGGCGGCGGGTTTTTGGTTGTAGGTTTTTGTAGGCGGCAGCCGGGGCACAATGCAAGCGGCGGCGGCAAGGTTTTTATGGCGGCGGCGGATCACATAGGATCGGCGGCGGCGACGGGTTTTTGACCAGGCGGGCGAGGCGATTGTGTGATCGCCCTAGCAGAGCGCCGGGCTGCGGCGGCGGCGGGACCACATGATGTAGACCTTGGCGATGACTTTTATTGGCGATGTAGAACTCGATGAAGATCTTGATATAGTCGTAAAGCTTGACGTAGATGTTTGGGTCGTTGTAGTTTGGCTCGATGCGGTGCAGATCGGTACGGCTCGATGTAGACGGCTTGATGAAGAGCGCGCAAGTCGATTAGACCCACAGGCCCTCCCGGTGTGCCGCGCTGCGATCCAGAAGCAGGCGTATCGTAGTAGTCGTTGTTTGATGTCCTCTTCCAGTTGATGAAGAACGAGCGGCAGGCGTGCATAGTCGTCGAAGCCCCACGCATAGCCGGTGGAGATGCATGATATATTCAGCATAGCTAGTAGGCTAGACGCTGATGCGGTGATGCATGGAACGTGCCTGCATGTTGAAGTAGATGTCGCTGTTGCGGCCATTGCGCTAGGCCTGCCCAGATCCCGGCGTTGGTGTAGAGGGACCTGCAGCGCGTACTTATATGAACTTTGCCATGGCCGCGGTGGGTGATTTCTCCGAATCAAATTCTGTACTGATCTGCGCCGGACGGGGATCATGGGTTTAGAGATTTATTTTGTAGCTAATTGGATCTAATCTATCAATTGGGAAATTGAAAATTTTGGATCTAATCTAATCTAAAGAACCGATCAGATCTTTGATCTAGACCGGGTGCCGCGCCCCCGAGGAGATTGATCTCCCCGGGGGCGGCGTGTGTTGCGAAAGTGGAGAGGAACCTAGGATCGGCGCCGTGAGGCTAACCGCTCTGATACCATGTAGAAATTATAGAATCCTAGAATATTGTGTTATATTGATCTGACCCTTTGGGGGGTTTATATAGAGTTACACGGAGGTAGGTGGAGACTTGGAGTACAAGTTGTAGAGTCCTAATCTATCTCTAGCCATACATGTATACGTACTCTAACATGCACGAGTAAAGAATGAGCAGTAGAAAAAACAACAGACGGTGATATACTTTTCGAGAATGGGAGAACCCGTCTGTGGATGGCTCCGGGACAAAGCTATATAGATGATGATCCAAGACTTTACGTGCCTGGGAGCGAAAATAACTTTTTGCGCATCTTGCTACATGTAATATGGAAACACCTTGTTTCTCTCTGCTACCTGGCCTACTAGAAACATCTACAATGGTTTCGGCAGGCCGAAACTTAGCATGCCCGAGTTTTAGAAAAAAATACACTATATGTTTCAAGTAAATCTTGTTTCGAATGTTTTCCAAAGGCCTCTCAATCCAACAGGGTACTATGTGAGTCCCTTGCATGTGTTTTCCATCTCTTTATTCTCATCTATACTCTATAATTTTATTTGCATGAATATATATACCACCAGATAGAACAGCGAGTTGGAAGAGAAAAAACCTCGTCTAGTTATATAGTCTCTCTCTCTCTCCCTCCGATCCACCTGCTAGTTGGTTTCTACTAGGAAAAGTAGCGCGGTGACACACCGCGCCCGTGTCGCTAGATGTTCTTGTCGATGTTCAATAGCTTATAATTTTGTTGGTTAGTGTGAGGCTGGAATAAGTTTGATGGCCGAGGTGCATGTATTTACAGAACAAAGCAAGTAGTACTTGCTTTTATATAGTTTAGTTATATATATATATATATATATATATATATATATATATATATATATATATATATATATATATATAGGAAGCGGATATGGTACGTCCATCCTCTTTAGAGGAAGCATCTATCACCACACACATGCTTTGAGATGTGTACTCAATGTCTCTCTTTCTTCTTTTCCAATTTACACCATCTATTTGTGAAACTATTTTCTCTCACCTCTTACATGACATGCACAAGCAAATGAGGAAACTTGTCACACTTTTGCAGGTCTATTTGTGTATTGTTCGCCGCCCTCTTTGAATCTAAGTTTGAAAACTATGCAAGAAATGGCAATGAGAGACTGCATACTGCAGTGGGCTTCCCGTCAACAGTGTCAGCCTAGTGCCTCTCTGCGTGTGCTGTACAGAATTCAGGCCCACCATTCAAATTTCAAACGATCGGTACTTGTGACCAACGAGTGGGCTTACTTAGCTGCAGGGTACCTAACAAGCATGACGTATGGGCAGACTGACAAGCCAGATGGGCCGCAGAATACATGCTATCTCACTTTCACGTTCACGTTGATCGGTACCCAATCCAGACAAAAAAAAGTCTGACTCTAAGAAACGAGCCTTGTGGAATAGCTACTTTACCCAAAAGTCCCTAAAAAGCTACTTTACCCAAACAAGACCGCTCGGTGTATTTTTTTTCACTTCCTTTTCGTTAGCACTCTCGCCGACAGCCTGGCAAGTGCTAGTACGTGTTTCAACCTCCCGAATCACTTTTAGCTGACAAAAACAATAATATGAATCACATGTGATAGTAGCTTTTGACTTTTTCTCTAAACACGCCATGTAAGCATAATTAGTTCAGAAAACCAGTGTCCCAAGCATACTATAAGTAGTACCAGTAGACATGAAGGTTAAGTATCTTCATATACTCATTTGGTACCATGTGCAAGAGGAAATATAGTTCAATCGAACAAAGTGCATGGGGTAACACTTCACAGGAATCTGATGTACACACATATATCAATAGTAGGGAACATTCATTCATCAAGTATCAACCGCCATACATCTGCTAGGCAACATGATATTAAGCACCTATGGTTATTCAGACCGGTACTTGCCAATATTAGAGAACAATCATTCATCAAGTATCCAACACTTGATGCATTCAGCACTCTGATTAAATATGTTGAGTACCCCTGACAGTTTGGATGCAAGAACCTTGCACAATGTCTTGACCAGGACCTTGATTCCATTCAACACCGCACCAAGCCTCATTAAGCACTCATCATAATTGACATTCAGCACCTCAATTGAAGTTGTCGAGTGTCAGGGCCTTATAACATATGAATTTGATACCAAGTGATTTACATCAATTGGGTACCTGGTGAGGATATGTTAGAATAAAATAAGATAATCACATCAGCAAAGACAAATCAGAAAAGTATTCAGTATCCAGTGGATAGTCAATCTAGGTATTCAGTATCCAGTGAGAATACCAAGTGCAAGGATTTTTTTCTAACCCACAGACATGATTATCTTGTAACAGCAATATTCAGTATCCAGTGGACAATCAATCTAGGCATGCATCATTCAGTACCAGGTGCTAAATAATTGACTAATGTTACATGGAAGCAACAAGGCGAAACTTGCACTTAGAGACCACCTTGCATGGCCTGGTGTCTATAACTCCTTTTATATGTCAATTAAAATTATTCGGCACCAAAACTTGACATGTTAAGCACTCTTGGAAGAATAGATCTGGCACACCCGTCGAAATTGTTAAGTATTTTAAAATAGACTCATCAAAATAATCAAGCTTGAGAAACAACGTGTCCGATGTCCGGTGTCTGTAACTCCTTTTAAATGTCAATCCAAATTATTCAGCACCAAAACTTAACATGTCAAGCACCCTGGGAATAATAGATCCAGCACCCTAGTCGAAATTGTTAAGTATTTCAAAATAGACTCGCCAAAATAATCATGCTTTAGAAACAACATGTACGGTGTCTGTAACTCCTTTTTTATGTCAATCAAAATTATTCAGCACCAAAACTTGATAATTTAAGCACCCTCGGAAGAATAGATCCAGCACCACAACAATAGACTCAGCAAACAGTTTTATTTTATACTGCTACCCTAAACCGGTACTTGATTATTTCTAGCTAGGGGCTGAATAATAACATCTACACAGCAACCATCCTAGCAACATCAATATGACTATCCATTATTCCATGATAACACACGTTCAGCACCCCTAGAAACACAAACCTGTACTACAATGTTTCAGCACCCACGATAACAAATGTTCAACACCCACGATAACAAATGTTCAGCACCCCTAACACATGTTCAGCATCGCAAGATGCATCTGCCATACATCATTCAAGAAATTAAAATTTGTCAGTGTGCAGATCCTCCATGCATGAGTGAACGGGCAATAAAATGAGAGCAATACACTAGGCACTCAAGCATACATTCACAGGTGACACCAAAGGATATATGAGCAAACTGAAAACTAAATCTTATGAAAAAAAAGCCAGATTTGGTGGTCTCTTATCCAGATTAACAACCTGGTTTGGATGAATCAGGTCCGCCATTGGAAAGATAGCACAATGAATCGGATGATTTTCCTGTAATGGCAGCCAGGGGAAAAGATGAGCAATGGCAACCAGGGAATTTGCAACATCGCGCTCTAAAAGCAGAAGAAAAGAACACGCCATCTTGCGCATAAGAAATCATTCATCTTGGCTAATTATGTCAAAAAGGGCAGGCGGTACTTTGGGATGAAAGACCCAATACCTAGGAAAAACTAATCTTTAATCCCATCTGATTCTAGCCAAAATACAAGATGCAGGGAAGATCGTCATAGTTGAGAAATTGATCTGTATGACAAATGATACTGAATGTACGGCTAAATTTAGTCCAACTAACTAGAAATTCATACTAAATTCTCCCGGGCAACAAGGCACACAACCCAGCACTCAGATTGTGAAATTTCTTAGAAGCATACAACAAATACACAGTGTGCACGAACTCAAAACTAGGTTAAGAGGGAAAAATCTTAGGCTTTTATACACTAAATTAGAACAATTATTGACATCAGTGGGACTTGAGAGAAAATTTGCCATTGCAAATTCATCAATATGAGGCCTCACTTGATGAAGACTGCCGATGTGCAACCCCAGGTCACTGCCCTTGTATGGGGGACTGAGTTGCTCGCTCTTCCCGGTGGCCGGGCGACGAGGGAGAGCGGCGGGCGCTCGGGGCGTAGCTCCTCTAGGACACGGCGACGTGGGGGACACCGATGTGGAGGCGGAGGCGCGAGGAGTTCGAGAAGAAAGGCCAGAATGTAGATGGGAAGCAGCGAGAGCTCAAGGCCGTGGGTGAGAAGCCGTGGCGGTGGCAGGTCGGGTTGGTGTCGGGGTGGCTCGGCTGTGTGTTCCTCCGTCTCCGCGGCGGCGGAAGTTCAGGTAGATTCCCCGATGGCGGTAGCGCATGGATAAAGGACGGTCACGGTCCCCCAACGGCGGCGAATGGAACAAGGACCCGCGTCGGCTTCCAGCGGCGATGCGTGGAGTAGGATCGGCGTGGGCGGCGACAGCAGGAGCCTAGCTAGATTGCGTCGAAGTGGGTGTCTCTGGTGTGTGCGCTTTGCTCAAGGAGAAGAAGGTGGGTTAGGATAAGGCGTACTATTTGCTAGTAGTATTTTTTTCGCTTCGGTAGCACCAGGTTGTGTGCGGTGTGGGATGTGGGATGGGGAGGGGATGAGAGCAGGTTTATGCAATGTCTGTCGTCGCAACCGCTGCATGCACAGAGGACCAGGAGCTGATTAGCATCAGTGTGTGCAGGCCGGTCAGAAACACGGGTCACAGTGTGCAGTGAAAAGCCATTGGAGGTAATTCCTTATTGGGATATTACTCAAGTAAACCAAAAATCTTTAATGGGTGGTGCTTCTCTCCGCTGTCACGCATCTCTAAGCATTTGTGTGGTGTGAGATGCGTCCTCTAGCGAGAATGGACACACAAGGAGTTTTGTCTATATATATATATATATATATATATATATATATATATATATATATATATATATATATATATATATATATATATATAACTCTAAGTTCAGTACCTGTTCGAGTAGGTATAGTACAAAATATTGGTACACTACTGTAAATGAAAATAGAACTGGCTCATAATTTTGTTGGTTAGTGTGAGGAGATGATGTTATGTTTGTTTTCAAAGGAAATTGTACATTGTGCAACATAGTGTTGATTTATATTTACACTGGCAGATGGCCGAGGTGCATGTATTTACAGAACATGTTCGATTATATAACTTTAAGTTCAGTACCTGTTCGAGTAGGTACAGTACAAAATATTGTACACTACTGTGAATGAAAACAGAACTGGCTAGTGTACAGTACCGCACCTCTAGTAATAAGTTTTCAAGCAATTTGCTTAACAAAGCAGTAACTTAAACATGTACGACAACTGGAAGAATAAAAATCGAATGCTCCTTTATATTTTGTCATGAAGATACAAAATTTGAGGCTCATCCCTGAAAAGCACGAAAGATACTGTCACCCTTTTCTAGACAAAAACCCATGGTGATGGGCCGATTTAAAAAGAAGATCACTACCTAATGTCGGCAACCAAAGGAAAGTGTAACATGAGAAGTTGGTTCTTCCCAACATAAAATTTGAAGCCAAAGGACAACGGCATCCTAGGTATGCACTGCATGGACATTACATTCTAATGGAAACCTATGGTAAAGACATTATTTTCTGCAATAGGTTCCTTTTATCATATAGGCAGAAACTTCATGTTGCTAAGAGGATGTCAAAAAAAAAAAAAAGAGGATGGCATGGTTGTAATCTCATCTTCCGACAATCAGCCTGTCAGTCGTCAGCGCCTTAATGTCCAAGAGGATTGCGGTAAACAATTTCCACTTAGGCTCTACATTCCACTTCTGAAATTTGTACCATGAATATGAGCCCTGGATCCATGGCTGGAGCTGTACATCTGGCCATAAATTCCAAAGTTGGACGTATCCTTCTACTTAAGGAGAAGCAAACTATAACTATAGCAAAAGACGACCTTTCTTGTATACTCCAATGTACTACAGATCATCTACAGAAGCAGGAGCATGGTAAGCCTATATTTTTAGAACAAATTGAGTGGAACATGCATGAACTAAGTATTATTTTGTAAAAAAAAAACAAATATAGCAATCAATCCACTATACAATAAAATCGCAATGTATTGACCCTGAACAATGGTATCTTTAAAGCATCGGAAATGAGCTCTCCATTCTGGACGAATCAATGAATAGCAAGGCCTACACAAAAGGGGAGCATGTTCAAGCAGAGGTATACCAACTTGTCACCTCTAGGAATAGATAATTCACGTGGACTAAGGAGACAAAAATTTGCTAGTCGCTTGGTTATTCTGCTTTTTAATTATGTACGGTGGTCCTTGAAATCTTCTCCACAAAATAAGAACATATATACTTAGCTTCATATTCATCCATATCAACCACACTAACCTACATATGACTAAGTCGCTTAGTTTCCTTTGTAGTAGAATTCCAGAGAAAATAAGCATGACAATACACAATGAACTTCATAATCTGTCACGTGAGTCTACTTTGCACCTCTCATTCACCAAACCAAATTATGCACTAAAGCCTTCAAATCACGAAAACACATCTCTTAATATCATTCTCTCCTCAGTTCTCACTATCGACTGATTATTTGGACATTTATATATGCTAATATCAGGAACATATATCTGTTTCAGGTGAATCTCAACACGCCGCATCCATACATGACAACAGTAAGACTAAATCATGAGCAAATCCATGGACCAAGGGAAAATGGCAAGGCCTAGAGCCGGTACCTTGCTTATGTGCAGCTTGCTGAACACTGTCCTAGAGAACCCTGCGGTTCTGAATCATATCGGGCTTGGTATTCACATCATAACTCACCCGCAAAACACACCCAAAATAAGAATCGTGGCCGTCAAAGCCACTACAGTCTTGAACAAACAGGAATGTGTCAGTATTCTCTTAATAAGGACCTCCCCCTCCGTAAGAAGTATGCACCATCCATTAACCTCCAATTTTTTAGATGAGAAGTGCCCATTGAACTATATCTCATCCCTCCTGCTAGAGGGGTCCTGTTCAATCGGGAGCCCATGGAGGTGGAGGTGCGGCGGCGGCCCGAGGGCTTGACGTGGGGAAGCCATGGCCTCCCGGTGGCATCATTGAGGCAGCAGAGTGGCATGTACCAAAGGAGCGGCATCACAAGGGGCAAGCAAAGAAGAACATGGCGAAAGGCTCCTTGGTCACGACGCCACGCTAGGGAAAGATTGTGGGGGACGGCACACATCTTGAGGAGCGGACGACTTGCCTAGGGCACATGGAGACGATCGACGCCGTCGCGCAGGTCAAAGACGGCATGGAGGGCAGGGGAACATCTAGATATTGGAAGAGGCATATCGGTGGATTAGTGGAGCTAAGAGAACTGGAAAAGGAAAATGATACCTATCACCCGGGCGATGGTTGTCCGGGTCGTGGCCCACGATACTTTTTTCCCTCGTCTTCTTCCTGGAGAACTCCGCTGCTCGCCTTCTCCACGGGAGGGAGACGGAGACACTGCCTCTCCCACCCGGCCTCCTGCCCGGCCTCTCCCGCCCGGCCTCCTCCTCGGCCTCCCATTCCCTCGTGTTGCGGCGCCGCCGCTCCTCTCCCCTCGTGTCGCCGCTGCGCCACCACCCTTCCCTCGCGTCGCTGGGGACTCCAGCCGCCGCACCCTGGAGCTCCCACCACTGAGCACCTCCTGCACCGTCTCCTGGTTCCCCCGCCAACCTTTGCTGCCACGGGGGCCGTGGGTGCTACCAGCGGCGACCGGCCTTGCTTCCGGCGGTGGTCCAGCTTGCTTCCACGGGCGACCAAGCTTGCTTCCAGCAGTGGCCGAACTTTGCTTCCATGGGCGGCCATGGTTGCTGCCAGCGGTGGCCGAGCTTGCTTCCATGGGCGGCCGTGGTTGCGGCCAACGGCAGATGGTCTAACTTTTGCTACAAGTTCTCCGGCGAGCTCTTCCGACTAAATTCTCCGGCCATGTATCTGACGAAGTCACTTTTTTGCTACATTAGAGAACTTTGTTGCTATAACCGTCTTGTGGTTTTGCTACAACGGTGTCAACCTTTTGCTACAAGGTCTCCGGCGAGAGTCACCGGCGAGTTTTTTCCGATGATGTCTCCGGCGAAGTCGGTTTTGCTGCATTAGCACATTTTTTGTTGCATGGTCTCCGGCGAGGTCTCCGACGAGACGTTCTATTTCTAAAACAAACCATTTTTTGCTTAGGAAGCAAAAGCAGAGACATACGTAGCAAACGCGGGATGTTTTGCAGCAAATGGACACGTGTCAGCACGGGAAGCAGGATGATGGGAGCTCCTCAATCGTCTGGGGGACGCCTAGCGTTGTCCACTAGAAAAGGGATGGAGAGGAGCCAAGATGGATACCAGAAAAGAGGAGATTTTTCTAGATTGGTCAAAGCGGTGGGGTGGGAGAGGTGACCGTCGGGGGTGGAAGCCTGCGAGGAAGATAAGCGGTGAGTGGTGGGACCCGCATCGAGACTCATCGAACGGGAAACCGATGGCCGTCGCATCGACTATAAATCCCAAAACAGACTCATCGGTCGACGTTACTGTAGATGTGCGCCACTATAGTTGTCTACAGTGCAAAACTGATTTGGCATGCCTAATCGGTCGCTGAAACTCTTGGCTTTCATATATGTAGTTATAACTCTAGTACTAGAACATATGGTCATATGGTGGGATCAGATGTGTTATTACCAATCTGCTTCTGGAGTGCTTAAAATTGTGCTCATAGTGTGAGCTACTCACTATATGTTACTACATATATGTTCTTGTGGTCCTGATAATTATGTTAGTAAGATCAATGTGCTTGTTGGATCACAAAAAATCCAATGGGACCTACTCTAAATGAAAATTCATTATGTTATTTTTCTTAGTCAAGAATCTGCCAACAAATTGTTGCCAGCCCCGTTGTTTTATGGGTTAAATGAGAATTAGAAAAATTATGCGACTATTTCATAGATTATGGCGATTTGCATGAGGCTAAGAGTAAAATATATTTCCACCGAATGTCCATTTTCTCTTATGGTTTCAGTCTTCAATTCATAATATTTCTTATAATGGTAAATACGATACTACCTCCATCCCAAGGCTTAAGACTTTTTTTCAAAAGTCAAACTACCTAAAGTTTGACCAAGTTTTTAGAGAAAAATGCTAATATTTACAATACGCAATCCATATCCTTGCATACATCATGAAACATATTTTCACATAGTATTTATATAACATCATAGTTTTTGATAGTTTTTTTTTAAGTTTGGTCAAACTTTCCGTGGCTTGACTATTTAAAAAAAATATAAGCTTTATGCTTTGGGACGGAGGGAGTATAATTTTGAGATACCATCATGTATGTTAATGACACTAATTAATGAGTATCAGCACAACTTAGTGCGATGCATAGTAGCCAACCGAATATGACAATACAAAATAATTATGATGTGTTCTGTGGGTTCGTACATTAGTTATGAAAATCGCATAGCAATAAACACGACCACGAGCAAAAACCATTATAGGTGACATATTTTACGGAACTGGAAGAACCCGTCCAAGGATGGCTCCGGGACAAAGCTATATAGATGATGCTCCGAGACATGACTTCCCCGGGAGCGAAAACAACTTTCGGCGCATCTTGCTACTTCTACCATGGAAACACCTTGTTTCTCTCTGCTATCTAGCATAGAAACATCAAGGATGTCTTTGGCAGGACAAAACTTAGCATGCCCTAGTTTTAGAATAAATACACTATATGGCTCCTATAGATCTTGTTTTGAAGGTTTTCCAGAGGCCTCTCATTCCAAGGGTACTATTTGAGCCCCTTTCATGTGCTTTCATCTCTCTATTCCCACGTTTACTCTATATTGTTATTTGGATGAATATAGATACTACTAGGTAGAACAGTGAGTTAGACGAGAGAAACCTCGTCTGTTTTATATAGTCTCTCTCTCACTGTGCTCCACCTGCTACTTGGTTTCTGCTAGAACTTATGGTCATAAGGTAGGGCCAGATCAAAAATGCACATTATTCAGCCCTGAATAACTATCTCAGCCATTGCTTTGCATGGGGAT
The DNA here is from genome assembly GCA_030063025.1 of Avena longiglumis. Lineage (NCBI taxonomy): Eukaryota > Viridiplantae > Streptophyta > Magnoliopsida > Poales > Poaceae > Avena > Avena longiglumis. The sequence continues at coordinate 472,231,648 of CP125978.1, read as the reverse complement.
ATGAGTATGGAGACCTCACCAACCATCCACTTACTTTCTTAGATTCCCTTTTTCAAATGTATTAGTAATTTGTAATTAAGATCAACTTTCACACAGAATTGCAAATTTATTTTTGTTTGCATATTTGACTTCCTCACCGCGAACTCTTCCAATTGAGTCTAATATTCAATATATTAAAAAAATTTAAAGAAAATTAGTGACCTAGATCTATAAAGTTCTTTGTAAATATGAACTGGATCTATAAAGTCCCGACAGGTTGTGCATAAATTTCTGTGGTAAATTGTGTTGGATCTATAAAGTTCGAACACCTCACACTTAAAGCATTAATTGTGATAAATAGTGTTGCAGATCTTTTTTTAGGTAAGACATATATAGGGTCACGGGCACGGATCTTAAATAGGCTGGACGGTTGCGATAACTATTTCATGCTGAATCAGTTCGGAAATCTCTAGGTCTGAGTCAGATTTCGTAATACGTGGTTGTACTTTGCACTTTGTCTAACTCAGATAGTCAGATGCTCAGCACAACCTAATGTTTTACTCACTTTTGTACAGTTCTTAACCATGTGGTAAGCATCGATGTAGGACTATCGGAGCCAGGATACGTCTCCTCCTCCCGACCCCTCCTCCTCTCGCACCCGCGCGGCAGCGCCGCGCCGCGCCGGGCGGCCTCCCCTTCCCGCCGAGCCCTCCCTCCCGTGGTCTCTCCTCCCTGCCGCCGCCGCCCGGATCGTCGCCAGGCAAAGATCTAGGGGTGTGGCGGCGGCGGCATCGTTCCTGATCGCGATCTGGCGGGAAGGCGGCGGCGGCCGTCCCGTCTGGTTTGGCGGTGGTGTTGCGGCGAGCGGCGGCCGGTGATCCTCGGCCTAGATGGCGGCAGGCGGCGGCGGGGATCTGGGCCTAGTCGCGATATGTCCCGTACATTTGCCTCAATGTCGACGCCCAGGCGACCTGGGCCTTGTCTGTGACACTAGGGCGCTTGGCGCATCTTCCGCCGGCATGGTTGTGGTGGCCTCCTTCTCCGTCGGAATGGTCTGCCGGGTGGTCTTGCCGTCTTGCGGCGGATCCTGCTAGTTTCCGGCGGGTGGCGTGGGGTCTGCTGGCTCGGTTTCAATAAATGAGGTGGTCCTGGATCCCTCTCAAGCTAAGACGATGATCTGCCAGATGTTGGTCTCCATTGATCTGGTTTTTGTGTCGTGTTCCGAAAGGCTCCACCGGCGAACGCCATAAGTGCTATCATTCCGTGAGTTTGCTAGAAGGATTGAATTCGGTCCTACGCACCCATGTTTTACCCCTGACTGTTTGGTTTCAGAGGGTGTGCTTCGAAGCTTTATTGGCTATTATTATCATGGTGTTCTCGTTTCATGGTGCTGACGGAGAAAGTCATGAAGACCGAGACCTGAGGACAGACAATGGTGGTTCGAGTCTGGGTGGTGACGAGGAATTGGCTAGGTGACTTGTGAATTTGAGCAGCATGCAAGTGAGGCGACTTGAGAGAGTTTCATGGTCCTACCTCACAGGGTGAAAATCCAAAGTCTGGTCTTAATTGGTTGTGTCTGGCAATGGCCTTGTTGAAGTTATTATTTTGAGAGCGCGAACTTTCTTCAGGTGAAAACCTAGATCTTTGATCGGGCAATGACGATGTTTGTGCACTGTTTCTTTCTTGGAGATGTTGTTTTTGGAGAAGTTGAACTTCTGGTGCTGTCTTGGTGGTGGTAGTACTGCTGTTTCAATGAATGAGTCATTTTAGCGGGATTTTTTTTTTGTAATTCTTCTTTTTTTTGGCTGTGTGTTTTCGTGTGGCCGCTAGGGTAATGCGTTGTTGCAGAGGCTGGATGTAATTGGTATCATCTGATATTAATATATGCTTCTTAAACAAAATGTAAAAGCATCGGCATGCATCATTTTGCGTCTCAATCAATCAATAACTTAATTCGTTGACCTGCCACTCACTGCGTCAACCAATTCACCAAAAAATAGCACTGGACCACACATTATGATCACCCAACCGAGTCATTGGATTAGAGCTGAGATCACATCAAAGTCTTTAAACTGATCAAGAAGCCGTTAATGGTTATGGATTATCAGTCGTTCCTATAAAAGCCCCTGCGTGCTAGCTTTGTACGCTGCACAGCCACACCTATCAGTCCAACAATGACAATGCATGGCAGGACAAGCTGGCGACGGAGCCAAGCCGTTGCCGTGGTGCTACTGCTAGCAGCTGTCGCCGCCGCCGCCGGAAAGCAACAAGAGACGACCACCAAGGTTGTTGACGGCAGTGCGGCCGTTGCCTCTAGGATCGCCGCGGCGGCGCTGGCACCGTCGTCTTCGCGCGTGAACCTCACTGCCATCTGCTCGTCCACGCCGTACCCAGGCGCGTGCCGGATGGCGCTGTCGTCGTCCGCGTCACGGTCGGCCAAAGACCCGTTCGCGGCCTCCGTGCAGTTCGCCATGGCGCGGGCTGCGTCGGCGCGCGCACTGGCGCGCAACCTCTCGGCATCATTGTCTGCCCGCCGGGGCGCGCTGCCGCCCTCGGGCATGGACGACTGCGCCGAGCTGCTGGACATCAGCCACGTCCAGCTCGGCGACGCGCTTGCCGCAGGGTCCGCGCACGACGCGACGACGTGGCTCAGCGCCGCGCTTACGAACCAGGGCACCTGCGGTGACAGCCTTGCCACCATGCCAGCCACCACGGGGCGCGAGGGCGTGCGCAGGCGGGTCGGCGCGCTCGCGGAGTTCATCGGCACGGCGCTGACTCTGCATGCCCAACTCAAGGCCCGCAGCGAGACGTCGCCACCATCCGCCGCGCCCACGCAGTCGACGTCGGCGCCGAACCGGACGTTCCCGTCATGGATCTCCGACCACGACAGGAAGCTCCTGGAGACCCCCGGGGGCAGTGGCATAACCCCGGACGCCGTGGTGGCGCGGGACGGCAGCGGGACGCACGGGACCATCGGCGAGGCGATCGCCGCGGTGACGGCGGCAATGCCACCACCGGTGGGCTCCTCCAAGGCGAGTGTCGGAGCAGGGAGGAAAGTGATCTACGTGAAGGCCGGGCGGTACGAGGAGATCGTCCGGATCTCGAGCAAGCAGAGGGACGTGATGCTGATGGGCGACGGCAAGGGGAAGACGGTCATCGTCGGCCACAGGAGCGCCGCCGACGGCTACACCACCTACGCCTCCGCCACCGTCGGTACGTGCAGAGTGCTACCACTGTCTGACTGTCATGCATGGTACCACATGTTGGTACAAATTTAACCCCCATGCTTACCGCATAGGTGACGTAGCTAACTAATGCAGCGTCAGTACAAGTCATGAAAGAAATCGGATACTGCAAAAAAAATCATTACAACATAAAATTTCCTGAACACTAGCATTATCGTTATATTTCTCTCTAGGGTACTATTTACAATTGAATTTATCCTCTTCTATTACTCAGTTTGTAGATTATATTTGGATTTGAAATTTCACGGCGTGTTAGATTGGTACCAATTTCAGTTTTTTACTTATAACCATTTACTAGTTATACGTGCGTACGAGTGTTGGTTGCACCTGCATGGTAGCACTAAACCTTGTGGGTATAATGGGTAGCTGTTTGTTGTAGTACATTTATTGGCTAAGATTTTTTGGCTAGCACGTTTTTTGGCTAAGATTTTTTTAAGGTAAGCGTTTAGTTAAACTTTGTAAAGATTTTTTGGCTTGCACATTTTTTGGCTAAGATTTTTTTAAGGTAAACCTTGTACCTGCAAGGGCCAGTGCTTGAGATTGGGGTGTACCTATTTATACATTTTAAAACAAAGCGGACATTCGTAGATGTGCTTACAAAAACTACAACACGTGGGATCGATACATGCATTTTTACTTGCAGAAACCAGTGATGAAAGTCGCATTTGTTTTAACTGGATAGAGCAATATAACGAAGTAGGAATATCAAGGACCACTGCTACATATACTACTCAAACTTTCCCTCTCTTCAATTTGGTTGCAACTTTTTCTTGTCCTAGCTAGGTTCTTAAAGAAGGGTCCTGAAATTATTACCATACCGTCATGGCATCAACTATGCAAAAGCTAAAGCCCCCAAAATGGAGCACTTGGCTATTAGCTTCCTTGTACCCTCCAAATATAAAGCCACAAGCAAGCCAAATATGGCCATGCCAATATTTCGATCTGGTCGTTAGATCCATACGCCTTTTCATCATCTTTATATCCTCCATCCCATCGACAGTGTAGCACCAATGAAATTTGCCATGGATGGGGAACCATCATATGCAAGCGATAGCAATGTTTCACTTGCCACTGTCACATGCTTTTATTTCTCGGTTTTGCTCATATAGTGCACTCACGCCTTTGCTTTACTTATTTTCTTTGAGCGTACCCACAACGCTGCTAATACTAACTAGCTAGCTAACACGTTATTGTGTTTGTGTGTGACAGCTGCAATGGGTTCAGGCTTCATAGCCAAGGGCCTGACCATCATCAACGACGCCGGGCCAGGCAAGGGCCAAGCTGTGGCGCTGCGGGTCGGCGGCGACCTCTCCGTCGTTTACCAATGCGACATCCAGGCGTACCAGGACACACTTTACGTGCACTCCAACCGTCAGTTCTACGCCGATGATAGCATCTCCGGCACAGTGGATTTCATCTTCGGTAACTCTGCAGTGGTTATCCAAAACTGCGACATCCATCCCAGGAAGCCCCGCCTGGGCCAGGAGGACACGATCACGGCCCAGGGCCGGACTGACCCGAACCAGAATACGGGCATTTCTATCCACAAGTGTCGCATCACCTGCACATCTGACATAGGCAGCACAAAGGTGTACCTAGGTCGTCCGTGGAAGAAGTACTCGCGAACAGTCGTGATGGAGAGCACTCTCGACCGTTCAATTACCCCAGCCGGGTGGATGGAGTGGTCAGGCCAGTTTGCATTGAGCACCTTGTACTACGGGGAGTACAGTAACACTGGTCCTGGCGCGGGGACAAGTGGACGAGTGAAGTGGAGCGGGGTGCACACGTCACTATCCACCGTAGACGCCACACGGTTCACTGTGCGGGATTTTATTTTGGGAGACTCGTGGTTAAGTGACACCGGAGTGAGCTATACCTCAGGGCTCTGACTAAGATGAAGGCATATTTATCATGTCCAACCGATTGTACATGGTACCCGACTACATGTAAGGATTGGTAACAATAAAATGAAAGCTTGCCTAGCTACTAAACTATACGTGCTGCCAAGCTGTTTTTGTGCATGCGGCCTTACAACTCTTAGTGCTAACTTTTCTCTCTGTTTAGAAATTAGAATATTTTGCTCAGCTAACAAACGAAGAAGAATGTAAACAAATAAACTAAAATTATGACAGGGAAGACCGAAAATTAATGTATGTACAATTATCCTCACATGACTCAACTCTTCAAAACAGTCTTTCACCCACTTTATAAATAAAGCCACAACAGACAAACTGCTACAATGTGATAAGGAGATCCTCTTGCACAGAAAATCAAAGATAAACAAAAGAAAAGAACACGAAGAACCAAAACTTGCCACCGAAAACACTGGAATGAGACCATAAGAACTTGAAGCTCCATGCCAACAACCCCAAGAGGGCAAATATGCATTGTGCCGCCATCGTCGAGACCACGACGGTCGAGGGTTTTTACCTAGAGCTCTAGCATGGAAAAGGTACCAACAACGACACCCCCAAGAGGGTTACGACAATCGCAGGCATCACCACTGTTCGCACCGAAGCACTGAGTTTTCACCTAGAGCTCTAGTGCTCCTGTGAACTCGGATCACCCATTGTCCCCAATTCAGGCCTCTCAATAGCGATCTAGTATATGCCTATCGACAACACCAGGATCGCCGCTTCCCTACTCTTCACCATCCTCATGGCCGAAGGGATAGAGCACCACCACCACATCACTCGCCATAGAGTCGTACGCGCAGTCCACCTTTTGAGAACGCTGCCATGGCATCCAATATCTCGCAAGGTCGCACTGATGGGTGACCGACATGATCATGGCAAGACCACCGAAGTGGACAGGTGAGGACCAAGCCAACCAATAGCTCTCAGACAACAAGGTATAACTAGCAGGCATTCGCCCTCTGGTCACACTCACAATGCCCAAAAGGGACTGTCAAATGGTCGTCGTATATAGGTCTGTTAGCCCGGATCCTATTTTAGGAACAGGCCTCTAAGGCTCCTATTTTTGTTCAGACGCTACCGCGAGGACTAAAATTTTCCTCCCTCACCCACTCGCACTGGCACCAGCTCCGGCATCGGCACTTGCGTGGACACCAGCACCGACACCTTCTCATCTCAATGGCGGAGCAAGGTGAGTTCAATCCCCTTTTTTGTCAAAGCTCATAAGTTTCGGAGGATGAGGACGATGATTCTTCGTGTAAATTCATAGCAAGGTGAATAAGAAACAAGCAAAATGTTCTGAGGTCGAGGACAATGATTTGTATTTCGCGTGGCATCATCAAACATTTGTTGGAACTAACCAACCGTTTGAACAATTTTGGGAAGAAATCCATGATAACTTTAATAAAAAAAACTAAGGGAGAAGCTCGGTCGTTAAACTCGATTATGAGTAGGTGGCACATACTAGTACTGTGGTCTAGTACGCGTGCCTAGAACAATATGTTGATTTATGTCTAGATGGTCCGCATGTGTGACTTTGAGAACTATTGTCGGGTATTATAATGATGCTATCAATTTGTATGACTAATCTATCTATCTATATGAACTGTGAATCTTTATGTTATATGTTATCATGTATCCGTTTGCTCAATTTTGCAAATTATGTTGAAAAATATTTTTGCTCCTCTAAACTATTGGGGATCGCTTTTGCCGGACATTTTTTAGAGGAGCAAATTTGCTATGCTAAGGTATAGAGAGGCTTTTAGTTCTCTTAGTTTTTTGGGATCGGTTAGAGATGTTCTTAGTATATAAATATATCAAAATTTAGTCAAATTCATGACAGAGAGAGTAATATAGATACCAAGCAAGTAAATTAACTAGGGCCTTCCTTTCTGTGTAACTCTGTGAATATGTACAAAATATAGATCTGTCGGCAGGACTTGATACTTCATAGCAATATCATCGGTGTAAATATGCGTTCTTGCTAGAGTGTGAATAAAACTTGTACTATGATGGAAATTTACATCCAATCTAATTTAGCAAAAGAGCCAGCAGCCCTGCATGTTCATATAAAATTGCTAATTCTCAGGCGCCTGAGAATTAGTTAGGTCTCAGTCGCCTAATACGCCATTAGATCTTTTGCTTTATGATTAGTGCAAACAAGCTATTTTTTCCTATTGGGTTTCTCGCGCGCGCGTTTGCTGCGCTGTCCCCGTGTGCGTTTGCTGCTGCGCTGTGCGCGCGCCAGCCTCGTTTCTTTTTCGCTGCTATGGGCCTTTTTCTGTGGGCTAGTCATCTGTCGGTTAGTTTATTTTTTTCTGTTTTTTCTTATTTCCTTTTTTTGTGGTTGTTTTTCTTGCTGGCATTTTTTTGTTTTTCTTTTCTTCAAATGAAATTTTAAGATTAGGTTAATTGTTTGAGAATTCGAGTTTCATTTGAGTTTTAATTTTTTCTTTAGTTGGTTGTATTTTTCTTTTTTATTGTTTTTTGCTCCCTAAATTATATAGTTGTCGTTTGTTTTACTACTAGAACGAAATTTAGATTTTTAAAATTTTACTAGACTGATCTTACTTTTCATTTTTATTAGTAACATATACTCCTATGCTTTTATAATATAAGATGTTTTTAGCTTTTTAAATGTGTACATTCAAACTGAACCTACACATTAAAATTGGTCTAGACACACTCTTTTAGAAGCGTATTGTCAATTTCATCGTAGTTGAGACTTTTTTCCTTTTTCGTCCAACTATATCTTGGTTATTATTTTTTGAAAGCTAGATGCAATTTTTTTTGCTGGAAGAGAGCCGAGCTCCGCTGTGGTGGCATTTACAATTTTCTTATAACTAAGAACCCGTCGGGAGGGCGGCATTCGCAGCTTGCTTGTTATTTAGCCACCTCCGAGAGGGCTATGCACAACTTGATTGCAATTGGGGGGCTCCATCGGTTTGCAACTTGATTGTAATTGAGCTCCGGCAGGTGCAACTTTGCAGCTTGATTAAAAACGGGGTTGAGGGCCATCGGTGCAGCAGGCGAGCTCCACTTGGTCCCGCTTGTACCGAGTCGGGGTCATTTTCTTATGGCGGCGAAAGTCGGCGGGGGCATTCTACAACCTTCTTGTAATTGGGTCTCCACCGGGCCCCAGTTGCAACTTGATTGTAATTGACCTCCCGTCGGATCCCCGTCGAGGGTCCAGTTGCAACTTGATTGTCCAGTTGCAACTTGATTGCAACTGAAAACCCGTCGGTAGAGGGCATTTGCAACTTGCTTGTAATTGAGCCCTCACCGGGACTAGTTGCAACTTGATTGTAACTGACCTCCTATCGGTTCCCCGTCGAGGCTCCAGTTGCAATTTGATTGCAACTGAGAACCCGTCGGCAGAGGGCATTTGCAACTTGCTTGTAATTGGGGCCCGGGTCCTGGGCAACTTGATTATAACTGACCTCCCGTCGGTTCCTCGCCAACGGTCCAGTTACAACTTGATTGCAACTGAGCACCCGTCGGGAGGACGGGCATTTGCAACTTGCTTGTAATTGGTCCCTCGTTGTCCCCTTGCAAGTTGATTGTAACTTGGCTCACCGCTTGCCTCGCTTGTCCCAGTTGCAACTTGATTGTCACTGACCTCCCGTCGTTTCCCGGCCGAGGGGTCCAGTTGCAGATTTATTGTAACCGAGCACCCGTCGGGAGGGGTGGGCATTGGCAACTTGCTTGTAATTGGGCCCCGTGTGTCCCAGCAACTTGATTATAACTTTGGCCTCATCGGTTCTTGCCGAGGCCAGGCGATAACTTGATTGTAATCGACCTCCGTCCTCCCGACCAAAGGGTCCAGTTGCAACTTTATTGTAACTGAGCACCCGCTGGAAGGGCAGGAATTTGCAACTTGCTTGTAATTGGGCCCCCGCTGTGTCCCAGTTGCAACTTGATTGTAAGTTGGCCTACGGTCGGTTCCCCACAGGGGGGGGGGCAGTTGTAACTTGATTGTAACTGACCTCCCATCGGTTCCTGGCCAAGGGGTCCAGTTGCAACTCTATTGTAACTGAGCACCCGTCGGGAGGGCGGACATTTGTAACTTGCTTGTAGTTCGGCCCCCGTTGTGTCCCAGTTACAACTTGATTGTAACTTGGCCTACCGTCAGTTCCCCACGGGGGGCCAGTTGCAACTTGATTGTAACTGACTTCCTGTCAGTTCCCCACGGGGGGGGGGGGGGGGGGGCAGTTGCAACTTGATTGTAACTGACCTCCCGTCCCAATTGCAACTTGATTATAACTTGTCCTACAGTCGATTTCCCGCCTGGTCCCAGTTGCAACTTGATTGTCACTAACCTCCCGTCGGTTCTTGGCCGAGGTTCCAGTTGCAACTTTATTGTAACTGAGCATCCGTCGAGAGGGGTGGGCATTTGGAACTTGCTTGTAATTGGGCCCCCCTGTGTCCCAGTTGCAACTTGATTGTAACTTTGGCCTACTGTCGGTTCTCCACTGGGGGCCAGTTGCAACTTGATTGTAACTTTGGCCTAGTGTCGGTTCCCCACTGGGGGTCAGTTGCAACTTGATTGTAACTGACCTCCCGTCGGTTCCCGGCCAAGGGGTCCAGTTGCAACTTTATTGGTCCCCCGTTGTGTCCCAGTTGCAACTTTATTGTAACTTGGCCTATTGTCGGTTCCCCACGAGGGGCCAGTTGCAACTTGATTATAAGTGACCTCCTGTTAGTTCCCCACGGGGGGGACCAATTAAACCTTGATTGTAACTGATCTCCCGTTGGTTCCAGGCCGAGGGGGTCCAGTTGCAACTTTATTGTAATTGAGAACCTGACGGAAGGGCGGGCATTTGCAACTTGTAATTGGGCCTCGTGTCCCAATTGCAACTTGATTATAACTTGGCCTACTGTTAGTTGCAACTTGATTGTAACTGAGCACCCGTCGGGAGGGCGGGAATTTGCAACTTACTTCTAATTGGGACCTCGTTGTGTTCTAGTTGCAACTAGATTATAACTTGGCCTACTGTCGGTTCCCTGTCGGGTCCCAGTTGCAATTTGATTGTAACTGACCTCCTGTCGGTTCCCCGCAACTTGATTAATGTGGAAGGGCGGTGCCAGTCGCAACTTGATTGTAACTGAGCTTTTGCACCTAGTTGCAACTTGATTGTAACTGAGCACCTGTCGATGTGGAAGGGCGGTGCCAGTCGCAACTTGATTGTAACTGAGAACCTGTCGATGTGGAAGGGCGATGCCAGTCGCAACTTGATTGTAATCGAGCACTGTCGATGGCGGAAGGCCGCAATCGCTTGATTGTAACTGAGATTTTGCACCTAGTTGCAACTTGATTGTAACTGAGCACCTGTCGATGTGGAAGGGCGGTGCCAGTCGCAACTTGATTGTAACTGAGCTTTTGCACCTAGTTGCAACTTGATTGTAACTGCGCACCGGTCGATGTGGAAGGAGTCGCAACTTGATTGTAACTGAGCTTTTGCACCTAGTTGCAACTTGATTGTAACTGAGCACCTGTTAATGTGGAAGGGCGGTGCCAGTCGCAACTTGATTGTAACTGAGCTTTTGCACCTAGTTGCAACTTGATTGTAACTGAGCACCTGTCGATGTGGAAGGGCGGTGCCAGTCGCAACTTGATTGTAACTGAGCTTTTGCACCTAGTTGCAACTTGATTGTAACTGAGCACCTGTCGATGTGGAAGGGAGGTGCGAGTCGCAACTTGATTGTAACTGAGCTTTTGCACCTAGTTGCAACTTGATTGTAACTGAGCACCTGTCTATGTGGAAGGGCGGTGCCAGTCGCAACTTGATTGTAACTGAGCTTTTGCACCTAGTTGCAACTTGATTGTAATCGAGCACTGTCGATGTGGAAGGCGGTGCAACTTGATTGTAATGGCGAGAACATGTCGGTGTCGAGGGCATGTTTTGAAACACGATTGTAACTAACCTCCTAGCGGTGTTCTAGTTGCAAGTTGCTTGTTACTAGGGCCTCGTCGAGGAAGAGAGGGCGGTGGCTGCAACTTGGCGCAATCGGGAAGGGAACCCGTCAAGTGCCAATCGCAACTTGATTGTAATCGAAGCTTTTGCACCTAGTTACAACTTGATTGTAATCGAGCACTGTCGATGTGGAAGGGAGGTGCAGTCGCAACTTGATTATGGCGCTTTTGCACCTAGTTGCAACTTGATTGTAACTGAGCACCTGTCGATGTGGAAGGGAGGTGCCAGTCGCAACTTGATTGTAACTGAGCTTTTGCACCTAGTTGCAACTTGATTGTAACTGAGCACCTGTCGATGTGGAAGGGAGGTGCGAGTCGCAACTTGATTGTAACTGAGCTTTTGCACCTAGTTGCAACTTGATTGTAACTGAGCACCTGTCGATGTGGAAGGGAGGTGCGAGTCGCAACTTGATTGTAACTGCGGAATTGCTAATTCTCAGGCGCCTGAGAATTAGTTAAATCTCAGTCACTTAATACACCGTTGGATCTCTTGCTTTACGATTAGTGCAAATCAGCTTGTTTTTCCTGTTGGGTTGTTGCACGCGTTTCTTCTGCGCTATGCCCGCACACGCCTGTCTGTCGCTGTGTTTGCTGCGCGCGCATTCTGCATGGGCTGTTTTTCTACAGTTTTGCTAATTCTCAGGCGCCTGAGAATTAGTTAAGTCTCAGTCACCTTAATTACCATTGGATTTATGTGTCAAGATTCGTGCAGATTGTTTTGCCGTTTAGTTTGTTTACAAGCCCAACAAATTTTTCACGGGTAGAGGCGCTGTTACGTTACTGTGCGTGCATGGGCTGCTGGCCTGCTGCTTCGGCGTGTTATTGTGGCCTACTAGCCCGCTGCTTCTGTTGTACAATTAGGTTCCATGCGCCTCCGAATATAGAATGTCAGCTGAGGTCAGCATTTTATTGGTTCATTCGGCTGCATATCTTTTCTTTGTCGTGTTTTCTTGCACCTTGGTTTGTTAGTATTCCATGCACACAGCTCATCATACATTGTAAGACATTGTTTTTATAGTGTTCCATGTGTAAAAAATTAAGTCATTCATAATAATCATTTTATTATTTTTTGTATCTTCTATTTTCATGTCTTTTCTTTGTGTTTTCATTTTTATATACTTTTGTCTTTGTTTTTCTATTTCTTTTATCTTTTATATTTTGGTTTTGCTAATTCTCAGACGCCTGATAATAAGTTAAGTCTCACTCACCTATTTAATGGTTGGATTATATGTTTTGTGATTTGTGCAAACCGGACTGTGTGTGCTGTTTGCGTGCGGCTGAGAATTAGCACGTGTGTCAAAGCTGAGACAATCCCGCCGCGCCTTCTTATGTGGGTTGTTTCGTCGTGCGCATGTGCTTTTGTGATGTCGCGGTCTTCTATTATGTGGGCTGTTTCTACAGGCTGTTTTTCTTTTATTCGAAAGTACGACCGAAGCAGCAAAGGCTTCAATCGAGGGGCTTGATATGTGTGCTAATATTGGTTTTTTTGCCTTGTTTTTATTTTTTTAACTGATTTTTACATGTTGTTTTTTAACTGATTTTTATGTGGTTGTTTTTATGTGACCACGCGTGTGCCTGTGGTTTTTTTTTGCGTCTGTACTTGTTTTATGTGGTCATGCCCCATTTTATTATGGTTGGCGATTGTTAGTTTTGTTTTGTTTTTCGTTTCTTTCACCGGCAACATAATTATGCAAAGGTAGATTGCTAGGGGATATTTATTTTGGTTTTCTTGATGTTTAGACTAAAGATGAGATTGGTTTAATGATTTGCGCCGGCAATTCATTTTATTTTCAATCTAGTTGTAAGTTCAATCATTGATTTCTAGGTTTGTTGTATCCTCTTTTATTTTCTTTCTTTAATCTTTTCCTTTAATATTTTTATAGTTGTCACTATTTATTGCTAGGGGTCATAGGACTGAAAATTGTCGTAGTATTTTTTTGTATGCATAGTTAAACGGTTTTGCTAATTCTCATGCACCTGAACCCGTCGAAGGCCATTTTTGCAACTTGCTTACCCGTTGAAGGCAAGTTGCAATTTTCTTGTAACTGATCCCCCATCAAGGGTCAGTTGCAACTTGATTATAATTGAACCCCGTCGAAAGCCTTCTTTTTGCAACTTGCTTACTTGTTGAATAGTAGTTCAACTTGCTTGTAACCGAGCCCCCACCGAGCCCTAGTTACAACTTGATTGCAACTGGGGTCCCATCGAGGGGCCAGTTGCAACTTGCTTGTAACTGAGTCCCCGTCGAGCCCCAATTGCAACTTGATTGCAAATGGGGCTCCATCGAGGGGCCAGTTCAAACTTTGTTGTAACTGAACCCCCGTCGAGTGACTGCTGCAACTTTATTGCAACTAGGGCCCCATCGAGGGACCAGTTGCATCTTGCTTGTAGCTAAGCCCCCGTCGAAGCCCAGTTGCAACTTGATTGCAACTGGGGATGCAACTGGGGCTCCATCGAGGGGCCAGTTGCAACTTTGTTGTAACTGAACCCCCGTCGAGTGACTGCTGCAACTTGATTGCAACTAGGGCCCCATCGAGGTACCAGTTGCATCTTGCTTGTAGCTGAGCCCCGTCGAAGGCCAGTTGCAACTTGATTGCAACTGGGGCGCTGTCGAGGGGCCAGTTGCAACTTGCTTGTAGCTAGATGAGCCCCCATCGAAGGCCAGTTGCAACTTGATTGCAACTGCGACGCCGTCGAGGGGCCTGGTGCAACTTGGTTGTAACTCAGCCCTCGTCGAGCCACAGTTGCAACTTGATTGTAACTAGTCGCCCTGTTGAGCGGCCAGTTGTAACTTACTAGTAACTGAACCCCCATCGAGTGCCAGTTACAACTTGATTGCAACTGGGCATGTTGAGCGGCCAGTTGCTTCTTGCTTCGAAGTTGAGCCCCAGTCGAAGACCAGTTGTAACTTGATTGCAACTGGGGCGTCGTCGAGGGGCCAGTTGCAACTTGGTTGCAACTCAGTCCTCGTCGAGCGCCAGTTGCAACTTGATTGCAACTAGTCACCCTGTTGAGGGGCCAATTGTAACTTACTTGTAACTGAACCCCATCGAGTGCCAGTTACAATTTGATTGCAACTGGGACCTGTTGAGGGGCTTGTTGCTTCTTGCTTGTAATTGAGCCCCGTCGAAGGCCAGTTGTGACTTGATTGCAAATGGGGCGCCGTCGGGGGCCAGCTGCAACTTGGTTGTAATTCAAGCAAGCGAATTGCAACTTACTCGCAACTGACCCTCTGTTCGAATAGTTGCAATTTGATTGCAACTTTAAAGCCAGTTGCAACTTACCTGCAACTTACCCTAGTTGCAACTAAATTTTTCCAGTTACACATAGATTGCAAGTGAGATTTCTCTTAGTTGCACATGTGTTGTAACTGGGTCTTTCTTAGTTGCATATGGGTCTCAGCTAATTTTTCCCCATTGCACATGGGTTGTAATTTTTATTTTCTCAATTTAGACATGCGTTATATCTGATATTTTGCAATGAGCATACATTGCAATATAAATTTTATTTTATTTTATATTAGAGTAAGATAAATTAACCATCTTTCTCTCACTCTCAAGAGTGCTTCCTCTGAAAAAATCCATTCCCGTGTGGTTTGTGGTATAGCGTAACAGCAGTAGATGGAAAAAGCCCATGAATCAAAAGGCCCAACAAACACCACGTATTGGTTTTCTGAAACGCACGCCATGTATCAGCTAATCGTTCGTGAGTTGACTAAATCGCTGTAAACCAACGTGCTTATGTCACGCGACTGAGAATTAATAATTCTCAGTCGCCTGAGACCTAGTGACGTCCGTATAAAAAAAGCATAGCGTATCTTACAGTACACGGGCGAGGAGTCCTCTACCTCCAGTGATAATACTAGAATAGTTTGACAACATCAACCTCCAGAGCTAATACTAGAATAGTTTGAGAACATCAAATGCAATTGTAAACAGGGCATTGCTGGTAGCATTACAAACAGACGAAATGATCACTGCAACTCTCAACAAGACCAGCTATCATCTTATGGCTTCACGGGGCTTCTAAACTCCATCCCCAGTTTCAGCAACAAATCCTTCAGATTTGAGAGACTGGTAGCCTAATTCGTACTGGTATTCCTCGGTATCCTTGATCTTGAAGGTGGATGCGGACGCGCAGACGGAGCTCCTTGGTCTCCTCCCCCTGCAGCGAGAACTGGCGCGCAGAGACACAGGGCGCATCCACGTCGAACTCGCCGGGGGCCGAGCAGCTCGGCACCACCGACGTTTCGCTCACGCGGAGTGCCCGGGGCAGGCAGTCCACCACGAGCGAGCAGCCGTACACCGGTCCGGCGGCGTCGGCGTTAGCCCGGACGCAGACGACGGCGACGCGGCCAGAACAGGGATCGCCCGCTCCCAGGGCCAGGGCCAGGAGGAACACGCCGCGGTCCTCCTCCGCGACCAGGAGGCGCTTGTCCTGGCGCGGTTCCTCCAGCATGTTGACGGCGAACGGCAACACCTCCCCGTAGGCGAGCTCGGTGGCGGTCCAGCGGTGCGGGCCGGCAGGGTCCGTGAGGTGGCGCACGAGCTGCGCCGGCGAACCCAGGAAGGCGCACTCCGGGCACGCGCAGGGCGCGTGAGCGCACGCAGCCACGTGCGCCGCGGCGTCCCGGGAGGCGGTGGAGCTGGCGCAGCCGTACTCCTGGTACGGGCACGGCACCCTGAAGTAGCCCAGGTGCCGGGAGACGACGTCGACGGCCTCCTCGGCCAAGTCCGCGAAGGAACGGCGCTGGCCGGCGCCGCAGTCGCTGCACGCGACGCGTCCCTGACGGGAGCACTGTGGCCGACCCGATGCACCGAGCTAAGAGGAGAAGGCACAGCCGCACAGGAATCGATGAGTCAACAAATCTTGGTGTGGTGTGTAGAACGCAGACTTTGGTTGTCCGATCTGTTTACCTGGTAAACGCAAAACGGGGGGCTTGAGGGGGCCATCGCACAGATCGCAGCACTGCATCGCCTCTTCCTCCGACGCGCTGGACTCTGCCAGCGGCCTCTTCCCGTCCGCCGTGCTTTTCCTCCTGTCGGCCATGGCTGGTGGAATGCAAGGCAGCAGCAGCGAGGAGGAAGAGAGTATGATGGTCCGTCTGGGAGTATGATGCAGGAAGTGAGAGGATGTGTCTACGAATGCATAGCCGGTACTACTTAGTAAATAAAAGCTGAGCTTCCCGGTCCTTGAGCCTTTGTGCTATAGCGCTGCTTGTGGGACCTGAACGTTTTTTTTCACCTCTCGCTGCCAAGTGGGTTCCGTATTGTGGGCCTTTATTTGTACATGTTGGTTTTTCCGTCGCGCTGGTACAGAGAAATGGTAAAAGGCCTGACAGGAGAGGTCAAAAGTTTCCAATTCTCTATAAAAATTTCCAATTGCTAAAAAGTGCTCGGAGGCTGGTTAACAAGTCTGAGCCCTTGTTTCTGGACTGATCTGTTCGATCAAATTGCGTGTCGTGTTAAATTTCAACAGATTCTATCCGGGGTCCTCCTGGTACCTGTCGACTCATTCCTCATCCCACACGCGCCCAAATAGCAGTCTACCATGAACCTCCTACCCCGTCGCCGACGACCTGGTTTCCAGCGTGCCCTCGCGGTTGGCACGGTCTCCCGCCCGCCGCTAGACCGGATCCCCATCGTGTCGCTGTTCCAGGCCCCGTGGTCCCCGGTCCTAGCCCCATCGCCACCGGCAAGCCCCGACCACCACGCAGCGAGATCCTGCGTTGCCCCAGCCTCCCGTCCCCGGCGAACTGCTCTATCCCGCCGCACAGCTTCTCTCCAGTGCGGTACAAGCATCACAAGCCCGTTGAAGGTCCCTCGACCACGCCGCCCGTGTCTCCCCCGCTCCTGGATTGGCAGATACCTCTTGGTTCCACAATAGCCTCTGCCGATGAGCCTGCTTCGGTCATCCTCCATCCTCCCTGGTGAGAAGTTCTCATTTTTCTCGGATCTGCATTGATTCCTTTTCAAAACTATGTGGTCAGATGTTAAATCGTGTGCAAATCATAATCTCCGTACTACACAATTTGGCAGGGAGGTCGCATTCAATTGCTTCTGTCTTCTTATTGGTATTTGTTAGCGAAATGGTGTTCAGTAAATTCTAAGTGAGATCGTGGTTGCCTTCACAAAATGGTTTGGTCTCATATTAAACCTGATTGCGATTTCTCCTGATTGGTTTTTATTCCAAGCCACTGAAAACATCAGCTAAGAAGGCCATGTGGGATGTGTCCAACAACCGCATTGAAGGTAGGGCATATTGAAGGACCTACCCTTATTGAAGAGAAGTTTTCTATGTGTATTTACACATTTTTAGACACGGATAAGAGGATAGCTCATGTAATATTCATATGTTTTGACAGAAAGGAAATTGAGTTTTGCCTTAGTACATTGACAGTGGTTTTTTCATTCTAGAACATCACATCTGTATACGTGATTCCCCGTATGATTTTTGCAAGGTATCTCACCTGCTTATGTTTCCCGTGGGGTAAAATTGTCGTGTGCACTGGTCACTTTTGGAAAATTGAATAATTTGTTTCTGTATCCCAACCTAGCCTAACAGTAAGAACAAAAACAATGAATTTCCTATTGGTAGCTTCTATATTTTTAAGTTGCTTTACTGCGAGAGATTTAGTTTGTCACCATGCCTCCGGTTCCCTATTAATCTACCTAACTAAGTTGATTTTCACCGTATAGCTAAGTTTCTTTATTTGACTGACTAAGTTGTTTTATATCACCTAACTAAGTTGATTTTCACCATGCATTTTAATTTTGGTTAAACAACTAATGGCCTTCTTCAGCTTAATAATGACTTTCTAATTAGAAGCTGGATTTTCTAGCAGACAAGCTTGAAATATGATAAAAGAGATGAACAAGCGGTCTCGCCTGCGTTTACCAGAAGTTGATGAAGCGGCAGGGACCGGTCCAGTGCCTTGTCCACAAACTTGTTAGCAGGTACGTGCTTAAGAATGAGCGACGATTCCGAAGAACTCTTAACTGTTGCGAGAAGGAAGCTATTGAATTCACGAATCAAGAGTATAGAATAGAGAGTGGCTCATATCCGGATGTTTCTAACCACTACCTAATAGTTCTGGTTGTAATAGACAAACTGGACAGCTTATATGTACACATCGGGGTAGTTTTACTTCTTCAGCTCGATGTCATGATTTATGCATGTTGTTTCCTTTTAAAGCTATGTGGATAAGTCGGCTCGTGGTTTAACTAATTTGTTTTATCACTATGCTTAAGTTGTGTACTAAAATAAATTAAGTTGATTTCTAAGTTGCTTAAGCATGTTTGTACTTAGTTGGTTACTTGGGTTAATTTAGTTGTATTGTCAATATGCCTAAGTTAGGTACTTAAATTAATTAAGTTGGCTCCATAGGTATGTTTAAGTTTTGTTTTATAGTCTAGTTACTTTTCTTTTTTCTATTTTTGGAGCAACATCCATAAGTTGGCTACTTTGGGTTAATTAAGTTGTATTGTCAATATGCCTAAGTTTGGTACTAAAATGAATTATTGGTTCTATCAACATGTTTAACTTGTGTTTTATAGTCAAGTTGGTTTTCTTTTTCTTTTTTGGAGCAACATGCACAAGTAGGCTAATCGGGGTGAATTAAGTTGTATTTTCGACATGCCTAAGTTTAATACCGGAATGAACTAAGTTGTTTTCACATGCTAAAGTTGCTTATCCTAGTAGCAGTCCCAGATTGGGTTTACTACAACTTTTTTCAAGTTCCTTAAGCATCTTTTTACCAAGTTGCTCAATCAACAAGCCTAAGTTGTATGATAGTGGTTTCTAAAGTTGGTTTTTCCATCTGTAACTCTACTGACATTCCAGTTCATGTTGGTTCTCAACACCAACTTAAGTTGCAGCAGTACCTTTTTAGAAATTTCCCTTTTTGGCATCATATAAACCCTGTTCATGCAAGAAAAATGAGAAGTAACTTAAGCATTTTCCATGTACAATCCAATACCACTGTTCTTATGTGATTACAACTCTTTCAGCTTTCTGCGAGAAGAACTAGTGACCGGAGCATCATCATGATCAGCAAAGGGAAGTTTGTCTAATGTTTTAACTAAGTTGTTTTTCTCACCATGCCTGAGTTTACTAATAATTTAACTAAGTTTCCTTTTGTTTTCTAAGTTGTTCACCATTATCTAACATAAGTTCATAACTTCACAACTAAATTGCCATTAGTAGTACTCGCTTTTAGTTAAGTTGTTTTTTCTCAATTGGCTAGAAGTAGATTGTTGCTGGTCGATACCAGACTCGCCGTCGTGTAGTTCTAAAGATGCCATGGACTTATGTTGCATATGCCGCTTCATTAAGTTGGTTATACATATTATTCTAAGTTTCATACTCATTCTATTTTAACTTTGTTTTTTCACATATCCATGAATGCAGTGGAGTTGTTCTATTTATCCTCTCTTTCCCTAGTTAAGTTGTTTTGTCAACATTCTATAGTTCTTTCTACCACTCATATTCATCATGTGATTGAGTTGTTTTTGATACCATGGTTTTGTATATCATTATTTAGTTGTAGATCTACCTTTTCTCATGTCATGGTGTAACTCCTTTTCAGACATGCAGCATTGTAAACAAATGGGGAGGACAAAATGCAGGAACACTCAATTTGCACTAAACCAGCGGTTACAGCATTTTCTGGTGCCTTGTGCTTATCAGATGGAAAAAGACCAAAGAGAAAACCCCATGATGACAACCAAACATAAGTTGCCACTTTTTTAAGTTCTCCGCGTTTTTATGAGACACACTACTTGCAGTTTTTTGGATATATGCTCAACTCAACAAGCTCAGTTTATGTATATTTCGTGTTCTTCGTGCCACTTGTGTATGCCTCGATTTCACGTAGTTGTGGCAATTTGGCCAGTAAGTTGAATGTGATGCTTTTCAGGTTGAGTTAAGTTGCAGTGCCCTTCCACTCTATTGTGGCAAAAAACTGGTGCATGTTTTAAGATTACCTTATTGTTTTTCTAGAGTGATCCGAGTACATAGGTGCTGGTGTTCTTTGTGTGTGCTTGATTCTCCCTCCGTTTCAAAATATAAGATGTTTTAGGTTTGTGAAGCAATTGTACTTAGACTTGAGTGAACATACACACTAAAAGAAGTCTAGATACATTTTCTTCACAAAGCTAAAGCGTCTTATATTTTTAAACGGAGGGAGTAGTTCCTAGGTTAGTGGTTTTAACTAAGTTGTATGATTAGATCACCAAGTTACTTTTTGGGTGCTGCTAAGTTGTGTTTACTTGGCAGTATTTCTATTACCCTCTGGATAGCAAATCCAGTGTTTGTTTTTTGTGCACAGTTAAAATAATACCAGATCTTTGTATGTATAGAACTCGATCGATTTAACCAGTTGAGCACGTGGTGGAGTCTGGGGAACCCTGTGGTGAACCTATGTGGGAGCGGGTCGGAACGCCCACATGGGAGCAGGATGGATTTACCAAAAATAGAATCAGGCGGTAGTGGGAGTGGGTGTTTTCCTTTTCTGGAATGAGGGCTGGATCTCACTAACCAGCCCTCGGGGGCTGGCTAGCCGTGTCCATAAAAATTTGACAAATCTAACTCAACTAATATGTGTGGAAAGGAGTATTATAAGTACGATGGTCCGGACGAGTTAGTACCATTTTTGTTATTTTTTGTGAGTCAATATTAACTTTTAGATTAGAGCGTTATGAATGAACTAATTCAAGACTAAGATCATTTTGACGGCAGTCCTGACAGATGGGCCCAGATGCAAGTGTTGAGTTGGCAATACATGTCTAAGAGGAGCTGAGGTGGAAGTGAGGCCCCCCTGTCAGCCATACCTGATGTTATTTTTTATTTTTCTCTTATTTTCTTATTTACCTATGTGGCTACCTCTCCGTTCGGTCTCTCTCCCTCTCCCGTGGTCTCTCCCTCTCCCCCGATTCAAATTGACGGCGCCACTTCTTGCTCCTCACCGGCAGCTCCTCTCCGCCGCCGCCCATCTCCCCTAGCCCCGCCTCTCCCTGCGCCATTCCCTCCTCCCCTTGGTGCACCAGCACCTCCCCGCGTGTCGAGGGCCGCCGTGTCATCTCTCCCTTCCACCAGGTCGACCCGCCGCCGGAGCAAAACATGCCACGGGAAGAGGGCGGTGCGCAACAGGACCACACGGACGACGTGCCTGGGCCGGTGGCGCGACTACGGCTCTGGTGTTCGCGTCTGAAAGGATACGGATGTCGCCTAGAGAGGGGTGAATGGGCGATTAAAACTTTTCCTAAAGTGGCTCAACAAAGGCGGAATAAAACTAGTGTTTACTTTGTAAAGCACAACCTAGAAATAACTAAGGTTTACCTATGTGCACCAACAACTTATGCTAAGCAATACAAGAAACAAAGTGATAGCAAGATATATATTACTTCAAGCACGAAGGCTATCACAATGTAAAGTGCATAAGTAAAGAGCTCGGGTATAGAGATAACTGAGGCACAGGGGAACACCGAAATTTTACCGAGTTCCTCCCAACATGGAGTACGTCTCGTTTGGAGAGGGGGTGGTATCAAACCACCAACGCCACAAAAGGCCTCCCTTATTCTCCGGTGAATCTCACGTCAACGGGATCAATCCACGCTTCCACTATCGGTGCATTTGTCGGTGGCAACCGAAACCTCTCACAAGGTTGGAGCACTTCTACACAACTTAATTGGAGGCTCCCAACAAATGCCACAAAATACCATAATGCCACCAAGGCCACAAAACCGTTTAGGGTTCCAAAAACCCAAGAGGGACAAGCTCAAGTGAGCAATTCAAACCAAATCCTCCGAGGAGAACTCAAACCGATGCACCTAATGCAAATGGCAAGAACACCACAAAGGTGCTCAAATCCATCACTCTTAAGTTCCAACAAAGATACTAAAGCTATTGGGGGAACAAGAGAGGAGGAATCAAAGAGAGACACAAAATCCCCCAAAATCTAGATCCCCAAAGATACACTCACAAAGAGATGTTTTGGTTTGGTTAAAACATAGATCTAGATCTCCTCCAACTACCCCTCAAATATATGCAAGAATCAATGGAGGGGTGAGTAAAAATCAAGCTCAAAGAGTAAGGCAAATGGGGGCTAAGCTTAGATAAAAGGAGGAGGAAGAAACAACCCTAAATGAAAATAGACAAAAGACTTATATAAGGCTAGACAAAATATAGCCGTGAGGTATTTTTCTGGACGGTCCGGTAGTACCGCAAAAACCCGGTACTGCCGCACCCTGCGAGCACAGCCAGAAAAAACGAATCAAGGGCAGCAAGCGGTGGTCAACGCATAGCGTTAAGCGCGAGCGGTGGCCAAGCTCGGCGGCAATGCCGCAGGTGCGCAGCATAGCAACAAGCGGGCTCGCAGGCGGCAGCGGCGGGCAGAAGAGCGGAGCGCAGAAGAATTGGGCAGCCGAGCGAGCGCGGCGCAGCAGCGATCGGGGGGCAGCGGCCCAAAGCGACGCGAAGCGGTAGCGACGCAGCAATAAAGGGCGGGCAGGCGGGAGCATGCGCCCGCGCAAGCAAGCGAGAACAGCCAGCGGGCGAGTGGGTCAACGCGCAAGGGCGAGTGGGCGCGCGGAGCAAAATCTGGACAAATAAACTGGGCCGGCCGGTACTACCGGCCCACCCGGGCGGTATTACTGGCCGGATTTAGGTACCTAGCGAGGCAGAAAAAAAACGTGCCGTTTTTAGGCCCGGGCGGTAGTACCGGTCCGTCCAGGAGGTACTACCGCTCGGCCCAGAAAATAGACTGACAGACAAATATTTAAACGGTAATAACTTTTGACTGGAAGCTCCGATTTATCCGATTCAAATTGCGTTGGATAGAGGACGACAAGGGCTTTCCAATAAAAAGTGGAAATATTGATTATCACCAAGTGAGAAAGTATCAAGTAGAATAATGTGAAATACCTTACTTGGTGAGAAACCGAAAAGCCGCATAAATCAAAATCGCAACAAGATACAAACGGAAGATCCGATTTTGATGAAAAAGAGCTTGTTATGGAGATTACCACAAGCTCTATATTCCCACATGGATAAGACCAAATAACAACCAAATACGATGATGCAAGTATGCAAAGGTTTGAGCTCTCTCCGAACGATGTGACAGAATTACTCATACGAGAGCCCCTCTTGATAGTACGGTTATCTATCCTAAACCCGGTCTCACACACACAACGTGAGATCGGCAAAAGGGAAAACCTATCAAGATTATACCTTTGCCTTGAGCATTTCACTTGAGCTCGATGTAGACGATCTTGCCCTTCTCAAGATGGAACGCATTTCTTAATTCCTCATCATCGACCTTGCATATTGAGCTTGCACAACATATCTTCTTTGCATTTCATCGACCTTAAAGTCAACACATGCTCCAAGCGATGCCAATGGACAAATCCTACAAGTATAACGCCGACGATGCGACCACACATGGGGCCCAACATGTTCTTTCAGCATCGACGTTGCTCCCCGGGTACACGAGGCCGACCAGCAGCTTCGGCCGAGCATGGAGGGGTGGCAGCTCCCGTAGCTAACGCCGACGATGCGACCGTCGGCGCCCTGGAGACTCACTCCTCCTCGACGCGCTCAACGCCGCCCGCCCGGCCTCGTCTTCTCCTTCCAGCACGTCGTCAGTTGCTTCGCGGCGCGCCTCACGGACACCGAGGTCGCCCAGCTCGTCAAGATGCCTTGGTGCATCGAGGCGCTTCCCGATGCGACCTATCGCCTCATGACCACTTACAGGCCGGAGCTGTTGGGGGTGTCAACGCTGGGGACAGGAGCCTAGAGCGTGTGCGGCGAGGGAGCAGGGCCGGCGAGGGCACGAGGCCGGCGAGACACCTGCGCCATCGAGGTCGCGGGCGGCAAGGGTCTTTGCAAGGCGCCGGGCGAGCGGCGAAGCCATGGGTCGGCGCGGCCACGCGTCCTCCGCGAAGTTGCTACAGGTTCACGCGCGGGCCGACGAGTGCTGGCCGACGAGGGCGGCGAGCTTCTGGCGAGTTGCTGCAGGGTCACGCGCGGGCCAGCGAGGGAGCTGGCCGGCGAGGACGCAGTGGCCGTCGAGGGTGCCGTCGAGGGCGTAGAACGGCAAGCACGGGGCCGCGAGGACGCGTCTACCATCGAGGGTGCCGGGCGGCGAGGGCGCTGGGCGGCAAGGGCACTGGGCGGCAAGGGCGCGAGGCCGGCGAGGGCAGCGAGCTTCTGCGGGGTCGGCACACTCACGCGTCCTCTGGCGAGTTGCGGCAAGGTCACGCGCGGGCCAACGAGGGCGGCGAAGCTTGGCGAAGTTGCCAGGTCACGCGGGCGGTGAGGGCGCAAGCGGCGCATAGCGGCAAGCACGACGGCGGCACGCCGATGCGAATGACGGGGCAAAAAAGAAAAAGGAGGCTGACGGGTGGGACCCGCTGGCTAAAATAGGAGAGGGAAAATGATATAAGATATGTTTGACAGGTGAGCCCCACTTCCACCTCAGCTTCTTCTAGACATCGTGCCGGCCCGAGCCGTCAGAAATCGTGTTAAATTGTTGTTAGACGAAATTTAGTCTCGCAACGCTCTGACCAAAAAGTTGGTACTGACTCGTATAAATTACCGAAAGTGCTACTGAATCATCGCGATAGTTACAATTCTAGTAGTTTTATCCAATTAACTAGTGCATGCCACAGTTTCCCGTCCAATCCACTGCGCTTGCTGGCAGTTGGAAAGATGCGAGCCTGCAAAGCTTCCCGGTCCCCCCGCGGAGCCCCTCAGGAAGGCACGGCGATCGCTAGCTCTGATACCATATGTTAGCGTCCACTTGACCAGCCTAAAATTCAGCCTATGTTCTGGACGTTCATGCGCTCACAGCCCAACAATAAGAAGAGAGTCCACTACATTTCAAAAGCCCGGACTGAAAGGAGGAAGGAATATCTTCTTTATAAACTGGGTGTGGCCTCCTCCTGTATGCGAGGTGAGACTAAACCAAGCAGCCTCCACTAGTCAACAGGTCCCTAACATCCCATCTCCCTGAGAAGTCCCTCAGAAAAGCATGACGATCCTGGCTCTGATACCAGATGTTAGCGTCCACTTGGCCAGCCCAGCACTCAGCCTACGTTCTAAACGTTTATGCGCTGTCAGCCCAACAATAAGAAAAGAGTCAACTCCATCCCAAAAGACCGGACTAAAAGGAGGAAGAAATCTCTCTCTTATAAGCTGGGTGTGACCTCCTCCCGTAGCCGAGGTGGGACTAAACCAAGCAGCCTCTACTAGTCAACTGTCCCCTAACATATACCTAGTGAAGGTGTATGTATGCTCGCCTGAAAATTCAAACAAAGCTCGTCTCGCTCTATTTAAGATTTGCCCAACTTTATTATACTCCCTCAATTTTAAAATACAAGATGTTTTATGCTTGTAAAGTAAATTATAAGAAACTTTCATAATTGGGGTCAGGTTTCCAGGTCAGTATCATTCTTGCTATTTTTTTCCGAAAATCTACAAACTTTGAGGCAGGGAGCAACAAATCGCGTTGGTAGTCGACCGAGAGTGTTTGAACGATCGCAGTCCCATTGTCAGTGATGGCCAGCGGCGGACCCAGCTTCCCTGTAGACTGGGCAGTCCCCAGGCTTCGGGCTCGCCGGTAGAGCTTATGCCAATGCTATTTAGCTAAAATTTAGTTTATTAAGTCTTTAAATTTACTGTTTGTACAGGTTTTATAATTTTTTTGGGTTCGTCACTGATGATGGCGTGGCCAAACGATTGTTGGCCTGCCGTCTATACGCGCGTCGATTAAGACCAAGCGGTCAGAACCAACTCACGTGCTTCTCACTCTTTTCTCTTCTTCGTATATTTTTGATGTCACAACTTGCATGGTATAAATAGATTAGTCCCACGGCTTGCAAAACGTGTAAAATTAGTCTCACAACTTGCATAGTTGGGATTATAAGTCCAATTTCACCGAAATTTACCTCTTCAAACAAATTTGGACCAAACACGCAGACGATTCAGAAATTCCCCTAGTCTAACCCCAGAACTTGAAATAAACGTGGTGTTACAATTTTTATGAAATTTTTCAGAAATTATTCAGATTTTCTATGCATGAATACAATGCACACATTTGGGCTGACAAGAGTCTGCGGCGATATCCCTTTTGCTACATTAGAAAAAATAATCTGCTACACTCGCTTTGTGTTTTTGCTATGATGGCGTTAATTGTTTCCTACAAGGTATCCAGCGATATTTTTTTCGGCGAGAGTATCCGGCGAAGTCGGTTTGCTACATTAGCACAACTTTCTTGCTGCACGGTCACCGACGAGATCTCCGACAAGGTTCAGTCTATTTTATGTTTTCTGGGTCAAACCCTTTTTTTTGCTAAATATAACAAACATGGAACTATTTATATCAGAAGCGGGTATGTTTGTAGTAAAACGGGATTTTAAGGATTTTGAAAGACACGTGTTAGGAAGAGGACATGGCGATTTTGAGGAAATATCCCTTGTACGGCCCTTCGGGAAAACAGATTACTAGTACCTATCGGATTCGGCCCAACCAAGGGAGCCGGGCGTCATAGATTTCGCCAACCTAGACACGTTATGTATGTGAATCACGACAAATATTAATCGGTTATTTTCCGACAGGGAGAATACATTTGATGATGGACATGGGCACCGGATACCTTTTTTCTAGCAACAACACGTAGTACGTACACTGTTGGATTGCTGGACCTCCGCTGACATGACATCGTACTCTCACGGTCACGGAGTCACATGAGCGATACGATACCACAGGTGGGCTCAAATGTGACGATTCAATTACGACGACTCGTCAAACCACTCCATTTATGTCAGCGGCAAAAGATTCGTATCATCGGCAGGTCAGGAGAGAAACCCCCCATCCAGCGCGACAGAGCGTGCATGCATGCAGCTAGAGCAAGGCGTGCAGAGCTAGCTACTAGCTAGTGGCTCAGGCTACAACGCGACACGGCACACAGCATGGCGTGTCAGTGCGACCGCGGGCCTCTCAGCTTTTCATCACACTTGCTCATGGCTGTACTACCTCGGCTACTGTGGTAAAACCCGGTCCGGTTCTTGTGAGAGCAAGGCAATAATAAGGCCAGATTTATCGGTGTCCAAATCAAGTTTGAGGCATCGAGTGCCGGTGCCCCATGCTGCCAAGACGATGCCTAGAAATTTTTTCAATAAATCGGTTACTCTAATTATTCCGATGCCCAGCTGTTCCATCCAATAAAATAACAAGCATACTTGTACTAGTCCGCAAACAGAAGTTGTCCATCCCGAATCAACTACTAGAAATATAGATTGGCTCACACAAATTTTCTAATCCATAGATAGACTCCGGGCATCGACTACACTGTAGAGACGGCGCCTAAATTTTGTGTCAAGGCTTTGCTGCTGAGGTGTCAACCTTTTGATTTTTGAGGCATCGGCCACAATCTCGGCCGGCTATAAAGCCATGTCCATGTTATCTAGAGTTAATTAAATACTTAATATGTATAATAGTTAGAGATAAAAAATATACTAATTTATTAATGTATGTTCTACTTTACACTCTCATATAGTGACTAGGAGCACGTACTGTAATTGGTTCTTAACTGAAAGTCCACTCCTCTTCTCTTTCATCCAGCTAAGCATACTCCGGCCCCGAGGATGAACATGATCGCGTCCGACACGACAGGGTCAGAAATCCTCCGGTGCTTCTGGATGCTCGTCTACTTGGCTAGAAGGAGTAAATTGAAATCTTAAAGAGATTGAAGCTCCCCTAGCTTTGAGCTTCTTTGATCGATTGGGAGGTCGTTTTTGTTGGGCCTACCTGCTCACAGAGTTACCAGGTGTAATTTTTGAGAGTTAAAAACCAAATTCGATCGCTGCTCTTTTTTGTTAGACATGAACCAATTAGACTTGTATGATACATCCACTGTTTTGCATTTTACAAATTTGTCAGATACAACTTTAGTTGCCTTAGAGCACATGAATAATTTATAATTGGAAATTGATCATCTTTTTTCATGTTAAAACTTTCTGCAATAGAATTTTTTTAACGATCGACAGATTGATGTTATATTTGGATTAGGATTTGTATTAGCCATATATTCTAGGGCCAGTAGTGATATTTTACTTGCTAAATATCACCAGGCCAATTAGTTCTATACTTGAATTACAATCTTAATGGGAAACAGATCGTATTTTTCTCAATAACATTGCACAAAATACATGCATCATTTCACAAGAACTAGGGTTAGGAGGAAGAGGACCATGTGATGATTTCAACCAATAAAACAAGCAAAATTGAAGGGGAATACCTCAAGTGGGGGGAGAGGAAGAAATTCCTCCAAGAAATTGCCTCAGATATGAGGGGGAGCATGGATTTGAGGGGGATTGGGGGGAGGAGCCGCCGCCGCCGTCGTCTGTGTGCTGTGAGGGAGTATGGCGCAGGAGGGTATGGCGCTGGGAGGGGTGGGGGGAGGACGCCCGAGCCGTTTTCTAGGGATAGGACCATGGCGCTTTCATGGCGTCATGCCCGATAGCATGGCGCCCATGCATGCCAAACATTAAACAGGCCCGTCGTGCCACGGCGGCCACGTCGGACGGGGCCATGGCGCTTTCTTGGGGGCGTCATGGTAGCATGGCGCTTTGGAGAAGCGCCGTGCTCACTGACCATGGCGCCACGGTAGCGCCATGAAAAGCAGTCGGTCGGGATATCTTCGAAAAAGTAGGTCATTTTGTGAGATCAAACGTTAATTAGGTCAAAACAGTGATTTTTGCCACTAATTTATTAATGTATGTTCCACTTTACACTCTCAGATAGCGACTAGGAGCACGTAGTTCTTAACTGAAAGTCCACTTCTCTTCTCTTTCATCCAACTAAGCACAAATGTACTAGTTTAAACCCTATATTCTGCTGAATGAACATTATTATACTTGCTCGGAGGGGTTGTCGAGCTATAATACGTTATTTTTGGATTGAGCAATGCAAGTTAATTCGCAAAAAAAAAACCGACGGGTGCTCCAGGCCACCCTCTCCTACCTGCCAAACACGCAACCCCCAACCCCGCGGTTGGCTGAGCCAAATGGTGCGCCATACACGAGCATCAAAGGCGAGGACGAGGAGATGGCCTGGCTCAGCGCTATGGGCTGCGCGACGAATGGCCCGAGGATGAACACGATCGCGTCCAACACGACAGGGTCGGAAATCCTCCGGTGCTTCTGGATTCCCCTAGCTTTGAGCTTCTTTGATCGATTGGGAGGTCGCTTTTGTTGGGCATGTGTTACCGTGTGTAATTTTTGAGAGTTAAAAACCAAATTTGATTGCTGCTCTCTTTTGTTAGACATGAACCAATTAGACTTGTATGATACATCCACTGTTTTGCATTTTACAAATCTGTCAGATACAACTTTAGTTGCCTTAGAGCACATGAATAATTTATAATTGGAAATTGATCATCTTTTTTCATATTAAAACTTTCTGCAATAGAATTTTTTTAATTGTTATCGATGGACAGATCGACATTATATTTGGATTAGGATTTGTATTAGCCAGATATTCTAGGGCCAGTAGTGATATTTTACTTGCTAAATATCACCTGGCCAATTAGTTCTATACTTGAATTAGAATCTTAATGCGAAACAAATCGTATTTTTCCTAGCACGTATAATATAAATTTGATTGCCCTTTGCTTTTTATCTCAAATCTTTAAAAAGCGGTACGCGCACTGCTTCCCGCTTGGAGGGGCTCATTTGTCGGTGCACTACAACTTGCTTCTGGTGAACTTTGAATGTTGTGGTTGCTGAGTTGTGTCCTATTGGATGGGGCCCACCTGGTACATGGTTGCTGATGGAATTGGTGCTATATGTTGCTCGGGATGTGTACTGTTGGATGTGCCCCACCTACTTGCGTGTTGCCGCTTCGCTGCCCGCAAAAATGAGAACACGTGGTTGCTTCATATGTGGACCTTAGGTTTGTCACTACTTGGTGGCATCTTATTTTTTCCTTGTGGAAATGGTTGTTAGAGTGGATTTTCATGGTGTTGTGGCGGGTCACCTGTGGTCTGATGTACTTTACATTGAAGGGAGTCGCAGGATGCGGGACCGATATGATGCTGCTTTGTTCGTCTGGTTTGTCTTTCCCCTGCTCTTCTCATTGTACTGGTAGTTGGCGTGGGTGCAGCGACACAAGCCCTAGCGTGCCATTACACCTGCTTACTTTAACCAACCCATGCCACGAGTGAACAAAAAAAGAAAACATGATTCCTGACAAAAACTTAGATGCCATTAGTAGAGGACGGCGCGGCAGAACGCGCTGGGTCTATCTAGTAAAAACGATGTAAAAAACAAATTGACCAAAAACTATGTAAAAAGCATGACAAATGTAGCCATGAATTTGAAATGATATTTTTTACTCCCCCGTTAGGCGCATGCATCTACACGAAAGGGCAACTGGTCCGGGACATAGCCTAAACGAACAAAATCAGGCTTTGGTGCCCGATTTGAGACACACTGTTTGGATGCACATATATGTTGCAAACATCCATCATTCCTAGCTCGCCTGTGGTGTTAAGGCATTGCAAAATAGATTGAGGGCATGTTTGATTCAAAGGATTAAAAAAAGAATTTTGCAGGATTCTTATCCATATGATTTTTTCCTATAGAGACCATTTGATTCAAAGGATTGAACCTTTCAAAGTTGCTATGGATTCCTTTCCTATACTACATTTTCATAGGATTTTTAATAAGAGGTTAGACCTTTTGGAAAATTTCTATGTGTCTATGACAATTTTACCATGTACTCAATATATATATATATATATATATATATATATATATATATATATAAATTTCATACGTTTTTTCTGTGACGCACCTAATTCCTAATTTTTTTTTAACTAGTACAAATGCCTGTGCGTTGCTACGGGTGAACCCATATAATCAACAAGATGATATGAGTGAAAAATACTCTGACTATGTACATATTTTTTCACAAGTAAATGTTGGTTTCATTACAGACGTGCACCCACACACCGTTGCACGCCACACACCACGTGGGCCCACCCCTGTTAACCTACCCCATCGCCTCCATCTCTCTGATTCCCCATCGTTGCTTGGTCCTCCTCCTCCCTGCCTGTCTCTAGCGTCGCCGCCTTAGGGCCTCCTCACGCCGGCCGCGCCAAGCCTGCCCGCCGCCTGCATGATCTCCTTGAGGGTCGTCCCCAACTCGAGCTCGCCTCCCGTTCCCCGCCGACCATCGCGCTCGTTCTCACCGTGCGCCAGCCGACCACGCCATGCCATCCGCGGGAGCCCTCCGCCTGAAGACCATGATCCCCCCAACTCGAGCTCGCCTCCCGTTCCCCGCCGGGGAGGATCACCTCCACCATCGCGCTCGTCCCTCGCCCTGTGCCAGCCGGCCACGCCATGCCATCCGCGGGAGCCCTCCGCCTGAAGACCATGATCCCCCCAACTCGAGCTCGCCTCCCGTTCCCCGCCGCGGAGGATCACCTCCACCATCGCTGTCCCTCGCCTGTGCCGTAGGCTTCATGGTGCTCAGCGGACCAAGACTCAGGCGCCCACGCCATGCCATTAAATCAGCCGCCATGGCTCTCCCTCCGCCTACGCATGTGGCCAAGGAGACGGTATGATTCTTCTTGTTCTTTCCGGGACCTTCCCAAACCGATCTCGTCTTCCTCCGGCTTTTTTCCTCTCTTCCCAGCTGGGAATATGTGAAATTTAATTCCTTTCTATCACGTAATTTCAAAGATCTCCGGTTCGCTTGCTGATTTCATGCACGTTGAGAAACGTATATAAACCGGTTGGATCCACCGAGGTGGGATTATTCACCATGTCCGAAATAGCTCTCAGCGTCGTGTTTAATTATATATATCTCGCCGTGGCTCTCTCTCCAGCTATTAATCAATTGGGCCAGCCCACAATGTGATTTTTTGACTTACAAATGGCGTCGGCTGCTTTTTTTTTTTTTGGCTTACACGTGGTGTTGTCAGTAATATGTGGTTTAGTGCGAGGGTAAACGGGTCCAAAAAAGTGTTGGACCGGGAGAAACACTTCGTGTTTTATTCTTAGGTATAGATTCTGATAGAATTTCACGTGTCATGATATAACATTACTATGGTTTTACTATTCATGTGCTTTTAAAACCCTTTGAATCAAACGTGCCCTGAATGGTCGTTGAAACTACCCCACGGACAAGCTGCTACGGAAACACTCTGCATAATTCAAGGAGACCACAAAAGACACATTCCATAAACTGATCGGTTCCAACCTTAATTACTACCCTGACGAAACTACAATCCTGATGGCCCTCTTAGCACCGGATGCTCTAGATCTTGTCGATGCAGACGAACAGATGCATCTCCGTCCCATGCAGATCCTCCGGAAACACGAGCACAAGGTTGCATTCCGGCTCTTCTTCAACGTCGAACCGGAAGGGCACCGAGCAGCTCGCCACCGCCTTCGTTTCCATCTTCTGCCTGCGAACCTTGGCCGGAGGGCCCTCCACAATGACCGAGGAGCTGTACACCGGCCCTGCGGTGTCCGCGTTGTTGCTCCTGACGCAGAGGACGCTGACGTAGTGGGCGCCGTCGCTGTAGCTGCCCACGGCCAGGAGGAACACGCCGCCGTCATCCTCCTCCGCGACCAAGAGAAAGAGGCCGACCGTGGCGCCGCGGGAATCGCGCTGCTTGAGCTCCCGCATGTCGACGTCGAACACCTGGTCGCTGCCGTAAGTGATGCTGCGGACGGGACAGGCGTGCTGGCCGGCCTCGTCGGTGAGGTGGCGCGCGAGCTCCGCCGGCGAGCCCTCGAAGGAGTAATCGGGGCACGCGCACGAGCACGCCGCCGCGTGCGCCGCGACGTCACGGTACGCGACGGAGCTAGCGCAGCCGTACTTGGTGTACGGGCACGGCAGCTTGAAGTAGCCGAACAGGGTGTCGAGGTAGGAGCTCCGGACGAAGAAGGCGGCGTCGCCCAAGCCTGCGCAAGGACGGCACCTGCGGCCGCCGCAGTCGCCGCACGCGACGTGCCGCACAAGGGAACACTGCGACCGACAGACGCCATTGGCCAAGTTCATTAAAGCATATATACTGTAGGAATGAAACGATCTTGTGGTTGTGGGGGTGCACGGAATGGAGATTCTAGTACCTGGTAAATGGGGAGCTTGAGGGGGCGATGGCACACATCGCAGTCCAGCACGGTGCTCGGCAAGACGAAGCCGAGCAGCTTCACCACGCGTTCCTCGGCCGCCGATACCGCGACCTCGCCGCGTGCTAGGTCTAGCAGCCCCCCTGCCTGATGATGCGGCAGCGGCACCACCATCGCGCCTAACGCCGGCGGGGGTGCCGTCACAACGGCAGCTTCTTTGGGCGCTTCTACGGCAACTGGAGTGAGTGACGGCGCCGGTTCTGTCTTAGGCTTGCGGCCGGACCGGCCCTTCGACGGCGGCGTCTTCCCGCCCGCCGCCGTGTTCTTCCTCTTGTCGCCCATCGCCGTTGGAAGGTAGGATGAGAGGTTCTGCAACCCAGCTAGTACCAAATGACTGCTAGCTTTTGTCCCATTGATAGTGGCAGTAACTCTCTAGTACTGCGCTAGTACTACTTCCTAGGTGTACAGTCTTTTCAAACTCGATTCAAGGGAGAAGATTCTCCATCCAGTGCTCTTTTGAAAATTCAGGGAGAACTCGTTACCTCAAATGTAGCTAATTTTTTTTAAATAATATATTTTTTATTGATTTTCACGAATAATACATAAAATTGGCAAATTGCAACTCTGTCGGTCCGTCGTCCGTTCGACGCAGCAGCTTCGTCTGTTGAAGAGACGACAGAGTGTATCGTCTGTTGAGAGGACGACGGCCTAGAGCTTCGTCTGTTGAAGAGACGACAGAACGTATCGTCTATTGGAAGGACGAAGAATGCATGCAAGCATTGATCGGCAGTACTGCCGCTAAATAATCGTCCGCCGCTGTTTTCCTCGCCAATCCTTTCGCCGAATTTTCCCGCCAGTACTCCCCGCCGATTTTTTCCGCCAATTTTTCCCGCTAGTACTCCCCGCCCTTTGTTCCCGCCACTACTTCCCGCCCTTTTTTTCCCGCCACTACTTCCCGCCCTTTTTTCCCGCCTATTCGGTTCGGTGCCTCTATAAATCCGGGCAACGAGATGTATCCTTTAACCCAGTTCATCTCTTCCTCCTCTTACTCTCTTATTTCCCTCCTCTCCTCTTGCTCTCGCATTTCCCTCCACTCCTCTCCACTATGACCGGCCGTCTCCCAGCTGTAGATATGTCCATTGGGCTTTTCTTCGTGTAAGCTGTTGTGATAGCGATGAACCAAATTGGGATACTTTGGTAACGAACCATGATGCTCTCGTTAAGCTTGCTAAGTCACTTCATCGAAGAGGGTGGAAACTGAAGACCCCAAATCAGGTACGAGCAGAGCTTCTCAGGATCCAGGCAAGGTGGGACAAGCTCACCTTCAAGAGTGAAGCTCGCTTGATGGGGCTAATGCACCTTGGTCCTGGATAGAAGATAGCGAAGATGAGGATGACATCTTCATGCCGCCACCCGTTGGAAGCAAGGCAAGAGCTGAGTGGGACAAGAGGCAGGAGAAGAAGAAAGAGCAGGCCAAGAAGAGTCAAGCTGACATGACGGAGCAGGTTGTAGCACGTAGGGCCTGGATAGAAGAGAGCGAAGATGAGGATGATATCTTCATCCCGCCACCCGTTGGAAGCAAGGCGAGAGCTGAGTGGGACAAGATGCAGGAGGAGAAGAAAGCGCAGGCCAAGAAGAGCAAGTGCGAGGGATCGTCCAAGGAAAAGGGCGAGGCATCATCGAAGGGAAAGGGAAAGGCATCATGCTAGGGATAGATATGACTCTTATTTATGTACCGCAAGTTATGTTGAACTATGTTGCAAGTTATGTTGAGTAGTTTGTCGAATAAAATCATGAAATAATAGAATGATGTCTCATACATAGATAGGTAAATGACTGATACATAAATAGATATCACTGGTGTCGACGACGAGGTGGCGGAGGCCTCGGTGTACTCCATCCATATCTGTGGGGTGGCATCACATCACGGCGGTGCGAGTTGACCCTTCACCTTGATCCTGTATCCTGTGTGGGGATAGGTGGTGGAGTACCTAGGCGTCTTGCCAAACCAGTCTACACCTTTCGTCTTTGTGTCTGCGATCACGGTCGTCGATCTTGTCCCATGTAACGAGTCTCCTGCTAGTGTATAAGAAATTAAGTCTTGAACAATGTCATCGCATCTAACAATAGTAGGAAGGGACACGCTTACCATGAGGATGAGATTGTGGTCGATAAGCGAAGTCCATGTAGGGATCGGCCGATCTTGCCATTGTTTGAAAGTCTGGTTCTGCCGCCGGTCGATATTAAACTGCGATTGCTGCCACGGGTCGTAAACTGATTGCTGCCATCCGAGCCTCCACGTCGGAGGTGGTGCTCTCGGCGGCGCCTGCTGTGAGAGTCGTGGACGAGGCCCATGGCAGAGTGGTGGAGAAATATGCTCCTCGTGCCATCCCGAGCCTCCAGCATGGTCTGGAGAAGGTGGCTGCTCCATGGATCGACGTGGGACGTGTTCCTCCACCGAGTGACGCGGTGGGCGCTGCTGCGTGGATCGACGTGGGGCGCGCTCCTCCACCGAGTGACGCGGTGGGCGTTGTGCTTCTCGGTGTTGAATGACGTCTGAGACGCTGGTGCACGTGATGGCCGCGTAGATACGCCGCAGCTTCTCCTCGACCCCGCCGAAAGGGATCGAGCCTGACGGGCACAAGAGGAACGGTCGAGCGATCGTCCGTCTTGAGCCACCTCGTCAGAGCTCCCACGTCATATCGGCCTGCATTTGTCTCATAGTTAGGTATGCACTACATAGGCACTCATGTTGACTATGCTCTAAATAAAGTACTTACCGATCATGCGGACTCCGGTGTTGGTAGCTAGGGTATATCTCATCGTCATGTGTGTGTGGAATGGGACGAGCCGTGTCATCGACATGTACCTCTGTAAGTATCCGTGGAATAGCTCCATATCAAAGCGGGCCAGCGTGCCACACTTGTGTTGGTGCATTCGCCACTCGTTGACGTAAATCCCCACCGTTGGAGCCATTGAGTGGCGGTCTTGCTACTTTTCCGAGAGTACCTATCATTAGAATTTGTTAGACCATCATTAAAGAACATAGATGAAGTATAAGACGATTCCTTATGTACATATATTTACTTACGTGCACGACATCCGGAAGGGAACATCCGGACGCGGGGATCTACCATCGCAAAGACCGAATCCGCATGACCCTGTTGAGACATCTCCTCAACTTGGCAATCAAAGATGATCTTCGATGTAGTCACCAATACTCTCGATCTCTAGTGCACATAATAGATAACCGCCGGGATATCGTGCGTGTGTCTGCAGGTGTACGGCTCCCAAATCACGACATCCTCTTTCGGTGTCGACGCCGCTAAACGATGGATAGCATCTAACGACTTGCTCTCGCTAAACGACCGCATGACAAAATAGTTGTTAGTAACTTTCATATTGTAGTACCGAAGTGCAATTTATTAAGACATTACACGACCTTGCGACGGGCGTGAGTGCCAAATGTAGGCAAGTCAATTTGCTCTTCGTCGAGCAATGGTCGAGTGGTAGACAATTGTTTCATGCTCCTGGTTGCCGACTATTTGGTTGACACTTACTTCTGGACGGCCGATAGGGAACCTCTCCCATGACCACAGTTGCAGCAACAATGGGCATCCTAGTAAGGCGGAACTGTTCTTGGTTAACTGGCAAGCATTGCACATACCTCGGTACGTAGCTTCTAAGACAGCTGAACCCCAACTCTACTGTGTGCATTCTTCCTGGCACGTCGTCTCCGCGATTCCTCTAGCAAAATGGATGTATCGCGCACTAATGGTCGACACGTGGTTCTCAGTGAACATCACCTTCCCGAGCAGCCACATAATGTATGCCTCCAGGCTGCATGTAATCCATGGCGTAGTCATCGGAGTGGCCGGGAACCCAAATCTCTGTATCTGCATTGGCAAATAGAACAATTTTTAGTACATGATATTTCTCCAACAAAATAGAACAAATAAATGAAACACACCTGATACTGCTCCAACCATCCAAATTTTGGCCCATGATTGTCATGGCCAAAGGCCTGAGCTCCATCACGACCAAAGAATCGTTGGGCCATGTCTTGGGCCCAATTTGCCGGTGGATCCACTGGGCCTATGGGCACGCCAGCCAACGGAAGTCCCAGCAAATACGAGACGTCCTGAAGGGTAGGAGCCATCTCTCCCCATCGAAAATGGAAAGTGTGAGTCTCGGGCCTCCATCGATCCACCAAGCACGTGAGCAAAGACGAGTCGTCAGAATGGCGACTAGTCTGGAACCCAAGTTGTCGCCCTTCTATCTCCTCCATACGAGTGGCCTCAACCAAACGAACGAAGGGTAAGAGCCCAGCCCACTTTAATCTACATAAGAAGAAAGCAGAACAGTTTAGTCACATTGGCCCATAAGTATCCCAACAGTAAGAGAAATAAATGTCACATGCCTCTGAAGCCAATCAAGATGTATGCACCAGTTCGAAATGGGAGTGCGAGTCACTAGGTGCTTCAAGGACCCCGGGTTAGCATCTAGTACCGTCGACCGGTGGTTTCTATCTAGGTCAGCATTCAGCAAAGATCCCGCCATCTGCACATTAGTTCCACACATATTGCAAATTTAAGACAAAGTTCCACACATATTACAAATTTAAGACATAGTTCCACACATATTACAAATTTAAGACATAGTTCCACACATATTACAAATTTAAGACATAGTTCCACACATCTAACAAATTTAAGACATAGTTCCACACATCTAGTTTCTTCCTCTGCCTCTTCTTCCTCGGCTGCCACGTCCACGAGGAGCAGCTCCACCAGTCCCGAAGATGTGGCAACTGGTGTCTATATGACCAAATTGATTACACAGAAAACATTGCCTAGTAGGGCCTCCGGCTTCAGATTCATCCATATCATTACAGATGCGGACACATTGTCACCTTCCACTTCCTGTCCGCATCAGTTCAGGATCTGGGATGTAAAACCTTTCACCTGGATTTACTTTATTAAAATTTCCCCATGCCCTATATCCCATCATCTCGCCTGTCCACGTATTGACCACCGCGTCCTTAAGAAAATAAGGAGACACAAACGAGATCGTATCCATACCCATCAGCCCGCCTGCAGCTAGTACATGAGAGCAAGGCAGATGCAACAGCTTGGGTTTATTATGCGTGCACTCACACGTTGGCGAGCCGTTGCCTATCCTCACCTCCGTGTCTTTACCTCTCCTGTTCCAATCCGTTGGAAGGGAGGCGTACTCGAACCTTCTTTCCGATTACCGATGGCGATGACATGCATGGACCGAGCCTTCTCCATCTTGGCATCCATGTAATGCATGATCTTTGAACAATACCGTGTTTGGGTTGTTCATGATATGCATCCGAGCCATATGGAGTCTGTCTCTAAATACTTGAGTTCGGTGAAAATACACTCCACAATGGTTGTTAATGGTAGAGCCCTACTTCCTCTCAAGACAAAGTTGTAAGTTTCACCAGATTTGTAGTCATGACGCCAAACCTAGCACCATGAGTGTCATGCAGCAGACCACCTCTCTCTGAGGCTCGTGTTGTATTCATTCTGAAAATTTTAATCCTTCCGGGCCTTCTCCTAGTACCGGTTGGTCAAATCACAGCAAGTCACAAAGGGCAATGGGTTCTTCCTCGGTGGTGTTGCTCTGTTGTGGCTGTCAGCTAACGCCTGCATGAGCCTGACCATTGCTTTCTCTAGCTCTCCTCGAGTCACATGTTTTTAGTGAAGTCATCAAGATAGCCACGACACTTGATATACTTCCACTCTTGGTTACCTTGCAAAGCTTCTTGAATAGGTTCATAAAAGCCTTGTTCTGAACTGTGAGAAAAATTGGCCCCTAGATGCCGCATGCACCAACGACTCTGCATGTCCACCATGGAGTTACTTCATCGAGAGTGGGCTGTGAGCTTCTTTATCGCGCTTAGTATACCGGATGTCTATCATGAAGCACGCATACATTGGTGTATCTCTCACAATTGCTATCTTCACCGCCTGAAAAAACCATACCCAGCTCTCGGTGTTCTCGCTCTCCACAGCAAAAGCAAGTGGAAAAACTTGATTGTTTCCATCTTGGCCTATGGCGATCAATATCGGCCCCTATACTTGCCAAGGAGAAATGTACCATCCACACGGATGGATCGACGGTGGTGAAAGCTTCTATGCATATAGCAAATGAGAAGAACACTCGATGAAGTACCCTCAAATTAGGTTCTGTGGTAATGTAAAGTGTTGGATGTCCACGTAGGTGCTTGGATTCCTAACTGCGGTGTGGAGCATCCTAACAACACGATCATACCCGTCTCAAAACGAACCAAACCTTGCCTCCGTGCCCTTTGCTTAGTCCTCCAAGCCTTCCCGTATGAAATATTGTAGGAATCGTGAAACTTTGTTAATGATAGCTTTCACCCCATGGCTTTGCCCTCCACTATCTCTCGTACAACAGTCTAGCCAGAGGGTTGGCGTGAGGTTACGATGGTCTGAAGGACACTTTCAAGTGTGCATGTGTACATCACAACATCGGTGACCTTCCGGTTTGTGTCATACCTAGGGACATGGGCATGCACCCTTGCGGGACATCCAGCTTCCTCGCAAACCAATGTCAAATATTGTTGTGATGACACCGTTTTCAAGACCCGTTGCATGGACATTGACCACTCAACAATTGCTTCCTGCAGATGTCTCTTGCTAGGATATAATGCACCCAGAGAGATCTTGTTACGTGATAATGCCACGCGAATCATGCCCATCCTTCACAGTCATTGCTTTGTGTTGTCATTATTCCATGATGCGGAATAGGTTGGCGATCTCTTCTTGATCGACTCTCCGTAATCATCACCGTATCCGTGCCTTTTGAGTCTTCGGCTTCCATTTGTTGTTGCAACAAACCATCATATATCTCGTCCTCATCAGCTTCGCCACTGGATATGTCTTCCCCTAATCCTTCACCATCGTCCTCTGATACATAACCATCACCCCCGGTGTGTGCATAGCTACTGTGACCTGATTCATAACGGCCGCCACCCTCTTGGCCCTGACTACTCTGGCCATGATCATAACTACCTCCAGCATGACCGGTCTGACTACTCTGGCCATGATCATAACTACCTCCAGCATGACCCGTCTGACTACTATGGCCATGATCATACCCAGCCTCTTTCGCCACAGGTAACACTAAGAGACTGGGGTTAACTTATCTTTTCTGGCAAGCTTGCACAAATTTGGCCCATTTCTGTTGCGCTTCTATTGGCCTTAAATAAAAATTAGGGGTTTGCCTTGACTTAGTCCATAAAGCATGCACACCGACAGTATGGGTAGGAGGGAGCCCTAAACGAACACATAACCAATCCTTCAACCGAGTAACGGGCACTGTTTCAGGATTATGAAGCACTTCATCCATAAATCTAAACTCGCTCAAATCAACTCCGTGCTAGTTTATTCTGACGGAACCAGGACCATACAAGAACCTAAAAACTACATTATTTGACATTATTTTCGACCTAAAAAATAACGAAAATAGTCAAAAGCAGGTACATTGACACATAATACTCTACAAATATCTTGCATCTAACAGACCCCATCAAAGGCTACCTATAAACATACACACATGACTGCAATTATAAAGAAATTAGGGTTTACCCTTGAAGCATGCGAAGTCCTGCCGTGCAGCTGCCTCAGGTCAACGGATCAGCACCTCCACCATGCACCTTCCTCAAGTCCCAGCACTAGCCTCCACCATGGCCATTGCTCAACAAGAACACCACCAGATCCCTCCACCAAAACGACTCAAATCACTACACCAGGCTATCCCATTAGTAGATCGGAACTCTAATAGCTTGCTAATGTATTAGAGCAGCGAGTTTGGATATAAATCTGGGCTACAAATCGGTGCAACAACTGAGAAAATGAGAGAGGAAGAACAGCCAGAGAGAGAGGCGCGCGAGCTGGGAAGGAGGACGACGAGCAAGCACGGGCAGGCGAGCTAGCTATATGTTGGGCTGCGTCGTCCGTTCAACGGACGAAACACGCGTCGTCCCTTCAACAGACGACGAAGCTGACCCCCTGTCACCCGACAGCTCGACAAAGACGTGTCGTCTTTTGAAGAAAAGAAGACAAACCGGTCGTATTTTGAACAAAAGAAGACATGTCAGTCGTCTCTTCAACAGACGAAGCTGCTGTGTCGTCCGTTGAACGGACGACAGACCGTTAGAATTGCATTTTGCCCGTTTTGCGTATTATTTGTGAAAAACAATAAAAAATGTATTATCTAAAAAAATTAGCTCAAATGTAACATCTCCGCATAAGACACTTTTGTAAAGGAAATACGACTTATATTTTTGGAAGACGGTAGGAGTCAGTTCATATTTACTTCGGTTTTGCTATTTCTCAATTCACTGAGATTTTCTTAAGTCTCAATCACCTAAAAAAGTGCAACCGTCCATTTAAAAAAAAGTACAGCTGGTTTTAATTACACTTTTCTACAGAAAAAATGCAACTGAAACTGAGTTGCATATTTCTTTTAACTACGGTTGCACTTTTCTCAGTTGTTTGAGACTTAAAAAAATCTTAATCGACTAAGACATAGACAAACCCTATTTACTTAATCGAGGGATACCACGCATGGTTTAGGAGAGAGAAAGAAAACACATTGACATCGGATGGTAGTCAAATATGCAACTGACGTCTTTTTGTAGACTAGTCACACTAAATCTATTCGTCGAATGAAAAGTTCCGTCTGAACTGACGTGCGCCCGCGCATAATTTCTCGTACTATTGTGTATGAACCCTTTTCTCTCCCGGGTCACTCGCGCGGGCATGCGAGTACGGATCATGGGAGAACCGCCTGTGCCAAATTTTCAGCTAGCAAGGGGCACGAAAACGTATAATGGGAGCACCAAACCGCAGGACTGGTTGATTGATTATGCCACTGCTGTGAAAATAGCGGGTGGAAACTTACGATGGGCAGTACGGTACGTACCACAAATGCTGGAAGGACCAGCCAGGGTGTGGCTGAATAATCTACCAGCGGGCAGTATCAACTGTTGGCCGGATTTTGAGGAAATGTTTGTCAGCAACTTTACCAGCACATACAAGAGGCCAAACAGGCCACAACAGTTAGCCATGTGCAGCGAGGCCGAATGAAACAGATAGAGAATTTTAACTCGATGGTGCAACTGAGAAACTCATGTGAAGGGTTATAGAATCAAGCAATAGCTTGGTTCGCAATGATGCCGCTATGGCAGCGTGTTGTGTAACGTCTGCAAAGAGATATGCCGACCACCTTTGGCGAAACTATCGAATAGCAGACTCCTCGTATTAGGGACCCAACGCAGAATTAATGTCGGCGGATCATCGCGACCAACAAGACCATTATGCAAGAGATTTGGCGGGTCATCCAGCGGTGATTTCGATGGAAGAAGAAGAGAGAGGAAAGGCGGATTATAGATATAATTCGCCCAAGTGGCGGCGATAGCACAAGATCAGCCAGTCGGAGCAACTCAATGGCGTAAGAATGGACCTCAGGTGGACACCAAAGAATGAAGGAAAAGGCAATGGACCCCGAACAAGAAGCGATGGCGGAGAGGCGAAATACGTTCGAATCCATGTTAGATCAGCCGTGCAAATTTCACACGTCAAACCCATCCGGCCAGCCAACCATACGACCCGCCAATGTGCATGGATGAAAATGCAATGGGAACCCGCAGAGTTCGAGCACCCCATCAAGTACATCGAACATCAACCACGATTGACCGGAGCAAATGCACAAGCGATGTTACCGCCCCCTCCCCCAAGGTACGATAACTCGGATCGGAGAGACGCGGTATATCAAGTGATGAACCAAGTCCAGGATGGAAGGACGAATCCGGCGAATACTGGACGCAATGATTACAGAGAACATCATCAGTCTTATTGCGTGTTCACAATGGAACAACAAGACAAGCAGAGTGTGTAGCACCGACATATGGAAGTAAATGCAGTTATGCCGGCAGTACCAAGATATATGACTTGGTCGGCTCAAGAAGTAACTTGGAGCATAAAGGATCATCCCAAGATAATGCCGAATCCTGGGTCATATGCACTTGTATTAGACCCAACATTTGTTGGACCGAGCATCAATGTGAAATTCTCAAAAGTACTCATTGACAACGGAAGCAGTATCAACATCATGTACATGAAGGGTTTCGCGGCATAGTAAATCAAAATTTTCTACGGATGCGAACAGAGGGAAGCCAAGATCTAATCTAGGAGATGCAATCAACGAGAGAGATTGGATTAGATCTTCATACCCTTGAAGATTACGCATGAGCGTTCGTCGAACGTGGGTGATGTAGTCGTACTCGCTTCTCCTCCTCGCGGTCCGATCCGATCTAGCACCACAAGTGGCGGTGCCTCGTGAGATGCACGTGCAGCACCTCGGCGTCTCCTCCTTCCTCGGACCAGCGTATGGTGGAGAGATAGATTGGATCTACAACACACGGCGTGGTGTATATGGTGGAGAATTTCTCTTGCGGGGCTTCGCCTACAAGCGATCGGGAGGAGAGGAAGGTAGCAAGGCTTCTAGGGCTTGGAGGAGGGTGTGTGTGAGGGGCGCACCACCCTCTATATATAGAGGCGGCCAGCCCTGCCCCTCCTCCAAGCCTATCTCTAGTTTAAACAATTTAAACTCTCTCTTATCTAGAAATCCTATCTCTAGATTTAAGCGATTTAAACTCTCCTTATCTAGAAATTCTATCCAGATTTAAGCTCAAATCTCTCTAGAATCGGCTGGGCCCTATGGGGCCTTGTGCCCCTGCCCAATGCGCCAGGACACTCCCTCATAGGCCCATGCCCCCTCCGGAAGGTGGGGCCACGTTGGTCCCCTTCCGGAAGGTTCTAGAAGCTTCGACAATACCGATTAACCCGAACAATTCAACTCCAAAACTGCACTGCCTTATATGAATCTTATTCTCGGACCATTCCAAACCTCTCGTGATATCCCGGATCCCATCCGAGACTCGAACAAAATTCATAAACCAATTATCCAATCTATCCTAGCGTCGAGACACGTTAAGTGTGTGACCTGCGGGTTCGAGAATATGCGCACATGATCTTCTATCAATAATCAACAGGGTCTGCACCCATATTGACTCCACATTCATCGATGATCATATTGGATGAACCACGATGCCAGGATTCAATCAATCCCATATATATATTCCCTTGTCTCGCGATATTTTACTTGCGAGATTCGATCGTCGGTGCCGTCATACCTAGTTCAATCTCGTTCATAGCAAGTACTTTACTCGATCCGTAATCCGATATCACTTTGTGATTAACTCTTAACCACATGCTTGCAAGCGGTGTTGATATCGATTCGAGTGGGCAGTATATATCTCCGACTTGGGAGGGACAAATCCCATCTCGATACATACAACCCATGATACTTTCCGATCACACGAGAGACACCTTTATGATCACCTCTCATAGGATGACGTTTGATGACCTCAAAGCTTTCTTCCTGTACCGGAGTTGCATTATCTCATGGTCTAAGGAATACAATATTTGACATAGGAAAAGCTTCGC
The DNA here is from genome assembly GCA_030063025.1 of Avena longiglumis. Classification (NCBI taxonomy): domain Eukaryota; kingdom Viridiplantae; phylum Streptophyta; class Magnoliopsida; order Poales; family Poaceae; genus Avena; species Avena longiglumis. Next base: position 472,186,831 of record CP125978.1, on the reverse strand, counting down.
AAAGGCGAACACGATGACACGATCTAATTGCTCGCTTTGTTTGGGTCTATCCACCATATCATTATCCCAATGATATGATCTCATTATCAATTGACAACTCATGTCTATGGTTAGAAACCTTAACCATCATTGATCAATGAGCTAGTCCATAGGCGTACTAGGGACACGGTGTTGTTCACAAACCACACAAGTATTAATGTTTCCTTAATACAATTCTAGCATGGAATATAAACTTTATCATGAACAAGAATTATAATAATAACATCTTTATTATTGCCTCTAGGGCATAATTCCAGTCTCCCACTTGCACTAGAGTCAATAATGTAGTTTACATCGGCAACAATGTCACCCATGGCAGCGAGGTGTTGATCATGTTTTACGTGGAAGAGGTTTAGTCAATGGATCTGCGACATTCGTATGTACTTTGCTAATCTTGATCTCCATCGCTATATAATCTCGGATTATATGGAACTTGCGATTGATATGCTTGGTCTTTGGATGATATCTTGGTTCCTTAGCGAGTGCTATGGCGCGATGTTGTCACACAATATCTCCATGGGTCCAATGCACTTGGAACCACGGCTCGATGATGAAGTTTCTGATCCAAACTCCTTCACTTGGCCTTCTGCGTGACCATGTATTCCGCTTCTCTTTGTAGATCCGCGATCACGCTTTGCTTGCGACTTCTCCGACTCCACTCCTCCATTGAAAATATAAGCGTATCCGTCTGAGATTTAGAATCATCCTTGTCGGTGTCGAAACTAGCATCGTAACCTTACGACAAGTCGTTCATCACCCCATAGACTAAGAACATTTCTTTAGTTCTATTTAGGTACTTTAGGATGTTCTTCACGGCTGTCGATGTTCCACTCTGGATCACTTTGATATCTGCTCGTCAAACTAAGAGCATTGGACACATCCGGTCTAGTACACAAGATGTCATACATGATGGAACCTATGGCCGAGGCATAAAACTTGCTCATAGCTTCCTATCATTTCACCGTAATGGACAGAGCCTTGCTCAATATCTTACCGACAACATAGGCATCGAACCTTTCTTTGCCTTATCCATTACGAACCTTTTCGAACTTTGTCTAGGTATGTACGGCTTAAAGCTACCAGCGTCTTTGTCTATCTCTATAGATTTTGATGCCCAATATATAAGCAGCTTCACCTAGGTCTTTCATTGAAAACACTTGTTCAAATAACTCTTCACATCGTTAAGCATGTTGATGTCATTTCCAATAATCAATATGTCATCCACATACATGCGTAAGCGTCACCGAGCTCCCACTCACTTTCTTGTAGATACAAGCGTAGCAATTTGGAACAAATCCAAAGCTCTTGATCACTTGATCAAAGCGAAGGTTCCAACTCCGAGATGCTTGCTTCATCCATAAATGGAACGCTGAAGTTTGCATACTTTACTAGCATCCTTAGGATTGACAAAACCTTCGGGTTGCATCATATACAACTCTTCATCAATGTTGCCATTGAGGAAAGCGATCTTGACATCCATCGCCATATTTCATAATCATGAAAGCGCAGCAATTGCTAACAAAATCCGAATGGACTTAAACATCGCTCACGGAGAGAAAGTCTCATCGTAGTCAACACCTTGAACTTGTCGAAAACCTTTTGCGACAAGCCGTGCTATAGACGGTAACATTACCATCGCGTCCGTTTTCTTCTTGAATATCCATTTGCACTCAACGTCCTTTCGGTCGCTAGGAGGATCCACCAAAGTCCATACTTGGTTTTCGCTCATGGATCCCAATTGGTTCATGGCTTCCAGCCATTTCTCGAGTCTGGGCTCATCATCGCTTCCTCATAGTTCGTAGGTTCACATCTTCTACCAACAAGGCAGTCAAAGGCGAGATTCGTACCACTCGGGAGGGCCGCGACCTTGTTGACTGCGACGTTCAAGAGCACATCGTCCAGCTTCATGATCCTTGTCATTAGCTTCCTCTATTGTTGTGCAAAGGCTGGAAAAATTTCAGGTCTGCGCTACTCTCCAATTCAAGAGAAGGTTCAATAACCTCGTCTAGCTCTACTTTCCTCCCACTCACTTCTTTCGAGAGAAACTCCTTCTCAAGAAAGAACCGTTCTTCTGACAAACACTTTGCCTTCGGTTACGTGATAGAAGGTATACCCAATAGTTTCCTTAGGGTATCCTATGAAGACGCATTTCTCGCTTTGGGTTCGAGCTTGTCGGCATCAACTTCTTGGCGTAAGCCGCATCCCCAAACTTTAAGAAACGACAACTTAGGTTTAGCACCAAACCACAGTTCATACGGTGTCGTCTCAAAGGATTTAGATGGAGCCCTATTTAAAGTGAATGCAGCGGTTTCTAATGCATAACCCCAAAATGATAACGCAAATCAAGAGGAGACATCATTGATCGGACCATATCTAATAGGGTTCGATTCCGCGTTCGACACACCATTGCTTGTTGTGGTGTTCCGTGGCGTGAGTTGTGAAACGATTCCACTTGCTTTAAGATGCGTGAGAAAATCATAACTCAAATATTCACCTCCACGATCGGATCGTGAAACTTAATCTTCCATTACGATGGTTATCCACTTCATTCGAAATTCCTTGAACTTTTCAAATGTTTCAGATTTATGTTTCATTAAATAGATATACCCATATCTACTTAAGCCATCGGTAAAAGTGAGGAAATAGCGATATCCACCAAGGCGTCGAAACACTCATCGGTCCGCATACATCGGTATGTATGATTTCCAACAAGTCCGTTGCTCGCTCCATCATACCGAGAACGGGTTTTGATCATCTTGCCCATGAGGCATGGTTCGCATGTGTCAAATGATTCAAAATCAAGAGACTCCAAAAGTCCATCAGAATGGAGTTTCTTCATGCGCTTTACTCCAATATGACCTAGACGACAGTGCCACAAATAAGTAGTATTATCACTACCTACTTTGCATCTCTTAGCCTCAATGTTATGGATGTGTGTTTCATCCCTTTCGAGATTTAGAAGAAATAAACCATTCACAAGAGGTGCATGACCATAAAAGATGTTACTCATATAAATAGAACAACCATTATTCTCCGATTTAAATGAATAACCGTCTTGCAATAAACACGATCCGGAAATTATGTTCATGCTCAACGCAGGCACATAATAACATTTATTAAGGTTTAAAACTAATCCCGAAGGTAAAACTAAGGAGAGCGTGCCGACGGCCATCACATCAACTCTTGATCCGTTGCCAACGCGCATCGTCACCTCATCCCTCGCAAGCCGCTGATTACGTAGCTCCTGTTTGAGTTACAAATATTAGCAACTGAACCGGTATCAAATACCCAGGCACTACAACGAGGGCTAGTAAGGAAAACATCAATAACATGTATATCAAATATACCTTTGATGGTGACAACCTTCTTGTCCGCTAAGTACTTGGACGTTATGCTTCCAGTGACCCTTGTCCTTGCAATAGAAGCACTCAGTGTCCGGCTTGGGACCAGACCTGAGCTTCTTCTCAGCAGGGGCATTGCGCTTGCCGCCGACCTTCTTGAAGGGCTTCTTTGCTCCCTTACCTTTCTTAAAGGAGGGCTTGTTGACCATCAACACATGATTATCCTTCTTGATGTCCACTTCGCGGCCTTCACTGCGAAGATCTCGGTGATCGTGTCAGTGGAACCAATCTGATTATGAGTCACTACAAAACTTTTGTAGGCGGGAGGGAGTGATTGCAGAACCACAATCTTGAGCTCCTCGAATCGTGCATTCCAGCTTGCTCAAGCGTTGAGTGTAGCCCGACATCTTTATGGCGTGCTCGATAACGGAACTCCTTCCTCCATCTTGCGATTAAAGAACTTCTCAGATCTCATATCTCTCGAGCGGGCTTGAGTGCGAAACATGGTTTTCGGCTCCTCGAGAATCTCAAAGGGCCGGGATAGGTTTCAAAACGATTTTGAAGCTCCGTTCCATAGCAAACAACATGGTGCTCTTAATCACACCATAATCATCTTTGCGCCGATAGACAGCTTTCTCATCACCATTAGCGATTGCAACAGGGTCACCTAACGCTTTCCCAAGGACATAGTCCTTTTGTCCGCCGCATGAATGATTCTTATATTGCGGAACCAATTGGTGAAGTTAGACCCATTGTTTCTAAGCTTTTCCTTCTCAAAAAAGCGTTGAAGTTGAAGTTGGACTTGGCCATGTGATCTACTGATTGGCAAGTACAATTTAGACTATGTTCATGATAAATAGTTCAACTTAATCAAATTACTAGATGAACTCCCACTAAATTCAACATCCCTCAAGTTGTTTAGTGAACACGATCCAAATTCACCACACCTAATCCGATCATCACGAGAAGAGATGTGGTTTCAATGGTGGACAACAAAGTGTCGATCATATCATTCATATGACTCATGCTTAACCTTTCGGTTCTTGTGTTACGAGGCCATGTCCAGACATGCTAGGCTCGTCAAGTTAGACCCAAGTATTTCAGCGTGTGCAAAACTGGCTTGCACCCGTTGTATGTGCGTAGAGTCTATAGTACCCGATCATCACGTGATGCTTGGACACGGCGAACTTCGCAGCGGTGCATACTTGGGGAGAACACAGTTTTATCTTGATCTTTAAGTGAGGAATCATCTTATAATGCTACCGTCATGATCTAAGCATGATAAGATACATAAAGGATAAACATCACATGCATATAACTTTATGTGACATGGTATAGCCAATCCTCAAGCAATGATCTCCATCTTGTGCGTTCGGCATGATCTCCATCACTCCACCATGATTGCCTCCACCACGAATAGCAACTACAACTATTGCTAACTACTTAGCGATAAAGTAAAGCTATTACATGGCGTATAAGAAGTTGACTTCAGGTCATACACAATTATAAAGACAACCATATGGCTCCTGCGGTTGTGTACTCATCGACATGCAAGTCGTGAAACATTACAAAACATGATCATCGCATACATTATACACATCACATCTTGGGCCATACCACATCAGAAAACACTCCTGCAAGAACAAGTTAGGCGCCTCTACTTTGTTGTTGCATGTTTCACGTGGCTTATGGGAGTAGATGCTAAGAACGATTCTTACCTACGGAAAGCCACAGCGGTGATATTATGGTTGCCAAACTCCGTGTTAATCCCATGACAACTATAGTGAGAGAAACCGGCATCCACCGCATGTGTGGTACAAGCCACACGTCAAGTCTGGAGCCGGTCTCGCGAACAACGTCGCGTAAGGTTGGCCTGACCGCTTCAATCTCACTATCCCGTCATAAGAAGAACACAAACAAGAGGCTTGCAACAAAACATCAACGCCCGCAACAACCATGTTGCGTTCTACTCGTGAAACACATCTACGCATAGATCTAGCTCGATACCACTGAAGGGTTTCGCGACATAGTAAATCAAAATTTTCTCGGATGCGAGCAGAGGAAGCCAAGATCTAATCTAGGAGATGCAATCAACGATAGATTGGATTAGATCTTCATACCCTTGAAGATTACGCCGGAACGCGTTAAACCGGGCGTGGGTGATGTAGTAAACTAAGCTTCTCTTCCTCGCGATCCGATCCGATCTAGCACCACAAGTGGCGGTGCCTCCGTGAGATGCACACGTGCAGACCTCGGCGTCTCCTCCTTCCTCGGACCAGCGAGTATGGTGGAGAGATATATTGGATCTACAACACGACGGGCAGTGTATATGGTGGAGAATTTCTCTGCGGGCTTCGCCTACAAGCGGTCGGGAGGGAGAGAGGAAGGTAGCAAGGTGCTAGGGCTTGGAGGAGGGTGTGTGTGTAAGGGGAGGCACCACCCCTCTATATAGAGGCGGCCAGCCCTTGCCCTCCTCCAAGCCTATCTCTAGTTTAAACAATTTAAACTCTCCTTATCTAGAAATCCCATCTCTAGATTTAAACAATTTAAACTCTCCTTATCTAGAAATTCTATCCGAGATTTAAACGAGTCAAATCTCTAGAATCGGCTGGGCCCTATGGGGCCTTGTGCCCTGGCCCAATGCGCCAGGACACTCCCTCATAGGCCCATGCCCCTCCCGGAAGGTGGGGCCACGTTGGTCCCCTTCCGGAAGGTTCTAGAAGCTTCCGGTACAATACCGATTAACCCGGAACAATTCCGTACTCCAAAAACTGCACTGCCTTATATGAATCTTACTCTCCGGACCATTCCGGAACCTCTCGTGATATCCCGGATCCCATCCGAGACTCCAAAAAAAATTCATAAACCAATTATCCAATCTATCCTAGCGTCGAGACACATTAAGTGTGTGACCCTGCGGGTTCGAGAATATGCAGACATGATCTTCTATCAATAATCAATAGCGGGGTCTGGGCACCCATATTGACTCCCACACATTCATCGATGATCATATCGGATGAACCATGATGTCAGGATTCAATCAATCCCATATATATTCCCTTCGTCTCGTGATATTTTACTTGCCCGAGATTCGATCGTCGGTACTGTCATACCTAGTTCAATCTCGTTCATAGCAAGTACTTTACTCGATCCGTAATCTGATATCACTTTGTGATTAACTCCTTAACCACATGCTTGCAAGCGGTGTTGATATCGATTACCGAGTGGGCCCGGAGTATATCTCTCCGACTTGGGAGGGACAAATCCCATCTCGATACAACCCAATGGATACTTTCCGATCACCTGAGAGACACCTTTATGATCACCCTCTCATAGGATGATGTTTGATGACCTCAAAGCTTTCTTCCGGTACCAGGGAGTTGCATTATCTCATGGTCTAAGGAATACAATATTTGACATAGGAAAAGCTTCGCAAAGACGAACACGATGACACGATCTAATTGCTCTGCTTTGTTTGGGTCTATCCACCATATCATTCTCCCAATGATATGATCTCATTATCAATTGACAACTCATGTCTATGGTTAGGAAACCTTAACCATCATTGATCAATGAGCTAGTCCATAGAGGCGTACTAGGGACACAGTGTTGTTCACAAACCACACAAGTATTAATGTTTCCGCTTAATACAATTCTAGCATGGAATATAAACTTTATCATGAACAAGAATTATAATAATAACATCTTTATTATTGCCTCTAGGGCATAATTCCAACAGTACAAAGATACCATGCATAAACTCGGAATATCGCAGAACATGTTGCAATCCACGAGGACCACTTTCCATGGGATAGTGCCAGGGCTTTCATGTGAGCCCATTGGTAAGGTCCGAGTGGATGTGTTATTCGGCACAAGGGATAACTGCAGAGCAGAAAACTTAGAGTTTGAGGTGGTGGATCTAGAAAGTTGCTATCATGCTTTACTCGGACGGCCAGAATTGGCCAAATTCATGGGATTGTCATGTAAGATATCGAAAATGAAGCTACCCACCACAAGGAGTAATATGATTGCGGGGATTACAAGAAGTCAATGGAGTGTGCTTCAGCTGGGTCAAATTTGGCCGAATCATTGGTTATAGCAAGAGAAAAGAGAAGGATTCAAGAGGTAGCAGCCCTCGCTCGACCGGCACAGTGAACATGCGGCGCTAACCAAGATGGCGGATGTCTCTTTTCAGCCGACTAAAGAAACGAAGAAATTTCAGATCGATGAGCAATTCCCGGAGCGTACTGTTACTATTGGTGCAGGCCTGGGCGCTAAATAGGAAAGCAAGCTCACCAACTTCCTCCATGAGAATCGGGACATATTTGCATGGTCAACTCAGGATCTGCAAGGTGTTCCGAGGGAGTTGGCTGAGCACTCTTTGAACGTAAGGCCAGGAGCAAGGCCGGTGAAGCAACCTCTCCGCCGCTTCGTCGAAGACAGGAGAAAAATAATAGGAGATGAAATAGCTCGGCTCCTCGCGGCCGGGTTCATCATGGAGGTACTGTATCCGGATTGGTTGTCGAATCCGGTGCTAGTAGAGAAGAAGAAAGATGATCCCAATGTAGCCATTGTATGGAGAATGTGTATCGATTACACCAACCTGAACAAGGCGTGTCCAAAAGATCCTTTTCCATTGCCTAGAATAGACCAAGTCATTGATTCGACCGCTGGTTATGAGTTATTGTCATTTGTAGACGCGTATTATGGTTTCCACCAGATACCGTTAAATCCGGCCGATCAAATAAAGACCGCGTTTATTACCCCGTACGGGGCTTATTGCTATCGCACAATGCCATTCGGCCTGCGAAACGCAGGAGCGACATATCAGAGATGCATGCAAAAATGTCTACATGATCAGATAGGAAAAAATGTACAAGTATATGTAGATGACGTGGTCATCAAAACCAAGGAAAGCAAAACGTTACTGGAAGATATACGGCAAACTTTCGCGAACCTGAGAAGGTTCTGAATGAAGCTTAATCCAGAAAAATGCACGTTTGGCGTACCGGCAAGAAAATTACTCGGTTTTCTTGTATCTAGCCGAGGTATAGAGGCCAACCAAACAAAGATAAAGGCAGTAGAAATAATGGAATTGCCAAGATGTTTAAATGATGTACAAAAATTCACGGGTTGTCTGGCCTCGCTTAGCCGGTTTGTATGTTGGCTAGGAGAGAAGGCGCTACCACTCTATCAGCTGATGAAGAAATCAGATAAATTCATTTAGACTCCACAAGCGGACATCGCATTTCATGAGTTGAAAAAGATGTTAGTCACAGCACCCATTTTGGCCTCTCCATTATTAAAAGAGCCTATGTTACTCTATGTAGCGGCTACCAACAGAGTAGTGAGTGCTGTAGTCGTAGTGGAACGACTTGAGGATGGTAAGTCGGTTCAGAGGCCGGTGTATTATTTAAGTGAGGTGTTATCCACTTCAAAGCAGAATTACCCACATTATCAGAAGATGGCTTATGGGGTATATATGTCGGCGAAAAAGCTTAAACATTACTTCGAAGAGCATCCCATCAAAGTGATCTGTGAGGCGCCCATAGCCGACATATTGAGAAACAAAGACGCAAGTGGCCGAATAGCAAAATGGGCAATCGAGTTGTCACCATACGCTCCACAATTTGATAGGAGAGATGCAATCAAATCTCGGTGATCCGACTTTTTTTTAGACTGGGCCGAGGTGCAGTATGAGCCACCATTGCCAGACCCAAATTATTGGACTATGCATTTTGATGGTTCCAAACTAAGGAATGGTTTGGGGGCAGGAATAGTGTTAACCTCGCCTAAAAGAGACCAACTGAAGTATGTGCTACAAATACATTTTGCTGCATCCAACAATGTAGCCGAATATGAAGCACTGGTCCATGGATTGAAAGTAGCAAAAGAAATTGGCATACGCCGAATCTTGTGCTATGGCGACTCGGATCTGGTAGTACAGCAAGTCTCAGGCAGTTGGGACGCATTAGATGCTAATATGGCTTTATACAGATTTCACGTGCAAAAGATCAGTGGATACTTTGAAGGATGTGAATTTCACCACATACCTCGGGCAGAAAATGATGCCGCAGACACGTTGTCAAAACTAGGATCAACCCGGCAATCAATTCCTCCGGGTATTGCCCTAGAACACCTCAGGAAACCATCAATAATCCCATCACCAGAATCCGAATCTATCTTTATCCCGGCAAATTCAGCAGAAGATAACGCGCCGATGGAAGTAGATCAACAATATAACTCGGAACCCCCCAAGAGGAGGACAGCCGAAGTAAGCACAATCATGGGGAAAGCCGAGATAAGTATGTCGGCAGAAAATATGGAAATAGACAGTGAGATCACACCAGAAAAAGTCACACCGCCATGGGCGCAACCCATATTCTCTTACCTAAAAGACTCGATGTTGCCGAGTAATGAGGTATTAGCTAGACAAACTGTAAGGAGAGCAAAGGCTTATACAATCATAAACAATGAGCTATATAAAAGAAGCGTCACAAGCGTGTTGCAGAAGTGTGTGAGTTCGGCAGAAGGTCAGGAGATCCTCCTAGATATACACCAAGGAGAATGTGGGAACCATGCCTCATCTCGTGCCTTGGTAGCCAAAGCATTCAGGCATGGATTTTATTGGCCGACGGCATTGAAAGAAGCAAAAGAATTAGTTGAAAAATGCAATGGGTGTCAGAGATACGCAACCAAAATACACATGCCATCGGCCGAGTTAAAAACAATACCCATCACTTGGCCATTTTCTATATGGGGTTTAGATATGGTGGGACCATTTAAGCCGGCACGAGGAGGAATGACCCACATATTGGTTATGGTGGACAAGTTCATAAAATTGATTGAAGTGAAACCAATAAAAAAATGCGATGGGTCCACATCAGTGAAATTTCTCAAAGATATTATCTGAAGATATGGGTATCCGCACAATATTATTACAGATAATGGCACAAACTTTGCAGAAGGAGCCTTCGCCAGATTTTGCAGAGAGAAACACATAAGACTAGATATTGCCTCTGTGGCCCACCCAGCATCTAATGGGCAAGTGGAAAGGTCTAATGGACTGGTGCTATCAGGAATAAAACCATGACTTGTCGAACCGTTGCAAAGGTTGGCAGGATGTTGGATTGAGGAACTCCCAGCCGTACTATGGAGCCTCCGGACTACTCCGAATAGATCAACGGGTTATACACCATTCTTTCTGGTATACGGGGCAGAGGCCGTACTTCCAACCGACATAATATATGACTCGCCAAGAGTTACTCAGTATACAACCTCGGAGATGAACGAGATAGCTCGGCAAGATACTGTAGACCTGCTAGAAGAAGCCAGAGAACTGGCACTATCACGATCAACTATTTATCAGCAGAACCTGCGACGATATCACAGCAAGAAGGTGAATCCAAGGGTGTTCAAAGAAGGAGATTTAGTCCTCCGACTGGTGCAACGCACGCCCGGCATGCACAAGTTGTCACCTCCATGGGAGGGACCATTCATTGTGAGCAAAGCATTGCATAACGATGCCTATTATCTAATCGACGCTCGGCCCGGAGGAACAAGGCGATAAAGTGGCGAAAGAAGCGTCAAGGAAGCTTTGCTTCGACCATTTTACTCGTAGCATTGTATCTCAAGGTCAAGAACCAATGATGTATTAAACCTCGGCACCCAGAGCAGTGACTCGGGGACTGTCATATGTTATTTCAATTTCATGTTATGTATTTGAACCTCGGCACCCAGGCGTGACTCGGGACTGCCATATGTTATTTCAATTTCATGTTATGTATTTGAACCTCGGCACCAGGCGATGGCTCGGGGACTGCCATATGTTATCTCAGTTTCATGTTATGTATTTGAACCTCGGCGCCTGGCGGACTCGGGGACCGTGTGTTATTCAATATCATATTATATACGAACCTCGGCACCAGGCGGTGACTGGGACTGCCGTCTATTATTTCAATGTCATCTTATGTACTAAATCTCGGCACCAGCGTGACTGGGACTGCCATATATTATTTCCATTTCATACTAAATATTTGAACCTCGGCATCCAAAGCGACTGGGACTGCCATATGCTGCCCAGTTTTATGTTGAGCACTACCGCAGCCTCGGTATTGGTCTTATATTATTTCTGAAATATGGTTTACATATTGAAGTTCGGCGCGATAAACAGTGATTCAGGGATTGCCATATATTGTTCCAAAGTAGTAGTCAAACTCTGTTCAGAACAGATCAATATTATATGATATTCAGAGCTCACGCCTAGACTACTCGGCTAAACCACGAAAAAACGAAGGCAAGGATACATCCTAAAATCAGGAAATTGCGGCTCATCAAAGCAAGAATTCGGACGTACACCCACTTAAACAAAATGATAACAACTACAAGCGTATATGTCACAGCAGTACACGGCAAAAGAAATTCAAATCATACAGAGAGCGGACAAATGTTTCGCGTACATCATACGCCCGGCATGCCAGGGATAAGAAATAACTTAAGCGTTGTTCGCTGGAGAGGCAGCAACTTGGTCAGGCGCTGGGCACTCCGACGTAGGAGGAACTTCGACCGAGGTTGCCTCGCCCTCCATAGACCCAGGTGCAACTTCAGCGGAAGCCCGAGGCTGCTCAGGAGCATCAGTCTGTGCAGTTGAATGCCCAGTACCTTTGGAGGAGGACCGCGCATCGCCGTCGCTGTCCGAGCTTGAACTGGAGCTGCCAGATGTGGCCGAGTCATCCTCACCCTCCCCTTGCTCAGCCGAATTGTTATCCGAGGCATCCTCAACTATGACCTCCTCATCCGGGTTTGGAAGAAAACTCGGCCCTTCATTCCAGGTATGCACGTCGGCATACTCGACGAGTTGGAAGGCGCGAGCTTGCCGAAGAGCGACGAAAGTGGGGTCTTCAACCCAACGAGAACCAGTGCGCAGATTTCTCAGGATATCAAGAGAAATGTCTTCATACCACGACATGATAACAGTAAGGGCCATATTAGCGCCAGCGCGCCCAGCTGATTCCCTCCAGAGACTTAGTTGCCTCTCAGATGCCATCAGTATTTTCACCAGTAATTCGACCTCGTTGATATCAGGAGTCCCAGAAGTGTTCGGCTAAAGAACGTGGTAAGCTCGAATAGCTGCTTGCACCAAATCCCGGCCCATAATCTTCATTGGACCAACTGCGGCCAACAAAGAACCAGAAATCCTCCATTGAATACTCAGTCAGCGTAGCAGAACACCTCGGCGCACACGAGCTGCAAGAACCGCTTTAGAACTCACGGGCTTAGCTTCGGGAAAATGATCTGCGCAAAACAAGAACGTGTCAGGTGGCAGCAGAGACAAAGACAAAAATATAATTCGGCTATGATAAGAAGCTTACGATGAATGAAACTCATCATTATCTGAAGGTCTTTGGCCCAATTGACCTTGCTCTTCTCAAAATGAGCAATTTCCTCGCTCAATCCCTGAGTTTTCAGTTCGGCAGCCTCGAGGAGTTCTTTATTCTTCTGCAGCTCCAAAGCTAGCCGATTCTTCTCCTCGGAAAATTCCTGGTCGATCTTTTCTAGTTCGGATTTCTGAGAGAGCTTAAGGATATCCACCTCGGCTCGAAGGCGGGCTATTTCATCATATTTTTCTTGTAGTTGTGCCGAATGAGCAGCGCTTTGTTCTAAAAAATGCAGCATCACGTCAGGGATGGGCGTGCAATCTTGGTGAGACGCTGCAAAGGTTTGCAACTCAGCTTTACCAAAGCCAAACAAAATAAACAAGCTTAGCACACATGTTAAAAGGGGAAAAGGTCTAAGATAAAAGGGAAACTAACCTTCCAAGCTCTTAACTTTCTTCTCAAGACGAATGTTGAGGTTATTAATATTACCTGTTCACCAAAAAAGTGAGCCGGCATCTAGCGGACAAATCAATAAGAATGTCGAGAATAACGAAAAGGAACTATCGACTTACCAGCCTTTTTTAATACAGGAAGGATTTTCTCATACTTCTCTTCCAGTTTGCGGTGCGAAAAAAGCAACCTCTAAAATTCGGCAGTCCGCCGGTCATGTGCAACCTGAGCAATGGAGCAAAACGATAAATGGATATTCGAAGCTAAATCAGATCCGAGTCAAACAAAACTTAACTCGGATCTAGGTGGCTGAAAGAATATCCCAGTCAAGCAAAACTTAACTCGGATCTAGGTGGCTGGATATTCAAAGCTAAATCAGATCCGAGTCAAGCAGAACTTAACTCGGATCTAGGTGGCCGGATATTCGAACCCTAGAAATAAAGTTAAATTAAGTAAAACATCATTACACTTCCAAGCATATAACAAGTTATTTCCTTGCAAGTTTCGGGGACTAGAGCATATAGTAACATCTGGGGAACTAATCTAAACTCCGCAAAACAGCAATTACCTCATTCATCTTGTTAGTGTCAAGGATGAACTTGGCGGCTTGATCGAAGCGGCGGGATGTCGGAGAAAAGTCGAAAGGGCTGATTGATGGGATTACCCTCAAACTGATCAGCAGCATTCCAATTATTGGTACACTCCACCAGCGAGCCGAGGCTGTTCCCACTAGCTGTCCGAGTTAAGACCTTACCCTGGACATGTTGTGTAATCACTGCAGCCGCAGGGCTCTTATGAAGAGCAAGCTGGGTGCTGGCAGCCGAGGCAATGGAGGCTTTGGTAGGTGCAGTTCCCTTGCGCAGCATGTCGGAAATACTCGGCTGAGAAGAGCCAACAAGACCTTTCTGGGAAGAGGAAGCCTTGGTGGCAACAACTTTTCTCGCCTTAGAAGAGGCATCAGCAGGAAGCAATACCTCGGAAATGGGGACGATGTCTTCAGGAGCAGCAGGAGTCACGGTCGCAGAAGGCGCCGAGATAACGACCTCTTCGGCCGGGGCTGGAGTGGCTGTAGAAACTGCTGGGGCAGATAGAGGCTCAGTAGCGGCGCTGGGAACCACAGAAGGGGCAACGGGTTCGATGAAAATCTCGGAGGTACGATTGGAATCAATGTTGACAAAAGGAGTTTCAGGCACGTCGCAACGAGGAGGCGACGAGTTCGGAGCTGGAGGAGAGGCAGCACGAGCAGGACTGGGAATCCTAGTATCATCGACGGGCGGAGGAGACGGCTGCCGAATCGGGCGGCTAGTCATGCTAGGACCGCCAGGCTTAACAGAAAGCGGAGCACTGCAAAAATAAGAAAGAAAAAAGAGTGTCGGTATGAAAAACAGAAAGAGAGAAACAAGAAATACGAGCAAAAGGAACTTACCCAGCGACCCCAGGCATAGTCTTGCGCTTGGGAGGATTCAGAGCGGATTTCTTCATTCGTTTCTTGGGGACCGCCTCTGAGGCACTAGCAGGAGCCCCGCGTTTCCCCGAGGTAACAGGGGGTCGAGAAGCAATAGGCTCGGCGTCATGAACCTGACCGGCCGGATTAGCTGGGAAAGTAGAAGCCGGAAATGCATAAGAAATAGGCATTGCGGCAACTACCTCAAGAACTTGGACCTCGTCCGAATCACCTTCCTCCTCGTCTTGCCGAGGTCTTGCCTGAGCCGGCGAGGTCCGACTTAGGGACGAACTCTTCCGAGTCCGGCTCACCAAGATCGGTGCTCCGGTCCCGAGCCACGGAAGCAACAAAACTTGGCATCCTCATTCTTACGCTCTGCGAACCTCGGCAAGACGGGAAAAGAAAGTTAAGTTAGCGGAATCCGTTACGAAAACAATGGAATAGCAGAACGTTATTGATTAAGCTTACTTCGGGAGGCGGACGATCGCGGGTGAACGGTTTCAATCCCCAAGCCCAATCCTCAGGCATCTCCGTCTTAAAGATAGCTCAGACACGCTTATAGATAAGGTAATTGTCCAGCTCCACGGTCGAGACTCGGTTAGGGTCAAGAGGACCGCTCATGTAGCACAGCTTGTGAGTCCGCTTCTGGAATGGGCAGATTCGGCTACTGATAAAGGTAGCCATCAGATCTTCGCCGCATAACCCGGCGCGGATAAACTCTTTAAGTCGAATCTCAAAAGCCTCGGCCAAGGCATGACTCTTCCTCGGATTGTAAGTCCAATTCACCTTAGAAGGCGGACCAATTGAGAAGGCAGGAAGCCGAATCTTGTCCTCCGTCCTACATTCTTGGCGTAAAGAAGGATTTGTGCCACTTCTTGCACGACTCTAACCCGTGACACAAGGAAATCGGATTTCCTCCGAGGTGTAATGGATGCCCCCACATTGAGTAAGCAATTTCTCGGAAGGGTGCAGAGACTTGTCGGACTACGTTAGAACGAATCGAAGAACTTGACCAGACGCGTGCGGACGACCATAGGTCAAGTATCTCCGAGGCGGAGATAAAAGCGAAAGAGAAGCGATGGCATTCGCGAGAAGATGATGCGTGAAGGCCGTAGTCGAAACTCTCTAGCAAAATCGCTAAGAGGGAGACCAAAGCCACGCGCGAAGTGCGACATAAAAACTACATACTCGCCCTCCCTAACATCCGGAGAGGACTCGCTGCCGGGTAAGCGACAGGAGACCTCGGCGGGAATCCTCCGAGTTCGGATAAGCCACTCAATCTCGCGGCGTGTAACAGAAGAGCCTTGCCACGAGCCTCGCTCGGGCCCAAAGCCAGCGTCATCATCCTCTACCAGAGCACCACTAAAGGAGCTAGACATGGGTTCGCCGGAAAGGTCGACAGAAGAAGAGCTGGCGGCGGAGGGAAGTTTAGAGCTACGAGGCCCCGTCGTGATTTTGCACGGGAGCGGCGGTGGACAAGCAGAGGAACCGCCACACGAATACAAGATCGAAACGGAGAAATCTAGGATAAAACCTAGGCAACGCGGCCGGAAAGAACTCACCGGCGGCGGAGTCTGGGCTGAGCAGCGAAGTGACGGAACAACACGGCGGAGTCCTCGCCGTCGGAAGTACTGATGAGCGCGCGGCGGCGGAGCTGCAAGAGGACGCGGAAGCGAGAGGAAGAAGAAGGGCACAGGCGAGCGAGAAGGGGAAAAGTGACTTCCCAGGCGCCGCGCCCCACTTTATAATCGAGCCACAAACAAGGTAGTGGGATCGTGGTGCAGTTGACCATGTAGATCGTGGGTGCGGCACAAGCACGCGACGTTAAGTGGAACCGCACCACCGCCACACAACGAAGAAGGTTGCGATCCCAAGGAAGCGACACACGAGGCGTCGCGGTAGCAGGCGCGGCAGTACATGTTAAGCTCAGAGTGTCGATAAATCTTGTAGAGGAACAAAAACTAGAAGAACAATGATGGGGTGACACGTGGGACAAGGCGCGAGAGAAGGAACATGGGTATCTCGAGAAAAAGATAACTTCGAAACAATACGGAAAAATGTGATGAAGCGATACGACCGGCCAAAGTTATCGGCGCAGGGCCGCACTACCGAGGACTAATGTTGGAGGGTGACCCCGGATAGGTTAAGGACGGGAAAGACGAAGGTCGATCCCGTCTGGTTTCAGTTACACTCTAAGTCGGCCAATCTAGAAGTCGGCCGACATATGGAGGCGAGAGACCCGTATATGTATATTAAGACATTACCCGGCCGAGATATCACGTAAGTCGGCCGAGTTAGCCTGAGTGATCTTGATGCAGGTGAAGGACGATCCGAGCTATGCGAGGAAGGACCGAATGATATGAAGCTTGCAGGAGAAGGAGAAGCCTAAAGTCAAACCCTAGCTGCAAGCTAGGGAGAATCTGAGCGGATCCAAGCGCTACGGACAAAGGCGTAGAGCGACAGAGAGGCAGGAGGAGGTCACGGAGGTGACAGTCCAGAAGACCGAGGCGCACGGGAGGGGCCCTCTGGAACCTTGCCGTCGTTAGAGGGGCGACAGGGAAAGGGGGGCGCCGAACTACTATATTGGGACAAGCATATTCCTCGAATATGCTTGCCACGTCAGCCCTAGAGGAACACAGGGCTCTCCTTTATAAGGAGAGGCTTGGACTCAGAAGGGGGCATCGACTAAAGTTAGAGCCGTTAGGCTGGTGAAGTTCTTCTCTTCTTCCTGTATACAGCTCAAGGAGCACTTGTAGCCCAAGGAAGAAGAAATAAAGATCTTGTCCTTAGTCTTCTGTGTGTAGAATCAACTACATCTTCCCTCCCCAGATCCCTCTAGCATCTATTGGCCCCATACTTTAGCCTACCCATGGCATCTGCCGTGATACCACCACGACAACACCCCTAACCCTAAAATGAAATCCTAGATCTCGAGCTCTCCTGGCCGTTACCACCTGGCAACCGAAGGCGAAGGGCAGGAGGGCGGACTCCCTCGTCACCTCTATGCGCGGTGAAGCGGCAAGCGAAAGGTTGCACGGGGAGGTGGCAGCGCGGGGAGGCAGGGCTATATAATGGCAAAGCGGGGTGGATGCATGGAGTGGCAGGAAGGTGGCGCCCGAGCTCATCGGGGACTCACGAGCATGATTTGGGATGCCCGGGCATTGTGGATTGCTTCCTCATCAAGCTCTCCTGCCCCAGTGTGCGTCTAGTCTCGGTGGATGGGTGGCCTAGCCAACATGGTGCTCACTGTTGTCGTCGGTCATGCGCACATGGCTAGAGCTGGTGGCCTTCCCACTACTAGGAAAACGGCCTTTAGTGGCGCACCTGAAACCATCATCATGCACTGCGATGCGCCACGCCTGGCGCACGGCTATCTCACCGTGGCGCATCGCCTAGTGCGCCACGGTTGTAGAGATAGGTGTAGCACCTCTAGTGCCCACGAAGTTTGGCGTGGTGCGCTACCCTTGGATCTTCTGTGGAGCACTAGTGCGCCACTAAACATCCATGGTGCGCTTTAGGTGTAGTCGCCACGTAGGTGAACCATGTGCGCCCATGATGTATTTTTTTAATTTCCAAGCCAAATTATATGCAATACAGATTATATACAATATTACAATAGATATACACACAGATACAAGATATACAATTATATATATAAATACTCAATATGAAAACAAGATTGAAACAAATACATATAGATAAGTCTCATACATGAATACATAGTCCAAGTTACATTGTTTTGATCATGTTACAAAGTAGTAGTTGGTGACATGCGAATACATGTGTCGACCGAACAAGTTAGAGCTCTAAGCTCGCTAGACATCTAAACTAGCTAGCTAGACACAAATGCGGGATAAATAACCAAAGAAGATAAGCATGATCACCGCCAAGCACGAAGGTGTAGGTCTTCATCCGTTCCTTGTCCTAACTACCGCTAGATAGCGCGTGTATCTAGCTTCCGCCCGCCATAGTGTTGTACCCTTTGTAGCTATTGTCGTGAAACGGTGCACTGTCTCCGTAGTCTTCCCAATCATCGAGACTCGAACCCCCCTTGTACACGACGTACCACGTCATCTACAAGTTGACAATAATAACTAACCGGTGATTGAAAAACATGTATAATTAAAGTCGCATATGAAGATACACTTATAGAAAGTACTCTTAAATCAAAAGAGCAAACTCAAAAGCATGCCTCATATATAACTAGGTTGTTGGACACAGAATATGCTTATGGCGGACTGTTAGCCAAGTAGGATGCACAATTCACGGAATTGTGCATATCACAAGGCTAACAATCCCGTCATAGCACATTCACATATATATTGTGCCACGACATTTCAATCATCGGCATATTCTCAAAAAAGACAAAAATAACTCGAAAAGCATGCCTCATATATAACTAGGTTGTTGGACACATGAATATGCTTATGACGGACCGTTAGCCAAGTAGGATGCACAATTCACGGACTTATGCATATCACAAGGCTAACAATCCGTCATAGCACATTCACATATATATTGTGCCACGACATTTCAATCATCGGCATATTCTCGAAAAGACAAAAATAACTCAAAAGCATGCCTCATATATAACTAGGTTGTTGGACACAAGAATATGCTTATGACGGATCTTAGCCAAGTAGGATGCACAATTCTGGACTTGTGCATATCACAAGGCTAACAATCCGTCATAGCACATTCACATATATATTGTGCCACGACATTTCAATCATCGGCATATTCTCGAAAAAAGACAAAATAACTCGAAAAGCATGCCTCATATATAACTAGGTTGTTGGACACAGAATATGCTTATGACGGACCATTAGCCAAGTAGGATGCACAATTCACGGACTTGTGCATATCACAAGGCTAACAATCCCGTCATAGCACATTCACATATATATTGTGCCACGACATTTCAATCATCGGCATATTCTCGAAAAGACAAAAATAACTCGAAAAGAATGCCTCATATATAACTAGCTAGGTCGTTGGACACGATATTATGCTATGGGGACTGTTAGCCAAGTAGGATGCACAATTCACGGACTTGTGCATATCACAAACTAACAATCCGTCATAGCACATTCACATATATATTGTGCCACGACATTTCAATCATCGGCATATTCTCGAAAAGACAAAAATAACTCACACTTGTCGTCCGAGAACCAAAGAGTAAGCAAAAAACCAAAGAGTAAGCAAAAAACCAAGCATTGATTGATATATAATAATAATAAGCAAAATAAGTAGCGGTGATTCATAAACATAATAAGATAAGTACACTTGTCGTCACACACACACACAAAGGTCATCTATAGTTTGCAACTACAACTAGGCCAACATCAAGCCTTACGGCTCGGCTTAGGAGCAGGAGGGCATACTGTCTCGTCATGAACTTCCTATAGTCACCCTGCATATCTAGGCGATCTTCTATGTCACGGTTATTCGGGATATTTCCTCCGTAGAAGATCCCCCGAAGTCATGACATCACGAAAGATGATTGCCCCAAACTGCTGTTGGATACGATACATCTCTTGTCTAATATCCGAATCATTGATCTTGGCCTTTGCTTGCCCCTGTTTGAGATGATCCGGCGTAGAATTCTGCTGGTCAAGAGGCGCCTCATGTGATGGAGTCGTAGTAGGCTTCCTTCTTCTTGTTTTCCGGTGCTTCAGAGGAACTCTGTTACGTGGTTGAAGGCGTGCCGAACTTGACCTTCTTACGCCGAAGTTGGTGCCTCCGTCGAGGCAAAGCCGGTGAGAGCATCATCCGAACTTCCTTGATCTTGTCGTAGTTTTTCTTCTTTTCTAGACTTCGCGAGTCGAAATCGTGGCGTGGGAATGCTTGGCGATAAGGAGATGAGCGTGCGGTGTTCATCTCTGCGCAAAAAATTCAAATGGAATGTGTTGAAAAAGAATGATGATGATCTAATAAAGCCAATCGGCGGTGGCGTGAATAACGACTTACTCGGGAAAGTAAGGCACGAGAATGTATTCCTTTGTCTTGTTCGCCACGAGGATTCTTTTTTAGTGCGAGGCCACGATCGTCGTTCGGGGAACCCAAGCGGTATCACGCATGTAGTAGGGGTCCACTATAGCGATGCCGGTGTGTTCTCTCTAATGATCTGCGTGGCGGTGAGAGAAAGAGACGGACCATGGTATAGTGCACGGGTATAGGTGGAACATATTGAAGATGTCCTCGAACGCGGAAGAACAGATCCATGAGGCGTCGTCGAAGCCCAAGCCTGGTGGCACCTTAACCACGAATACCGGTGCGAGGATCTTTCTCCGATAGAAGGCGTCTCTATCGTCGACGCCGTCATGCACACTCTGCGATTCGAATGGCGATCTTCAAAATTCTTAGGTGGCATGGGCTCACCGCCACATGAATCCTCCACATAATACCCTCGGGTCTTGGTGGCCCGTCCGAAACCTGATCGGTTGCGGTTGTTGACGCCACCGGTGGCTCGAGCTGCTAGATTTTCTGCCCTTTTTCCTTTTGGAGGCGGGCAGGCACCTATCTGAGCACCGGACGCCCTATGTAGTGTCGGGCTTAGAATAAAGGGCAGTTGGTTGTATCGGTGGCTCAATAAAGCGCAAGTTGGAGGCGTCTCACGAGAACCAAGCAGGCGGCTTGGTGATAGTGGCTTTTCTGTGGGGCCACCAGCTAGGTCTTCTTTGTTGCCAAGCGAGTCTTGAAGAAGTGATCATTCCGGTCTTAAGCCGTCCTCGGCGGATCTGCGCCATGTGCATATCATCAACATGATCATCCGACCCACGCTGCGTGGAGGTGACGGCGAGGCGTAAGGGGCCTTGCCACCGCTTGTCGTTAACACGACGGTGATCTTGTGTGGCGTGATGGACCCGCCGTCCCCAAAGCGGATCATGCTCTTTGGCCATAGCAAGAACAAGCAAGCAACTTCGAGATGACGACTCTTCTTCATCCGCTCCACGGGGTTGAATGGGAGGTTCGGTCGTCGCAGCCCCTTAGCACCGACTAATTTTAACCACATGCACGCTATCCGCATCGGTTTTGAGTGGAACGTCTTGCGCAAGGTTGAACGATGGTACCCTTGGCAACATCCCTCATTTCGTTGTTCACGTAGCATAAGAGAGTGCAAGGAACATCCGTCTGCGTAAAACATACGGCGTCGTCGAGCGAGATGCCACAAGAGTAATATATAGATGGCATGAAAGGCGGTAATTAAAGCAATTTGTTTACCGTGATGGCGTCGAGATCGGCTAATGTCGGCCGCATACTGGCGCAGGCGTGCAAGAGACGGAAGGCTGCTTGATGGCGCGTGCTGGCGGCCGTGTATTCTCCCTACCGACGGGTGCTGGAGCTCCGGTGCCGCGGCGATGGCGGGGGCACCAACATGTACTCGGTCGCGGTGATGGCGGGAGTCACCAACACTTGCGGCGCCATGGCTAAGGGCGGAGTCACGAACACGTGGTTCGCTGATTAAATCGGCGTCGCGTTGTTCGAGTGGCTGCGACCATGCTTGGAATCGGCACGCCCTACTCGACCACCCGCACTCCAGTTCGCTATTGACTCCACCAAGGTAGGCAGGAAGGATGTAAGGGTGATTGCCAGGTTGTCTTGGACGATATGCGGGATCCGCGCCACTTGTGCCTTAAGTTCTTGAACCTCTCTGTTTTCCTCTTCGCTCCTTCCCGGCGGCGCCACATGCGTCCTCGGCGGTGGACCAAAATGATCCACCCAATTCTTACCCCGAGGGCCACCAGACGACGGCTTCTTCAGAATCGCTCTATTTTCTTGGCCCATCATCGCCTCATAAAGGGTTATCCCACGGGTGGCCGTCGACCACAGGATGAGGAACCCAGGATCCATGACTAGCAACAATTTCCTCCTCCTGCGAAGAAGTAATGTGAATCATTTAGATCATCGACTAGATTGCAATCGTGTTGATCCGCGTAATTAGATTATACTTACCACAATTTCCTCGAATTCCTTCACCGCAGGATCCGGTGAGTTGTTTGGTTTTGGGTCCACATGGTAACGGGCACGATGAAGTTTCAACCTGCCGGGTTGAATTTAGCAAAGGGGTTTTCTATCCCTTGGATCTATACTCTTCGTCCTCCTTATTCCATTTGGCCTCCAGCGGTTACGTATCCACCGATCCGAGATGGTGATGACCTATATTCATCGCCTGCAGACCTTTCCCCGATTACTATTGGACGGGGCTCTTTCGATTCACACCTCTCCTTGAACTCCGGGAACCGATCTTGGTGATCTGCGGGTCAATCTTCTGGATCTCCTCGAGACTTTTGCCTTCTTTATAGATCTTCTTCTTTATCCGGGTTCTCCAGTCCATTTGTCGGTGCTCATCTTTGTGAGGTGATTTGTTTACTTGCTCCCATGATAATTTGTGTTACGATACTTAGCGGGAACTTGTATCCGGCGTCTGACTTCCGAAGAGGAGTGTGAATCGCCATTATCTTTATGCCGAGATTCTACGTGTTGATCGAGATGGTTATGCAGGTGATCGCGCCACTTGCCCACCGCACTTTGACGACAAGGCGGGCTCCAAAGGAACCCGATGGGCTCTTCACTGCATTTCTCCCCGACCGTGCAGTGTTCGGCGCCGTCCTTGCTTCTTCTTCTTAGGAGGTTGCTACCACTCCTATGCCCTCGCCGCCATCGTGGTTTCATCGTCCGTCGCTCCGCGCGTCTTCCATCTCATCATCCTCGCTCTCCGGGATGGTATTCTTCATCGTCTTCTAGGCGGCCTGCCTCCCAAAATGTCAATTGTTTATTTCTCCGTGAGTCCTCCGCCACTGACATCGCTTAGAACATCCATCGTCGTTGTCACACATCTTTGCACTAATAAAAAACAAATAATTAAATGCGAAAAATCCGGCATGACCTTTGCTAATTTTAAACTAAGGTGCCGATTATTACCAAAAGCGGAAGTTAATCAACATTTTCGCAAAAATCGGGACTCATTTCATACAAGAACCCGCATACACACATAATAAAGTGCTTCATATACAAGCACAAGCACAATTTCAAGGTGTCATGTCCCAAAGAGATAGTAGTAGAAGCACATGAGTAGCACCACGGATAGTAGTAGCGAGCAACACTAGGATGGATATAAGGAACAAATAGTAGTAGCGACAGATAATAGAAGTAGTAGCGACAAGTAGCATAGAAACAGCAAGCACAACCTGAAGCTCATATGCTTTTTTTTCGAAGCTGGTTTAGAAGTACTAACTTCCCAATATGCATTTTTACAAAACACCCAGACAAACTCTTGCTTGAACTTTTGCTATGAATACATACGAAACCAGCTAAGCTAGTAATTAAGGCAAGATTTTCACAAGAGTTTAGTACTCAGATTTTTACAACTTGAATCTTGCTACTTGCTTAAGTATAAAAGTCTTGAAGCAAGACACCTAACACTACTTTCTAAACCTACTACTACCAATAACACACCATCCATTTCTAGCAAAGCAACTACTACCGGACCTTTGTATGCAAAGCAACACCAAAGAGGACCTCCTTTTTACTGTTTTCATTAACTAACATGCTACTAGTTGGTGTATGCCACACAGCATAATGTCCATCTTAGAAGCATCCACAGGCAAGCATACAATCATGCGAAATAAAAATTCAGAATAATGTTCATCTCGAATAATTTATCTAGGGGCTAAGACAACTAGGAAAGGAAGTTGCTTGCGTGTAATCCATGAACCATGAAGACAAAACCATTATGATTTCATACTACCTAAGAACATTTCCTAACTCAATCCTAACTTTGAACCACTACTCTAAATTTCCTACTCTAAATTTCCTACTCCAAATCTGAATTTCCTACTCTAAATTTCCTAACTCCAAATCTGAATCCTAACTCCAAATCTGAATTTCCTACTATAAATTTCCTAATCTGAATTTCCTAAGCGATTAACATTTCCTAATCTGAATTTCCTAATCTAAACATTTCCTAACTGAATTTCCTAAGAACATTTCCTACTCGAGCATTTCCTAATGAACCCTATTACAATCCTAAGAAAATCGAACATTTCCTACTTTGAATCCTAAGAACCCTAATCAACCCTAACTTTGAACCCTTACTCAATCCTACTCAATCCCTAAGTGAATGGATGCAACGAGAGGAGAGAGAGGGAGAGGTGATTCTCACCTCGAGACAAGGACGACGGCGAGCACGCGGACGATGAGGGCCTTCTCCTTCACGGATCACAAGGGCTGCGACCTCCTCCTCCACAAACGCGCGACCCCTCCTCTTGGCGTGGCGATCGCGACCTCCTCCTCCCAGGATGCGGTGGCGGGCGGTGAGGCGACGATGGCGGCGGCCTCCTCCTCGAAGCGGCGGGCCTCCTCCTGCTCCACGGCCTCCTCCTCGGCGGCAGTGGCGAGACGGTGGATGGAGAGAGCGGCGGGGGCTCGATCGGGATCGACAACGGCGGCGGGCGCGTTGAGAATGGGGATGAGGCCGGCGTACTGCGTGAAAGTGGATAAGGACAGATCCGTGGCGCACTCGGCATAGTGCGCATGAGATATCCGTGGCGCACTATGCGAGTGCGCACGCCTATCTCCCAAAGAATTGTATAAGAAAGGGCGTCCCACTATCTAATGTAATCACTATCCTATCCATGGTTCTTCCCACTGCTCTATTCTAAACTTCAGAGCACCCAGGTTCGAATCCTGGTGCCCCCCTTTTTTTGTTTTTATTTTAAAAATACTTTTAAATGTTCCAAAAATTCCCAAAAGTGGTAATATATGTCATATTTGTTTTGTTTTTATTTTATAAATACTTTGGCTTCTTCGGGTATAACCATGGTTGTGAAATACCGGTCTTCTCTTTCGACGCTCTTTGCCCATCTGACACGGAACATCGGCACCTTTTCTCCACAGTAGTCGAGCTCCCAGATCTCCTTGATTCTTCCGTAGAATCTTTCCTTCACGTTGTCATCGGTGTAGAATTCCGACGTTACGCCTGAGTTCTGATAATCACACTTGTTCTCCTTTTCCTCCGTGTAGAATGTGTAGCCGTTGATATCATACGCCTGATAGGTCACCAGGTTTTGCATCGGTCCTTGCGACAAGGTGAATATGATCTTTTCCGTGTCAGAAGAATGCGAGCGCGGGGGATTATCAAGGAGCGTCTGCCTAAACCAACGCGTGAAATCTGAGTTGTGCTCTTTGATTATTTCTCCCTGCGTCCTCTGTATGCCCCGATCACTGTACTTCTTCTCGATTAACCTTTTGTGCTTACTCCAAGGATCGACCAGTTCTAAATGTCAGAAGCGACGAGGTTTGCTCGATCAAAGTCTCGCGTCGAAAATCGAAGTCGCATGCGATGTCACGCGACCCTCTCGGTGACCAGATCCGTCGAGCTTGCCAAGGTGTCTGTTGACGGGAAGACCGACAGGGTTCTCGATGTCTAGATAATTCGTGCAGAAAGAGATGCACTCTTCGGCCAGAAAGCCCTTGGCTATGCTTCCATCTAGACGGGACCTGTTGCGAACGTATCCTTTGATGTGTCCGTTCATCCTTTCGAACGCCATCATGCTGCGGAGGAACATCGGCCCGAGTTGTACGATGTCCTCCACGACATGGACCAGCAGATGCACCATAATGTCAAGAATGCGGTGGGAAGTAGACCTCAAGCTCA
Source organism: Avena longiglumis (assembly GCA_030063025.1). Lineage (NCBI taxonomy): Eukaryota > Viridiplantae > Streptophyta > Magnoliopsida > Poales > Poaceae > Avena > Avena longiglumis. The sequence goes on along the minus strand of CP125978.1, from coordinate 472,160,518 downwards.
CATAGTATCACCACGATCTCGCCCTGTAGCCTTCCGAGCTGATTCAAGCCAATCGACTTCCTAGAGATGACGCCGAAAAACTTGCATAGGCCAAATAACGTTTTCACGGACGTGCTCGTCCATTATCCTCTTAGTGCGACCGGAAGTACTGCGTCATTAGCACAAAGCGGTCGTGAGACTTCATGCCATCGAACCTCTCGCTTCGCCTAGGTATCTTCTTATCTTGCCCGCGTGGCCGTAAGGAAATTTGACTCCTAGAAGGCACTTGAAAACTGTTTGATCTCATCCGGCTTAGAGTGAAGCAAGAAGGAGGGCGTAATATTCGTTCTTCTTGAACTTTTTACCCTTCCGACGACCTTGTGTCGTCTCCGACTCATGATCATCGCCATCTTCACGATCATCGGGAGTAAAGGTCCTCCGTGAAGCTCCTTCCGGATACCCAAGCATATCGGTCGTGCCTTGCTTTGGACCATCTTTCGTCCTATCCGCATGTTGATTATGGTGGCGACGGACTCTCGCACACGCTTTTCGTGATATGCATGATGTCGAGGCTATGAGGCGTCGGAGAAACTTCCAAGATGGCAACTCCCGAAAAGCAGACCTTGTTTTCCATACCTTCATCGTGGCTTGTCTTGTTGCCTCTTTTCGCTTCTTTCCGTGCTTAGGACAATCTTTCTAGTTTTTCAGCAACTCTTCCACTTCTTCGCCGCTCCTACGCCTGTGATTCCTCGGTCTCTGATTTGCCATCGAACAGGTCTCCATGTTTTCTCCATGGATCATTCTTGCCGAGCCACCTCCGGTGCGCCATGAACACGGTTTTCAATGGCCCTGGATCTTTCTCTAGTTGGAGATAGCTTGTGTTATCCATGCACCTAACGACGCGCAGAATCCTTGGATAACCGCCCGAGATATACCCGCAACTGGATAGTCTTGCACCGTAGTGACCAACGCGCTCTCATAGTGAAATAATCTTGTGCGACGGCGTCGTAAGTATTGGCTCCAGATTCCCATAACGTATTAGCTCCTCTTTCAACAGCCCGAGATACGATTGATGTGCAGGTTGTTTCGCCCTTGAATTAGCATACTCATTTGTATGTACTTCTTCTTCATGCACAACCATGGAGGAGGTTGTACATCCATATAAACACGGGCCAAGTCTGTCGCGTCTCCTGCTACCGAACGGATTGAGTCCATCGGTGCTCGCACCAAGCCTGATGTTCCTCGAATCTCCACCGAATTCTGGGAATTCGAGGTCTAATGCTTTCCACTGGCTAGCATCTGAAGGGTGCGTCAGCAGCTCATCCTTTTCGGGGTCATCATCATCTCCTGGCTTCTTCCTTTCCGCATGCCATCGCATGAGCGTCGCTTCCGTAGGGTCCGAAATAGCGCCGCAGACGAGGGTGATAGGAAAGTACCATACCACTTTTTGAGGTGCTTTTCCCTTTCTTGTATCGACTCACGCCGCACACGGACATGTGGTTTTCTCCGTCCCGCCGATAAATGATGCAATCGTTGATGCATCGTGATATCTAACGTCGGTAGATCGAGAGAGGCGACGATTTTCTTGGCATCCTCGATACTAGTTGGACATGTGTTCCCCTCCGGAGACGATCGTGCTGAATGCCATCATATCGTCGAAGCTTGCGTCGCTCAATTTGTGCTTTGCCTTCATCTCCATAGCCTTGAGCGTTACATTCAACCGGGTATCATCGGGCCTGCATCCTTCATACAATGGAGTAACCGCGTCTTTCTGTTATCATCGTATTTTGGCCAAAGACGGAGATGGGCCGTGATCAAGATGGGCTTGGAAGATACATATATTCAACGTGTTGTTGGATCGGCCTAGTGCGTGGATTTGGGCTAAATTGCCCGTGTATCTTGTATCATAGTAGGTTTCGTGTTTGTTTAGGTTCCGTTTATGTTTAGGTAAAGATAGAGTTGTAGAGTTATTCCAAAAGTAGAGAGTCTCCGGACTATAAATATGTACCTAAGGTTATCTAAAAGGAGGACAACCACGTTCACAACAACACAATCTCGGTATCGCCACCCCTTGTTTCTAGGGTTTCTTCGGGGTAAGTGCCATCTTTGCCTAGATCGCATCTTGCGATCTAGGCGATTCACTTATCGTTACCGGTTTTACTCGTCTTTGAGCGTTGTTGATGGCGAGTAATACCATTATCATAGATTGTTTGAGGCTAGCATCGGTGCTTTTTGTTACTATCGTCGAAGTTATGCTACCTCTAGCTATCTCGCTACCCTTGCATCTTTTCCCAAAGTGTGAGGGTAGCACCTTGCTTGATCTTTATTTAGTCGATTCGATCTGTTATAGTTGTGCCTTGTTTACCAAGGTTTAGTTTAATATCTACATAATCAGGCCTTACAAACGAGTTGAACGATCCAGTAGTACATAGGGACGTGGCTTATTCGTTCTAGAGAAGATGTTCCGGTAATTGGCTTTACGTTGGTTATTAGGCCTCCTCTAGGGTTAATATTCTTCATCTTTTGTATATACCAGGCTCAATTACGTGTAAGACGTTCCAGTTACGTGGTGAAAACATTAAACTGTCGTAGATCGATTTAACTTGTAGTGGTCAAGCAAAACCCCATGTTATCGTAGATCTAATGCAGAACCATGGGGCAATTGGCTTTAGGAGCCGATTTATAGGGAAACCTGGGAGCCGACCACGGCTCGAATTTTACGTATACGTGTTTACCATGCAGGAAATCAATCGGAGCAATCCACCACGGCTCGACATTTGGATATCTTCGTGTGTGAAACTGTTTCGATTTCTTTTTCTTTTTGGGCACTGGCACCTCGTTCGAGTAGCGTAGCTAGCTTTGTAGACTCACAGGCAGAGCGTGGCTCCGCAGTCGATTGGACTGATGTTTTTTTCCCTTTTTGTGTGTCGCGTCGGTCGCAGTGCTCCCTTATGCGGCACGTCGGCGGGCGATCTGGCGCCGGCGAGTGCCATCCTTGCGCAGACCTGGGACGCCGCCGTCGTCCGTAGCTCCTACGACACCTTTCGGCTACATCAAGGTGCCGTGCCCATACAAAGCACGGTTGCCCTAGCTCGTGGCTCATCAGGACGTCATGGCGCCGCGGGCGGCGTCTTGCCTGAACCACCGCGTGCCCAAGTGCTCGCCGAGGGCTCGGCGGAGCTTAGCGCCATCTCACCGACGAGGCCGCGGCAGACGCTGGCCAGACGCGTGACATCACCTACGGCGGCGACCGGTGTTCGAGGTCGACGGGAGCTCAAGCAGCGCAATGCGCGGCAGCGGCGCCACGGTCGGCCTCTTTCTCTTGGTCGCGGAGGAGGACGACGGCGTGTTCCTCTGGGCGTGGCAGCTCTGACGGCGCCCACTACGTCGGCGTCTGCGCCAGAGCAACAACGCAGACACCGCTGGGCGGTACAGACTCCTCGGTCATTGTGGAGGCCCTCCGCCAAGGTTCGCAGAAGATGGAAAAGAAGGCGGTGGCGAGCTGCTCGGTGCCCATCCTATTTGACGTTGAAGAAGAGCCGGAATGCAACGTTGTGCTCGCGTTTCCGGAGGATCTGCACGGGAATGAGATGCACTGTTCGTCTGCATCGACAAGGTCTAGAGCATCCGTGGTGCTAAAGAGGAGGGGCTGTTAGCACTGACCCGCCAGTACTTTTCGGCGACACCGACAAAAAATTCCGGCAGGGCAGTGAACGTATCCGATAACTTTCGCCGAGATGCACGTGCTGCTAGCCGATCGATTCTTTTGATCTAACTAGTATACTCACGCACGCACACGCAAAACAACTTTGATCGTCAAAGGCTTTTGTCGAGCCTTGCTTTCTCTCTTGTATTGCTCAACTCACGGTGTTGTCCGGTACCAGATTACAAGGCCAGGTGTGTGCATATATATATGCACTACTAGGACCTAATCAACTAGGAGTCGGTGTACTACTTCAAAACCTAGTCTAACACATACACGTATACTACCTGGACACTACACCTATTCGGACTGCAATTCCAATACGTGTAGGACACGTGATTATCTAACAATCACCCCCTAATCACGATGTGCTTCTTTACATCGACCTGGGTCCCAAATGCGCCGGCTGCTCCTCGCGGGCGTCATCCACAGCATTGCTTTCGCCGCCCTCTTCCTCGGCACCCATGTCAACGGCATTGCTTTCGTCGGCTTCTCCATAGCTTCACGTCGATCCTCCTCGTCCGCGTCCTTCTTTTCCGCGTCCTCCTTGTCGATGTCATCCATGACCGTGCCTTCAGTCTTCACTGGTTCCTTGATGAACAAACATTGATTTTCGTACTCCATCTTCACCAGATAATTTACCGTCTGAAATCCTTTCCTCGGATAGTAGTCCAACACGCCTCGCATGCGTGCTCGTGTCGGTCGTAGTCGTCCCATCTCCAGTGCAGTCGGAGGCTCTGCGACATACTCTTCTGCGTCCGACAACACGCTTGTTTCTTCAGTTTCTGAACCTTGTGTGCATCCACGTAGAGCTCCTGAAGCCAACGGCTCTACATGCAGCGTATTCTGCATGCCTATTTCTGAGCCAATTTCTTGACTCACCACCACATCATATGGCCCTTTCACTTCTGGACACTCCTTTGCCCCAAGCTCTTCACGTGGATCATCACCTCCTGTACTAGCACATGATGAGCTAAACATAACACCTTCTAGCTCCGTTTTTTCTGACCACGGACTAGCCTTTTCTCCGGACACTTCTTCATCTGGGAGTATCCCTAGTGCTTCTGGCCTGGTGTCCATGTCTGGAGCACCCCCTAGGCCTTCAATCTCTTCTGGGTCCAAATTTGCTGACAAAGATAAGCTTGGTTGATCCATATTTTCTTCATACTCAAGATCCCACGTGATGTGAAAAGATGAATATTCCGGTTCCTTGGAGTCCCAATTCCATGATTTCTCTTCCTCAAAGACTACGTCGTCCGCGAAAACCACCTTATTGGTATAAGGATTGCACAAACGGTATTTCTTCGAGCCTTCATATCCTGTCATGATCATTGGAGTACTATGATTCACCTTATGCGCCACACATCCAAAAGTACGAAGATGATCAATCGAGGGCTTTCGTCCGTACCATCCTTCATACGGAGTCATACCAACTCCACTCTTAGTTGGCTCCATGTTCAGCAAATACACAGCCGTATTGACTGCCTCACCCTAGAAGTTTCCTGGCAAACCTTTACTCTTTATCATCCTTCATGCCATGGTCAACACGGTTTGATGCAGCTTGCCTTCCTGATCAATGCGTAGAGCTCTTATCTTCGCCTCCACCTTGAACTCTTGACTTCCTTTATCTTCTCAAATGCTTGTTGAGCTTGACCCTTACTTTTTAGCAACACAATACACATGTATTTACTATGATCATCCACCACAAGCATGAAGAACTTATTGCCGGACGGAGTTGCAGGTGAAATTCCAACGCATAGATCACCATGATCAGATTCTGAAGCTTCACTCGCCTCAAACGTGACATCACGCATAAACGGGGCACTCCGTTGCTCGTGATCCACACACGGTAGATCGTGATCCACTTGCGCCACAATCTCCGTACCCGGTGATGGAGGATCCTCCCCATCCTTCAGCTCAGTTACTTCGAGCATCAGCCTCATCGGTCCATCATCTCCTTCTTGGGCGATGAGAGCCCTCTCCTTCGACGATTTCTTGCAATCCTTCTTGAAGTTACCGAGCTCGCCGCACTTATGACATCTTACTTTCTTGATGTCAAACTTCCTCCGCGGCGGAGGCTCGTCCTCATCCTCTCCTGCGATATACTTTTTCGCTGGGCGAGAATCTTCTCTATCACTCCTGCTGTCGGATGCTTTATCGCCCTTCCTCTCCTTGGTGAACAACGCTCGAGCCATAAGCATGAGATGCTCATCCACTTTCGCGTCGCCATAGGTGATCTTCATCCGCTCGTCGTGCGCCTTGAACCGTCCAACTAGATCATCCATCGTGAGAGTCTTGAGATCAACGCATTGCTCGATCGCCGAGACAACGGTGAAATGTAGCGGCGGCGCCACGCGGAGGAAACGCCTCACAATAGAGATCTCATCCAGCTTCTCGCCAAGTCCGCGAATCCCATTGACCAGTGTAGCGACCCTTGAAGCAAAAGCGTCTAGCGTCTCATCTTCTCCCATCACCAGATTCTCGTACTTCTTCTGCAAGGTTTGCAGGGTCGCCTCGCGGACGCGCTCGTGCCCAAGATTTAGCGTCTTCAGCGTATCCCACACCTCCTTTGCAGATTTTTTCGAGATCAGGTGTTGCATCAGATCCATTGGCACCACCGAGCAGATGGCCGTGAGTGCTAGTCGGTCTAGGTGGTACTTCGACGTGCCCTTCTTGAACTCGTCGCCTCCTGGATCAACAGCCTCCCAGAGTCTGGCGCCTTCTAACGCCCACTCCATCTGGACCGCCCAGACCGTGTAGTTGTCGCGGTTGTACCGCGAATACTGCATCGACACCGGTGCACCCGTAGACGCACCAGAATACTCGCCTAGCTCCTTTCCCGTCATGACCTCCCGTTACTAGGAGATCCTCCGCGAGGCTCTGATACCAATTGTTAGCACAGCCCCTGCCGCCGAGTACTTTCCGACGACACCGACGAGGAAATTCCGACGGCGAGCACGTATCCGATAACTTCCGCCGAGATGCACGTGCTGCTAGCCGATCGATTCTTTTGATCTAACTAGTATACTCACGCACGCACACGCAAAACAACTTTGATCGCCAAAGGCTCTTGTCGAGCCTTGCTTTCTCTCTTGTATTGCTCAACTCACGGTGTTGTCCGGTACTAGATTACAAGGCCAGGTGTGTGCATATATATATGCACTACTAGGACCTCACTACTCCAAAACCTAGTCTAACACATATACGTATACTACCTAGACACTACACCTATTCGGACTGCAATTCCAATACGTGTAGAACACGTGATTATCTAACAGGGGCATCAGGACTAATTAAGGTAGGAACCGACCAGTTTATGAAACGTGTCCTTTGTGTGGTCTCCGTCAGAACTTGACTTATCTTTATCATCTTAGATAGATCAACACTGCACCTGCTCGATCGAAGGGTAGTAGTATGTGTGGAGAGTCAGTAGCAAGAAGGCTTTGTGTGCTTGTTGGGTAGTCTCAGGGGAGTGATCATATAGTCCTACTATTCTGCAATGTGGAGAGTGTTTTAGTAGCAGTGCAAGAAAGCTCGTCCCTGTGGTAGTTTCAGCTAGTATCATTTACTCCCTTGTTTCAAAATATAAGATGTTTTAGGTTTATGAAGAAAATGTATCTAGACTTGTTTTAGTGTGTGGATTCACTCTAAACTTGAGTGAACCTATATACTAAAAGTAGTCTAGATACATTTGCTTCACAAAGCTAAAACATCTTATATTTTGAAACGGATGGAGTAGTCTACTAGGGAACTTTATCTCTTTTGTATGGACGGATAGTTTTACATGCTCTCTTGAGCGTGTGTTTTTGATGGTTCGGAGGTGGGGGTGGTGGAAAGGTGACATTGTGTCTGAGTATGCAGATCAAGTTGGCCAGGAGTGGAGTGAATCGTTGATGGTCTGCTGTTTTTTGCTGTGGTCGAGTGAATCAAGTACTTATCATGCACTAGGTGAAGGTAATATAATCTGGATAATACAATTAGTAGTAATGTTAAGAAAGCTGCTCCATATTTAGAGTGCATGTTAGTCTTGCAGTTTCATTAGGTTTTATAGCCTACATCACATTATTGCCACTGGCATACATAGTTGATAGTGCGATTGCACATTGGCGGGTGTCGCCGCCAATAGATACTTCTCTACTGTATTATTACATGGTGGATGGATCTTCACCATAGAGGTAATAAGCTGGTTGGTGGTATTAAGCTACACTACTGGAAATCCACTTTGGCTCTGTAGGTGTAGATGCATCCATTGTTAAAAAGACATTTTTTAAAATCTTAAAAATTTCGAAAAAAAATATCCGAGATGTTGACATTCTATGTTCGTACACCAAGTTTTAAGAAAAAAAGATATTTTATGTGGATCTGTAAAAAGACAATTTTTGGTGTTGCAAACTAGTTTTTCACAAGATATTTTTTTGCTTTTTTTGTATAGACCTCAAAAAATATCTCCTCACTACAAAACTTTGTGTGAGGACATAGCATGTTCGGATGCACACCTGGGATTTTGTTTCAAAAATTTTCAACATTTTAAAATTCATATAAAATGCATTTTTTACAATAGGTGTATCTAAACCCGGGAGCCAAATCGCCATGTCCACTACACTATTATATTAATTAACACAGATATCTGCAACATGGTGAAGCAGTTGTCGTGGCTTGTTTCTATTGCAAATTTGCAATCAGAACTTGAGTGTTAGGTAGGTGCCCTTTTCATTTACCTCATATGTGCAAGGCTAAAGGCACTTTCCATTTACCTGTAATTGTTTATCTGCCAAACTCTTGATGCATAAATTAAATATACTGGAAATCAGCAGAGATAGTGGAAAACATACCTAGCATGTTATGGGAAAGATCCAACATGGCTATTGTTTTATGTGATCTAAGGGCATCGATAAAAGGTGTAATTGACAGATCTTGCAGTCCACAATCAGACACAATGATTTCATCTTCAGAGACCTGTTAGATTCTTGTTTGGTACTTCTGACAACTTGGTGCAGAAATCAATGTACAGTTTCATCAGCCGCTTTGGCACCCATTCTTCATTAGAACAGAAGCTCTATTAGATGCAATATCAACTAACTGAAACTATGGGGATTATGTTTTCAAATGATGTATTGCCATGCAACAGGAAAAATATACATGAAACCAAACATCTACAGATATTGAGTGGTTGGTCTGTATACATAGATAAGTGATAACACCATGAGAATAGCACAAGTACTGCATCAACATTGAAAAGGCACAAATATAATGTAAAACAAGTAAAAGTAGTTAATCTACTCCCAAGTAGTTAATCTACTCCATGAGTAGATTAACTACTTTTACTTGTTTTACGCGACAACTAATATGGATCAGAGGGAGTACACTTGTTTCCAAGCAGAGGAGCCCAAAATCTTAAATAGTGACTTGACACAAGGAGGTTGATTTTGGAGTACATTGAGCCAAGCCCTCCGTCCACGGTCATAGTATTTTCCCTTTATAAACACAAAGCACACATTTGCTGCTACTATTAAAATCAGAACTTGAGTGTTAGGTAGGTGCCCTTTTCCGCTAGATTAAAATGTAACCAGAACCATAAACCATCATAAGTGTATCACTCATACTTCCCTCTGTCCGTTTATACCCCACGTTCTATTTTTTTCCGATTTTCGGATTTACCCTGCGTTCTGGGAAAACTGCAAGAGGAAGACAACGGCGGAATTATCTATCAATGCCAACTTGGCTTCCAGCTAGCCTTCCTTCTCAAATCTTCAGGATTTGATGGTGAAACTGGGGGGGGGGGGGGGGGGTCTTATTGGAATGCTAGGAATGATGCCCCTTTCCATCATAAACTGATTGAATCTGATCTTCCCATCTTTTGATTGTTTCTTCAGATGTAAATAAAGCGCTGCTCCGTCTTTTGATAAATTATTTTGCACGAAACCTTCACGATACACGTTTAATCCACACTCCAGCAAACACGGATGATTTACACGCTTATAATGCCATATATATATACACTACCTAAACCCTAAACCCTAAACCCTATAACTACATTTGCAAGTCTCTTCTGCAGCAGGGTCTGAGGCCGCTCATCCCATCCACCGAGAAATGACCACCTCCTTGCTCACGTGTTTCCGAGCCATCCCGTCGCCTCTCTCGCCTTACAGTTATTACTGAGTTTGGTCTTACCGAAAAGATATTTTCAGTAACTTTGGATAATGCTTCTGCAAATACTAGTGCAATTACTAATCTCATCCCTACATTTAAAGTATATGCATCAAAATTTCTACTTCATCAACCTTGTGCTTGTCATATAATTAATCTTATTGCTAAAAGTGCTTTAGATGATCTAGAACCACACATTGAGAGATTGGGTATGGCAATATCAAGGTTGAATGCTTTTAATACCAGACTTGGAAACTATAGAAACTATTGTGTTGTTATTAATGTATCATGCCATGGTCTTCATCTAGACATGCCGGTTAGATGGAACTCTACATATCTCATGCTTCAGTTAGTTATACGTGACAAGATTCAATTTTCCGCATTTGTTAATGCACATTTTCTGCAAGACGACGGGTATCATCTACTTGGTGAAGATACTTAGCACGTTGTTGAATCGATCTTTAAGTTTTGAATCAACTATCACTTTATCTGGAGTTTATTATCCCACATCTCATATGATTGTGCATCATATTTTAGAAATTGCCCACACCTGAAAGAGTATGAAAATGATGCCACTTTACTAGTAGATGTCCATAACTTGAGGTAAAGGATAAGCTGCATAATGTTTATGGTAAGTATGAGCTTAAGTATGTCCCAACTGTGCTACATAGACCTCCGGCGGTACCAGTAGCCTGTAGGGGTAATAAAAAAGTGTGGGGCAAAATATTTGGTACTTCCACGGCCACGACGAGCTCTTCCACACAAACTCCCGTGCTTCAAGGTGGAGGGGAGTTAGCAAAGTATCTTAACAAAAGTTGCTACTAATGATGATGATGACGACTTGACATACTTCGATGGTGGCGGGATAAAAGGTCAACATATCCGGTGCTTTCGATATTAGCACGGGATGTGCTATCGGTGCTCATCTCAACTGCTGTCTCGAGTGCCTTTGATCTTTTGGAAGAATAATTGATGATAGAAGAACTAGTCTCACCTCGGATATGGTGAAAACACGGTGTCTGTCAAAGATGGAGAACTAGCCGAAGAAGAGCCGGACATGTCAAATCCTAGATTTTCGAAGTGGAAAAAACTTCATAGGATTCATCTGCATTGCATCAAGGCATCTTGCAAAAAATTCAATTTGAAAACCATTTGTGAAGAACCCTATTTGAAAACCCTTCTTGAATTTATTTAGGGTTTAAATGAAAAACCTATGTTGTAGTTGGAATGGATAGGAATATATTCCATAGAGTCCTAAGATGTTCCTTTGAATTTTCGAAATTTTATGAAACTTGTTTGAACTCATTTGGAGCTGCAATTGCAAAAGTTATGTTTGTTATAAGAAAAGAAAATTTGCCCTATAGGCCAATTCAATGGTTATTAGTTGAATGTTTTGAAATGGACTAGAAACATGCTAATAAATGTACTATATTGATAAGGTTGATTTTACAAATTTTTAGAAATTTGTTTGATATAAATTGGAGGCCTAAAACAAAAGCTACAAAAGAAATAAGTAAATAATAATAATAAATGAATAAAAAATAAACAGATGACCGAGCCAGCCAACCGGACCAGCTCAACCGGCCCATCACTTACCTACCGGGTGCGTGCACATAGAGCATAGCGCAGCAGCCTGCCTGAAGCAGCCCCAGCCCGCCTCCCTCCGCTCTCTCTCTCTGACGAGCAGGACCCACCCATGGTATCCTTCCACCTCGCGCCAGAGTTAGAACCGGAGACGATTCCTTCGATCGATCCCTCCCCCCTCCCGATTCGGACGATTTGTTGATTCCTTTGCCCCTTACGCACGACTCCCTCGCCCATATACACACCCCTCTCCCATCTCATTTTTTTTCGATTTCATCAAACCCTAGCTCTTTCGAGCTTGCTCCCGATTTCCGCCACCATTGGAGCATCCAGATCAAGGTCGGGAATGACGCCTCTGACCGCCCCCGTGCCTCCTCTTTACCCTATCTCCTTCCCCCATTTTCACCGCTTCACGATGACCCAATTCCTCGTCTGCAGGACCACGAGCACAGGAGGAACCCGCGAGGCGTGTCGATGCGAGACACTCCGGCTGCCCGCCGTTGTATCCGAGGCGAGACACCACATTGTGGCCACCATCTTGATATCCGTCGTTCGCGCTTCACGTGTACCACCTCTCGTCATGGGATACCTCCGAGAGACGCCACCGTCGCCACACAGGGGCCGTTGCCGCCCGTCGACCACGCGGTGAGGACCTTGCTCGACCGTCCCGGTAGTCGGATCGCCCTTGAGCATTCAGTTAGAGCGACGGTAGCGAAGGGTCTCGACCATCTAGCGCGCCACTTGGTGTCCGTCATTGAGCCAGCGTCGGCACCAAGTCACCAGGCGTCCAATAAGGCGCGTCGCGTGACCATCTTGTCGGTTGACTGTAATTCTTTTAAAATAGACAAAAAGTGCCAGATTGTAAAAATCATAGAAAATAGAATGTTAATCAAGAATGCAAATAATATATCCTGGATTCATAATAATTTGTAGAATTTTATTATGCAATAAATTTACACTTTTACATATAAATATTTTATGCAATACTTAAATCCATTTAAAGGTATAGAATTCATAGGAAAATATCCACAACTCCAAAATTGCCAAATTTGGTGTTTATAGATTCAACATTGTAATCCACTCTTGTACTATTAGTTGATTTTGTCATAGTACAAAATTATTATCTATGATTAAATCCCATAAATGAGTATTTTGGCTATAACTTTTATTCTATAAATCATTTTAAGGTGAAACCATGGCAAATGAAAGATATGAAAATTACCTATTAGCATGGTTTACAAAATTTATGAAACTATTATGTACTGAAAGTATTCGGATTCAATAATGCCTATTCTATTTGATTAATAGAAAATGCATATGAAAAGCTTTTCATCTTGTTGTCTTTTATAAAATGCATGCATACTATTTTGTTGTGTTTGTGCTACTATTTGTTGATTGTATTCATTTGTTTTCCGTGATAGATTGCCCGGAGTGTGATAATTGTGATTGCAACTACTATTGAAAATCTTGTGATTGCGTGAGTGTCCAACAACTTCATCAACAAAAAAGGCAAGTGAAACTTTCTCCTTGACATTTAATTTATTGTTCTATGCATGTGTGTATTGGTAGAGCTACATGTGTGAAAGTAATTGTTGTTTTGTGCTATGACCATGGTATAGTGGAAAGGGTGTGTTTTGGTATGTTATGGCTATGTTAGTGGAAGAGATCATGTGTTGATTTTATGAAAGGAAGATAATTGTTTAGATGGATGGAAGAGAAGATATTGTTTGAGTGGCATGGTAAGGGATGAGGCCTGGCTTACTGACATGTTCACTTGTTGAGGTTGAGTGCCATGGTAGGGACGTTGATCCTGACTACGGACATGAGCATAGCCTATTCAGTTGAGTGCCATGGTAGGGTCGTTGAATCTGACTACTGACATGAGCATAGCCGAGTTATTTTAAGAGTGGCATGGTAGGGTGTTGAGATTGACTACTGACATGTGCACTAGAGTTTAGTTGTTGATGAGATGCATGGTAAGGAAATTGAGCCTGAAAAAAGGGATAAGATGTTGTGTGCCTTCTACAAAATGTGCTAATACTTTATGGATATGTTATCGTTGCTTAGTGACACTTGTCAATATATTCAATGTATTGACCATTCGTGGCTGCAACCTTTCATGTTGCAGAATATTCTTAGGACGTGTAAGATTACATTTAGGTTGCGAATCTCCACCCAGCGTGTTTCCTGTGGCGTGATGGAGCTTTTATCTGTTGGTTATTTGTTGAACTATGATATTTGAGCTAGATGTGAGCTAAGGTACTTTGTAATATTTATATTCTTGGATCAATCATTGTAATAATGTGACGCATTGATACTCTTTTATTCATCAAAACTGTGTGTATTAGCTAATCGATCCAAGGGACTAGCACTGTAAACACATGATCCAACTCTTTAACGAGTTGGATCTCTTGACACCTGTGAGAAACCTGGCGATAGCCTTGTTGAAGCTATGCGGTGGTGAAGACCAAGAAGAAACTTAGTTGTAGGATTTTTAACCTCTTTGTAATTTTTCTCTTCTATAATTTTCTCTTAGTTTTAGAGCCAGTTGTACTCTTTTCCCTTCCCGGGGATGGAAGGTTTTGATGAGTCAGCTAATAATAAAGGTCAATTTTTATCCCCATACAAACTTGTCTCCATATTGCCCTTGCCCCTTGGTCTCACTTGTTTTCTATAAAAAGAACTCCCACCCCTTTTATTTCACACACCCATCCTTGCTTCAGAAGATTTAGATTTCCTAGGCCCACACCCCTCCTTGTTATGGATGCTCCAGCTCCACCACCAAGAAGAAGATCCTGGGTGTGGGAGCACTTCTATGAAGAACACTATGAGGTGGATGGTGTCCAACATAAGAGAGCTAAGTGTAAAAGATGCGGCTATTACATGCGTCTCCCTTGTGGAAGTGGAATCAGTGACTTAGCTAGGCAATATGGAGGCAACTAATTAGTTGGAGTTGATGTAGTTTTTTCTTTTCCTTTTAGAGCAAGTTGTACTCTTTTTCCTTACTTGGGATGTAAGGTTTTTTAATAAGGTAGCATTAATAAAGCTCACTTGTTCCCGCCATTTTCTTCCCGCCATTTCCTTCCCGCCATTTTCTTCTTGTCATTTCCTTCTGAGTCTATAAAACATCCTCTCTCCACTATGAGGAGTAAGCATGCCAACATGTCCGGTTTTCCATTTGATCGTAGTTTTTATTCCCGGATGTCCGTACACCTTTTGTGTTTGGGTTAATTAGATAGACGCCACTGCAATTTCCGCGTATTTGAGAAAGCATACTCGACTTTTAACTTTGGAAAAACGCCACTGCAATTCTGTGTATGTTTGAGAAACGCCATTACACCCACTTATCCTATATATACCAATCAATATACATGGTATTCCCAGCTTATACAGTGGGTCCACCCAGTTCCGTGAAAAAAACTGGAACACACACCCGAAGCGAGGACTCGGCCTCTCCCGTTCCTCGCATGCGCTCTCTCTCCTCGAACCTCTCGTATGCGCTCTCTGTCTTCCTCGACCGAACCCTAACCTGGCGGTTGTGGACGCCGACGAGCATGGGGATGGCGGTGGACGGGGCCGGAGATCTTGGCGGCAGGGAGCATATGGTTCCCGCACTTCCTCCCCACATCGCTGACCAGATAGAAGCCCCCCGGCTCCTCTCTCTCCTTGGCGGCAGAAGTGCAAGCAGCCAGGCCACTTCGAAAAAACTTGCAAAAATCCTCCTCAAAAATATCCTGACTATGTTGACGAGCAGCCACAAGAGGAGCAAATAGAAGAGCAGCCACAAAAGCAGCACACACCTAGTAAAAGGTTTACTAACCCTTTAGTAACATGTTTCTTTTCTAAACAGTTTTTGATGCATATTTCCTAATATTCTCTATACATTGCAGGAAGTGATCTGCCGAGGCGCGATATGTGCAAGACGATGAGCCTATAGCTAATTACAAGCGGTATCCTTTTGGGTACCCCATCTGGCAGTAGCAAATGAATATTGCCTAAGATTGCTCCAATAATATTGTACTCCATGCATCTGTAGGAATAAAACACCCGTGAAGAAGACACCCGCGAAGAAGAAGACACCTGTGAAGAAGAAGACACCGGTGAAGAAGAAGACGCCGGTGAAGAAGAAGACGCCAGCAAAGAAGAAGACGCCATCAAAGAAGAAGACGCTGGCGAGAAGACACCGGCGAAAAATGGCAAGAAAAAGAAACCTGATGTGATCGCACCATCCACGAGTGAGGCGGTTCTGTCACCAACACTTGGAACCAAGCGAAGCCTAATGTACTGGCTTGGAGGCTAGATTATGCATCTGATTTCCATTTGAATGTGGAGCCATTTATTTTGTGAGATGATGCATTGTGATGTTGTACTATGAATGTGGAACTAGAGTTGAGTTTCTGAATCTGTAGCCTTTTATTTGAAACTGTAGCTTTGTTGTTGCATGCGTGTATTGGACCTGGAGTTTCGTTGCAAATATTGAGCGTTGAACCTGGAGCCTTTTATCTGAATGTGTATTGTTGCTATAGTGTTGACCTGGAGCTTTTATGACACATTTTTATACAAAAGCATGCATGTGATCTTCACTTTGTAATATTGTTGTAATTTTACTCTAATATTTCTCATCAACTTATGTTTTTTTTGTGGAACTGGGTGGACCCCACCGTGGTATGTATATACAGCTGGGAATGAAGGGAATATGCCCGAGAGGCAATAATAAAGTGGTTATTATCGTATTCCTTGTTTATGATAAATGTTTATTTTACATGCTATAATTGTATTAATACGGAAACGTTAATACATGTGTGTTTAATAAACAAAAAGGAAGTTCCTAGTTATGCCTCTCTCATAAACTAGCTCGTTGATTAACAAGATGATCAAAGTTTCCTGATCATGGACATTGGATGTTGTTAATAACGGGATCACAACATTAGTGTAATGGTGTGATGAACATTCATCCGAAGTATAGCATTACGATCAAAGTCATTGAGTTTATATTGCTATAACAACTTACGAAGTGATCCTAATCCTTAGACCATGAGATCATGTCAATCACTAACACCGGAAGAGTTTCTTGATAACATCAAACGTCACACCGTAACAGGGTGATTATAAAGATGGATTCAGAACTAATAAAGTGTTATGTTGAGGCCCATGGATCGAGAGTGGAATTTGTTCATTCCGATGACGGATAGATATGCTCTGGGCCCTCTCGGTGATATCACATTGATTAGCTTGCAAGCAAGTGATTTGATCACTAGAATGTTATATCACGGGAACGAGAAAAGAGTGCATGTCAGTAACGAGATCAAACTAGGTATGGAGATACCGATGATCGAATCTCGGACATGTAATATATCGCGAAACAAAAGGATTAAGATACTAGCGTAAAAGGTTCCGACGATCACAAGAAAGTCATCGTTGAATGTGTGGGAGTCAGTATGGGTCTCCGGATCCCGCTCGATTATTGATCCGAGAGGGTCTCGATCATGTCCGCATTATTCGCGAACCGTAGGGTGACACACTTAAGAGACACCGACATCCAATTGGAGCAAAAGTTTCATGCCGAAAAGAAAAGGAAAGCGCAGAATTTATTTCACTAGACACCAAATCAAGCTGTTGAAATTGTCAAACGGTTCTGCATGTGAAATGGAATACTAGCAAGGGTTTTATGTGAATGTTTGTTAATTAAAGTAATTAACAAAATTCTGAATAAATAAATAAAAGAGTTTTATTTAAATGAGAGCTTGCATTAAATTTGGTGGAAATTTAATGCATGTGAGTGGATTTATGAGTGGAGGCTTTTAATGGGAGTGGAGGCTTTTCATTTTGAGTGGGAGCTCCACCCACATGAATGTGGAAGAGGTGGGGCAGCCCCATGGCTGGGCGCCATGCCCCTTGGGTGCCCCTCTCCCTATAAAAGGCCCCTCTCCTCCTCTCAAAGCACACCTCCTCGTGAAGGATCTCTCTCCCCCTCTAGAATTTATCCCCCATGGTCTCGGACTAGCGAGATACATGTTCCCGGTGGCTTTTCGGCAAGAAAGAGTTATGCTTCCACTACATCGCTGGAGCGAGGAGGCGGAGGTCGCTCGGTGCCTCGAACGTGTGTGCGAGCACGGATGCGCTGCTGTTTTGCGGCGCTAGGACTTCCTCTCGATCTTGAGATCGGCAAGAGATCGTCTACATCAACCATGAGTTTGGACTCGTTAAGCTTTGTCGGTCTTCAAGGGTATGTTCTCTACGGATATACATCCGCCCGTTGTTTGTATCTAGTAGATAGATCTTGGTACATAGTTGTTCCCATCGTAGGAAAATTTTTGTTTTCTATGTTGCGAACCCTACAGTGGTATCAGAGCCGGATCTATGCGTAGATACTTTGCACGGGTAGTACACATATGAGTATGTGGGCGATGATGATCATTTTATTGCTTCTTAGTTGTACTTTGGATATTGGTGGCATAGTGGGATGAAGCGGCCCGGACAAACTTTACATGTCCTCACATGAGACCTGTTCCACGCTTGACATGCAACTAGTTTTGCATAAGTGGCTAGCGGGTGTCTGTCTCTCCTACTATAGTCAATATCTAATTTGCAACGAGTTGTCAACAATTTGGTTATCCTCGTTGTGGTTCATGTTCGTAGGTAAGAACGGTTCTATCTCGAAAGCCCTAAGCCACGTAAAACATGCAATGGATAAATTAGAGGCGTCTAGTTTAGATTGTTGCTGGGCTAGTGTTATGATATGGTGATGTTGTAAGTAGAAGTATGAGATGATACTCTTACAACACACATAGCGTGTAAACTCCATAGACCTTGGATTTACACATATAGGTATGATAGTGATCATACCACGGTGCACATGATAGAGATCATATGCGAGAACCATATCATTCCACTAACAAACATGTGATGTTTGATAGCATCTTATATTGCTTGTTTGGCGTTTTATTAGCATAATAAGATGATCCCTCATTTAGATATCAAGATAAAAATGTGTTCTTCCTTAAGTATGCCGCAGAGCAATGTTTCGCCGCTCAAGACATCACGTGATGATCGGGTGTTTGGATCCACGACCATATTTGGTGTAAGACAGCGATTACCTTGAATACTAAGGTTCTTACTTGGCGAGCCTAGCATGTAGACATGGCCTCGGAACACGGACCGAAAGGTTAAGCATGAGTCATATGTTTTGATATGATGACCATATGGATGCTCGCTTTGAAGATATGCCGACTCACGTGATGATCGGACTTGGTGTAGTGGATTTGGTTCATGTAATCACCAAAAGGCACGAGGGATGTCGTTTTGAGTGGGAGTTCATTTCTAATTTGGATTAGTAGAACTCAATTTATCATAAATTAAATCAAAGTGAATTTGCATAATTTGTTGTAGTCATTGGCATTCGTTCACCACCATATGCATAGTTGTAATTGAGATAATAGAACTATAGAATTCGGATATATACTTTACTAACTGGTATCGTATTGTGTTGAGTGTCAATCTAAAGTTTAAAGTCCTATTGCAAACTTTCAGAAAATTCTATTTACTCCGTGAAATTTAATAATTGGTATTAAATCGAGAGTAACAATTCCGGTGTTAGTATCTTAAGTATCATGTTTGCCTCCATGATTCTTGATTTAAACATCAAGTTTATCTAGGAGTGAAAGAATTGTTTGAAACCATCATGTGTGGCGGATATAACGATAATGAAACAATGTTTGTTGCAATATGATAGAGTATAATATATGTTCTCATATTGGATGAGAATTCTGAAGGTTGGAGATGCTAGACATCCTAATCATCCAAAAGGGTTTTGGAAAGTAATGTTATACTCACGATTCTCCTTTATAAGCTAAATTGGCTTGATCATGAAAGTCGTCATGATAAGGATGAATAGAAGATGTATGTAAAGTGTTTACTACACTAAAAGATTACTAAAGAATGGATTTTGAAAGAATACCGATCATTTTGATGATGGTGATCTACTTCAAAGTGCAAGTCCAAAGGTATTATTATTTGAATATACACGCTTTGGACTATGTGTCATGTATATGGCGCCACTTTTGATGTTGATAAATTCTTTAAAAGGAAAAGGAAATGCTGAAAGAGAATCTATAAAATATATTTGGCGAAAAGAAAAGATTGGAAATATCCAATTTAGGTATATATAAGATATACATGTTATGGTTGTATTCTTTGCTTGTTAAACAATGTGGTTCTTGGTATTGGATACCGAATTGGTTGGTATGAAATTTCATACACAACGCAATTCATGAACCACAATGGCCTAAGTAACTAGCAAGAGAATATGTGATTATGTTCATCGAAAACAAGCAAACAATTGTTTGTATTTCGTTGACATCAAAGCTTGACTTCAAGATTTGTTTTAATAATTGTTATTTAAATCAGTATTATGAGAACAAAGGTTGTTCAAATAATTACCGTATTCCATATAAGATGGATGATTTACAAATCTAGTTGAAGAAATCACATCCATAAAACCTAATGCTAAAATGTCGCAAGACGAATGATTGAAAGATCACTTATGAAGTGACATCATGTTTAAATTATATTGGAAAGAAAACATGAAGAATCTCCATATTCATGGATTTTGGAGTCTTTGATTTGATCAAGTGGCGCTTGTGAGACTTTCACGTGATAATTAAAACTTCGTTCAAAGGCCAAAGAAGAACGAACGACTAAATTATTGGAATTTATACATATCGATGTATGTAGTCCATTATGTGTAGTCGTAAGCGATGGGTTTCAACTTCATATGCTTTCTCCGGAAATTTGAGTGAATGTTCACTTAATGAGAAAGAAGTATGAAATATTTGAAAATGTTTCAAAGACTTTCAAGATGAAGTGAAAAATCATTGTAACAAGAAAAATAAATGAATTATGATTTGATCATAAAGGGATTTATTTGAGTTACAAGTGTAACAAGAAAATAAATGAATTATTATTTTATCATAAAGGGATTTATTTGAGTTACAAGTGTAACAAGAAAATAAATGAATTATGATTTTATCATAAAGGGATTTATTTCAGTTGCAAGTTTAGCAAAATACCTAGATTTACATCTCCCGAAACACCATAGGAGTATGGAGTGTTTGAGATTTGTAATGAAACCTTGTGAGACATGGTTGGATCAAAGGTGTTATTTATAAAACTGCCATTATGTTTTAAAAGATTAAATCTTTAGAGACTACCGCTTTTACACTGAAAAGAGCTCCATCTAGATCCGTTGAAATGACACCATGGAAGTTATGGTTTGGGGTAAAACCCAAGTTGTCATTTCTTAAATTTTGGTATACTAAACATAAGTAAGATGTTTACAACCAAATTCGGATGAGCATGTCTTTGTAGGTTATTTCAAATAACAATTGGTTATTCCTCCATAACACCGAGGACAAAAGGGTTTGTCGCTTGAAATGTAAAGTTTCTTGAAGAAGGAATTTTTCATAAATGTTAAGTGGGAGGACAATAGAACTTTGATAAGGTTAACGAACCTTAGCTATATGTGATGAGTTGCGCAGCACCGGAAAATGTTCCGGAGGTTGCCATAATGCTCATAGCTTATGTGCCTCAAAGGTTGTGGTCACGGAGATCTAAGTTCCTATTGAACCAAGTAGGTCGGTTAAACAATCAAATGCTAAGATTTGAGAGTAAATCATTATTGTTTGACAATGATGAACCGAATACATACAAAGAAGCGATGATGGGCCCTGACTCCGTCAAATGGCTTGAAGCCATAAAATCCGTGATAGTTCCATACACGAGAAATCAAGTTGTGAACTTTGAAGACCCTCCTAAAGGTGTAAAACCTATCGGTCGATTTGGATCTATAAAGAAATGACATGGATGTTTCACATCTATGAAATAGTCGACATGTCGAAAGTATTTTATGACAATGTTCAAGGAGTTGACTATGACAAGATTTGATCTTTCATAGCGATATTTAGTCTGAGCGGATTAAAGTAGCAACCACTACATATAATTTGGTATATGGTAGATGAATAAACAAAACAAAGTTCTTCTAATAGAATGGTTACCTAGGACGTGTACATGACACGGTCCAAAGGGTTTTGTTAAATTCAAAGGATGCTAAAAGGGCATGCAAACTTCAATGGTTGAAGTAAGCATCGCGGAGTTGGAATCTTCACCATGATGAAAAGGAGTTTTTCATCAGGAGACGATGAAGATGCTTGCATTTGCAAGAAATTAAGTGGGAGCGTTGAGACATATTTCTAATACATTATGTGAAGGACATCTTGTTGATTAGAAATGATGTATCTTTTATTGACAAAGGTTAAGAATTTCATTTCGATGAGAGACTTAGGCAAAACCCGAATATTTAGCATGAATGTCTATAGTGGATAGACTGTAACGCTAATATGTTTATGCCAAACGTACATATATGAGATATTGAAGGAGTTCAATATAGAAACGACAAGAAACAGTTCTTGTTGCATGGAAAGGAATTGAATCAAGATTCAAGTGTTTCGACACTTGATAAGTGAAACAAGATTCAAGTGCTTTAACACTTGATGAGTGCAATCACGAGAATGTTTTGATCAATCATACCATGATATGTACACATCCAGATATGTCCTATGCTCTAAGTGTTATGAGCATACCGAATGAATCATAAAATGATCATTGGACGATAGTGAGGATATTCTTATGATCTTTTGGAAGAACTAAGAATATATTTGTGTAGAAGTGACAAACAATTACAAATAGTTCATTGTACAGCGTTACATTGATACTAGTTTTGTCACAAGATACAAATTAAGTTTATCTCAATTTAAACTATGGGTGGCACAATGTAATGGAAAGGAGATTCCATGATGGATTTGGAAGAGTTCCAAAGTTAAGACATTGTGACGAATACTACAACAAAAGGCTAAGTATATGACTGCTATAGTAGCGAAAGGAGGAATTTGTGTCAAGTAGTTTGTTATCAAACTAAGGTGTGGTTCGAGCGGGCTAACACTAAAGATATATTGTATGACAATATTATCGATGTGTTTAACCCCAAGGAACTAGAGGTCTCACCAAAGACCAAATTTATACAATGCCATCTCATTGGAGAATGAGTGATGCGGAGACGCAAGGACATGAATACACACACTAAGCGTCCGATCCGTAGATTATGTTAACCACTTGCAATTGCGTATATGGAACACCAGAAAGCCATAGGTGTTCAATACAGAGTTTTCAAACTAGATTATTGTCTCTAGTGCAAGTGGGAGATCAAGGGAATATGCCGCAGAGGCAATAATAAAGTGGTTATTATCGTATTCCTTGTTTATGATAAATGTTTATTTTACATGCTATAATTGTATTAATACGGAAACGTTAATACATGTGTGTTTAATAAACAAAAGGAAGTTCCTAGTTATGCCTCTCTTATAAACTAGCTCGTTGATTAACAAGATGATCAAAGTTTCCGATCATGGACATTGGATGTTGTTAATAACGGATCACAACATTAGTGTAATGGTGTGATGAACATTCATCCAAGTATAGCATTACGATCAAAGTCATTGAGTTTATATTGCTATAACAACTTACGAAGTGATCCTAATCCTTAGACCATGAGATCATGTCAATCACTAACACCTAAGAGTTTCTTGATAACATCAAACGTCACACCGTAATGGGGTGATTATAAAGATGGATTCGAACTAATAAAGTGTTATGTTGAGGCCCATGGATCGAGTGGAATTTGTTCATTCCGATGACGGATAGATATGCTCTGGGCCCTCTCGGTGATATCACATTGATTAGCTTGCAAGCAAGTGATTTGATCACTAGAATGTTATATCACGAACGAGAAAAGAGTGCATGTCGATAGCGAGATCAAACTAGGTATGGAGATACCGATGATCGAATCTCGGACATGTAATATATCGCGAAACAAAGGATTAAGATACTAGCGTAAAGGTTCACGATCACAAGAAAGTCATCGTTGAATGTGTGGAGTCGATGGGTCTCCAGATCCCGCTTCGATTATTGATCCGAGAGGGGTCTCGATCATGTCCGCATTATTCGCGAACCGTAGGGTGACACACTTAAGAGACACCGACATCCAATTGGAGCAAAAGTTTCATGCCGAAAAGAAAAGGAAAGCGGAATTTATTTCACTAGACACCAAAGCGCTTTGTTGAAATTGCTGAAAGGGTTACGCATGTGAAATGGAATACTAGCAAGGGTTTTATGTGAATGTTTGTTAATTAAAGTAATTAAAAATTCTGAATAAATAAATAAAAGAGTTTTATTTAAATGAGAGCTTGCATTAAATTTGGTGGAAATTTAATGCATGTGAGTGGATTTATGAGTGGAGGCTTTTAATGGGAGTGGAGGCTTTTCATTTTGAGTGGGAGCTCCACCACATGAATGTGGAAGAGGTGGGGCAGCCCCATGGCTGGGCGCCATGCCCTTGGGTGCCCCCTCTCCCTATAAAAGGCCCCTCTCCTCCTCTCACAACACACCTCCTCGTGAAGGATCTCTCTCCTCTAGAATTTATTCCCATGGTCTCGGACTAGCGAGATACATGTTCCGTGGCTTTTCGAAGAAAGAGTTGTGCTTCCGCATCATTTGGAGCGAGGAGGCGGAGGTTGCTCGGCCTCGAGCGTGTGCGAAAGCACGGATGCAGCGCTGTTTTTGCGCTAGGACTTCCTCTCGATCTTGAGATCGGCAAGAGATCGTCTACATCAACCACGAGTTTGGACTCGTTAAGCTTTGTCGGTCTTCAAGGGTATGTTCTCTACGGATATACATCCGCCCGTTGTTTGTATCTAGTAGATAGATCTTGGTACATAGTTGTTCCCATCGTAGGAAAAATTTTGTTTTCTATGCTGCGAACCCTACAGGGAATACCATGTATATTGATTGGTATATGTTGGATAAATGGGTGTAATGAAACGTACACAAAATTGCGGTGATATTTTTTCAAAGTTGAAAGTTGAGGAAATACGTACGAAAACTTCTCACGATCAATGCAAGGTGTACCAAGCTAAAATTTAAGAATGAAACTTCGAGAGAGAGGTTTGTTGATCACCCTTGGCTGCGGATAGAAGAGAGCGAGTACGAAGATGATATCTTCATGCCGCCTTTCGGTAAGAAGGCGAGAGCTGCCTAGGAGAAGGAATAGGCCAAGAAAAAAGCATTGTCAAAGGGCAAGGGCGAGGCATCAACGAAGGGGAAGGGCAAGGCACCAGTGGAGGTCCTGGAGGACGACGATGATGACTTCATTCTGCCTTATAGTAAGAAGGCGAGAGTTGCCTATGAGAAGAATTAGGCCAAGAAAAAGGCATTGTCAAAGGACAAGGGCAAGGGCAAGAATTTGTAAATATTATATCCCCATATTGCCCCTTACTCACTTTCCTCCCTTTAAATAGAGCAACCCACCCTCTCATTATCCACACCACCACTCTCATTCTTCACACCACCCTATCATTCTCCATATCATCCATTTAGCTCTAGTCATGGCTGCTGAACCCAATCCCAACCAGTGGAACTTTGGAGCAAATCCACCTAGACCCCATCCACCAAGAAGTGTAAGCCGCATTTGGGAGCACTTCGATGTAGAAGTGTATGAGGTAGATGGTGTCCAAGTGAAGGAAGCTAGGTGCAAACGATGCGGCCATTTGTTCATATTGTATTGTTCAACTGGAACTGGTCACTTGCATAGGCATATCTTGTTTCATCAAAGACAAGGCGGGGGGAACTAATTAGTCAATGTATTTTTTTCCTTTTCGAGCAGGTTTGTAATCTTTTTCCTTGCTAGGGATGTAAAGGTTTTTTAATGAGACAACATTAATAAATCTCACTTTTTATCCCAGTGTCATTTTACTTTTTTTGCATTTTTTTATATATATTTTTAGCATGTTTCGGAGTCAAATCGAAGAAAAATAGCAAAAAACAGACTAAACGGGCCATGTCAAACAGACTAAACGGGCCATACTATTGTGTCTGAACCCCCTTCTCTCCCGGGTCACTCGCGCGGGCAGTTCCGAATGGCACCCCTAACCCTAAAAAGAAATCCTAGATCTCGAGCTCTCCTGGCCGCTGCCATCGAAGGCGAAGGGCGGGAGGGCATCTGTTATCTCTGGCTGACAAGGGCTAACCTCGACAATGTACATTGTTATGAACTTTGGTTTCAAGAAAAGGACTGCGCTGGTGATTTTGTCGGCTTTATCAAACAAATAAGGAAGACGAGATTTACCTAGGTTCAGGCTCTCGTAGAGGAAACACCACTTGCTGCTTATCTAATCTTTATTGATAGAGTACAAAGTAGCTGGATTGCTAGATGTGATCTAGTTTAAAGTGGATTGCTATGAGTATATTATTAGTTGCCCTCCCCGTCGGCTCCTTCCTGCCTTTTGATGAGAGGCTTTGTCTCCGAGTCCAATCTGGGTCGGTTAAAAAAAAGTTAACCTTATGACAATGTCGGCTACATCCTGGGCTTTTTTCTTGATTGTCACGTCTGGTTCCTGGACTACAGGGGCTTCCAGAACCTTTGGCTCCTTATTTATCATCAACCCGACAAGTTATACCCATGTCACCGGCCATCACTAATCTATTTTTTACTCTAACGTAGAGCCCTATAAGCCCATATAGGTGAAGTAATATACAATCCTAAGAAATACGAAGAAGTACTCACAATAATGAAACATGTCAATGATCAGTGACATTTGAATTACAACACGATATAAAAGTATAACTTCACAACAAAATAATAACAAGATGTCAAGTACAATCATGCACATGACAGTAGAAAACTATTCTAGAGTTTAGATCTACAACCGCTTAGAGGTGGCATCGATCTCTAGGTGTAAACGGTGTTGATGCCAAGAATCTTCATCTCCTGCTGATGGGCACCAAACCGTGTTGCTGGCCTAAGTGGTTCGTCGTTGGTGAACATCAATGGCCCAGCGGAGCTCTTCAATACGCGGTGAAGAAAGGCCGCAATGACTGGATCATGTTTTTTAGGCCATGGTAGTATTTCATTTGTTTTGTTTGGACCTCGATGTAAAATGTACACCCACACACAGGTGTTGAATGAAGCTGTTTGTGGCTCCTCCTAGGCCCGTCCCCTGCTTTCCCCGTTCAAAGAAAAAGACGTGTGAGATTTTGACTACCGGTTTTATTTCATGTTTTTGGTAAGTATTAAAATATTTTTAAAAATTTCATGTTGCACTTTAGTCTGTTTATTATTGTGCGTAGCATATCTTCTGTGCAATAGCACGCATTTTTTGATCGGGGATAGTACCTGATTTTTTTCAACGGAAAATCGCTTTGGATCCCTTCAATCAAGTGTAAATGTACAAACTCCAAGAGCAGTACTAGTAGTACTACTCTGTACACTTGGATATCTTGCGATTTTTTTTAAATAATACACACTTTTTAATATTTTTCAAATCTATTATGGTTTTTTAGATTGTACAAAAGTAGTACTTTGTCGGTGAGGAAGTTGATTAGTGCAATCCAAGAAAGTCGATCGCGTTACCGTAGGCCGCTTAGAGTCCACATCGCCAATCGGTGCCGGTCCAAGCCGATCAATAGGTTCGGCAGGCCGACTGCCCCAATATGCATAGGCCAAGCCGACTGAAATAGGCCAATTTGAAAAACAAATGCTAATCGTTGTTGTATTATTTTAGCGACGGCCATATAGCTCCAAACTGCTTGGCCCAGGCCGATTGGAGCAGTCGGCTGCCCCAAGCCGATTAGGCCAATCGGCCTGCCCTAGACTGATTGGGGCAACACGGCCCAGCTGCCCCACGCCCAACGCTCAGTCGGCTATCTATTGGACGAGTGCAAAGCTGTCGGCCAGGCCCTGGCCGATTGGCCAGTCGGCTTGCTCCAGGCCGACAAAGTGCTAGATCTGT
This sequence comes from Avena longiglumis, assembly GCA_030063025.1. Lineage (NCBI taxonomy): Eukaryota > Viridiplantae > Streptophyta > Magnoliopsida > Poales > Poaceae > Avena > Avena longiglumis. The sequence goes on along the minus strand of CP125978.1, from coordinate 472,133,209 downwards.
AATTTCTAAAAAAATATAATAAAACTTAAATTTATTAAATATTGCGTATTATTTAAAAAAAATCGCGTGTGTGAAACTGTTTCGATTTCTTTTTCTTTTTGGGCACTGGCACCTAGCTTTGTAGACTGACAGGCAGAGCGTGGCTCCGCAGGGCAGTCGATTGGACGGGACGGGACGGGGCGGCGAGGCGGTGGCGTGTTCATGCATGTCCACTGCACGGCCTGCCTGCCAGAGCTTTGAAGATTTTGACCTACTTGGCCTTCCTCTCTGCCTCATTACTCTACCATTTCCCTGTACTAGCGCCACAAGAAACGAGGCACACAACCATCGTCTCCCTCGCCTCACACAGACAGTGAGACAGAGAGACTCCATCTCAATCCCTCATCCTGAGCTTCCATCGGCCGGCGGCCAATGGGCGACCGTTCCTTGGCAGGCTTGGCCGAGGAGGCCATCGACGTCGTCTCCCGGCACCTGGGCTACTTCAGGGTGCCGTGCCCAAACGAGCTCTACGGCTGCGCTAGCTCCGTCGCCTCCCGCGACGCCGCTTCGCACGCCGCCGTGTGCGCCCACGCGCCCTGCGCGTGCCCGGGGTGCGCCTTCCTGGGCTCGCCGGCGCAGCTCGCGCGCCACCTCGCGGACCCGGCCGGCCCGCACGCCTGGCGCGTCCACAGCTTCAAGTACGGCAGCGTGCTCGTCGTCAACGTGCCGGAGGAGCCGTACGAGGACAGGCGCCTCCTTGTCGCGGAGGACGACGGCGGCGTGTTCCTCCTCGCCGTAGGCGGCAAGAACCCCGTCTTTCGCCGGGCCAGCATAGCCTGCGTCATGGGTAACGCCGGCGCCGCGCCGGTGTACCGTATCGTGGTGATGGTCCCGTACCCATACGCGAGCAAGGAATGGACGGCGGCGTCGAGTTGCTCTGCCCCCGTCGAGTTCGACGTGGATACAGCGACCGCCGCCTTTGGCGCTGCGTTTCTCAAGGACACACGGATGGATCTGCGCATCCGCATCAACCGTATGCCCTAAGAGTGCCGCGGCATGCATGCTAGAACTACTGTCGGTACTAATTAAGTTTGCAGAAATGTGTCTTGTAGTCTTTATGTATGCTTGAACTATCCATCAATGTCAACTTGGCTTCCAGCTAGCCCTCTCAAATCTTCAGGATTTGATGGTGAAATTGAGTTTAGCAACCCTGTAAGAGAACTGGTGCTTTAAGCGTTGCAGCTATTATTTCGTCTTACTGTAATGCTAGTAGTAGGAATGATGATTGTTTCCATCATAAACTGATTGAATCTGATACTATTTTTATTGTTTCTTCAGTTGAAAATAAAGTAGTTTTGATAAATTATTTTGCACCAAAGCTTCATCATACACGTTTTATCCACGCTCCAGCAAACACGGATGATTTACACTGCTGATAATGCCATACATATATACTACCAAGTCCTGCTGACGCATCTCTGGTTTACACTGAAAGGACCTAGTTAATTTATTGTCAGTTCATCCAAATATATGATCCTAAAAGCAACTATAATCTGACATTCGAAGGCCATCTATAACTACATTTGCAAGTCTCTTCTGCAGCAGGGTCTGAGGCCGCAGCAGCTCATCCCATCCACCGAGAAATGCAACACCTCCTTGCTCACGTGTTTCCGAGCCATTCCGTCGCCTCTCTCGCCAGATGCCCAAGCAGAATACAGCGACTGTATGGCCTCCTCAGACAACCCGTTCCGGCTAAGGTCGAGCACCTTCAGTTGCTTCGCTGAAATGAGCGCCTCGGCAAGTTCTTGGATGAACTGACAGCCAGAATAAGAGTTCCTTTGGCAAGAGCTTGCGCAGCTCCGAGAGGCACCCGATGCTGTGTGGCGGTCTTCATTGACTGCCTCATCTTCACTATCTGCCACCACCATCTTGTCAAGATCTACGTTTCCCTGAGCTGTATTGTCCCTTGCTTCAGCATCGTTACCATGCTGATGAGCAGTACTTGTTGACACATCCTGAATGTCTTCGTCGAAATGTAATGTCCCCTCTAGCACCAAGTTTGTGTTCTCAGCCAAGCGCAGCTCCTCCAGTTGGTCATTCCCTGGAAACGGAAGACGATCGTGAGTTTAACACATAAGGTGGTAATTTTGAGTTAAAATTGATCCTCACTGTCCTCACCTGCTAGTGCCTGAATGACACGAGTGATGCCACCAAGCCCAAGACCGCATCTGTCAAGGGTGAGAGATCTGAGACTGCATTGGGGATTTGCAAGTACAGCCCCAACAGCATCGCATCCCTGCATTGTGAAATTTAACTCAACAGATCATGGGGACTAAAGTTGCAAGCATCAAATTACATGAGAACAGGAAGCAAACCTCCAAGTTAATGGAATTCCCTCCTAGGTTCAAGTCAAGAATGTTGATTTGAGAAAGATTTGTACATATTTGTGAGAGCTCAGGAGTTGTGAGCCCACAGTTAGATAAATCCAACCTCAGCAATTCTTGAGATGAGCTACATAATGCCTCGGTAAGCCTAATTATTCCTCCCTGAAAGAAGATCAGCATCCGTAAGGCATGCATGGTGTTTGCTACAATCTGGAAATACAAACCATAAGACATGGACATAAGACTCACCGGTCCAATGGAAGTTCCACCTAGCAGAAATCCCGACGCACACATGGATTGCGCAAGAAAACACAGCTTATCAACCATTAACTTATTCAGTTTTATACCAGTTAGGCTTAACTGTGAAAACCTGCAGTTGTCGCATTCACAAATGGTCAATTATTTAACCACACTTCATTGCTATCAACAGTAATGGAACAATGTATGCTAACCTTTTCAGAGAAGACAGCTTGGAGAGAAGGTTAAGCATTGCGTTGCTAGAAATTGGATTGTTCTTTCCTGTCAAAAGTATGGAGTTTTGAAGCTGCAGAATATTTATACATGAAGATGGTCTAAGAGTTTGAGTTACAAGGGAGAACCATCAAATTACCTATCGAGAGATGTGAAAGGACCGATCCTTCATCCAGTGCATCTGCCATCTTCTGAACTGTTCTTGATGTGATAGAACACTGCTCAACATCCAGGCTATATAGTGCTGTCATGAAATGAAAACATAACATGGATTATATACGACGAAAGTAAAGGTGCACACTGGGAAATACTCCCTCCGTCCAGGAATAACTGACTTTGGTTTTCTAGATTTAAATGTATCTATATACACTAAAATGCGTCTAGATACATTTGAATCTTGACAAACTCAAGTCAGTTATTTCTAGACAGAGGGAGTACAAGATATCGCAAAAACTCTGTAGGTGCAAACAACGATCTGCTGTTGCAGACAAACACAAAAGGCCTAGAGTTTCTGCAGCCCAAAAGACAAACACTAATAAGTGGGTGACATGACTTACACATACCTTTGCACTTCTGTAGAATCGTGAAAAGATAAGAACTACAACCATCTGTGAGGCGATTCCCAGCCAGATTAAGTACTTCCAATCGTTCAGTCATAACAGCACACTCGCATATCTGTTCATCAGTAAATTATGGGCAAAATATGGCTTTAAGATTAACAGTGGTTCCACTTTGATATGCAGGTCTCTGGAATAATTGAAAACACCTGAAATAAAGCAGTTGGACCAAATCGATTGCAATGTAAATCCAATGTCAAGCCACCATATGTTTGGCTTGACGAAGCAAAAATTTCTTGAAGCCTTTCAATTGTTTGGTTTCCTGCAAATCATAAACATGAATGCTTAATCAGTCTAAGATGAGAAAAAAAGATATTCTAACGTGAATAAATAGGTGAGTGATACAACACACTCAGATGTGCAAGGCTAAAGGCACTTTCCATTTACCTGTAATTGTTTATCTGCCAAACTCTTGATGCATAAATTAAATATACTGGAAATCAGCAGAGATAGTGGAAAACATACCTAGCATGTTATGGGAAAGATCCAACATGGCTATTGTTTTATGTGATCTAAGGGCATCGATAAAAGGTGTAATTGACAGATCTTGCAGTCCACAATCAGACACAATGATTTCATCTTCAGAGACCTGTTAGAAAACATAAGCAGATGAACACATTTGGCTTTGACAAGTTAGTCAGACTCAGACCTGATTTATAATTAGAAACCAAAAGTACTCCCTCTGTCCCAAATTACTGTGACATAATTGTCTAGATACGCATGTATCTACACGCTAAAACACGTCGTATGTAGACAAATATGTGACAAGTAATTCAGGGTGGAGGGAATAATATTAATCCAATAAACTTACTTCAAGATTATATAATTTTTTCAACAGCTTCTTGTTTGGTACTTCTGACAACTTGGTGCAGAAATCAATGTACAGTTTCATCAGCCGCTTTGGCACCCATTCTTCATTAGAACAGAAGCTCTATTAGATGCAATATCAACTAACTGAAACTATGGGGATTATGTTTTCAAATGATGTATTGCCATGCAACAGGAAAAATATACATGAAACCAAACATCTACAGATATTGAGTGATTGGTCTGTATACATAGATAAGTGATAACACCATGAGAATAGCACAAGTACTGCATCAACATTGAAAAGGCACAAATATAATGTAAAACAAGTAAAAGTAGTTAATCTACTCCCTCCGATCCATATTAGTTGTCGCTGAGTAGATTAACTACTTTTGCTTGTTTTACGCGACAACTAATATGGATCAGAGGGAGTACACTTGTTTCCAAGCAGAGGAGCCCAAAATCTTAAATAGTGACTTGACACAAGGAGGTTGATTTTGGAGTACATTGAGCCAAGCCCTTATTAGTCCTTCCACGGTCATAGTATTTTCCCTTTATAAACACAAAGCACACATTTGCTGCTACTATTGAAATCAGAACTTGAGTGTTAGGTAGGTGCCCTTTTCCGCTAGATTAAAATGTAACCAGAACCATAAACCAGCATAACTGTATCACTCATATGAGCCAGTGCACACGACTACATATATATTTTGAAACTTTATGAAAAATGTAAGGTACATTGAACTTTAAATAAACAGTGATGTATGAAAAATCTTATTTTTAGCATACAGAAAAATAAATTTGAGCAGTCAGTAATTTCACATTCCTCACGGGTGTAGGCTAGTAGCATGAAGAGTACAGAACCAAACTACCACAATGTATTGTCTGTTTACTTCAATCATATAATGATTATTCCTTGAATGTTTAATGCATATTCTAAAAATAGCACCAACATGATTTCTCAGATGTCCTAGAGACCTAGAACTCGTGCCAGAATAGCAGTTTGCAAACTAAGTTGAGTGCAATGCGCTCATTACCTTCGATAACAGCATCAATGCACTTCTCTTCAGAAGCAAGTTGACCAATATAATCTGTTGAATCTGCACCATCCAGTACATTCCCACAGCACTTGAGCTCCCCAATAATAGGAAACAAGCCTAGAAAAATAAGATAAACATGAGTTCCACGTTCCAACAGAAAAAAGAAAAGAAACAGGATGTTCCCTTACAACATGATGAAACCACAAGGAACTAAACCACCACAAACTGTCTCCTATATCATATTAGGCACATGCATGAATCTTGAATAAATAGCCAAAACATGGTATACGCGGAGTTTATCTTCAGGTACTGCCCTATAATCTAGCAAACATGTTTATTAGTAAAAAAAACTACTAGGTGACATAACTGTAATTTCAGATGTTACAGTACAAGAACAATCAGACATATTGCTGGACAAACGGACCAAATATGACAATTGACAACATATGGACATAACAGCTGAAGGAATAATCTTAGAATGCATCTCTGCAAAAGGACATTCTACATTTCTTCAACAAGACCATCAGATAATAACTTGATAACTGAAATAGTAAACATTATTTTTCTTGAGGTTTAGAAATGGTAAACATTATGGAAATGGCGTCCGAAAGTTCGCACCCTCCCCATACCTCTGATCTAATAATGAGAATATCAAAGGTGAACTCATTGTCATTGGAGTACAAGATTGAACACAGTTCCCATTATAGAAAATAATCCAAACATTGAATGGATAGATTATATGACTTGCCAAAATTTATAAAACAAGGGCAAACCTTTGGAGCTCTTCTCATCAAGAATCTGAAGGTAGTATATACATGCCACTTCAACTTTAAGAGACTCAATGCTAAAAGCAGCCTCACATATGCAAGCATTTGCATCCAAGTACACCAGGTGCTCACCAACTCTGACCTCTAAAAAATGCTGCAAATGAAGTATCTCATCACACTGGAACCACATGCCACATGGAATAGAGTAAAATAGACCTATAGTCACTCAACTTGTAGACGCGGTCCAATTAGTCCCTTACTTAGAAACAGCTCTTTTTATGACTAAACTTCCTTATACAGTTTAATACAGTGACAAACAAGTGCCACCAAACCAGGTGCTGGGGCGTATGTAGGGCTTGATTTTTTTGCAGAAGACTCCCCTCAGATTGTCTACCACTACCACGTAGCCACATCAGACCAAAGCGATGGATGCACATCCATCCAGTGCCGCCACTGCTGCTGCTAGAATAGAGCCAGAGCTTGACAGCACCAAGACCACGTTGGCAACTGCAAGTGCGCAGACTCTCTCAACGTGATCCCTGCCATCGCGTTCTTCTCCTGTTTTGCCGCTACTAAGAGCATCTCCAACGTGATCCCTGTCATCGCATTCTTCTCCTGTTTTGCCGCTACTAAGAGCATCTCCAGTCGCGTCCCCCAAACCGTCACCCAAAGGCCTTGGGACATGCCAGACAGAGGCACGCGCCCAGCCATGTGCCCCAAAGGCCGTTTTCGTCCGGCGCACCCAATACACTGTCCGACACGCCGAAGCCATCCCAGCCCCACAAGGGACGCTTCGGGCGTGCCGGACGAACGCTTTGGCGCCGAGGCAAGTGGCGGGCCAACCCTGTCATCCACACAGCGGCTGGTACATGCCCACAACTCCCCCAAATTCATTTCATTTCTTCCACTCGCCATTTCTTTTCCAGCCTCGAGCTCGCCGCCACTGCACACGCGCCTCCGTTTCCACCCTCCTCGCAGCCATGGCGCCGAAGCCACCCAAGGCGGCGCCAAAGCCGGCCAGCACAAAGGGCGTGAAGGCGCCTTTCAGCAAGCCGTCAAGACGGATAACATGACACGGGAGCAGTGGGAGGAAGTCGCGGTCTGCCACCGGTTCGTGACGGCAGAACACAGGGGGCAGCGAGAGCGGCGATGAAGAAAATGTCTTTCACGAATGCGGCGCACATTGCCGCACTCACCATGAGCACCGCCATCAGCCACGGTGGCGGCCAAGGGAGCGGCACGACCAGGCCGCATATGGGGAGCACATCACCATCTTCCTCCCACTTCTTCTGCGAGAGCCCTGCCATGAGCACGCCGCATTCGATGACACATATGGGGAGTGCATAGCCGCAGTATGCCGACAGCGACCCGCTTGGCGGATTAAACCCCAATGCCCCGGCCTGTTTTACCCGTCGTTCAACGACCATGGGCAACAACTCCCCGACATCGACCTCAACCGTGCCTACGCAGGCTCGTCGTTTCTACTGCTTCGAAGAGGGCCCTCTCATGTTCGTCGACAGCACCAGCAACATGTTCGCCGCAATGATAGGGAGGGGCGAGCATGATGGCACGCAGCAAACCGCCTAGGAAGAAGAAGGGGACAAGGAGGAGGCGGAAGGGGACAAGGAAGATGCACACGGCAAACTGGCATGGAGGACGGGGAGGGAGGAGGAAGAAGGGGAGGAGGCGACGAGGATAAACCGCAGGCAGGCATGCGCGGCCTGAGGTGGAAGTCGTTGGAGGATCAATGTTTGTGTGGTTCTTGGAAGACGGTGAGCATGGATCCGATCACCGGCGCAAATCAAACCAACGGCACCTGTTGGGGTAGGATCAAGAAAGAGTTTGATGAGTGCAAGTTCCTCAACAAGGAGTACATCGTCATGCAAATGAAGAGGAGTCAAAAGGTTATGTCAACCCGCTGGGGTATAATACAAGCCTCGGTGAACTTATTTCATGGCTACCATGCAAACAACGAAGCTCGGTCGAAAAGTGGCATGAACACGGTGAATATGGTAAGTACACCGTCCCTGTTCTTCATCGTCGTGTTGATCGTCTGTGTCCTGCATCGTCGTGCTGACTGTCGCTGTGTTTTCTTGCTTATTAGTTGGACAAGGCACTAGAGATGTACCAGGCCAAAAACGAGGGCAGCCCGTTCGCCTTCATGCATTGCTACAGAAAGCTCAAAGGATGCGAGAAATGGAGGCAAATGCGCCTCCATTTGGCCAAGGGAGCCGACAGCGTCATTTATCTGGACACGCCGCCTGCCTCGTCGGGGCGCCCAATCGGCAACAAGGACAAAGTAGCCGCTGCTCAAGCGACATCATCCGACAGGATGCAGGTGTCAATTGACAAGTGCCTTGCCGATGTCTTGTCGAACTTGCTCATCCAGGGGAGAAGAGCGATGAAAGGTGGAACTCCTTGTTGTCCAAGCAAGACGAGAAGGTCGTGATCAAGGAGAGGGTCGCCGTGAAGAAAACGACTTCCTCATCTTGATCATTGACACGTTGAGGATGGACCCGCAGGTGCTGGCGGCGCGCATGTACTACCGCAACATGATCCTACAAGAAACTGCCACGACGAAGATGGCGACGGAGGCAGCAGCGGTGGCAGAAGCTTCCACAGCAGAAGCTGCAGCGGCAGAAGCAACAGCAGAACGACGTCGGGATCAGAATCGGCATCTGCAACCGCATCAGCGACAGGCGAGCACGACGCGAAGCGATGGCGATTGACAATATTTTCTTTTGGTTCATTCGCACGTCTGTTCTGTTATTTTGACCGACAGTCAATCGCAGCGAAGAGGTGGCGGGAACTTTTTACTGTTGGTCTTTGAACTTTTATGGTTATTTTGATTAAAATTCGTCATGAATTTTAATGTTTGGCGACCGGTTTGGAGCACGCGACTGAGAGCAGGCGAGCCCAAGCGCGACATGGCTCGGCCACATGCCCCAATCGACTAATCCGGTGCTTTCGCTGGCCGTCGTTTGGGGGACGCGACTGGAGATGCTCTAAGCCCATGAGTCTGCCCACTCTGTCTACTGCTCCTCCCCAGAAGATGCCCATGCATCCCTCGCTGCTACCTCTGCGACCATCGATGACCTCAAACGCCTAATCAACGCGGTGGAGGCTTCCCACTGTCTATGTATGTGCCGTGGTCAAATGCATCCACAACAGGACAAGCTGCCCCTAGAGGTATAGTGCCTCGGTGTCCTCCTGCCCTGTCGTGCCGGGCGACAGTGGCAAAGGAAGGACCAGATGTGCCGGAGATGGGAGGATGGTCTTGTGGCGTGTAGATTTGGAGTGCGGAATTTAGGAATTTGGGAGGTGGGTGGCTGGGAGGATGGTTGTGAGAACTGGAGAGATAGGAGGGGGTTCTACAAAAATATCAGTGTCCGCTCCCACATCCTGTTTGGTGGGTCTGATACGTCAGATACATGATGCGTCAGATGAATGCAGAGGAAAAATCTACAACCATATTTGAACTGTATAGGCAATATTAGTGACAAAAAGCGGTTTCTGAGTTAAGAGACTAAACTGGACCGCATCAACATGTCCGATGACTATTGGTGCATTTTACTCCATGGAATACCATAACTGGAGAAGCCATTGTACTTGTAAGTAACATTGTAAGAACACTACGAATTATCTGAATCGATTGAAATGAAATGTTTCAAATGACCAGAAAGCTAATGCTAGATAGGTCAAATGTGAAAATGGTATGAAGCTTACTCCCACTCCCAAAAAAGTAGTAATTGTTTTTTGACATGTAGGCTAGCAGCTATAACCGTAGAGCAGTGATATTCATCAAGAGTAGTGTCATTCGAGGTTAGGTTCACATGTCAACTGCCTGCCCTAGACATGACATTTCTAAGTGGCCAGCACATAGTAGCTTTTAATCCTAAGTTTTATATGAAATGAGTATCCACTTCATGCAGCAACCAGAAAAATAAGAGTACGAGCATATGCACATTCAAACCTAAATGTTGTATATCAAATTGTAGATGTTGCATTTAGCATATGAATCCCTTATAATGTATTTCACCATTCATGGACATCTACAGGATACCAGCTGAAGAAGGCATTACGGAATCCCCAGTAATAAACAAACAAAAGATAGAGCAACGGAAAGCACAACCCCCACATGCTTTTCAGATATTATGTTAAGGCCGAATTTGCAACAATACTTACATGATTAGCATCAGTGGACTGAAGGCCGACAGCATTTCGACCTTGTGGCTGACTGTAAGATGCAGGAGTACAAACTTTGGAACCACTTTCTGCTGGTTTGGATGCAGATGGTTTTCCTCCACTAGAAGCTCCAATGTCCCTGCCATCATTACCATGACCAATGGGGCTACCTGATTTGAATGAACATATACTTTCCTCAGCAGGGCAGGGTGTGCAGATACTGTGCACATCCCTGGGTTCACTAGGTTGTAATGTATCCTGCAGATGAATACTGGTTATCACCCAAAAGATAAAATAATAATCACAATCTCATTACTTCTGCACCCACATCTAATGGAACAGAACACATGAGAACCAACAGTTGTTCATAAAAAATGTATCTCAATTTCCTATCAAGCATATAAAACTATGAATCTCAAGAGATTATGAGCTTTGTATAACCTTAATTCTGTTGTTTGCTCCATTGTCTATATGCTCTGTTGGTGATAGAAAAATGCATACAAACTGATTAGGAGACAATCACCAGGCATTCCAAAAAGTGGAGAAAGTATACAATGTCCATATGGCGTGTACCTGATGTAGACAGATTATTTGTTCGACTAGTTAGTATCCTTTTTGATTGATCAATTTCAGGACTCTCGTCATCTTCATCGTCTGATATAACCATACGGACACGTTTTCTACCAGACTGATTATTACATGATTTACTTATAACCTCTCTAGTGCCCTCATCCATCTCAGATAATGTATCAACCTTCTTCGGGATGCTATGTGTCTTGGATGCCTTGATATTGGATGAGCTTCTACTTCTATGAAAAAGTGAGGTCAGAAGAACATCATCATCAGGCTCCTCGGAATATGTATTTACATCATGCCCGCTATCCACTGGATCAAGTATATTATCAGATACATCACCACCTTCAGATTCAGTTTCTGGGCAATAATCACTAATAGTACTCCTTGCTTCATGTTGATTCAATATTTGCTTCAGGTCATCTATTTTTTTCTGCAGCTTCCTTAAGAAAAAAATATAATCAATAACAGGTTGCATAAATTAGCTTTCTTCTGTCCAACATCTGTACTTAGTAACTTACTTGGCTTCTTCTATATGATTAAATCTGACCATGTGACTGTACTGCATGTTTTCAAGAGCAGAAAGTTGCACGCTTGGTAGATCACCTTCCATAGCAATTCTGCGTATCATTAAAATGCAAGCATCAGAATCTAAAGGTGGAACTAAAATGCCACGACAACACATGCAATTCCAGACTTACTGGAACATTTACCAGATAGATAATAGATGCACATACACAGCACAACATTATGGCATCAAACTAAAATGGCAATATTGCATTGAAAATAGTAATTACCACAGCAGCCCGGCACATGTTTATAACTTCCTTGGGCATGATTATAGCTAGCACATGCTAAAGTATGTATTCTATTAACTTATTATAATGGTTTATAGTTGTAACCACTTATGTTAATAGTAATATATTAAAATTGGCGTGGTGCCCTTGTAGGTCTGTCGCTACAGGTCAAATTTTCAAATAAAAGAAAATGATTCCTGAAGTACTGACATGATTACCATACATTATGTATGTGTACCGATGTTCAGCCTATCCTCTATGCTGTAAAAGCGTTGAGTGTTGGACATGTTGGGCCTGGTACTAAATGCCTGTTATCTTTATTAGAATATATAGCTGACTCAGAAAGTCAAAATACTGACACTTCATATTCTAGTAGCATTGTGCAGCAATCCAGTGTTTCAATAAATCAAATACTCCCTCCAATCCATAATAAGTGTCGCTGATTACTAAATCAACGACACTTATTAATCAGCGACACTTATTATGGATCGGAGGGAGTAACATGCTCATCGATAAGCCTCCCATAGCATGTCCAGTGTGCTCTTCAGACCACTAAAATTTAATCTGACATATTCCTACTTCATAGCATGCAAGATATCAAATGTATTTAGAATAATATTAGAAAGGAATGTAAAGAGATATTGCCTGTATCCTTCTTCAAAAGCTTCCAACGCAAGATCCCAGTCACCACCAGAATCAAGAACATTACCAATGTTCACTTTTGCTAATGCTTGCCCCTGAAATTTCATATATCCAAGGTGAGCAAGAATCGAAACTATTAGCACTAAGGATTGCAAACAGGAAGGTGGTCTTATTGTTATGTAGCAGACATGCCAACATACACAAATATAAATAAGAACATAATCTCACCTCTAAATTTCCAATCAATCGATACATGTGCCAGCTTTTCATGTACCATTTACGAGCTTTGCTGAAGATTCTAAGCTTTTGGTATGATTCTCCTATGCACAGAAGAGCATCACTCTGTTTTTCCTTGTCACAGAGTTCATTTGTTACTTTCTTTTTCCGTTTCGAAAATTCCTTGTGCTGGAAAGCAAAAAGTTTATATTAGAATGGAGCCACGTGCTTATTTTCATCACAGGATCACATAATTATTTACAATGTCCTGTTTTTACCCTTTGATTCTTCATGAACTGTTTTTCAACTTCAGTTGAAATTTGATCCAAGAGTTTTTTCACCAAATGAATAAACAAGAATTAACCAATTCATTTTAGTACTTGGTACAATGCAAAAGGATGTAAAATATATACGCAGTTCAATACAGGTGCCTGTAAGGAGTAGAACCAAATAAAATCAGCATAGCTGAAATAGTTTGACATGAAAGGAACATAGCAGAGATAGTTTGGTATTGAAGCTTGGGCAGAACTGCAGAAGTTATGATTATGAAAAGAGGCTTCTAACAAAATATGGATGTTTATGAACGAAATACAGCACCTAACACTGTACTACAGTCATCCATAGTACTAGCCCCCAAAACAAAATGTAGATCAAGTCAACCAAACCTTAAATTATGTAAAGTTATGCATACATGTCAGGAAACTAACAGAACACTTTTTCTAACTAAAATTCAGAAGTAACAAAAAATAAAATCACAAACAGAAAGTGGGTACAATTTACTGCTAATACTAGGTGGGTAAAGTTCACATTGTTAAATATCGTTTAGTTGACTTACTTTTTGCCATGCAGATATCATGCTTGCCTTCTCAATAAGATTATCCAGCCATGCATGCTGCTCAAGCAGGAGTTTTCTCTCCTTTGTTGTTCCGCGAGCACTAGAAGTATCTCTGACAAGCTTTTTCAGTTTCTGCTCATCTTCCATCAACTCCTCAAGAACTTCAGCTGCTTTCGTGACAGTTTCAATATTCTGATGAATTTGGTTAACTAGTGCATCTTCATCTTCCAGATCTTTTATTATATTAAGGGCTCTATTGTAACAAAGTTTTGCATCTTCGTACTTTTGAACCTGAGAATGCAACTCTCCCAGATTAATAAATCCTTTTGCTTCGCCTTGAAGATGGCGTATTTCTCTACATATCGCTATGTCCTTCTCAATATGACCCCTAGCTTTTTTCCAGCTCCGTAACGCGGTATAAAGATTTCCTAGATTATGATGGAGCCTAGTACGAGCATCATCATACTGATTTACCTCTTCTTCATCACATATTTTCAAACCCTGGAGAAGTAATTTCTCAGCTTCTTCAAAGTTCTCAAGATCCAGTTCAAGCATGCCCATATTATTGTATGCATCGATGAGCTCCTTCAGATAGGGGGATTTTTCAGACGAGGCATTCCCTTTTAGAGCCTTTACCAGGTGCATGGCAGATTTGAAATATTTCTTGGCATTCCGTATAGCACTATGGTCATTTTCAGATCTTAAAAGGATTTCATGGTAGGTTCTCCCGAGCTGGGTGCTAGCTCGCTGCTGCTCAACAAGGTTATCAGACTCCTGGGCAAGTTGTAGGTGCTTCTTCTGTGAAGCATGCAGAAAATGGCATGAGTAGCAGAAACCAACCACATATTTTGGGTTAATAGCTAACCATGATTGTTACCTAAATAACCAACAGCAGAAATGAAACAAGAAATTAGGCCTTATTACCACAAACAAAGTGAGCAGATAGCCCCCAAAATATCAGATTTTGACTAGTAGTGAAACAGGACTGGTACATCCGGATGCATGTCATGAACTCATGATAACAGGCAGTAGGATTCCACAATTCAATTCACCAAAAAGGGTTAACCCAGTTGTGGTATGGATAGTTACCGAAAGGTCTAAATGGAAAGTTGGTGCAATTAAATTAATAATATGGCCTTGCCAAGAAAAACTAACAATACGGCATAAACCCGGCTGCAGAAAGCATCCACACAAATGCTAACTTGCACTAGGGAATATGGTGTTACATGCAACATGGGCAACTAAGCAGTCACCAAACATGAGATGTTAGATTATATTATTTGACAAATTCACAGCAGTAAACTATAGCAAATTTGTGCAGCTCAACACTAGGTACACCAACAAGCTCAGATGATAATAAAACGATCTATGAAATCGCCAGAAGGTGTACTGAAACAAGCAAAACTCACTCAAATTATGCCAGTCTAATCCTCGGCGCTAAAATGTTTCAAATGTGTGGTCAGAACAAAGTTTCTGATGCAATGATTTCAACAGTCTGACCTAATGCTTGCCACTAAACAGTTCAAAGCTACGGTCCAATCGAAGTTGCATTGCTGCATATATAAAGTACCAAAATGATCCAAGCACGATATACACATTGGTAATAGCAGCGACTCAAATCCCATTCTATAGGTCGAAACTGTAATTGAAATTATGTAATTTAACCCAACGCCTGCTGCTGCTAAACAGCCCAAGTGTCCGATCCAATGGAATGCAAGTTGGTGTGATCCGAGAATGGTGGGGCTGTGTGTAACCTGGTAGGTGAGGGCCTCGGAGAACTGTCCGAGGCGGAGATAGACCTCCCCGAGCGACTGGCAGGACTCGATGAGGTGGCGCTGCGGGAGGTGCTTGACGGTGACCTCGTAGTCGATCCGCAGCCAGCGGAGGGCCTCGACGTACTCCCCGCGGCGCTTGTGGATGTCGCCGATGACGTTGGCCCACCGCGCCTCCTCCTCCCGGTTCCCCTCCGCCACCGCCTCCCGGTACCCGCGCTTCGCGCCCTTCATCTCCTCCTCTTCCTCCCTCACCCGACCGCCGCCGCCGCCGCCGCGCGCCATCGCCGCCGCGCTAGGGTTCCGGCCTGGATTTTTTTCCCCTTTCCAGCCCTTTTTTTTCTCCCCGCTGATTTTGGCGATTTCGGAGGGGGTAGAAATGGGGGGATTATCGTCCCGCCAAAATATTTCGGCGGCGCTGTCCCGTCTCGCTCCAACTTGGGCCGTGCTTACGCTGGGCCAGATGTTGAAGCACAGTATGGGCTCGTAGGAACTTAGGAGTGGCACATTTACATCCGCTTGATCTTTCTTCTCCCTTCGGCTGAAAAAAAAAGAACTTTCTTCGGCTGAAGATGTCTTCTTTACTTTATCCGTACAAGACTTCGTGACTTCTTATGCTTTGGAGTTAGGACGATGTCACGATGACCTGAGGAGTTTTCTGAATGGATCTAGATTTCTCTGACGCGTAATTACCGTATATGACTTGTGAATTTCGGATGCTTGTAAATGTCCTCTGAAAAAACCAACAGAAAAAGCTTCTCACCTGGAGGACCAATCGCGGAAAAGTGGTGCTCATCAATAAAAATGCGGATTAGTTTCTGGTCAATCTAGGTAGCCAACCGACTTGATTTGTCCTTGTGTTCTTGCATCCCCTAACTAGTATCTAGGCTAGGTGCTAGAGAAGTCACCGGAGTAGACAACGGCAAAGCCAAACGATCCCTTCGTCTTCTCTATCTCTACTATCTAAAATCTTTATCTTTATCTTTTTCTTTTTCTTTATTTTTATATTATATTATCTCTACTATTAAAAAATACAAAGGTGTTCCGTTTTCTGCCGCTACGTCGCCCCTTCGTCCTACCTCGGTCGCTTGCATCGCGCTTCCCTTCGTCGCGAAAAAAACCCGCACCTAGGCCGCAATTACTCGCATACATGCCGCAGATCCCTCGATCCCAAATCCCTTTGCCCACGATTCCAATCATACGCCGCCTCTCCCCAAATCACGTCGTCGATTCCTTCTTCGCCGCTTCGCATCCTTGCCACCCAGCTCTCGACGCGCCGCGTCCTGCCTGGTCCTGGGTGGAGACGAGGCGCCTCATCCGCTCAGATCATGGGCCTATGGAAGAAGGTTGGGAGCAGCGGCGGTGCGATGACAGCGTTCTTGGAAGCCGAGGCACGTCGTCCGGCCTGTCTCGGCGGAGCGATGGGGCGACATCCGTCTGGTGTGAAGCGAAGGCGGCATCGGTGAGGTTCGAGCGAGTCGAGCGTGTCGTCCGGATCTCGGTAGCGGCGTTCAACCAGGTCGTGTCGCGGCGGCGATCCCACCGGATAGTGGACTAGCGCGGCTTCACAAGAGCGTGGAAGCATCACGGTGAGTGGATTCATTCACTTATTTTTGTAGATAATAAGTAGGGATTACAAACATCATTGCCAAATCGAGCTGTTGCTCTTGTGAAAGATTGATGCACTGCTGCTTCGTGGTTCTCTATTACTTGCAGATGTACGATGCTAAGTACTCATTCACCGTTCCCTGTTGTAGATTTGATTATTTTAGGAAATAAATGATGACAAGATCACTTGCTTAATTGCTTGGTTTAGAGGTGACAATATCAGGCGCTAAATCTGTATAATAGTTTAGCTTTAGAGTTTTAAGACCGTAGTAGTAAATTGATGCATGGGTAGGATGATGGCTGATTTGAAGCTCTGTTCGCCTGAACATCTTATATGTTGCTTTGTCGATATTTGCCAAATAGAGCACGGATTAGCTCAGGATACCAGAGGAAGTAAGAGGCATATATAGATTGGTGGGGTAAAGAGGACACGGTCAGATGAGAGGATTTGTATGTGGACGACGAGTTTGTGAGGGAGCAGGAGACCCAAGAGACTGACGAGTTCAACGGCATATGCACGCCCTAGCGGCTACTCCTCCTGCGCGTAGTTGTGACACCTCCTTCAATCCATATTTGGGAAGATTGACCAATGTTCGGCACGTAGCGGGTGTGTGTGATCAATGATTCTAAGTTGTAGTGATTTACCAATGGTTTCATCTGCCAGTTTAAATTGAATGAAATAGTCGGTACTTTCTCGGTACAAGAATAATAGAAACAATAGAACCAAGCTTTATTATATAGTAATTTGAGTCACATATCTGAAAGTAGATCACACAACACCTCTCAACTCCGCTGTTGTGATCTACTCTCTGTAAGGAGATTCATTGTTTGTCATGTTTTGTTGCTCTTTTGAGAACATATTATTCATGTTATTTTATACCTTTGCTGACACTATTAATATGGCAGTTTGAATATGATCCGCTTTGGACAGCTTTGGGCAAGGAATTGTTGTTCCATATAATCCCTCTTCAGTTTCATGTATAGCTAATTTTATTGTATATTCAGGTTAATGTGGCTCACTTTGGCTCTTCAGTTAGTTGTGGCGATTTGATATCCACTTGTTGGCACTCTGCAAGAGGAATGCGCTTCGACTGGCGCTTGTATGAAATAATAATCTATTGGAAGCCGACACTAACAAGGTGCACAAGTTCCCCAACCTTTCTGCAAACATTAGATCTTCTACAAAATTATTGTTGTGTACCATAATCTAAAGTTACTGGATATCTTCACCAGGAGATCACCGATCTCCTATGGCAGCCCACCTTCTGCCATGGTTCCCCGTCCACATCCCTCTCTATATATCTAATTCATTATCTCCTATTCCAGGTCAATTCCATTCCAAGTTTAACAAACTATTTACTATGTGTTCTGAATATTTTTGCAGTGAATGTTTTGTAACTATAGGCAGACTAATTGACCCATGTTTCTTTTTTGTGCTTAGTCAAGTGTACCTGCATTTGGACTCTGGATGTTCTATACGCTGAATTTTGTAGAAATGGTAAGCATCTACAAGAATATGAGGTTTCCTAGGATGAACGTGCGGTGCATTTTGTGTATAACTGTAGCAAATATGTTCTTGATTATGACAGTCTAGGTACATTTTTAAGTGCTATGCCATTTTTTATGTGCTGACACCTTATGCCTTTTCACTTCTTTTAAACTTGCAGAATTACTGAAGAGAAATTTTGTGTATATATGCTGATACATCTAATAAATATTTCATCCCTACCCACCCGTTCTGTTCCGGCCCGATTAATTTTGCACCTAAGCCGACGTGAACTTTCGTCAGCTTCTTAGGTTATTTTTGAATAATAAGGTTGGGCGGGTCATGCTCATGTAGACTTACTGATACTCGATAAACTGCTTGATATGCATCTTGCTTTGCCCTTTGGCTCTTCTTTATGTGAGAGTTGTTTCCATTGATAGGATATTGGCACCAGAGATTAAGAAGAAAATGGACATGGAAAAATTAATTTTGCTTCTCTTCTAATATATATCCCCATATTCCTAAGTAGAACACCAATTGGTAGTTCGTTTTATGTTTCACTGCTAAAATATAATTATTGGTTTGGCCAATAGAAGAAAATAATGACTCTCAGAGAGTAAATTTTTATAGGCTATATAGTAGACTTATGGAAGATAATGACTCATGTATCGTTTATAAAAATGCTAAACACAAAAGGCACCCCTATATTGATATTTTCTTTTTACTTTGGTTGTGAAATGAAAGGGATCTCTGGAAGAAGTCTTGGAATGTGGCTAGACCTTATTCTGCTATGGTAGGTATAAGCACGCCTTTTTTACTCCTCTTAAGCTCGGTCCTAAGATTATATCTCTAACTGAAGTATTGGACTGGTGTCAGGTTTGATATCAAATTCATTAACTAAAATGCACGTTGAAGACATGCTTCCATGCGAGATTAATGAATTTTATTTCCTCTAAATGTAAATTCTGCTACTTGTGCTTCAAGAGCCAAGATCATAGCAGCACCTTTGTTTTTTGTGTATTTTGGTGAAACTGATTTTTCTTCTGCAATGATTTCTGCTCATTTTACCAGTATATATATTAATTTATGGGCAGACACATATGTTGTTGTATTTGTTGTGTTTCATCCCTGCTTACTTTTGGTTATTTAATAACTTGACGTGATCTATTATCTTTATAAATACATTTCTGAATGACATGATAGGAAGATCCCTCCAAGTACCATGGATCAGTAAGTCATGTCTTCATTTTGTGCCGACCTAGGTGGATACTATATGTAATATCCCATCAAGATTCAATATCATGCATGCCACCTTCACCTGCTTAGAAATAATAGCAGGCGATTGACAACGTAGAGAGACGTGATGAGATGAACGACAGCTAGAAGGCTAGCGTGTTGCTGGGGGGCGTTCTCTGCTGTGGATATAGGGAGGCTTGACACCGTCGTGTACCAGAAGCTGCAGGAGACATATGTGGTCCGGGTACAAGGACTGCTCCACGCTCCTTGAGCTTGTCTGATGCTCGCCCCTCGCCCTTCCTCAATCAGCATGTCATGGTACAGTACTGAGAGTTTTCTATTTTCGTGTCACTTTTGGTACTACCCCTATTTCTCAACACATGGACATGTATATTATACTTGAGGTTTGCGTTAGTGTGCATACCCATTGTGTCCATAGAGGAGTTAGGCTGAAATTGTTATTGAGCAATAAGTTGCACCATTAGTCTCAATGTACTGATATCATATCAGATCCGTACCACTGCTTTTAGGATTTGTCACTCGTGGCTCATAGCCAGTTACTCATGGTATGTTGTTGCATTCTCCCCAAGTATCTTCTGTTGTGCTTGATCCAGGTTTTTCCTGCTATTGTTGGTCAATTAATTAAATTTGTTCGGTATAAACTTTGCAAACAACGAGCACTCTAGGCAGTAACTTTCTGCCATCATGGTGAAGTAACTATGAATATGAACCTGCTATGTAACCATGGTATTGCTGCTTATGGCTGATTGTACGTTGCAATATGGTTTGTAGCTGCCAGAGATAGAACTTTGGGAATGTTGTAGCATCAATGAAGCTTTTGGCGTACCACTCAGAAGAGCTATCAATTGTTCGAGTACACAAATAATAATTTGGAAAACATATATGTTAGTAAGTGAGCGTATTATAAAGTCAGAACTTCTTTCGTATTCAGTTTGGTCTTAAATTTTTTTAACAAAATCTTAATTGGATTTCAATGTCATTGATATTTGAAAATTCCTATTTTGATTGAGTAAACTTCATGCCATGTTGGAGGTAATAATAATTATATATATAGTTATAAGTATAGATATAGATAAAGCATGAGCGTAACATAGCACTCCCGACATGCTAAAGATAATACTGTAAGATAAACCCACACTTGATCATCCCATCTAGAGTCATCTAATAAGTCACCTCTGCCATGCTAACGAAAATTTTGGTTGAGCATGCTCTGCTGCACATGTGTTTTCTTTGCCGTTGCAACGCACGGGCATGTGCCCTAGTATATTATATACTATCTAAAAAGAACCTTGTGTTCCGTAGTCATCCGATACGTCAAAATCTTCGTCCCTCTCCCTCCTACACCCCGCGCTTCGTCCAGCTTACATCGTCCCAAGAAAAAAACTGCAGCAGCTAAAAGCTCCTCCACTACCTCCCCGGATCTAGCTCGGTCTTCACCCTAGATTCGCGTGGAGCGAATCGCTGCTGCCACTAAGCTACTACCACATAGAATCCAATCTGTGCTCTTCCCCACCACCGCAGGCTAGAAGGCGACCGGATGGAGAAGGCTCCCCTCGCCGACGCACATTGTGGGGGCACGCATCAGGCGGCGGCGTTGCCAGGAGGGCGATTTGTGTGGCAGCAGCACAACAACATCGAGCACACCTAGGCGGCTGTCACAAATCCTGGACGAGACCGATTGGTGGGCAGCGGTGAGTAAATTACTACCAGATCTGGCCGTCAACCAATAGGTCCAGCCAAGATGAGTCCCCCGGAGTTCGTCAGGCTGCACTAGCGGCCTCACCAACTTCACCCCATCGACAGGTAATGTATGTCTATCCTCACCCTCAGCCACCTTGATTGGCCGACGACTGTTGTGCGGTGCTCATCAGGTTCTCGGCGAACTTCTCGCTTGTCCAGATTAGTCAACGATTGTCGTTTGGCGCTTCTTGTTTCATCGTCCAGATTAGGCCGAATATCCTTAATTGCGTGAATGCCTGACAGGAAAAAAATCTGTCCTGGTGGTTTGGTGCTCTACGTCAATGCAGTTCTTTTTTTTTTTGGAAAGGAACGATCAATGCAGTTCTATTCTATCCATAGTTTAAATCGATTCTCGTGTTGTGGCAAAGGGATAAGCACAGGTGATGATCGAGTAACTCTTCATCTTGATTGCTGACGAAATTTTGCAATGAAATTCAGAAGCAGCCAATTCCTGTTATTCATAACATAACCCCTATCTCTGACAAACATCTACTAATTCATTTACTGGCAGAATGCTTCGCGCTGAAGTGAAATGCTTAGTTCCTCAGTTTTACAATTTCAAGATCCTTGCTTTTACAATTTCTAATTTTATCTTAATGGCCAGGGTTCAACTTTGTGTAATGCAGTGGAGATTGAAGATGACAAGGGATCAAATTTATATGCAAATTCACAAGTTTGGCGGTTGCAAGATGTATATGGCTGGAACAAAATGTTAGTTCTCTTCGAGAATGAATTATGTTGATTGTTTCGGGATGCTAATGAGATACAAGCATGTGTGTACGATCATGGTTAAAGCCAAGTCATAATATTCATCTCTTAGGCCAAGGAGAAAATATTATGATTTGGTTTTATACTTTATTTAATCATAAACTTGGATAGTTCTAGGGCTTTATTTGCTAACACATTCATGACTCCTGTGTCTTATGAGCCATATTTGGTTGGTAAAAAGCTATACATGTATGCGGCTTTACAAATGTACAGACCAATTATTGTAGAGTTTTGTACTTAGGTGAGTTCTTTGAGTGTTCCTAGGGATATGTTAGTTTTAAATTATAAATTATTTCGTAAAGCATTCTGACCATCTTTATGAAACCATTTTTAGAAGAATTGGGAGGAAACATATAGGAGCGTTCACCTTGCCAAATTCCTGATTTGTTTTGCTTGATTATAATAGATCAATTTATAATCCACATATGTAGATTTAAATTTGCTTGACCGTAGCAACGCACGGGCATTTTTTCTAGTCATCATATAAAGGAGGCACACCAGTGCACCGCACCCCATTTTCAACCAAACAAAAATATGAGATCGGTCAAGCAGGCTACTGGCCTAGTGCATGCGCTCAATGTTCATAGGTTCTAGCAATGCAGAATAGATTTCTGGCCGGGAGGACCAATCGTGGAAAAGCGGTGCTTGTACCGTGACCATAGAAAATGGATTAATTAATTTCTGGTCAGTCTAGCCAGGGCATGCAAGGTCCTTGTGTTTTCGCATCCCCCGGCCGCCGGCCCGCCGGAGGACGGCGAGCCAAAAACCGGCCACGCTCTTCAGTTCAGAGCACATGCGCACGTGGGGGCATCGCCGGCGACAGCACGTACGCGTACGGCGCCGCGGCCGGCCACCGACCCGAGCGACGATGTCGGCGGCGTGACGGTGGCATCCGCTCGCTGCAGGGCCCGGCCGGGTTCTGTCAGCGTACGGGAGCAAATTTTAAATTCTCGAGAACATACGGAAAGCATATTCTCTTTGTAGTACCGGACCGATGTATCTAGAACGGCGACTAGAGGCAAGGACTATTGCTCCGGCTAGACTGCAGCCTAGCTACGTACGCACGTGCTAGAGAGAAGAGAACGAGCAAAGGGTTTAAACTTGCATCTCTAACCATTACCAAGCCTCGAGGAGTTTTTAACATAAAACCACCGCTTTTCTATCAAATGTTTGAAAAACTATCACCGCAAAATATGACTAGTTTCCTGCATTTTTTTTGTAATTCTAAAATCGAATTGAGAGCGAATTGAAACCGTTCATGACTAGTAGGACCCACTTTTCAGGACCAATTTGTTGAGTTAGCCTGTCAGGCCAATTAAGAAAGGCAAATAAAATACTAAATGAATATATATATATATATATATATATATAGAGAGAGAGAGAGAGAGGCGGCATCGCACGTACACCACCGCCCCGGCTAGAGTTTGCCGGAGATCACGCCGGGCATAAAACCCGAGATCCGAAGCCCGAACCCGAAATACCCGTACCCGAAAAACCCGATCAGTAGAACGGGTGGGAAGTGTCAAAACCCGAATTATTTTCGGGCATCTCGGGTTTGTTCCGTGGGTACCCGATGACCCGAACTAGACTAAAAGGCCAGATATAATCCCCCGAGGCGACGAGGCCTAGCCCAAAACTTGCCCACGGACCCCCACGTAGCCGCAAATCCTACCTCCACTCTCCCGCACTACAGCGCCGGCGCCGCAGTCCCAGACTCCCAGTCTCCCACAAACCCTAGTCGATCACCGCGCCGTGCTACGCCGCCCACCCAATCAGCGCCACTCTGATCCGTCGTCGTGCCGCTCCGATTCATCGTCGTGCCGCTCCGATTCATCGTCGTGCCGCTCCGATTCGTCGTCGTGCCCCTTCGATTCGTCGCCGCGGGACGCAGGCCGCAATTCATCTGAGCGCTGACGACCGGAGCCCTTGTCCCGTTCCCGGAGCGATGACGACCGGAGCCCTTATCCCGTTCCTGGAGCAAGCCTTGTCCTGATCCCCAAGACCACCACGCAAGGTTCCAGACTTCCAGGCTCCGACAGCGCTGCATGCAAGACAACTGAGCGACTCCATCAGGCATCAATCTTCAAGGCTCAAGCCATTAACAACTGTAAGTCATCCATTTCCATATTCTCTTATGTGTCTCTGAATTCGAATAGGAATACTAGCATACCCGATTCAGGGAGTTCTTAGAGTTTTCATACCACTGTAACTGTAAGTTAGTAGCTACTGTAACTGTAAGTTAGTAGCTACATATGATGGGAACTGGAGCTAATATCTAACAGGGTCATCTGAAAAAGATATTCAGGGTAGTACTGATATGGACTGTAAGTTAGTAGCTTCTGAATTGAGCACATTGATAATAAATTGCATAAGATAATACATGACTTATTCATGTTAAGTACATTCTTTATTTTTTGAGACAACTCAATCTATGAGGCCCATGGAATATACATGACATATTCCTGTTAAGTACTTCACCAGTGTAAGTTCGTAGGCTGTATGCTAGTCTATATATGCAGTTTAGTGTAGTGTATATGATTGTATAGAGTAAGATTTATTTTTCTACTTCCTATAAATACTATAAATGTGAACTGAAAAATTGTTGTCTACTTGTCTTATAGATGTCAAAATCTGACACGCACATGGATATGGATGAAGGGACAAATACTCGTTCAGAGCCATCAACAGGGCAATCTTCACATGCAGATGCACATGAGAAAGCTACTCAACATGAACCTGCAGCTGTAGTAAATCAAGGAAGGAAGGAGATGGCAGCAAGGTCAGACATGTGGGAGCACTTCAACAAGGTGAGGGATAGTGCTAATGTCGTGAGGGCTGGTAGATGCAAGTATTGTACACATGAAATCAAGGCTGAATCAAAAAAGGATGGTACATCAGCCTTGAGGAGGCACTTCAATGCGTGCAAACGCAATCCTCACAAGCTGGCTAATGACCCAACTCAATCTTTGCTGCAAACAACTCCAGGGGAACACCCTAGAAACTAGAAGTTTGATCAAGAAGCTATTAGGCAAGCTTTTACTGAGATGATCATTGAAGATGAGCTGCCATTTGGTTTTGGTGAGAAGTCGGGCTTTCGGAAATTTATATCCAAAGCCTGTCCACGTTTTAATGTGCCATCTAGAAGAACCACCACTCGAGACGCCGTGCGATGTTGTAGGGTTCGCAGCATAGAAAACAAAAAAATTCCTACGATGGGAACTATGTACCAAGATCTATCTACTAGTTACAAACAACGGGTGGATGTATATCCGTAGAGAACATACCCTTCAAGACCGACAAAGCTTAACGAGTCCAAACTCGTGGTTGATGTAGATGATCTCTTGCCGATCTCAAGATCGAGAGGAAGTCCTAGCGCCGCAAAATAGCAGCGCATCCGTGCTCACACACACGTTCGAGGCACCGAGCAACCTCCGCCTCCTCGCTCCAGCGATGCAGCGGAAGCACAACTCTTTCTTGCCGAAAAGCCACCGGGAACATGTATCTCGCTAGTCCGAGACCATGGGGGATAAATTCTAGAGGGGGAGAGAGATCCTTCACGAGGAGGTGTGAGTGAGAGAGAGGGAGGGGGCTCCTTTTATAGGGAGAGGGGGGGCACCCAAGGGGCCATGCGCCCAGCCATGGGGCTGCCCCCTCCCCTCCTTTCATTCATGTGGGTGGACACTCCACTCACATAAAAATCCTTTCAATTTCCTCCACTCAAAAACCTAGTCAAATTCCTATTAAATTTCCACCAAATTTAATGCAAACTCTCATTAAATAAAACTCCTTTTATTTATTCAGAATTTTGTCAATTACTTTAATGACAAACATTCACATATAACCCCTTGCTAGTATTTCATTTCACATACAGAAACACTTTCTGCAATTTCATCCGAAAACCCGTTTCGGTATCTAGTGAAATAAATTCCTGCGCTTGTTATTCTTTCCGGCATGAAACTTTTGTTCCAAATGAATGTCGGTATCTCTTAAGTGTGTCACCCTACGGTTCGCGAATAATGCGGACATGATCGAGACCCCTCTCAGATCAATAATCAGAAGCGGGATCTGGAGACCCATACTGACTCCCACACATTCAACGATGACTTTCTTGTGATCGTCAGAACCTTTTAAGCTAGTATCTTAATCCCTTTGTTTCACGATATATTACATGTCCGAGATTCGATCATCGGTATCTCTATACCTGGTTTTTTCTCGTTACTAACATGCACTCTTTTTTCGTTCCCGTGATATAACATTCTAGTGATCAAATCACTTGCTTGCAAGCTAATCAATGTGATATCACCAAGAGGGCCTAGAGCATATCTATCTGTCATCGGGATAAACAAATTCCACTCTCGATCCATGGGCCTCAACATAACACTTTATTAGTTCTGAATCCATCTTTATAATCACCCTGTTACGGTGTGACGTTTGATGTTATCAAGAAACTCTTCCGGTGTTAGTGATTGACATGATCTCATGGTCTAAGGATTAGGATCACTTCGTAAGTTGTTATAGCAATATAAACTCAATGACTTCGATCGTAATGCTATACTTCGGATGAATGTTCATCACACCATTACACTAATGTTGTGATCCTGTTATTAACAACATCCAATGTTCATGATCAGGAAACCTTGATCATCTTGTTAATCAACGAGCTAGTTTATAAGAGAGGCATAACTAGAAACTTTCTGTTTGTTTATTAAACACACATGTATTAACGTTTCCGTATTAATACAATTATAGCATGTAAAATAAACATTTATCATAAATAAGGAATACTATAATAACCACTTTATTATTGCCTCTCGGGCATATTCCCTTTAGTCTCCCATTTGCACTAGAGACAATAATCTAGTTTGAAAACTTTGCGTATTGAACACTTATGGCTTTCCGGTGTTCCATATACACAATTGCAAGTGGTTAACATAATCTACGGATCTGACGCTTCAGGTCAGTGTGTATTTGCATGTCTTTGCGTCTTCACGCATCACTCATTCTCCAATGAGATGGCATTGTATAAATTTGGTCTTTCGGTGAGACCTTTAGTTCCTTGGGGTTAAATCATGTCGATACTATTGTCACACAATATATCTTTAGTGTTATCCCGTTGCGAACCACACCTTAGTTTGATAACAAACTACTTGACACAAATTCCCTCCTTTGTCGCTACTATAGCAGTCATATACTTAGCCTTTTGTTGTAGTATTCGTCACAATGTATCTTAACTTTGGAACTCTTCCAAATCCATCATGGAATCTCCTTTCCATTACATTGTGCCACCCATAGTTTAAATTGAGATAAACTTAATCTGTATCTTGTGACAAAACTAGTATCAATGTAACGCTTTACAAAGAACTATTTGTAATTGTTTGTCACCTCTACACAAATATATTCTTAGTTCTTCCAAAATATCATAAGAATATTCTCACTATCGTCCAATGATCATTTTATGATTCATTCTGGTATATGCTCATAACACTTAGAGCATATGACTTATCTGGATGTATACATATCATGGTATGATTGATCAAAACATTCTAGTGATTTCACTCATCAAGTGTCAAAGCACTTGAATCTTGTTTCACTTATCAAGTGTCGATACACTTGAATCTTGATTCAATTCCTTTCCATGCGACAAGAACCGTTTCTAGTCGTTTCTATATTGAACTCCTTCAATATCTCATATATGTATGTTTGGCATAAACATATTAGCGTCGCAGTCTATCCACTATAGACATTCATGCTAAATATTCGGGTTTTGCCTAAGTCTTTCATCGAAATGAAATTCTTAACCTTTGTCAATAAAAGATACATCATTTATAATCAACAAGATGTCCTCCACATAATGTATTAGAAATATGTCTCAGCGCTCCCACTTAATTTCTTGCAAATGCAAGCATCTTCATCGTCTCCTAATGAAAACTCCTTTTTCATTAAGGTGAAGATTCCAACTCCGCGATGCTTACTTCAACCATTGAAGTTTGCATGCCCTTTTAGCATCTTTTGAATTGAACAAAACCCTTTGGACCGTGTCATGTACACGTCCTAGGTAACCATTCTATTAGAAGAACTTTGTTTTGTTTATTCATCTACCATATACCAAATTATATGTAGTGGTTGCTACTTTAATCCGTCCAGACTAAATATCGCTATGAAAGATCAAATCTTGTCATAGTCAACTCCTTGAACATTGTCATAAAATACTTTATGACATGTCGACTATTTCATAGATGTGAAACATCCATGTCTGTTTCTTTATAGATCCAAATACGACCGATAGGTTTTTACACCTTTCCGGAGGGTCTTCCAAGTTCAAAACTTGATTTCTCGTGTATGGAACTATCACGGATTTTATGGCTTCAAGCCATTTGACGGAGTCAGGGCCCATCATCGCTTCTTTGCATATAGTCGGTTCATCATTGTCAAACAATAATGATTTACTCTCAAATCTTAATATTTGATTGTTTATTCGACCGACTTGGTTCAATAAGAACTTAGATCTCCGTGACCACAACCTTTGAGGCACATAAGCTATGATCATTATGGCAGCCTTCAGAGCGATTTCCGGCGCTGCGCAACTTAGCACATATAGCTAAGGTTCGTTAACCTTATCAAAGTTCTATTGTCCTCCCACTTAACTTTTACGAAAAATTCCTTCTCCAAGAAACTTCACGTTTCAAGCGACAAACCCTTTTTGTCCTTGGTGTTATGAAGGAATAATTAATTGTTATTCGAAATAACCTACAAAGACATGCTCATCCGACTTCGGTTGTAAACATCTTACTTATGTTTAGCATACCAAAATTTAAGAAATGACAACTTGGGTTTTACCCCAAACCATAACTCATATGGTGTCATTTCAACGGATCAAGATGGAGCTCTTTTCAGTGTAAAAAGCAGAAGTCTCTAAAGCTTTAATCTTTTGAAAACATAATGGCAGTTTTATCAATAACACCTTTGATCCAACCATGTCTAACAAGGTTTCATTACAAATCTCAAACACTCCATATTCCTATGGTGTTTCAGGATATGTAAATCTAGGTGTTTTGCTAAACTTGTAACTCAAATAAATCCCTTTATGATAAAATCATAATTCATTTATTTTCTTGTTACACTTGTAACTCAAACAAATCCCTTATGATAAAATCATAAACCATTTATTTTCTTGTTACAATGATTTTTCACTTCATCTTGAAAGTCTTTGAAACATTTTCAAATATTTCATACTTCTTTCTCATTAAGTGAACATTCACTCAAATTTACGGAGAAAGCATATGAAGTTGAAACCCATCGCTTACGACTACACATAATGGACTACATACATCGATATGTATAAATTCCAATATTTTAGTCGTTCGTTCTTCTTTGGCCTTTGAACGAAGTTTTAATTATTCCGAGGAAAGTCTCACAAGCGTCACTTGATCAAATCAAACAATCCAAAAATCCATGAATATGGAGATTCTTCATGTTTTCTTTTCAATATAATTTAAACGGCGATGTCACTTCGTAAGTGATCTTTCAATCATTTGTCTTGCGACATTTTAGCATTAGATTTATGGATGTGATTTCTCCAACTAGATTTGTAAATCATCCATCTAATATGGAATATGGTAATTATTTGAACAACCTTTGTTCTCATAATACCTGATTTAAATAACAATTATTAAAACAAATCTTGAAGTCAAGCTTTGATGTCAACGAGAAATACAAACAACGGTTTGTTTGTTTTCGATGAACATCATCACATATTCTCTTGCTAGTTACTTAGGCCATTGTGGTTCATGAATTGCGTCGTTCCGTATGAAATTTCATACCAACCAATTCGGTATCCAATACCCAAGAACCACATTGTTTAACAAGCAAAGAATATAACCATAACATGTATATCAACCATATACCTAAATTGGATATTTCCAATCTTTTCTTTTCTGCCAAATATATTTTATAGATTCTCTTTCAGCATTTCCTTTTTACTTTTTAAAAGAATCTATCAACATCAAAAGTGTCACCATATACATGACACATAGTCCAAAGCGTGTATATTCAAATAATAATACCTTTGGACTTGCACTTTGAAGTAGATCACCATCATCAAAACGATCGGTATTCTTTCAAAATCTATTCTTTAGTAATATTTTAGTGTATTAAAAATTTTACATATATATTCTATTCACCCTTATCATGACGACATTCATGATCAAGCTACTGTAGCTTATAAAGGCGAATCATGAGTATAACATTACTTTCCAAAACCCTTTTGGATGATTAGGATGTCTAGCATCTCCAACCTTCGTAAATTCTCATCCAATATGAGAACATATATTATACTCTATCATATTGCAAACAAAACATTGTTTCAGATATCGTTATATCTGCCACACATGATGGTTTCTGAAATAATTCTTTCAGCTCCTAGATAAACTTGATGTTTAAATCAAGAATCATGGAGACAAACATGATACTTAAGATACTAACACTGGAATTGTTACTTTCGATTTAATACCAATTATTAAATTTCACGGAGTAAACAGAGTTTGCTGAAAGTTTGTAATAGGACTTTAAACTTTAGATTGACACTCAACACAATACGATACCAGTTCGTAAAGTATATATCCAGAATTCTATAGTTCTATTACCTCAATTATAACTAAGCATAAGGTGGTAAACGAATGCCAATGACTACAACAAATTATGCAAATTCACTTTGATTTAATTTATGATAAATTGAGTTCTACTAATCTAAATTAGAAATGAACTCCCACTCAAAAACGACATCCCTCGTGTCTTTTTGGTGATTACATGAACCAAATCCACTACACCAAGTTCGATCATCACGTGAGTCGGTGTAGCTTCAAAGGCGAGCATCCATATGGTCATCATATCAAAACATATGACTCATGCTTAACCTTTCGGTCCGTGTTCCGAGGCCATGTCTGTACATGCTAGGCTCGCCAAGTAAGAACCTTAGTATTCGCGTGTGTAACTGTCTTACACCCGAGATATGCTCATGGATTCAAGTACACCCGACTATCACGTGATGTCTTGAAGCGATGAAACATTGTCGGTGCATACTTAAGGAAGAACACATTCTTATCTTGATATCTAAATGAGGGATCATCTTATTATGGTAATAAAACGCCAAATAAGTAATATAAGATGCAATCAAAACATCATATGTTTATTAGTGAAATGATATGGTTCCCGCATATGATCTCCATCATGTGCGCCGTGGTATGATCTCTATCATACCTTTATGTGTAAGACCAAGGTCTATGGAACTTACACGCTATGTATGTTGTAAGAGTATCATCTCATACTTCTACTTACAACATCACCATATCATAACACTAGCCCAGCAACAATCTAAACTAGACGCCTCTAATTTATCCATTGCAAGTTTTACGTGGCTTAGGGCTTTCGAAGATAGAACCGTTCTTACCTACGAACATGAACCACAACGAGGATAACTAGATTATTGACAACTCGTTGCAAATTAGATATTGACTATAGTAGGAGAGACAGACACCCGCTAGCCTCTTATGCAAAACTAGTTGCATGTCAAGCGTGGAACAGGTCTCATGTGCGAGGACATGTAAAGTTTGTCCGGGCCGCTTCATCCCACTATGCCACCAATATCCAAAGTACAACTAAGAAGCAATAAAATGATCATCATCGCCCACATACTCATATGTGTACTACCCGTGCAAAGTATCTACGCATAGATCCGGCTCTGATACCACTGTAGGATTTGCAGCATAGAAAACAAAAAATTCCTACGATAGGAACTATGTACCAAGATCTATCTACTAGATACAAACAACGGGCAGATGTATATCCGTAGAGAACATACTCTTGAAGATCGACAAAGCTTAACGATTCCAAACTTGTGGTTGATGTAGACGATCTCTTGCCGATCTCAAGATCAAGAGGAAGTTCTAGCGCCGCAAAATAGGGCTGCCCCCTCCCTCCTTTCATTCATGTGGGTGGACACTCCACTCACATAAAAAGCCTTTCAATTTCCTCCACTAAAAAACCCACTCAAATTCCCATTAAATTTCCACCAAATTTAATGCAAACTCTCATTAAATAAAACTCCTTTTATTTATTCAGAATTTTGTCAATTACTTTAATGAAAAACATTCACATATAACCCCTTGCTAGTATTTCATTTCACATGCAGAAACACTTTCTGCAATTTCACCCGAAAACCTGTTTCGGTATCTAGTGAAATAAATTCCCGCGCTTGTTATTCTTTCTGGCATGAAACTTTTGCTCCAAATGGATGTCGGTATCTCTTAAGTGTGTCACCCTACGATTCGCGAATAATGCGGACATGATCGAGACCCCTCTCAGATCAATAATCAGAAGCGGGATCCGAGACCCATCGACTCCCACACATTCAACGATGACTTTCTTGTGATCGTCGGAACCTTTTACGCTAGTATCTTAATCCCTTTGTTTCACGATATATTACATGTCCGAGATTCGATCATCGGTATCTCCATACCTAGTTTGATCTCGTTACTGACATGCACTCTTTTCTCATTCCCGTGATATAACATTCTAGTGATCAAATCACTTGCTTGCAAGCTAATCAATGTGATATCACCGAGAGGCCGAGCATATCTATCCGTCATCGGGATGAACAAATTCCACTCTCGATCCATGGGCCTCAACATAACACTTTATTAGTTCTGAATCCATCTTTATAATCACCATGTTACGGTGTGACGTTTGATGTTATCAAGAAACTCTTCCGGTGTTAGTGATTGACATGATCTCATGGTCTAAGGATTAGGATCACTTCGTAAGTTGTTATAGCAATATAAACTCAATGACTTTGATCGTAATGCTGTACTTCGGATGAATGTTCATTACACCATTACACTAATGTTGTGATCCCGTTATTAACAACATCCAATGTCCATGATCAGGAAACCTTGATCATCTTGTTAATCAACGAGCTAGTTTATAAGAGAGGCATAACTAGGAACTTTCTGTTTGTTTATTAAACACACTGTATTAACGTTTCCGTATTAATACAATTATAGCATGTAAAATAAACATTTATCATAAATAAGGAATACGATAATAACCACTTTATTATTGCCTCTCGGGAATATTCCCTTCAGATGTTACTTCCAAGAGAAGGCCAAGTTGAAGAAATTTTTCAAGGAATCTTGTCAAATGGTGTGTCTAACAACAGATTGCTGGAAATCCCAGCAGCAAGATGGTTATATGACTGTGACAACAAGTTTTATTGATGATAATTGGATTCTGCAGAAGAAAGTCATCAACTTCTTCTTGATAAAAGGGCACAAGGGGGAGGATATTGGTAAGAATTTGTTGAAATGCATGGCTGAATGGGGTATGAAGAGAGTTTTGACCATAACTGTTGATAATGCAAGTGCCAATGATGGCGGTATTGTGTACGTGAGGAGGCAGCTGAACAAAACACATGGATCCAACATAGCAAAGGGCAAGTTCATGCACATGAGGTGTGTTGCACACATTCTTAACCTCATTGTGCAAGATGGCCTAAAGGAAGTCGACCCCTCGGTAAAGCGTGTACGAGGTGCTGTTAGATACATTAGAAATGGTGGCACTAGATTGGAGAAGTTTAAGGAAATTCTAATAGAAGAGAAGGTGGACAACAAGACATTTTTAAAGATTGATGTCCCAACTAGGTGGAACTCACCTATATAATGCTTAAAGCTGCAAATGTGTATGAGAAGGTGTTCTTGAGGTTAGCCGAGGAGGATTTCAGTTACAGGTATGCTCTATCTGAAGAGAATGATGGGTTTGGGTGCCCTGAAGAAATAGATTGGGAGAATGCAAAGAAGATGGAAGATTTTCTGGGTATCCGCTAGTCTTAGTGTCACTTGCAACAGTTTATTTCATGAGATTGCAGAAGTGCACTTGTTGATTAAAACTTGGCTGGAAAGTGAAGATGCTTTGCAAGTTGCTATGGGACAAAGAATGAAAGAGAAATATAACAAATATTGGGGCCTTTGGCACATCAACAACAAGGAGAGCATGCATGAGATGGACACTGAAGAACAGATTGTCAAGGGAAGTGAGAAGAAGGGCAAGAAGGGAAAAGGAAAGGAGAAGGAAAAGGAGAATATTAACTTGCTGATTTTCATTGCAGCAGTTGTTGATCCAAGATACAAATTATCCAACTACACTAATGATGTAATTGAAGAGATATTTGGACAAGAAAATGGACAACTAGTTTGGGCAGCAACTACAACTTGTCTCAATGATTTGTTTGAAGAGTGTAGGCAAATGTATGCTCCAACTGAAGGAACAGCTGAAGTGGATGACACGAGAGTATCAAAGGTGGTAAGAGGAAGCATGTTGAAGGATGTTATTGCCAAGAAGTTGAAGATGAACAATGGTACAAGTTCTAATGCTAAGTCAGAACTTGACAAATATCTTGCTGAAGATTGTGAAGACCAAGAAGGCAAGTTTGATATTCTAAGTTGGTGGAAGATCAATGCAGTTCGTTTTCCCATCTTGTCTCACTTGGCATGTGATGTCCTTGCCATACCCATCACGTCTGTTGCTTCGGAGTCGGTTTTCAGCACAGGTGGACGTATATTATATGACTTCCGGACCTCACTTACTCCATTCATGTTAGAAGCTCTTGTTTGCGCACAAGATTGGCTACGTCGGACTACTCCTATTGACATCCAGGAGAATATGGAGGAATTAGCTAAGATGGAAAAGGGTAAAAATACTACCTCATCTACTACTTTGTATTTCTTTTCTTGAATCATGTCCCAAAGGCCCAAACTACCAATATTTTATAATTGTTGGATGCATGCATACTTGTTCCGCTCTTTGCAAAATTAATTGAGGAATTCGGTGGCCTCCATTATTCCAAAGAAAAAGGCAAATGTGATAAAAATACGACATCAACTTCTAAATCTACTGCAAGCATGTCAATCTCCAAACCTTGACCACAGTGAGGTAAGGTCATAAGGAACTTGTGCTTGTTCTCAAATCTGCTTGTACTTGTGCTTGTCCATTATTCATGAACCTGTGTTTTATGTAATTTGTAGAGACAAGCAACCGAGTTGAAGTACTAGAGGCTTGGAGTTGGACTGTTGGAGGTTGGAGCTCACTTTGAAGTTTTGGAACTTGACTATTGTTACTTGTTATTGAACATATGAACTGTACTGGACTGTTGTTACTTGTTATTGAACATTTGAGTTGATATTATTGAACCGGACCATTGTTGATTGTTATGCACTTGCACTCATGCTTGAGAGTTGAGAAGAACTGTTGTTATATTGCAAAATGTCATGTTATGTTGTCATCTATTATAGAACTGTTGTTATCTGTTGAAATTCTACAAAAATGCTGTCAAAATACTGCAGAAACTCTGTCGAATTTTTGCGTAAATGGTACTGTAACTTTCATTGCTGTGTCTGTCGGGTAATTCGGGAATACCCGAACCCGAACCCGAAATAACGGGTACCCGAATTAGCTGGTATCAATAAAACCAGTCAGGTTTCAGGCACCATTTTCTAAAACCCGAATTTTAGTTAGCCCGAACTACCCGACCCGAATTATCGGGTATACCCGAACGCCCAGCGTGAGCCGAAGAAGTGGTGCCTCGTCGGCGTCCGGTGGAGGCGAACGTGGGCCTGCCTCCCACCTATTTTTCATTCCCATTTCTTTTTTGAGTTATTATATTTTCTTAATTGGCCTGACCAGTTGGGACTCGGTCTAACTCAGAAAATTGGCCTTGATAAGTGGGTCCCACTAGTAAAAAACAGTGTCAATTTGCTCTTATTTCGGTTTTAGTGTGAATTGCAAAAATAAAAATAAAGGAAAGTTATCACATTTTGCGAAATTGGCGAACAGTGGTGGTTTTTCGAACATTTGGAAGAAAACTGGTGGTTTTATGCTAATTACTCTGCCTCAAGTGACCTTCTTTTTCTTTATTTGATCTAACGAGCCTGCCTCGATTAAAAGTCAAAAAATATTAACAAACCTAGTATCATTGGTGCGTATCATGTATGACAATTTGGCAAAAGTCTGACCTGCTATCGTAGTTAAAGTAGAGAGATGTGTTAGTGATATCGATAAAGTATCATAGCACATGAAACTATATATTTTTATTAAAATGCGTCATATATAAAATTGCAACGACATCATTTAACTAGATAATTTTTAAATAATTTTGTTTGAAGAGAGAGAAAATATGAGAGAGGGAAGGGAGAGTGCTTCGTCTAGCGCCAGGGGCAGTAGCATAGCTAAGAAAAAAAAATTGCATGCGGTCTAGACCCAGTAGCATGTATGCAACAAATAATTAATTTTAATTGAAACCCGTCTAACAACTCATCTACTAGCTAGCTTATTGTATTAAATAGATTTTATGCTTTAGGTGACATGACATGACTATAACCAACTATAGAGCCGGCGGCAGGCTCTTTTATTAATCTACCCCACTCATTATTCATATGACCAAGATAACCAATTTAGGGTCTTTTCGATTCATAA
This sequence comes from Avena longiglumis, assembly GCA_030063025.1. Taxonomy (NCBI): domain Eukaryota; kingdom Viridiplantae; phylum Streptophyta; class Magnoliopsida; order Poales; family Poaceae; genus Avena; species Avena longiglumis. The sequence continues at coordinate 472,096,745 of CP125978.1, read as the reverse complement.
GATTTTCAAAACACATGAATAGAAAAAACGCAGGACGAGTCCAGTTGATCCTATAGAATTTAGAACCTACGTTGAATTTTCTTTAAGGAATCTTTGGATTATAGGAAAACCAATGGAACTGCAACACATATGTTGGGGTGCATGGAAATTTAACATAGTGTAATGCAGTACCACGGGAACAACATTTTAAAATACTAGTATAATCCTACGAATCAAACGGTGAACATAGGAATAATCCCCGAAGATCAAAATACTCCAAAGTTCTTATGGAAACCTTTGAATCAACTAGCCCTCATGTTCTAGTAGCCTGTTAACTGAATTAAAAAAAATGACGGTGGTTTGGATTTACAAAGTCATAGGCATGTATTCCTTAAAAAAAAAGTCATAGGCATGTAAGTCCAGAGCCAGCCCAACTACGCCAATACCACTCGTCTATAAACCGGTGACCGGTACAAATAGCATAAAGAAACGTAACCAATCGTTTATTGAAAAAAAAAAAAACACCAAAGATTTGGGGAAAAAAAGGGTTAGCAACAACCATTGAGTAAGTTTCTTCAGCCCTCGGGACACTAGTGTAAACAAATCCTCGGCAGCGCGTACTAGTAGAAACAAAATGTGCACCGACATCTTACGCGCGTGGCCGGCAAGTTGCTGAATAAACAACGAGCACACTAGCTAGCTACTGCTTTGTCTGCCGGGAACGGAGATGGGGTGTCGACGGCACGGGCTCTTGCCGAGCAACACCGCCAGCTTTGCTTTTGGTACGTACGACGAATCACCACCAGGATGGTCGCTCGCTCATCCATGAATCGAACCGGATAATCATATGTTAGTCGGTCAAACTAAAGAAAAGTGAATCAAACCGGAGCGAGTACATGGCCCATACATATGCATTTGATTATTTCGTGGAGATCCAGCGTGAGGGATGCGATTGACTGGCAGCAAAAATGCTTGAAAAAGCAGGCACACATAAAAATAATTTACAGGTTAGACTGTGGCTATATATTTGGTTTTCGACGACTGACTGTCATGTCAGGCTGGCCAGTCAAAACTGATTAGGTGACGCCCTAAATCGAGTGAGATCAGCACCTAAAGCAAAGCTTAGGTAACCGGTCGTAATTCGGGGCTACTACTAGGTAGTACGATAAACACGAGGGACCGGTGGTGTATGATCAGCGTCACATTTTCCTTTTTACTACGAGAACGGTGCGGGGCTGGTGCTTTTGGGCGACAACGGCCGTCAAGCGGCGAACAAACGTGTGGAAACGAAGAAAGACAGCCACACGCACACGACACGATGGCGGCTTGGCTTGGTTGAGTGAGCTTAGGGGTGGCACCCGACCAGACCACACCAGCGCCTAGAGACGTTGTGCTACACTATATGCGATTTACACTTTCTAGAAAAAAAAAATGTGATTTACATTTTTCTCCTTTACCTATAAAGTGCTCCCTACAGGAATCATGCAATTTGCCATAGGTAAATTTGGTTTGCCGTGAGAAGATAGTCGGGACACACGACAGATCGGAGAAAAAAGACGCACGGCAAATCACCAGCAATGCTCACGGCAAAGGAAAACTCACGACAAAATGCCTTACAGCTCACGGCAAATACAAGCTCAAATCGAACGCCATGTGTCTCAGTCGTCCTACAATAACGGCGAGAAAATGACGCGCTTTATTTGCTGTGAACCTGCCGTGGGGGGCCTATGGCAAACAAGGAGTTTTGCCGTGAGTTTTGTTCCAATTTACGGCAAACCTCTCCCACACTAGGTCAGCCCGAACCCCACCCACACGCGTAGACCAGCCCCCTCACTCTCTTCATAGCCATCCTCTTCATCAGCTCGCTCTCTCCCCATCTGTCACACGCCGGCGGCGGCCGCCCTAGACCCTCCGTCTCCCCACCTTAGCCCACCACCCCCTCCCCCTCTCTCCCACAGCTAACGACCTCTCTATCTTACGACCCCATTCACTCCCTGGCACCCCCTAACTCTCGGATAAAAGGTGTCCCATTTTCCTTTTTACCACGAGAGCGGTGCGGGGCAAGTGCTTTTGGGCGACAATGCCGTCAAGCGGCGAACAAACATGTGAAAATCAGCGAGACGAAGAAAGACAGCAACACGAACACGACACAATGGTGGCTTCAGGCTTGGATTGCTTGGGCTACAGGGTGGCACCGGACCAGATCACACCACACACCGGAGGCTACAGAGATGTTGCGGTACTCTATATTGGATTTACACTTTCTCGAAAAAATGTGATTAGCATTTTTCTCTTTTCCATATAAGTGTTGATCCTGGAATTACAGTGGAAATGCAGTCCTCGTCTCGAATAAAAAAACGCATATATATGTTTTATACAATACTATGAACAAACTGTTTCATATAAATGATGAATAGAAATATGTGCATGGCATATTTTTGTAGAAATGCATCTTTTTCACGGTATGTGCGTACGATGACCTATACACAAAGGGCACATTGGGTAGCCCGCACGGGGGTAAGCTCGTTGCATGAAAAATGGACTCTTTTGTTTTTTGTTGTGTTTTGCTTGCCAGAGTTGAATATAAAAGGTGGCCCAATACAATATATGAAGCACTCAGCACTCTCGGCGAGCAAATGGGAACGACCGATTTGGATGTTTCTCTACACGGAACAACGCAAGTTGCAAAAAAAATTCTTGTTTTCAGTGTCAGGTTGTACAGCTCTTTCATAAGCCGTCACAACCAAGCAACAAGAGGCCTTTGCTTTAACCCCACCAACCATTATGAACGCAACCAAACGTAATGAAAATGCAAGTTTTGCATCATCGGATTAGCCTATTTTTGCATGTCAAATATCGGGGGGCACGTTTTCGAGAGCGCAAGAAATGGAGATGAGAACCAAACATGCCCCAAGTTACCTATTCTCTGCGTTTCGCGAGCTCTCGCCCCCCCGAGGGCGACGGGCTTTCCTCCCGCTCCCGCCTCCTCCCCCACCCTCCGTCGCCGCCGCCGGCAAGGGTCGCCGGCCGGCGACGCCAGCGGCGGCTTGTCCTCGCGCCATGGTGAGCGAGTCGGGCTCAGAACCCTAGGCGGCGGTGCAGCTCGGGAGGTGCTGGTCGGCGTGGCGGGTGATGGCTGGTGGCGGCGTCGGCATGGTGACGTCGGCAAGACGGGCGCCATGGTCCGAGCTCCGCCGGCTGTCCCGGCCAGATCGCCATCTTGAGCGGGTCGAGATGGGCTTGGCGGGCGGGCACGGCGGCTGTGCTCGCTGGAGGTGGAGGCAGCGGTGCTAGGCGGGGACGCGTCGTGCCCGCTTTGTTGCCGCAGGCGGCGGGCTTTACGGGCCTCGCTGCTCTGTCCGGTCGACGACCACCTCTCGGCGGTGGAGGTGGGCTCCTCCTTCGCGGCTGCGAGGATGCTCTCTCCCGGTCCGGCGATGTCGTGTGTCTTCGTCCTTCAGGTCGCGGGCCAGCGTTCACGAAGCGACGGTGTTGGTGACTTCCTGATCGTGGTGGCGCGTGTTGGTGGGCGTCAAAGTTTGGTGGTGGCGCCCGTTGTGGGTTTTTGTGGACGGGCGGGAGAAATCTCTGTCGGGTCGTCCGACCCTGACGCGGTGCCGCCTTCGAGTGGCACCATTCCTTCCTGGAAGGCGTCTTGGGAAGCCTCTGTCCACTTTACTCTGAGTGTCGGGGGAAACCCTAGGGCCAGCGCGTCCGGGCAGCAGCTCTGTGTCGGTGCTCCCCTTCTTGAAGGTGTTGCTTGATACTCGGCGCTACGGGGTGCTTGGGAGTGTGGTGGGCATAAGTTGGAGGGCGCAGCGATCGCGAGTCATCATCTTCTGTCAATTCACCATTGTCTTCATTTCTTTTTCTTTGGGCATGTTTGTGCTGTTGCCCCAGCTTTTCTTTGTTCGAACTTGTGTATCAGTGCGTGCTATATTAATATAGCGGGGCGAAAGCCTATTTCGAGAGAGACCTATTCTCTAGCTCGACAGCGATCATAAAGTTTTATAATCGCATGTATATGTGTGTCTACTCGTTGTTTTTAATAATTTATTGTATGCTACATATAAAGTTTTCACTTATCGAGTCCATATGAACACATGAACAAAAATATTATCCTCACATAGAAGCACCATACGCTCATTAATTTTTTGTTTTTCCCTTGTTGTGACAAAGTGATGTAAACTTCATCCACCTGCGAGGATGTTAAAAGTCCTCCTAGATATGGTTAGATCCTGGCTTTTTTTAAATAATACATTTTTATATATTAATTTCACAAATAATATACGAAATAAGAAATTCGAAATCTAGCGCTACTTTGAAAGCTCGCGCTCCGACTGGAACCTATCGGAGACCCGTACACCGACAGGCCTGTCGGTAGCGTGGCCAGTAGAACCATAGACCCGCCAATACTTGCTCATTTTCCAGTCCTACAACACGCCTCATCCAACTACACCCGTAGCAATCATACATAAGTATCACGTCGAGCAACCATATGTAGTAGTACCATGCAATATGTATGGTTATTATCTGTCGGTACAAGTAAGCATGTGCCGCCGAACCCAACTATGAATATAGCCCCATTCCGCAAATAGAGTGAGCCACATGAATAACGCGTTTCTTTTCGTGCCATCCGAGAAAAGAGTTCTACTAATGGCAATACCATAAGTATGCATGGGCATACATCTGGATCACCTCCTCATCGGCGTCCTCGGGGCATTTGCTAAAATTTTCTTGTATCCATTTGTAAGTAGCACCGGCAAACATCTTTTCTTGTGTCGGTGCCTTACCAATTAGGCCAATCATCACTTCATGCCACTTATCCAAATCTGAGCTCGTACACACGGGCTGCCCTTTGATGGGAAGTGCAAATATCATGGAGACGTCCTGCAAAGTCACCGTCATCTCACCACAAGGGAGGTGAAAATTGTGTGTCTTCGGTCTCCATCTATCTACAAGCGCTATGATCAAACATGAGTTCATATATGACGTCGACCGTGAGACAAGCTAGACGAAAGGGAGAAGTCCTGTCCGCTCAACGTATGGAGTGTAGCGCTCATCATATGGCATCTTCTTGCTATGCACCTCCTTGGACCTTAGGTGTAACCACTTGAAGACATGTTTCTTCTTCGCAATGTACCGCCCGCGGAGCTGTTGATCGTAATGCCCATTCAAAATAAATTGTCCTTCCATCCTAGATATGCGATCAAAAAGAAAAGTGAAATTGTAAGTTATGGAAATTCTCTAGTGCACCACAAATATAGATAGGATCTATATAAACAAACACCTCGTTAGATATACGACTACAAAAATGAAAATATGTAATACACATTTATTCCATTGCATCTATAATCCATATATGCCAATTAAAATATGTAATACACATTTCGGTTACTACAATTTATATATGCCAATTGTGTATTAAGCATATTAGCAACCACACTTATTTTCCAATCACTTATAAGAAACTAAAATTACATACTAAGTAAATTATCAACCACACTATTTTTCTATTCCATCTACCATATACATGCCAAATCTATTTTACTAACCCTAATTAAGCAAATTCACTTATTTACTAACTAACACTATCAAACTATCATTCTACCATACTTATTTCTCCAAAGAAATTCGACATTCTACCATATACATGCCAAATTTCCAAAGAACTAGGGTTAAGAAGAAGAGGACAATGTGATGATTTCAACCAATATAACAAGGAAAATCGAAGGAGAATACATCAAGTGGGGGAGAGGAAGAAAATCCACCAGAAATCACCTCAGATCCGTGGGTTTTAGATTGTGGATTTGAGGGGGGCTTGGAGGGGAGCCACCGCCGCCATCTTCTGTCTGCTTGGGGGGTATATGGCGCTGAGAGGGGATAACTGGGACGAGCCGGGGTGGCGCTCCGGCCGTTTCTAGGTAAAGGGGGCATGGCGCCCGCCGAGAAAGCGTCACGCTAGGTAGCATGGGGCTCCCTTAAAAAACGTCAAACATTAAAAATGGACCGGCTGGATTCCGTTGATTGCCATGTCGGACGGGGTTATGGTGTTTATGACCAGGACGCTATGAGTTCATGGCGTTTTTGACTTGACTAGAGTGGAGAATTCTTAAAAAAAAGTAGGTTATTTCATGTCATCGTTCTTTAATAAGGTTATTTTTGTATTTTTTGCCGAGAGAAACAAACGAATGCGGCGCACGTGGCGTTATGTACGTCCTGCGGCGCGAGCTATAGTACGAACGAATATGCAGTAGTACTACTCCGAAAGGCAGCTGGAGCTAGGAAATCTCACGCGTTTCTCTGCAAGTTGCTGCACGCACGCTGCAGCGTCCATAGCCAGGTTCCTTCGGCGTGCCACTCTCTGGCTAGCTTTAATTTGTCTGTCGACAATTGACGAGGGGGATCGATGTCGACGGCACTGTCACGGAGGCTTTCGACAATTGAGTTTAAAATGAAGTTCATAATCACACACACAAAAAAGAACAAAAATCTCACGCACGTTGCGTCTCTCTCCAAGTTGCTGAATAAACAACACGCACGCTGTGTACTGGCCTACTCCCTGCAGCGTCCATTGCCAGGTCCCTTCAGCGTGCCACTCTGGCTAGCTTTAATTTGTCTGTTGACAATTGTCCGAGGGGGATCGATGTCGACGGTAGTGCCAGTGGCAGGGCAGGGCTTTCGACAATTGACCGAGCACGACGAACCAACACGCTGGTTGCCGACCCATCAAACTGCACAGTACTGTATGTTTAGTCGGCCGAATAAAGAAAAAAAAATGATATGGATCCTCCGGGGATCGAAGAAAACAATTCCCGGGTCGCTTCCTCACGCTCGACGCCTGTATGAGAGGATCCACCTCATCTTCTTCCCAACCACTCTTTTTCTTCATCTCCTCAATCGCCCCCGTCGACACCCACCGTCCCCGCCGCCATCCCCACCCTCTTTCCCGCTTGCCTCCCCTCCTAGTGCCGCCCAATTGTTCCGTTTTTTTGATTTGTTCCGTTTTTTTGATTTGTTTGATCTTGTTGATGCATATATGCGCTGTGAAAGCTGTTTTAGCGTCCCGCATTTAGCGCGTCCGCTGGGGCGATTTTGGCTATATTTTTGCGCGCCGTATAGAGATTTTCGCGCACGAGGTTTTATAGCGTCTGTTGGAGTTGCCTAAACGAATGCGGCGCACGTGCGCTATGTACGTCTTGCGACGCAAGCTGTAGTACGAACGAACATGCAGTACGTACTACGAAAGGCAGCTGGAGCTAGGACATCTCGCGCGTCTCTCTGCAAGTTGCTGAATAAACAACACGCACGCTGGGCAGCGTCCATGGCCAGGTTCCTGCGGCGTGTCTGTCGACAATTGACCCCAAGGGCCCGGCCATCGATGTCGACGGCCTGCTCTAGCCGAGCTCCTGCCGTGCAACCGCCAGCTTTGGTACGACGAACCAACACGCTGGTTGATGACTGCTGACCCATCGAACTGCATTTATACTCCATTGTACAGTACTGTTTATAGTCGGCCGAATAAAGAAACGAATCACAGAGCGCACACATGGCCCAGATGGTATTTTGATTATTTGGTAGTGAGATCCTTGGTGATGAAGACCAAATGGATTACTCCTAGGCTAGATGTTGGAATCCAGTGCTTCTTTCCGACGACTGAATACTAGTAAAATTGTTTGACAAAGCAGGCACATAATTTACAGGTTAGGCAAGACAAGAGACATAAAGTATAGTAAAGTGTTATGCTTAGTAGCTGGCCGGTCAAAATTATTTTTGTGAACATTGGGTCAAAACTAATTACTCCATAAGTCGAGTAAGATAAGGACCTAAAGCAAGGTAATTAGTTGGTCGTTGTTCGGGATAGGGATAGGTACCATCTTCTTTTTCTTTACCGCGAGAATGGCGCGGACCGGGTGCTTTTTGGACGACAGCACCGTCTCACGGTAGACTCTAGTAGGAAACGTGCGGAAATCACCTAGACGACGAAGAATGGCGGGCACACGAACATGACACGGTGGCGACTTGCTTTTGGTTGGGCACCCGACCGGACCACCAGGCGAGACCGCGACAGACGTTTCTGTCTTTCCGGGTCTACGACGCGATTTTATGATTTTCTTGTTTTCTATAAGAATGGGTACGTAATTTCAGGGCTAATTTAGGAGTTATATAGTACTCCCTCCCTTATCAAAATATAAGATGTTTTAGGGCTAAGATTCATTTTCATAGTGAGATTCATTTTCTTCATAAATCTAAAACATCTTATATTTTAAAACGGAGAGAGTAGTATATAAATAGGAGATGCAGTCCCGGCGTCCATGTACATACCCATTTAAAATTCACAAAAAATCGTATCTCTTATCTAAACAAAAGTATATTTTGATTTTGAATATAAAACTCATATATCATGTGTAAAAACCGTGTTAAATTTAGGGAATATAAAATTGTTTGTCGTAACTAGCAGCATATTTAGATTTTGAATTTTCTTTACAACAACAACTTAGATGGCTATGTACACGACATGAAGGACGCTCTGATGGCGACCACCGACGGGACGATGTCCGGACGCCGCCGCCCTCGCGTAGCCCCGTCTATGCCCGAAGCCGCCACCGATGACGACACCCCCTCCCCCGGAGTCGACACCGGCCAGGTTAGCGGTCCATGTTGTGGCCAAAGGCCTGAGCTTTGGTGGTGCTGCAGAGGTGCAGGGTAGCGGAAAGTAGCATGGCGGCACTCCCATGCATTAGGCGAATAACATTTGAGTGAACATGTTCATTATGCAAGATCCCATTCTTGAACTATTGAGTCCCTTGACATACTTTTTCAAATTACCTAAAGATTACCGTTATGGACACTTAGATACGGGTAACGTTTGATTAACCATTAAAGTACTCGATATTCTCATTGTCTAAGGATTTATACATAAAACAACGCCATTATGATAAAACTAATAACAATGATGAAATTATCTCGTAGCATGTCATATAATTGGATCGATTCAACATCCTTGTTATGATAACAATATGCTCCCATTGTTATCAACATCCTTTTTAACATAACAATGTCATGAACGGGAAAACGTGATCATCAAACGACACATGAGATGGTCCTAAATGTGGGATTAGGAACAACTAGTGTTTACCTCTCAACACATGCTTATGAGCTTTCCTTTGAATGTCACATTCGATAATCACAACAATTATAGAATAAAGAATAATAATAATAACAATGCCATGAGCAGGAAAACATGATCATCAAACGACATATGAGATAGTCGTAAATGTGGGATTAGGAACAACTAGTGTTTAACTCTCAACACATGCTTATGAGCTTTCCTCTGAATCTCACATTTGAGAATCACAACAATTATAGAATAAAGAATAAATAATAACAACAATAATAATAAACACATAGTTATATATAAATGGTCACTCATCATTATTGCCTCTAGGGCTTAACTCCTTCAACAACAGTAATGTGTGTGATTTCCAGTTGACCAGGGTGACTTCTGACTGAAAAAGATACAACCATCAAGAGTGCCGGACGATGGCTTAATTTGCTTGCTACTTTGTGCTAATTTAGATAGCAAATCATCATCTTAAGCAGGTGTGTTGGCTTCAGATTTTGTTTGGGTCCGCCACTGTGTGCATGGGGAATGTCATGGAGAACTACCTAGGCATTACCATGATCCCATGATCATACTTGAGTTTGTGGTGTCATGGGATCTATAGATTTTACATTGTTACTCTGGGATTCCAAGCTCACACAATGAAGCTCTTCTATCCACAAGGCTAACTTTGGGATTTTTTTGCCTTGCAACTTTGTGTCAATGATCATGGCTATGACAAGGGGTCCTACCTTTGCGGATGACATCTGTTTTGCATGGTTCAACTTCGTCAAGACAACATCACATCCCCACGATAACAAGAGAGACTTTGCCAAGGCTTAGTAAGCTGTGAGAAAGGATAATGTGTGAGCACTTGGGGGTGTTTCGAGCATAGTTTATAACCGAGTGTGGCTCGGTTCGGTTATGGGATCAAAAGACGTGTCGTGATAGCGATGTGATCATGCACGATACGACCATAGATGATGAAAAGAGGTCAAGATGCGGACCTAAGTATGATTATGCGGCAACACTATGCATGGTGCGAGCCATCTTGACCAACTCTAGAGATTTCTTGAAGTCCATAGAAAGATAGAAGACTATAGACTCATGAGAAACTTAGAGATGTCCTCGTGGAGCATATGTGACAGGTTCATGTCAGGAGTTATTGATGTTTCATCATCATATATATATATATATTCATGTTTTATTTTGGTCATTGTGTCCATTTCTTGCAAATTTAGTTCAAAATTTGAAGATGGAAATTTGAAGTTTTGATTGATATATTGTTGAATTCTCTGCAGTGGAGAAACATGGAAGTTTGAACTATTATGGATTTTAAAATGGAGTTCATAATCACAAAAAATGAAAGAATAGTAAATAATTATGTCAGAGCAGTCTTTACAACATACTCGGAAATAACATTAAACATCATGTTCACTATCATTATAAAATAGTTTGCCAAAGTTGGTATGGGTGTCAGATGAACCTGTAGACGATGGTGCGTAGCTAATTCTAAAACAAAGTAACGATGGTGCGTAGCTAATTCTAGAACAAAGTAACGATATATATAGAGAGAAACGAATGAAATCACAAAAATAATATTATTAAAGAATGATGACACGAAATAACCTACTTTTTCAAAGAATTCTCGATCTAACATGTTTTCTTGATGCTTTACCAGGAGGCGCCATGGTCAGTAGCATGGCGCCCCCGTCAAAAACGTCATGAACTCATAGCGTCATGGTAAAAAACGCCATGACCCCATCCGACGTGGAAGTCAACGGAACCCAGCGGGCCCAATTTTAATGTTTGGCGCTTTTCAAGGGACCGCCGTGCTATCTAGCATGATGCTTTCTCGGAGGGCGCCATGCCCCTTTACCTAGAAACGTCCTGGAACCCGCGGCCACTCACTACCACTCATACCCGTTCGTTACCCCCCTCTCTCTCTCTCTCTCTTGTGGCATCCCGCAAAACCACTACTAGAAAATCGCGTTGTTTTTGGTGCATTGCATCATCATGACCGCATGCTCATGTCATCATGCCACATTGCATTTGAGCATTGTCATCATCATGCATATTAATTTTACCTGAAACTATGTTGCGAAAGACTATGGTTTTCCGAAACTAGCCTCCTTCTATTTCAAATTAAACCCCCGGCTGCTTCCGGGTATTTTGTTTGTCTAAAAACTAGTTATAAAAATGTATTGCAAATTAAATAAAATGTTAAATTATTTTTAGTGGGGGCAGTCGAACGGGCCGAACCGACCCGAACGACCACCCCCAGAACCTAAAATCGGTCCACCTAAAATCCTACAGCTACCTACACCTAATCTACCCCCCAACCAGCCACCTCACCCCACCAATGGCCTCCTGACACCTCACCCTCTCCCTCCCCCTAACCAACCCCAAACTGCCACCTCACCCTCCTCTCTCACCCCTCTCACCCGCCACCCCCTGGGCACACACACGCACGCCACACGACGCACACGCACGCCTTGCGCACCCGCGCCCGCTCCTAGCCACACTGCCTCCTGCCTGGGACCCACAGGCCCCACCCCTGTCGGCCTCCTCTCACGCCTCTCCCCACCGCCCCTCCTTCCTCTTATCCTGCCCCGATCCCGCACCCCTCCTCCCCAACGTGCCGTCCCGCCTCTCTTCCTTCTCTCCTTGCCGCCGGGCGAGCCCTCACGCCGCCGCCCTCGCTGGCTCGCCGCTCGCCGTCGCCGCACCTCCCCGCTGCAACCTCCGGCCTCCCCAACCTCGTCCGGCCCGCCACCGCTTTCGCCCTGCCGGTCGCCTTCGAGGCTCATGCCAGCCCCATCTCCGCCCGCCCGCCTCCGGCAGCTCCGCCCGCTCGCCACCTCCGGTCAGCGGCCCGCCTCTCGACGTCTCCCGGCGAAGCCGCCGTTTCGCGCCCGGCGCCGCTTTCCCGGCGTCTTCGCATGGCAGCCTCGCCGACCTCATGGTCCCGGCCGCCGCTGCTTCCTCCGACCATCGACGTCGCCGGCTGGCGGCCCGTCCTCGAGCCGAACCCCGCGTCCAATCACGGTGGTCCCGCTGGCCGTCGTCGAGCCGGCGCCGCGTGTGAGGCCGCCCCTCGTAGCTGCTCCGTTGTTCGAGTTGGTGTCGTGTGCTGCATACATGGTACGGCAAGTTGGTAAATCGGCACACAAGCCTTCCGGTGAACAAGAGCTGCAAGCCGGACTAGTACCTCGTAAAACCACCCGAACACGCGCTGCTAAGTCCAAGTTCGACATCGACAATTGCACCCGAGGATGCGACAAGATCTCCGGGCCGATGAACCACGTCAAGCATCCGCGTGCTCCGTAGACCGTACCGTACCCGATGGCTGAGACGTTGAAGACCCCGTTCCCGGAGGCGAAGTCCGAACCCTGACACGCCAAGCTCTTCTTCACGGAGGCCGAAGGCTGTTGTCCGAGACCCCGAAACAGATCCACGGATACGACAAGTACCCCCTCGAGGACGTCGAGTACTTCACCCCGGACACCGAGACCCCGGTGCGACAAGTACTTCTTTCCGGAACGCCAAGGACTCCGCGTGAGGCGTCAAGACCGACAACATGGCCCGAAGACCACAGATGCGACAAGACCCTAAATCCCGGAGTCCGAGAACGCTTCCGTCGAACCCTGGACCCCGAGACTGGATCCCGGACCCTATCGAACCCCGAACCCCCCGGAAACCCCAAGATCGTCGAGACCCCTAATGTGTGAACCCCTTCCCGAAACCCTATTTTATAATATAATCCAACTTGTCGCATTTTAATTGTTCATGCATGCATATTGTCATGTGGTTTGGGGGCCTTACGCCGATTCACCCTTTAATCAAATATGGGGCCCATATGCGGGCAAATCTAGTCTCATATTGGCCTCATTTAAACTTGTGTAGCGATCCGGTGCCATCTTTTGTCTTGCTAATGCAACATTTAAATTGCGGGGGTTCTAAATAACTTGAACCGCTTAATTAATGTCGGGACCCCGGTTCCGCTTAATATGGCCTGATTGCATTACACCTTCACCATGCCATGCATCATACATGCATCATGCCCGATCTTTGCCGTAGTATTAAATATTGCATCCGGTGTTTCTTCTAGTGTTTTGCTTCTTCACGGATAAGGCCGTTGAGTTGATGTGAGCTTCGCCCCGATCTTCGGTTGAACCTTCGGCAATGTTTTCAGGCGAGCATCTCCCCCTTTCTACCTATCTTACTTTTATAGTATTTATTCCCTCCTGTTGATCTATTGCTATCTGTGTTGCGATGCTTTAGTTTCCGTACCTGTGATATACGGTGCAGCCCTATATTGCCTTGGACACATCCTATTACCTGTTGTTTGGTAGATAGTTGGACTTGCGCGTCGTAGTCGCTTGCTCAAGTGCTGTTGCGTGTTGTCAAGTGCCACAGATGTTGATGAATTGCCGCATGTTGATGTTGGAGATGATCATAGTTTTACTTATCGTTCACTTTAATTCCTGTTTAACAACTAAAATTGAAGTAAGCAGAGGCATCGGTGGGTGATAGAAAATATTTGGTTTCCGAACGCCCACTTGTGTCCCGTAGGACCCCGAGTACTTGATACCTGTTCCTTGATTTATCGCGCTATCCACATCCGGGAGGTATATGGGACCCCCCTGAGCCAGAGCTTGATTCAGTCTTATTTCTTGGGGCCACAAACTAGTTTGAGGTTTTATTTACTATCCTGTACTTATGGCATGCTACTGCTTTATTTAAATTGTCGACGATAGCACCTTTGTCTTGTTAGGATCGGGACACGATTCCGGTGTCGACAAGCCCGGTTTGGGTTCCCGATCGTTCTGACAGATACCCAAACCTTGAGTCCGTCTCGAGCTTGCTTACTTCGTTGCGGGTAGCTTAATGGGTGGCCCCTGAAATAATTCTGAATCCGTGATTGCTTTGTCGAAGGCCTCGTTGGGTTTTGATTTGGTTTTCGAGGTTGATCGGCGTGTGTTGCTATTGGTGCACCCGGCGGGTAAAACTTTTCAAAGCCGTGTCATGGATATGGACGACTTGGAGCACAGTATCTCGACCATAGACAAGCATAACTAAAGTTTATTGCTATAAATTTGACTTTATAATGACTAGTAATCAGCTACACTCTAATGGAATGGCTAAATAATACTGCCCACAATTGTTTGATTGAGTTGTCGCTTGCGACCATTGTACCTGACTAGTAAGTATTGCAACTACAACGGAATGGCTGAATAAAAGTACCAACAACTGCTGGGTTTAAGGGTTATCTCATGCTAATTGTGCCTGACTAGTAAGTGTTGCCACTATAACGGAATGATTAACTAAAAGTGCCCACTGCTTATTTTATCAGGATGACTATCTTTACCTGACTAGTAATTGCCGCAACGATAACCGAATAAGTAAAACTGCCAACGGTGTGAGTTCCTCGGTTGACTTCCTCGATTGGTCTCGAGGGGGAAACACCAGGATGGGTTTGTTTGATGGTAGTAACAGGATATCTCCGAATAGGTCTTTCTTACCCCTCTCTGACAGCCGCCAGTTGTATCGAGTCTCTATAGGTTGTTTAGTGCATGCTGCCGCTGCCGCTTCAGTCCACCATACCTATGTAGGCGAGGACCGCCGAATTCTAGACTCGCCGTGTACTGGCCTCAGTACTGACGCTCCTCTTTTTCCTTTGCCCTTTGTCGGCACCCCTTTTGTTTAAGCAGGTTTGAGCTCGACGTTGTTAGCAGGGTTACCCTTCCGGCTTGGCCTGGGCAGGTTTATGGACGCCATTGGTTATTCTTCAGGGCTCTTAGCCCCATTTGCATCTTGTCCGTAGTCGGACGCTCTATCATTTTCAAGGTGATTTGGATCTTTATATATTATATCTGTATTCTTGACTCGTCGTCATTTGTTGTATATATACGCTACGTGGGTCCCATCGAGGACTGTTGTGTAATGTTATTACTTCGTTTCCACCATGCGAAAGTGCTGGTGGGCACCTTTGAATCGTTTCTATGCGGGTTTGGCGGGAATCGCTGAAACTTGCATAGGTCGATCTGAGGGTGTTACAGTGGTATCGAGCTCAGCGGTTGCGATACCCACAAGTCCGGCCCAGGATAACCTAGCTAACGGCCGAAGTAGAGTGTCAAAACTATTTTTGGAAAATCGGTTGGATAGTTCTGATTAGGTCTGATTTTACTCCTTACCCCTCTGCTATTCTCCTCTTATCTTGACGTGTTTTGAACCTGCTCTCTTATCTTTTCTTCGAGTCCAGGAATTCTCGTGGTGGGGTTTTCCGTCGTACCTTCAGGGTTTCGCTTCCTCCTTTGATAACGGTGTTCTACCATCCGGTGTTCAAGCTGCCTGAGGAATCCGTCTGCTGTGGTATCATTCTTTGTTCCTTGTTTGTGCCTTCCGGTGTTTTCCGACGCGACGACATCATCTACGCCAGATCCGATGCAGAGTCTGCATCACTCCTTTGTTTCCGAACCTCGCTTGTCGAGATCTTCAGTCCAAATCCGAGAGTTGGTTGCATAATTCGCCTATTCGCGTGCAGAGTAATGCTTTGAGTGCGGGATGGAGTCGCGACCATACCACTACTCTTATAATTTGCTTTGTATATTGA
The DNA here is from genome assembly GCA_030063025.1 of Avena longiglumis. NCBI lineage: Eukaryota > Viridiplantae > Streptophyta > Magnoliopsida > Poales > Poaceae > Avena > Avena longiglumis. Next base: position 472,081,047 of record CP125978.1, on the reverse strand, counting down.
ATGGTGGATCGATGCAATTTTACTCCTTCCATAGAAGTTAGGGGTGGCCTTACCTTTAACCTCGTCCGTTGTTTACCGGAGTGTTCTCTTGATGATCAGGACAACGACCTCTTGTTAGTGGTGTCGCGAAGATCTACACGAAGCGAGAAGACGCAGATCGCCGACCTTCTTTCCGGTACCATGAGGCGGATCTCGAGGGCAAGATCCATTGTTAGTGGTGTCGAATTGTGGCATCCCGCAAAACCACTACTAGAAAATCGCGTTGTTTTTGGTGCATTGCATCATCATGACCGCATGCTCATGTCATCATGCCACATTGCATTTGAGCATTGTCATCATCATGCATATTAATTTTACCTGAAACTATGTTGCGAAAGACTATGGTTTTCCGAAACTAGCCCTCCTTCTATTTCAAATTAAACCCCCGTCTGCTTCCGGGTATTTTGTTTGTCTAAAAACTAGTTACAAAAATATATTGCAAATTAAATAAAATGTTAAATTATTTTTAGTGGGGGCAGTCGAACGGGCCGAACCGACCCGAACGACCACCCCCAGAACCTAATATCGGTCCACCTAAAATCCTACAGCTACCTACACCTAATCTACCCCCCAACCAGCCACCTCACCCCCACCAATGGCCTCCTGACACCTCACCCTCTCCCTCCCCCTAACCAACCCCAAACTGCCACCTCACCCCTCCTCTCTCACCCCTCTCACCCGCCACCCCCTGGGCACACACACGCACGCCACACACGCACGTTGCCCATGCACCCGCCCTAGCCACACCTCCCTGCCACCTGGACCCACAGGACCCAGCCCCCCACCTGTCGGCCTCCTCTCCGCCTCTCCGCCCTCCTTCCTCTTCTCCTGCCCCGATCCCGCACCTCCTCCCCAACGTGCCGTCCCGCCTCTCTCCCTTCTCTCCGGCGCCCCCCCACCGTCGCCGGCGAGCCCTCCACGCTCGCCCGCCCTCACTTTGGCTCGCTCCTCCGTCGCGCACCTCCCCGCCTACAACCTCAGACCCTCCCCAACCTCGTCTGGCGCCACCGCCCACCGTCGCCCCAGCCGTCCCTTCGAGCTCCGCTGCGCTGAGGCCCCATCTCCGCCCGCCTCCGGCACGGCTCCGTCCTTCGCCACCTCCGGCGACTACCGCGGCCCGCCTCCTCGGCGTCCTCGGCGAAACCGTTCAGCCCGCTGCTGCCCGGCGCGTCTTCCATGCCAAGCCAGCCTCGACCTCCGCTGTCGCGCCCTTTGCTTCCTCCGACCATCGGCGTCGCCGGCTGGCGGCCCGTCCTCGGTGAACCCCGCGTCCAATCACCGGTGGTCCCGCTGCGCCGTCGTCCCGAGCCGGCCGCGTCGCGCGTGAGGCCGTCCCTGTGTAGCTGCTGCTCCGTTGTTCGAGTTGGTGTCGTGTGCTGCATACATGGTACGGCAATTTGGTAAATCGGCACACAAGCCTTCCGGTGAACAAGAGCTGCAAGCCGGACTAGTACCCCGTAAAACCACCCGAACACGCGCTGCTAAGTCCAAGTTCGACATCGACAATTGCACCCGAGGATGCGACAAGATCTCCGGGCCGATGAACCACGTCAAGCATCCGCGTGCTCCGTGAACCGTCTGCGTGCGATGGCTGAGGCGTTGAAGACCCCGTTCCCGGAGGCGAAGTCCGAACCCTGACACGCCAAGCTCTTCTTCACGGAGGCCGAAGGCTGTTGTCCGAGACCCCGAAACAGATCCACGGATACGACAAGTACCCCTCTCGAGGACGTCGAGTACTTCACCCCGGACACCGAGACCCCGGTGCGACAAGTACTTCTTTCCGGAACGCCAAGGACTCCGCGTGAGGCGTCAAGACCGACAACATGGCCCGAAGACCTCGGATGCGATAAGACCCTAAATCCCGGAGTCCGAGAACGCTTCCGTCGAACCCTGGACCCCGAGACTGGACCCCGGACCCTATCGAACCCCGAACCCCCCGGGAACCCCAAGATCGTCGAGACCCCTAATGTGTGAACCCCTTCCCGAAACCCTATTTTATAATATAATCCAACTTGTCGCATTTTAATTGTTCATGCATGCATATTGTCATGTGGTTTGGGGGCCTTACGCCGATTCACCCTTTAATCAAATATGGGGCCCATATGCGGGCAAATCTAGTCTCATATTGGCCTCATTTAAACTTGTGTAGCGAACCGGTGCCATCTTTTGTCTTGCTAATGCAACATTTAAATTGCGGGGGTTCTAAATAACTTGAACCTTAATTAATGTCGGGACCCGGTTCGCTTAATATAACTGATTGCATTGCACCTTCACCATGCCATGCATCATACATGCATCATGCCCGATCTTTGCCGTAGTATTAAATATTGCATCCGGTGTTTCTTCTAGTGTTTTGCTTCTTCACGGATAAGGCCGTTGAGTTGATGTGAGCTTCGCCCCGATCTTCGGTTGAACCTTCGGCAATGTTTTCAGGCGAGCATCTCCCCCTTTCTACCTATCTTACTTTTATAGTATTTATTCCCTCCTGTTGATCTATTGCTATCTGTGTTGCGATGCTTTAGTTTCCGTACCTGTGATATACGGTGCAGCCCTATATTGCCTTGGACACATCCTATTACCTGTTGTTTGGTAGATAGTTGGACTTGCGCGTCGTGATACGCTTGCTCAAGTCTTTTGCGTGTTGTCAAGTGCCACAGATGTTGATGAATTGCCGCATGTTGATGTTGGAGATGATCATAGTTTTACTTATCGTTCACTTTAATTCCTGTTTAACAACTAAAATTGAAGTAAAGAGAGGCATCGGTGGGTGATAGAAAATATTTGGTTTCGAACGCCCACTTGTGTCCGTGGGACCCAGTACTTGATACCCGTTCCTTGATTTATCGCGCTATCCACATCCGGAGGTATATGGGACCCCCGAGCGAGCTTGATTCATCTTATTTCTTGGGGCCACAAACTAGTTTGAGGTTTTATTTACTATCTGTACTTATGCCATACTCTTCTTTATTTAAATTGTCTGCGAGATAGCTTTTGTCTTTATTTAGGATCGGGACACGATTCGCGGTGTCGACAAGCCAGTTTTGGGTTCCCATTCGTTCACACCGTATACCCAAACCTTGAGTCCGTCTCGAGCTTGCTTACCGTTGCGGGTAGCTTAATGGGGTGGCCCCACAAATAATTCTGAATCTGTGATTGCTTTGTCGTGAAGGCCTCGTTGGGTTTTGATTTGGTTTTAGAGGTTGATCGGCGTGTGTTGCTATTGGTGCACCGGCCGGGTAAAACTTTACGAAGCCGTGTCATGGATATGGACGACTTGGAGCACAGTATCTCGACCATAGACAAGCATAACTAAAGTTTATTGCTATAAATTTGACTTTATAATGACTAGTAATCAGCTACACTCTAATGGAATGGCTAAATAATACTGCCCACAATTGTTTGATTGAGTTGTCGCTTGAGACCATTGTACCTGACTAGTAAGTATTGCAACTACAACGGAATGGCTGAATAAAAGTACCAACAACTGCTGGGTTTAAGGGTTATCTCATGCTAATTGTACCTGACTAGTAAGTGTTGCCACTATAACGGAATGATTAACTAAAAGTGCCCACTGCTTATTTTATCAGGATGACTATCTTTACCTGACTAGTAATTGCCGCAACGATAACCGAATAAGTAAAGCGCCAGCGGTGTGAGTTCCTCGGTTGACTTCCTCGATTGGTCTCGAGGAAACACCGGGATGGGTTTGTTTGATGGTAGTAACAGGATATCTCTCGAATAGGTCTTTCTTACCCCTCTCGATGCCGCCAGATTGTATCGAGTCTCTATAGGTTGTTTAGTGCATCTTTGCCGCTTGATCCACCATACCTATGTGGCGAGGACCGCGAATTCTAGACTCATGGTGTCTTGGCCTCGATCTTGACGCTCCTCTTTTCCTTTGCCCTTTATCGGCACCCCTTTTGTTTAAGCAGGTTTGAGCTCGGCGTCGTTAGCGAGGTTACCCTTCCGGCTTGGCCTGGGCAGGGTTATGGACGCCATTGGTTATTCTTCAGGGCTCTTAGCCCCATTTGCATCTTGTCCGTAGTCGGACGCTCTATCATTTTCAAGGTGATTTGGATCTTTATATATTATATCTGTATTCTTGACTCGTCGAGTCGTTGTTGTATATATCTGTTCTGTGGGTCCCATCGATGACTGTTGTGTAATGTTATTACTTCGTTTTCCACCCGCACGAAAGTGCCTGGTGGGCACCTTTGAATCGTTTCTATGCGGGTTTGGCGGGTTTCGCTAAAACTTGCATAGGTCCGATTCTGAGGGTGTTACATCTCTCTCGCCCCAGCTCTTCACCTACGCAAATCCCTCCAAATCGGTTGCTTTTCTGCGTGGATTTGGACTCCCCTTGCCTCAAGAGGTAATCTCCACCGATCCCCTTGGTTTGGTCCAAATAGACGTGTGCAATTTGGTTCTATTTTAAAAAAAAAATCTGAAACCCTAACGCTACCTATATCTTGGATTTGGAGTGAAATCTAGGGTTGTGTTGTTGCTTCTAGTTATTAGATTTGTAGCTTAGGGATGGGATCTGTATGTTAGAAGTAGCAAAGTGGAATGACTTGTTTTAGTGGGTTGCTATGGTTGTTGGTGGTAATATAATTTCCTTTGATGCGTAATGGTTGTTGTCATTGTTTTTTAGATGGCAAGAATCGTTAATGTTAATCATGTGGACAAGGCTGCATTCTTGAAAGGCAATGCCGAGTGTGATCCGGAAGAGGTAGTCATGGTGTTTGGCACTAGTCCTACCTATGCCGAGGTTGTGTAAAGAGTGAGGAATGATTTAAAATGGATGGACCCTAGTGAAAGAACATTTCATAATCCCTAGTGTTTTGTGTGTTAGATAACAATATCAAGGATTATTTAATGTGTGTTGAAGTGTTGCAGTTCTCTCTGTTGAAAAAGGAAAAGGAATCTGCCATTGGGGCGGATAATCCGCCCCACCCCTTTCCCAGATAGGCGCAACCCCCAGAGATGGGGCGGAGTTTCGGCTGGATTTTTCGCCCCCCGGATAATCCGCCCCTCATGCACAACTTGAAGATTGCCAAGGCGCAACCCCCAAAAGGGGGGGGGAGGGGGGGCGGAGTTTCGGCCAGATTTTCTGGCCCGCCAGATAATCCGCCCTTGACGGGGGCCGGATAATCCACCCCCAAGATCTTTATCAAGTTCGCCAAGGCGCCATCCCCAGAGAGGGGGCGGATTTTCACCGGAGTGTCCGTCCTGGGGGCGGAGTTTTCCCTGGGGCGGATAGTCCGCCCCTAGTGGGGGGCGGATAATCCGCCCCCAAACTTGTTCAATGGAAAGATCTGGGCAGGGGGTATTTAAGCCAGCCTTCCCCCTCCTGCCAGATCGCTCGGTTCATTCAAAAAAGTCAAGATCTGATCTGCAACCTTCATCCAAGAGAGCTCCACCTAGATCCACCCGAAGGCCCCGTCCCTTGGGGAATCGAAGGAGGAGGACTCGATCTTCAACAATTGCAATCAAGCGCTTCATCTCCTCTCCATTCGTTTGGAGAATCTCCGATCTAGTATTTCTTGCAAATATCTAGATCCTTGCTTTTGATTATATTGATAATCCTTGTTCTTGTGATAGCTTGTTTTCATTACCGGAGCCCCCAATTCAGTTGTGGGTGTGTGCCCTGGTAGAGTTGTAAAGACACCGGTTCCCACCTCGAAGGGTACCAATAGTGGAGAAGGTGGATCAGGCCTTTCATGGCGAGATCCATCGGAGAATAGGGTGAGGCATATTGTGGCATGGTGGTATTAGAACCGCCCACCCCTCCAACGCAGATGTACTTCCCTTAACAAGGAAGGAACTGCGGTAAAACAAATCCATGTGTCTCCGCGTGCTCCACTACAGTTTCCTCGCTCCTCTCTTTACGTGCTTAGTAGCTAGGTTTGCATATAGGAAAATTATCGTAGTTGCATATCTAGAGAATTTACTTTATGCCAAGCCTAAAATTGAAAAAGAACTAAAAATTGAGTAGCACCTATTCACCCCCCCTCTAGGTGCCCATAAGATCCATTTCAATTGGTATCAGAGCCCCGACTCTTAATTCGGGCTTAACCGCCTAAGAGAAGTATGGGTTCCAAGGGAGATGGGAGTGATGCTCCGGAGGTAGTCACCATGAACGATCTCAAGACGTTGGAAAAAACCTTGGTTAGTTCAATGGAGGCTAAGATGGAAGAGATGCATCAATTGATATTGCGTCTCTCCACATACGCAGCATCACCTCCATCTGCTTCAGAGGCTACCACTCCGCAATCCAAGGAAACGGGTAAAACCGATTCCAAATATAACGAAGTGGTTGGTGATGGCACTAGCAAGAGCTCCTCCTCGAAAAAGGATAGTGGTAAGGAAGGATACAATGAGGTTTACCATGTGTATTCTCCCGATCCACCTATCCCACACCCACATATACATAATAGGGGTGATCCACCCAAACTTTCAGCATCTACTTTCATTCAATGGCAATTTTTTATGAAGTCTCATGTGTGTAGCTCCTCCATTGAGTTGTGGAAAATCATGGAGAATGGTCTTCATGTTGGAGATCCCAACAACCTAACAAGAAGAGAGGTTGTTGATAGTCAACTCAACGCTACAACTCTACATATGATCCAGCTTCGTGTGGTTGACAAAGACATGCCACACATTCAACATCTTAGTACAGCTAAGGAAGCCTGGGATGCCATCACCGAGATCTTCATCGGAAATGAAAGTATGAGAAGGAATAGATATGATGCTTTAAGCAATGAAGCTGAAGGATTTTATATGTTGGATGGATAAAACCATAAGCACATGTATAGGAGGCTCAAGTCAACAGCCACCACTTTCAGGAATCATGGTGCCTCTCATGTTGATCATGCATGGATCAAGCGTAAGTATGTCAGTGCTCTTATGCAATTTGAGCCCACAGATTTGAAGAGTCTCCAAGGAAGGCATAAATACCACCTTATGACATCCAATGAGGTAATGCATGAAATGGCAGCTTTCAAAGAGGCTGCCAAGAATGCCGAAGATGCTCGTGCACGAGCTATGGGGATGCAAAAGAGGGTCAACGTGGCCTTGAAGACTAGTGTGATTGATCATGATGAAGATGACATAGAAGGTATGGACTGTCCCGAGGATGTAAAAAGAATCCATGGTCAATACATGGCCTTCTATGCTAGAAACTTTTGGAGGGACCCGACCAAGGCAAAATCTGAACTATAACGCAAGAGTGGAGCTTATGGAAGAAAGGAAAATGGTCCCAAGCTGAGAACTTGTTTCAACTGCGGAGACCGGCTACACTTTGTAGCTGAGTGTCCATATCAAAGCAGGGAAGATAATGGAGGTAGACTTATTCTCAAGGAAAAGTCAAAGGCTCCACGCAAGAAACAATTTATAAAGAAGAATGCTCCCTTCAATAAGCAACCAAAGATTGTTCTAATGGCTCAAAAATAATATTCTTTGGGAAGTGAAGATGAGGATGAGGATGATAGCTCTTGAGAGGTGGCTGCTATAGCCACTACATCTACACCAACATCACTCTTCGACTCCCCTAACTAAAACGTCGTCAACAAGAACGCTACTTGCCTCATGGCAAGAGGTTCTGAGGTATATACTTCTAACTCTTCTTTTCCTAAGGCTATGATTGACATGGATGATCCTACTAGTCTTAAGGTTAAGGAAGAGATTATTGCTTTGGATTATTTCTTCACTAACTTGCAAGGTGAGCACAAAATACATTTTGAGGCTCTTATGGACCAGCTGGCCCAAAATGAAGTGCTCCTTGAAGAAAAGGGCAGAATTGAAAAGGAGGATGCAATGGAAATTGCATCCTTAAAGAATGCTCTAGAAGAGGAAGAAGAGGCTCGAGTTTCTCTTGAAGGGAAGCTTGAGTTGAAGATTCATATGAAGAAATGGTGTCAAAGCTTGTTAAGGAACGTGACAATGCAGTTGCCAAAGCAAAGAAGCTAAAGAAGGAAAAGATTGACTTTGGGGCTGCTCATGCTAGACTCTCTGAGGAATTGGAGAAACTTGACATCACTCACAAGGCATTGAAAAGTGAATTCTCCATTCTCAATGAGTCACATGATCTGCTCCAAACTCGATTGACCAAGTATGATGTTCTTAGCACATCTAAATCAACATATGGTCACAAAGAAAATGCTTGTGTGGAAGAAGGGCTTGTCAATGACACTACTCCCAAAGATAAGGGAGTTCTTGATGAGGTGCTTGGCAAGCAAAGATCAAATCTGGGTAAAGAGGGACTTGGGTATGTCACCAAGTCCAAGAAGAAGAAGAACAAGAAGAAGAATACCAAGAGTGTGCAATAAAAGACAAGCACCACTGAGAAGAATGTCATAAAAGACAAAACTAACAATATTGGTTTTGCAGGGTCACACAATCCAAATTATGAACTCTTTTGTGATTATTATGGCGATGTTTATGCTTATTATGTTGGTCCTTTTGATGAATATGTTGCTTGGTCTATTTGGGTTCCAAAGACCCTTATTACTAACATGAAAGGACCCATTGAAAAATGGGTACCTAAAACAAGAAGTAATTATCTTGCAGGGCTATGCTTTCGGTAGGTCCAAATGGGTGCTGGATAGTGGATGCACCAGTCATATGACCGGAAGCAAAGAGATCATCATGGAGATGCGACCCAATCATGATAATATTATAGTCTCCTATGGTGATAAGTCTAGATCTCAGGTATTGGGTCTTGGCAAGGTTGTGGTTGCTCACGATTCTCTCTCGTGGACGTCATGCTTGTCGAGACCCTCGGTACAACTTAATCTCTGTTCGTGCCCTTGGTAAGATGGGCTTTGCTGTTTTCATTGATGATGATTTGGTGGTACTCTTGTGGAGCAAGTCTCTAAAGGTCGCTTTTGTTGGGTACGTCGAAAATGACCTGTATGTGGTGGACTTTTCAGGGAAATCCACTTCGGGTCCGATGTGCTTATTCGGAAAGGCCGACGTGGTTGGCTATGGCATCGCCGTTTAGCCCATGTCAACATGAGAACTTTGCAAAGCCTTCACAAGGGTGGCCACATCCTTGGACTAAAAGACAATGTTTCCTTTGCCAAAGATCGTGTTTGCAGGGCTTGTGTTGAAGGAAAAATGCATGACCCTCCCCACAAGAGGAAGACTATTGTTTCTTCAAAGAGAATCTTGGAGCTACTTCATGTGGACTTATTTGGTCCTCCATCTCATGTCAGTCTTGGTGGGAAGAAATATTGCTTGGTCACTGTCGATGATTACTGAAGATATACATGGGTCTATTTCTTCAAGCTAAAGTGAGACTCAACAAACGGTCATTGACTTGGCCAATGAAGTTAAACATCAACAAAATGTTCCTATCTTGGCAATAAGAAGTGACAACGGCTCCGAGTTCAAGAACTACACTTTGAATGAGTTTCTAAGTGAAGAGGGGATAAGACATTGTAGGGTTTCGTAGCATGGAAAACAAAAATTTTCTATCGCATACAAACAAACAAGCCAATATCTATCTACTAGATTGTAGCAACGAGTCGATGGAATAACTCACCCTTGAAGATTCCAAAGTGTTTAACGAGAGCGGATTCTCGTGGGTGATGTAGTCGTACTCTTCCCGATCTCAAGATCGCGTAGACGATCCTTCCACAAGGCGTTAAAACGCCTTCCGCAATCGGTCACACGTTCGACTGACAAAGACCTTCCTCTCCCTTGTTCCAAAGAAAATGGAGATTGTAGCACTCTCTCGCGATTCCTAAAGACAACGGCATGGTACCGGAAGTAGAGGGGAGATCTCGCAGGGCTTCGCCTTAAGCCGGAGCGAGTATGGTGGACTATGAGAGATCCCTCGGCGATCTAGGGTTTAGACACACCAAGGAGGGGGCAAGGACGGCGACTAGGGTTTGCCCTAGGCGGCGGCGGTGAGATGCCCTAGGCGGCGGCTATGGTGGGCAGCGGCTAGGGTTAGGGTTTAGAGGAGGGCAACTTGTGTACTAGGAGGGGCAGCCCTGCCCCTCCTTATATAGGTGGGAGGCGCCGGCCAAGGGGAGGGGAGTCCCTCCCCAACTCGGATCCCAAGTGGGCCGGCGGTGGAGGGAGGGAACTCCTCCCCAAGTAGGTTTCCTACTTCCCCTCCAACTTCCAAAATAGCCGTTTGACTTTTCAAATTGGCATTTGACTTTTCAAACTAGGATTTGATTAAACCCTTTATTTTGTTCAGCGATGACACCTAGTACATGATGCAATCATTCCAACTTGGTATGACACATTCATGTACCCTTCCCCTCCGGAGTGCCGGACATTCCAGAATCTTCTAGAACATTCCCGATGAAAACACCGGAACCATTCTCCAACCCCGAAATAGGACTTTCCTTATATGAATCTTATTCCCGGATCATTCCGGATCTCCTCGTGATATCCCGGATCCCATCCGAGACTCCGAACAACATTCGTCTCTTACTCATCATTCCATAACTACTCAAACAACGTCGAATCCTTAAGTGTGTCTCCCTACGGTTCGTGAATTATGCGGACATGATCGAGACACTTCTCTGAACAATAACCAATAGAGGAATCTGTAAATTCATATGGCTCCCACATATTTCTACGATTACTTTGTGATCAAATGAACCACTTACATACGATACCAATTTCCCTTTGTCTCACGATAGTTTACTTATCCGAGGTTATGATCGTCGGTATCTCTACATACCTAGTTCAACCTCGTTACTGATAATTACTCTTTTCTCGTTCCCGTGATATGTGATCCCTTGTGAGCAAGTCACATGCTTGCAAGCTAATTGGATGACATTCCACCGAGAGGGCCCAGAGTATATCTATCCGTCATATGGATGGACAAATCCCACTCTTGATCCATGTGTCTCAACCAATACTTTCCGAACACTCAATGCCACCTTTATAGCCACCCAGTTACGGTGTGGTGTTTAATGTCATCAAAGCATCCTTCCGGTGAAGGTGATATGCATGATCTCATGGTCGAAGGAATTAGGTTACTATGTATTAGAAATCATATAGCAATTAAACTATTAAAATGACTTGATCTTTATGCTACGCTTATCTATAGGAGTATGTCCACCATATCATTCTCCTAACGATATGATCTTGTTGTTAATAACATCTAAATGTTCATGACAGGGAAACCACAATCATTTATTAACCAACAAGCTAGTATTATAAAAAGGCTTTACTAGGGACTCTATTTTAGTTTACAAATCACATAAGTATTAATGTTTCCTTGTTAATACTATTATAGCATGAATGTAAAAATTTATCATAAACACAAAGATATAATAATAACTACATTTATTATTGCCTCTAGGGCATATCTCCAACAGTATCCCACTTGCACTAGAGTCATCTAATCTAGATTACATGGTAATATACCGAACACCCATGGCAGTTTGGTGTTGGTCATGTTTCGCCCTCGGGAGAGGTTTAGTCAACGGATCCGCCACATTCAGATCTGTGTGTACTTTGCAAATATTTATGTCCCCATCTTGGACATGTTCTCGAATAGCGTGAAAACATAGCTTGATGTGCTTCAGCTTCTTGTGTGACCTTGGTTCTTGCGCATTGGCTATGGCGCCCATGTTATCACAATAGATAGACATTGGGTCCAGCACACTTGGAAACACACCCAGCTCTGTAATGAACTCTTTCATCCATATCGCTTCTTGTGAAGCCTCCGAAGCAGCCATGTAGTCCGATTCAGTTGAAGATCTCGCCACAACACTTTGCTTTGCACTCCTCCATCTAACTGCTGCACCATTCAAAGTAAATACGTATCCAGACTGTGATTTAGAGTCATCCGGATCGGTATTCCAACTAGCATCGGTGTAACCATTAACAACGAGCTGTTCATCACCTCCATAAGAAAGAACCATATCTTAGTTATTCTCAAGTACTTAAGGATGTTTTTGACCACTGTCCAATGATCCACTCCTGGATCACTTTGATATCTGCTAGTTAAACTAACAACATATGCAATGTCGGGTCTAGTACATAGCATGACATACATTAGAGATCCTATGGCTGAGGCATAGGGAGTCTTACTCATCCTTTCTCTATCTTCTGTCGATGTCGGACTTTGAGTTTTACTCAAGGTCGTATTGGGCAACATGGGCAAGAACCCTTTCTTGCTATCTTCCATTCCAAACCTATTTAGAACTTTGTCCAAATATGTATTTTGGGACAATGATATTAGGCGTCTCGATCTATCTCTATAAATCTTTATGCCTAATATGTAAGCTGCTTCGCCAAGATCCTTCATTGAAAAACTATTATTCAAATATTCCTTGACACTATTAAGAAGGTTACATCATTCCCAATCAACAATATGTCATCTACATATAGTATTAAGAATGCTATAGAGCTCCCACTCACTTTCTTATAAATACAAGCTTCTCCATAAGTTTGTATAAAACCAAAATTTTTGATTACCTTATCAAAATGTTGATTCCAACTTTGGGATGCTTGTTTCAATCCATAGATGGACCGTTGAAGTTTGCATACCTTGTTAGCATCTTTAGGATCGACAAAACCTTTGGGTTGCATCATATACAACTCTACATCAATGTCTCCATTGAGGAATGTTGTTTTGACATCCATCTGTCATATCTCATAATCATAATATGCAGCGATTGCTAACATAATCCTCACAGACTTTAGCTTCACATCTTGAGAAAGTCTCATCGTAGTCAACTCCTTGAATTTGTCGAAACCCTTTTGCGACAAGTCGAGATTTATAGATAACATTACCATCAAGATCTGCTTTCTTCTTGAAAATCCATTTGTTCTCGATGACCTTCCGCCATCCGTAGGTCCACCAAAGTCCATACTTGGTTTTCGTACATGGATCCAATCTCGGATTTCATGGCTTCTTGCCATTTATTGGAATCTGGGCTCATCATCGCTTCCTCATATGTCGCAGGTCATCGGTTGTCCACCAACATGACATTCATAACGGATCATACCAATCGAGTGGTACGAGTTCTCGTTGACTGCGAGGCTCAGCAACTTCAACCAAGTTTCATGATCATCATCATTAGCTTCCTCTCTTATTGGTGTAGGCGCCACAGAACTACTTCCGCGCTACTCGCAATTTCGAGAGAAGGTTCGACAACCTCGTGAGAGTTCTACTTTCCTTCCAGTCACTTCTTTCGAGAGAAATTCCTTCTAGAAAGGATCCGTTCTGGCAACGAAGATTTTGCCTTCGATCTATGATAGAAGGTATACCCAATAGTTTCCTTCGTATCCTATGAAGACGCATTTTTCCGCTTTGGGTTCAAGCTTGTCCGGTTGTAACTTCTTTACATAGGCTTCGCAACCCCAAACTTTAAGGAACGACAATTTAGGTTTCTTCCCAAACCATAATTCATACGGTGTCGTTTCAACGGATTTAGATGGTGCCCTATTTAAAATGAATGCGGCTATTTCTAATGCATAACCCCAAAATGATAGCGGTAAATCTGTAAGTGACATCATAGAACGAACCATATCTAAGAGAGTTCGATTGCGACGTTCGGACACACCATTACGCTGTGGTGTTCCCGGCGGTGTCAATTGTGAAAGTATTCCGCATTTCTTCAAATGCTCGCCAAACTCGTAACTTAGATATTCACCTCCACGATCAGAACGTAGAAATTTAATCTTCTTGTTACGTTGATTCTCAACCTCACTTTGAAATTTCTTAAACTTCTCGAAAGTTTCGGACTTATGTTTCATGAAATAGATATACCCATATCTACTCAAGTCATCTGTGAAGGTAAGAACATAACATAACCAGCGCGCGATGCTACACTCATTGGACCACACACATCGGTATGTATGATTTCCAATAAGTCCGTAGCTCGCTCCATCATACCAGAAAATGGAGTCTTAGTCATTTTACCCATCAGACATGCTTCGCATCTTTCAAGTGATTCGAAATCAAGTGATTCAAGAAGTCCATCGGAATGGAGTTTCTTCATACGCTTCACTCCAATGTGACCAAGACGACAGTGCCACATATAGGTCGTTATCGCCGATTTCAAACGCTTAGCCTCAATGTTATTAATATGTGTATTTCCACCATCGAGATTCAATAAGAATAGACCATCTATCAAAGGTGCATGTGCATAAAACATATTACTCATATAAATCGAACAACCATTATTCTCGGACTTAAACAAGTAACCGTCTCGCAATAAACAAGATCCTGATATAATGTTCATGCTTAACGCATGCACCAAAGAACAATTATTTAAGTATAAAACTAACCCGATGGTAGATGAAGGGTAGCGTGTCACCGCGATCACATCAACCTTTGATCCGCTTCCCACGCCGCATCGTCACCTCGTTGTTCGCTAGCTTCCGCTCATTCTACAACACTGCTTCGAGTTACAAATATGAGCAACAACCAAGATCAAATACCGAGCACGACTACGAGTACTAGTGAGATACACATCAATAACATGTATATCGGATATACCTTTCTTCTTGATGTTGCCGTTCTTCAAATCCGCCAAGTACTTTGGGCAATTCCGCTCAAAGGACCTTCTCCCTTGCAGTAAAGCACTCGAAGATCGTGCTTAGGTCCAGCCTTGGTCTTCTTCGCCAAATTGGTAACTTTCTTACCACCCTTCTTGAAGTGTCCCTTTTGCTTAGACTTGCCTTTCTTGAATTTGGTGGTCTTATTGACCATCAACACTTGGTGCTTTTTCTTGATCTCCACTTCTGCAGATTTCAACATGGCAAAGAGTTCTAGCAACTGCTTGTTCATGTTTTGCATATTGTAGTTCATCACAAAGTTCTTGTAACTTGGTGGTAGTGATTGGAGGACACGATAAATCCCCAAAGCATTAGGAATCACTATACCCAAGCTTTGAAGTTTGTTTGCGTGCCCAGACATCTTAAGCACATGCTCACTGACGGAGATGCCCTCTTCCATCTTGTAGTTAAAGAACTTTTCAGAAGCCTCATAGCTCTCAATTGCCGCATGAGTCTCAAAGATCGATTTGAGATCACGGACAATATCATGTGGGTCTGAATTCTCAAACCTTTTCTGAAGCTCCGATTCTAAACCATACAAGATAGCACACTGAACTGTGGTGTACTGAGTCTTCCGAGCGAGGTAAACATTCTTTACTTCATCGGTAGCATGAGTCGCAGTGGGTCACCCAAATGTGCATCCAAAGACATAGGTCAAATTACCAGCTGTGAGGACAATCCTCAAATTGCGGAACCAATCCGTGAAGTTGCTTCCATTGTTTTTCAACTTTTCTTTCTCTAGGAACGCATTAAAATTGATGGTAAGGGCCGCCATTGATCTACAACATATTTGCAATAGTTTAGACTAAGTTTATGACAAATTGAGTTCTAATTAATAGTTAAATTAATCTAGGTGAACTCCCACTCAAAACAGCATCCCTCACTTTGTTTTAGTGATCGCACGAACCAAATCCACCACATAAACACCGATCATCACGAGAGTTGATGTAGCTTCAATGGCGAAAAATCGACATGTTCATTGATGTGGATATCCCTTCTATTGATACAACCGTTGGACCTACAACTACACACATACAAGGACCCATCACAAGATCTCGTGCTAAACAACTTAACTATCGGGTACTTTCGTTTCTTGGAACTATTCCTCACATACATGAGAATATGATGCTGCCTAAATCAGATGTATTTCTTACTCTTAGGAATGATGGACCAAGCATGGATGAGAGGGATAAGCATTGGAGCATGGCCATGCATGGAGATGGCAGCAAGCGTGTGATAATCCAAGAGAAGGCCACGGATGAAGAGTTCAGAACTTTGAGGCCACCATAGTGAAGAAAGAAGGCTTGGACGAAATATTCAAGATCAATACTTCACGAAATCGTCCATAGCTTAATATGGTGCTGCGGCATCTTTTACTTTGGGCCAGACCCATGTAATTTTCGCAGGATATTAATTAGCCACTTTTTAGAGTCCGTATTTGAGGGGAAAAGGACTTCTAGGGTTGGATTCGGCCACCACTTCCATGGCTGGCCGAAACCCCACCTTTTCGCCCTTAAATACTCCCCATAGCCGACCCCCTAGACTCGGATTTTGTTTAGACATTAAGTTAGCCATCATAGCAACCTCGCCAAGGCTCGAGCATCACAGAGGCCTCTTGTACTTCGCACCTATTCAGGACCCACCTTTTCAATAAAGCTTTCCTCTTAATCCGCAATATCTTGTTTGCAATCTTAGTTCTTACTTGTTCTCGATTTCAGGTAGGAATTAAGACCCTCGTTGGTCAGGCTGATCGTGTTCACGCAGGATCGGTAACCTCCAGGAGATTGTCCTAGCGATTGCATTGGCGCTCGTGCTCGCACGTGTAGTCGGATCGTCAAGCCCGAGCTCCACCAAATCTATTATCGCCATCTCATCGAAAGATCGAACACCTTTGCTCTATCAAGTGGTATCAGAGCTTCAGGTTGCTCGGTGAGATTTTACTGTTTTCGTAGATTAGATCTGTTTTTACCTATAACCCACGAAAAAGCCAAAAACACAGTTAGAGGTTAAATCCATCCCATAACCAATCTACGCCTCGCATTATCTTCTCAGTTTTTGCATTGTTGAATTTGTGTCTACATCGTCGCGTCGAGTTGCTGGTCTTAGTGTCTCGTCCCTTAGAGTTTTGAGTTCTGATCATAGTAGTCACCGCTGAAAGAACAAAGGAAGTCGCCTAGAGGGGGGGGGGGGTGAATAGGCTTTTAAAATAATTACGGTTTAGGCTCAAGTAAATGCGGAATAAAACTAACGTTTAATTTATTGAGCACAAAAACCTAGCCACTAAGTTCACCTAGGTGCACCAACAACCTATGCTAACCAATACAAGCAACAAGGTGATAGCAAGGTATAAATACTTCAAGCACGATGGCTATCACAATGTAAAGTGCATAAGTAAAGGGTTCGGTTGAGAGATAACCGATGGACGCGGAGACGAAGATTTCTTTCCCGAAGTTCACTTCCAAAGAAGCTACGTCTCCGTTGGAGAGGTGCTGTAACACCCTCAGAATCGGCCCTATGCAAGTTTCAGCAATTCCCGCCAAACCCGCATAGAAACGATTCAAAGGTGCCCACCAGGCACTTTCGTGCTGGTGGAAAACGAAGCAATATCATTACACAATAGTCCACGATGGAACCCACAGAACAGATAGATACAACAACGACTCCATGAGTCAAGAATACATATATACAGTACAAAGATCCAAATCACCTTGAGAACGATACAGCGTCCGACTACGGACAAGATGCAAATGGGGCTAAGAGCCCTGAAGAATAACCAATGGCGTCCATAACCCTGCCAGTGCCAAGGAAGGGTAACCTCGCTAACGACGCCGACCTCAAAACCTGCTTAACAAAAGGGGTGCCAAAGGGCAAAGGAAAAGAGAGCGGTCAAGATCGAGGCCAAGACAGCGAGACTAGAATTGGCGGTCCTCGCCACATAGGTATGGTGGATCAAGCGGCGGTAAGCATGCACTAAACAACCTATAGAGACTCGATACAATGGCGGCTATCGAGAGGGCAAGAAAGACCTATCGGATCCAACTGATACTACCACCAAACATACCCATCCGGTATTTCTCGAGACCAAACGAGGAAGTCAACCGAGGAACTCACACCGTTGGCTTTATTTATTCGATTATTGTTGCAGCAATTACTAGTCGTATAGATAGTCATCCCGATATAATAAGCGGTGGGCAATTTTAGTTAACCATTCCGCTAGAAGTTGCAACACTTACTAGTCGATACAATTAGCATGAGATATCCCAAAACCCAGCAGTTGTTGGCACTTTTATTTAGCCATTCCGTTGTAGTGGAGCTGATTACTAGTCATATCGGATACAAGTCAAATTATAACAAGAAACTTTAGTTATAGTTGTCTATGATCGAACTGTGCTCCAAGTCGTCCATAACCATGACACGGCTTCTCGAAAGATTTAACTCAGGGTGCACCAAAGTTTCCACACGCACATACACCCTTGTTGTCGATCGTAGGTACAAGATCACAAAACATACACCCAATGGTATGTCGACGGGTTTTACACGACGCTTCCTAGACCCAAAGCAAGCACATGGGGCCACCCACTAAGCTACCCATAGCGAAGTCGGGCTCAGACGGACCCAGGTTTGTGACAATGGTTGTAAACGATCGGGAACCCGAAGTGTGACCGGGCTTGTCGATACCGCGAAAACATTCCACATTGGTTCCAAAAAGAGATGCTCCACGCGCAATCATAAATAGCAAGAAGCATGGCATAAGTACAGGTTAGTAATAAAGCCCCAAACTACTTTGTGGCCCCGAGACAAGATTTTGAAATCGTACTAATCGATGGGGTGCCCACACACCCCACCTGTGGTTAGCGCGCTCGATCTCGGAATAGGTGTCAAGAACTCGGGGTCCTACGGGACACCAGTGAGATGTTAAAAACCAAATATTGTCTATTACCCACCGGTGCCTCTGCATTTACCTACTTCAATTTTAGTTATTAAACGATAATTAAAGCCATGATCATCTCCAACATAAAGCATATGGCAGCCTCCCAACAGCTGGGTAATCGATTTGGACACGCAATAGCTTGAGCAAGCGATCACGACGCAAGTCCAACTATCTACAAAAAACAGGTAATAGGATGTGTCCAAGGCAATATAAGCTGCAAGGGTATCACGGGTACAAACTAGAGCATCAAATACGTATAGCAATAGATCAACAAGAGGAATAAGTACTATAAAAGTAAGATAGGTAGAAAGGGGAGATTGCTGCCGAAAACACTGTCGGGTTCATCCAAGATCGGGTCGACTCGCATCAACTCGGCCTAATCCGTGAAGAAGCAAAGCACTAGAAGAAACACCGGATGCACTATTTATTACTACGGCAAAAGAGCGAGCATGTTGCATGTATGATGTATGACATGGCAAAGATGCGATGCAATTAGGCAAAATTAAGCGGAACTGCGGTCCCGACAATTAAATATATGGTTCCAGTTGTTTAGATACACCGCAATTTAAATGTTGTTTTAACAAGATAAAGCATGGCACCGGTTCACTATGCAAATTTAAATGAAGACAATATAAGGCTAGAAACGCCCGCATATGGTCTTCATATTTAATTATGAGGTGAATCGGCATAAGGCCCCCCCCCAAACCACATGATATGTGTGCAAGCATGTCAATTTAAGATGCACGAGTTTATATTGCAATTTTATAAAATAGGGCTCGGAAAGGTATCACACATTGGTCGAAGATCTTAGGGTTCCGAGGGTTCGGATCGGTCTTCGGATCGGGACATCGGCTTCGGGTCTTCCGTGAGGACGATCTTGGTTTGGGGCTTCGGATCCCTCGACCGGGTCATGGGGTCTCGCCATCGGGTCCCGATGTGGAGAACTTGGCGTCCAAAGAGGATGTTCGATTCCAGTTGATCGTTATCGATGCACTTGGTTCCGC
The DNA here is from genome assembly GCA_030063025.1 of Avena longiglumis. Lineage (NCBI taxonomy): Eukaryota > Viridiplantae > Streptophyta > Magnoliopsida > Poales > Poaceae > Avena > Avena longiglumis. Next base: position 472,061,535 of record CP125978.1, on the reverse strand, counting down.
TGTCGCACGGTTTTGGGTATCATGAGCTCGGGTATCACGAGCTCGATGACGACACACGATGCATTGAGCACCTATTGGTACGATGACCGAATTGGAACCAAACTTGGCCGAGGAGAACAATAACATGACAAGATCTGCTATTTCCCAAGAGATTACAAAACCAAGTACCAACCTGGTACTACAAAGGAGAACATGAGTGACAGAAGATGAATACTATAACACACGCGACACAGGAGGCGGCAGCGACCAACGCTAGCAGAGGCAGAGCACGCTGGGGCGGTAGAGCACGGCGGACGGCGTCGAGGACACGTCTAGGCGGCGCTGCTGGAGAGCCGAGGCGCGCGGAAGGCGACATCAGGTGGCCGGGCTTGCTGCCGGAGCGGGTCGGCATGCACGGTGAAGACAGGCGGGGACGCGGTGCTCCTGCAAGAGACCGGGCATGCCAGCGAGAGGGGAGAGGACAACGAGGTCGGGGGAGAGGGCGACCGGTCGGACGAGGGACGAGGGTGCCGCGGGCAGCCAGATGTGGTAGGGAGGGCGAGCTCGGCGGCGGCTCAGAGAGGACAGGGGAAGGGCGATGCGAGCGGCCGACGGAGAGGAGAGGCGGGGCGTCGGCGGGGACCTACGGCCAACGACGCTCGAGAGGCGAGGGCGAGATGTCAAGGCGGTTGCTGAGGAAGCGAGCGAGGTCATGGGTTGCTGGGATTGCAGTGGGGCCGGTTGACGGGTGGGCAGCATGTGTGCGTGTGAGTGTGAGGTGGGCAAGGGGTGGGGCTGGGGTGGGACTAGGGATTAGGGTTTGGGGTTAGAGGAACTAGGGTTTGCTAGGTTTTATTTTGGGTAGTAGGCGGTCTGGCCAGTTGGGCCTTGGGCCAGCCGGCTGGACTGCCTCCCCGATAAAATAGTTTTTTATTATTTTTCAATTGTAAAAGATTTATAAATAGTTTTTAGTCAAAACAAAGATCCGGACAAACCGACTTGATACGTTGAAATAAGAAGGGCTAGTGGAAAACAAAATAGGCTTTTCAGAATTAGTTTTGTACAGACATATGCATGATGACATGATGATGCTTAAATGCAATGTGGCATGATGACCTGAGTATGTTGCCATGATGATGCACAAACACAAGCGATTTTCTGGTAGTGGTTTTACCAGGGGTGCTACAATTCGACACCGCTAACAATGGATCTCGCCCTCGAGATCCGCCTCCTGGTATGGGGAAAAAGTCTGACGCTCTGAATCTTCTCGCTTAATGTAGATCTTCGCGACACCACTAACAAAGATTATTTCTCCATCTTGAAATCGGCGACACCACCAACAAGCGGTCGTTGATCATGTGCGTCGAGGGAGTACTCCGGATAAACAAAAGAGGAAAATAGAGGCATCAAAAGATAAGGCCACCTCTAACTTCGACAGAAGGAGAGAAAAGGTGCACTCTAATCCACTTCAATGTACAAGAGCGAATAGATTGAGTAGTCGGCATGGGGGCCAATCCATCGCGCACCCAAACTATTACTTCGCACATGCCGTAGAAAATCACGCAACCCATTCTCGGAATTAGACCGAAGATCTCGACAAGAGACGTTCAGAATCAAAGGAGGGATGGGGATTCTCATCAGATCTAATGTAGATGACTTCATCGTATCGAAAAAATTCGGAGGATAGAAAGAAATTTTTTAGTGAATTTTCGGTCCACTGAAAGGTACAACAGATGAAAGATTCATCAGATAGCGTGAAGGTCGGATGTCGAAGCACCATTACAAGAGGAGGGAGTGAAATCCTGAAGGTACGACGGAAACCCAACCACGAGAATTCCTAGACTCGAAGAAAAGATAAGAGAGCAGATTCAAAACACGTCGAGGTAAGAGAAGAATAGAAAAGAGATGAGGAGTAAAAGCAGACCTAATCAGATCTATCCAACCGATTTTCCAAAATAGTTTTGACACTCTACGACGCCCGTTAGCTATGTTATACTACAGGCTGGACCAGTGGGGTATCGTAACTGCTGAGCTCTGATACCACTCTGTAACACCCTCAGAATCGGCCCTATGCAAGTTTCAGCAATTCCATCCAAACCCGCATAGAAACGATTCAAAGGTGCCCACCAGGCACTTTCGTGCGGTTGGAAAACGAAGCAATATCATTACACAATAGTCCACGATGGAACCCACAGAACAGATAGATACAACAACGACTCCATGAGTCAAGAATACAGATATACAGTACAAAGATCCAAATCACCTTGAGAACGATACAGCGTCCGACTACGGACAAGATGCAAATGGGGCTAAGAGCCCTGAAGAATAACCAATGGCGTCCATAACCCTGCCCAGGCCAAGCCGGAAGGGTAACCCTGCTAACGACGTCGACCTCAAAACCTGCTTAACAAAAGGGGGTGCCGACGAAGGGCAAAGGAAAAAGAGAGCGGTCAAGATCTTGAGGCCAGCACACGAGACTAGAATTCGGCCCTCGCCTACATAGGTATGGTGGATCGGCGCAAAGATGCACTAAACAACCTATAGAGACTCGATACAACCGGGCTATCGAGAGGGGCAAGAAAGACCTATCGGATCCAACCCGACTACCACCAAACATACCCATCCTAGTATTTCCCCTCGAGACCAAACGAGGAAGTCAACCGAGGAACTCACACCGTTGGCGCTTTTATTTATTCGTTATCGTTAAAGAATTACTAGTCGTAAAGATAGTCATCCCGATATAATAAGCGGTGGGCAATTTTAGTTAACCATTCCGTTGTAGTTGCAACACTTACTAGTCGACATAATTAGCATGAGATATCCCAAAACCCAGCTTGTTGGCACTTTTATTTAGCCATTCCGTTGTAGTGGAGCTGATTACTAGTCATATCGGATACAAGTTAAATTATAACAAGAACTTTAGTTATAGTTGTCTATGATCGAGAACTGTGCTCCAAGTCGTCCATAACCGCGACACGGCTTCTAAAAGATTTAACCTGCAGGGTGCACCAAAGTTTCCACACGCACCTACACCCTTGTTGTCGATCGTAGGTACAAGATCACAAAACATACACCCAATGGTATGTCGACGGGGTTCGGACACGACGCTTCCCGCACAAGCAAGCACATGGGGCCGCCCCACTAAGCTACCCAATAGCGAAGTCGGCCGGCTCGAGACGGACCTGGAGGTTTGTGACAATGGTCAAACGATGGGAACCCAAAAGTGTGACTGGCTTGTCGATACTGCAAAACATTCCACGTTGGTTCCAAACAAGATAGGCGCTCCACGCGCAATCATAAATAAAGCAAGAAGCATGACATAAGTTGTGTTAGTAATAAAGCCCCAAACTACTTTGTGGCCCCGATGCAAGATTTTGAAATCGTACTAATGGGGTGCCCACACACCCCACCGTGGTTAGTGCTCGATCTCTAACAGTGTCAAGAACTCGGGGTCCTACGGGACACCAGTGAGCGGTTAAAAACCAAATATTGTCTATTACCCACCGGTGCCTCTGCATTTACCTACTTCAATTTTAGTTATTAAACGATAATTAAAGCCATGATCATCTCCAACATAAAGCATATGGCAGCCTCCCAACACTGTGGCTTGGGCGACCGCATAGCAGCGCTTGAGCAAGCGACTACGACGCGCAAGTCCAACTATCTACAAAAAAACAGGTAATAGGATGTGTCCAAGGCAATATAAGGCTGCAAGGGGTATCACGGGTACGGAAACTAGAGCATCGCAACACAGATAGCAATAGATCAACAAGAGGGAATAAGTACTATAAAAGTAAGATAGGTAGAAAGGGGGAGATTGCTCGCCTGAAAACACTGTCGAAGGTTCATCCGAAGATCGGGTCGACTCTCGCATCAACTCGTCGGCCTAATCCGTGAAGAAGCAAAGCACTAGAAGAAACACCGGATGCACTATTTATTACTACGGCAAAAGAGCGAGCATGTTGCATGTATGATGTATGACATGGCAAAGATGCGATGCAATTAGGCAAAATTAAGCGGAACTGCGGTCCCAACAATTAAATATATGGTTCCAGTTGTTTAGATACACCGCAATTTAAATGTTGTTTTAACAAGATAAAGCATGGCACCGGTTCACTATGCAAATTTAAATGAAGACAATATAAGGCTACAAACGCCCGCATATGGTCTTCATATTTAATTATGAGGTGAATCGGCATAAGGCCCCCCCCCAAACCACATGATATGTGTGCAAGCATGTCAATTTAAGATGCACGAGTTTATATTGCAATTTTATAAAATAGGGCTCGGAAAGGGTATCACACATTGGGTTGCGAAGATCTTATGGTTCGCCGAGGGTTCGGGATCGGTCTTCGGATTGGGACATCGGGGCTTCGGTCTTCCGTGAGGACGATCTTGGTTTGGGGCTTCGGATCCTCGGGACCGGGGTCATGGGGTCTCGGCCATCGGGTCCCGTGTGGAGAACTTGGCGTCCGCAAAGAGGATGTTCGGATTCCAGCTTCGGCTGTTATCGATGCACTTGGTTCCGCGTCGGCACGGTCTTTGGGTATCACAAGCTCGGGTATCACGAGCTCTCGATGACGACACGATGCATTGAGCACCTATTGGTACGACGACCCGAATTGGAACCAAACTTGGCCGAGGAGAACAATAAACTGCATGACAAGATCTGTCTGATACTTCTCCCAAGAGATTACAAAACCAAGTACCAACCTGGTACTACAAAGGAGAACATGAGTGACAGAAGATGAATACTATAACACACGCGACACAGGAGGCGGCAGCGACCAACGCTAGCAGAGGCAGAGCACGGCGGACGGCGTCGAGGCCACGTCCAGGCGGCGCTGCTGGAGAGCCGGGGCGCGCGGAAGGCGACGACAGGTGGCCGGGCTTGCTGCCGGAGCGGGTCGGCACGCACGGTGAAGACAGGCAGGGACGCGGTGCTCCTGCAGGAGACTGGGCATGCCGGCGAGAGGGGAGAGGACGGCAAGGTCGGGGGAGAGGGCGACCGGTCGGACGAGGGACGAGGGTGCCGTGGGCAGCCGGAGGTGGTAGGGAGGGCGAGCTCGGCGGCGGCTCGTAGAGATGTGGGAAGCGCGCGGCGGCGACGGAGAGGAGAGGCGTCGGCGGGGACCTCTACACGGCCCAGAGGCGAGGCGAGATGTCAGGCGGTGGTTGCCGAGGAAGCGGCGAGGAGCGGGTTCTGGCGCCGGGATCGCAGGGTGGGGGCCAGGTTTGATGGGGTGGGCAGCGGTGTGCGTGTGATGTGAGGTCAAGGGCAAGGGGTGGGGTTTGGGGGTGGGACTAGGGATTAGGGTTTGGGGTTAGAGGAACTAGGGTTTGCTAGGTTTTATTTTGGGCAAGGTGCGGCTGGTTGGGCCTTGGCCAAATGGACTCCCCGATAAAATAGTTTTTTTATTATTTTTCAATTGTAAAAGATTTATAAATAGTTTTTAGTCAAAACAAAGATCCGGACAAACCGACTTGATACGTTGAAATAAGAAGGGCTAGTGGAAAACAAAATAGGCTTTTCAGAATTAGTTTTGGACAGACATATGCATGATGACATGACGATGCTTAAATGCAATGTGGCATGATGACCTGAGTATGTCACCATGATGATGCACAAACACAAGCGATTTTCTGGTAGTGGTTTTACCCGGGGTGCTACAGGTGCGATGGCGCAATGCTCTCTGAACGCCACAAATGGCTCACCTCGAGGTGTGGTGGCTCGATGCTCACCCAACGCCACACAAGGCCTCACCCCGGATGCGGAAGCACGCAACTCACCGACGCCACAAAAGGCTCACCCTATTCTCCCAAGTGCGCACCACAAAAGGCGGGCACTTGATCCACTATGGACGCTTGAGGGCGGTCACCGAACCCGTACAAGATTGGGGCTAACTCCACAACTCAATTGGAGGCTCCCAACAACAAAGCCACAAAAGGCCAACAATGCCACAAAAGGCCAACAACACCACAAAAGGCTACAAGACCACAAAAGGTCAACAAGACCACAAAAGGTCAATAATCCAACCACACAACCTTCTAGGGTTCCAAGGAACCCAAGAGAAACAAGCTCACAAGCTTGAACTCGCCGAATCTCCGAGGAGAACTCAAACCTATGCACCAAATGCAAAGGCAAGTCCTTCTCCCCCAAATTCCAACAAAGCTACAAAAGCTATTGGGGGAATAAGGGAGGAAGAACACAAGAGTAGAACTCAAACCTATGCACCAAATGCAAGGGCAAGTCCTTCTCTCCCAAATTCCAACAAAGCTACAAAAGCTATTGGGGGAATAAGGGAGGAAGAACACAAGACGAGAACACAAAACTCTCCAAGATCTAGATCCCAATGATTCCTTCACAAAGAAGGGATTTGACTTGGGGGGATTGTAGATCTAGATCTCCTCTCTCAAATCCCTCAAAAAGATGCAAGAATCATAGGAGGGGAAAGGGAGAGGGAAAGCTTCTTCAAGGTTGACAATGGAGGAGAGAGAGAAAGCCAAGAACCAAGAAGAAAAGCTAGTACCCACGAAGGGGAAGAGGAGCCCCTTTTAAAGGGCTCCCAGATCTGCCCGTTATGGGCATTCGCGACACCTGGCCGGAACTTCCGGTGGGAGGCCGGAAGTTCCGGTGGCACCCAGCCAACGGACGAAAACTGCAGAGCGAGAAACTGAAAAAACGAATCATGGCCGGAACTTCCGGCTCTGGGGCGGAAGTTCCGCCCAGCCTGGCTCCAACGGTCATCAGACCGTTGACGCCTGCTCCAGAAGTGCAACCGGAAGTTCCGTCAAAAGCACCGAAGTTCGTGAACTTCCGAAAGTTCAAACAAAGTTCCAAATAGAACGCTTAAATGAAGGTTACCGAGCCTTCACGGAACTTGGGGCGGAACAAGGCGGAACTTATGAGTCATAGCGAGTTTAACCGGAAGTTCCGGCCTTCAGGCGGAAGTTCCGCTCAAGAACTTTTGCCAGGACAAGTTCCGATGCAAGTTCCGGCCAAGTTCCGGCCAAGTTCCGGCAAATAGCACGCTTCAAAACAGAAGGTTACTAAACCGCCACCGGAACTTGCGCTGAACTAGCGTCGGAAAAAACTGTAGAACAGCCCGCAGAAAGAAGTTTGAGCGGAACTTCCGGTGGGAAGCCGGAACTTCCGGTCAGGGAAATTCCAGAAACCAGAAAACCAGAAACGCAATAACTTTTGCATCCGAACTCCAAACGGGATGAAACCAATTTTGTTGGAAAGATAACGACGAATAGAATCCAACAAACCTATTTAGAACTTTGTCCAAATATGTATTTTGGGACAATGATATTAGGCGTCTCGATCTATCTCTATAAATCTTTATGCCTAATATGTAAGCTGCTTCGCCAAGATCCTTCATTGAAAAACTATTATTCAAATATTCCTTGACACTATTAAGAAGGTCTACATCATTCCCAATCAACAATATGTCATCTACATATAGTATTAAGAATGCTATAGAGCTCCCACTCACTTTCTTATAAATACAAGCTTCTCCATAAGTTTGTATAAAACCAAAAAATTTGATTACCTTATCAAAACGTTGATTCCAACTTTGGGATGCTTGCTTCAATCCATAGATGGACCGTTGAAGTTTGCATACCTTGTTAGCATCTTTAGGATCGACAAAACCTTTGGGTTGCATCATATACAACTCTTCATCAATGTCTCCATTGAGGAATATTGTTTTGACATCCATCTGCCATATCTCATAATCATAATATGCAGCGATTGCTAACATAATCCTCACAGACTTTAGCTTCGCTACTGGTGAGAAAGTCTCATCGTAGTCAACTCCTTGAATTTGTCGAAACCCTTTTGCGACAAGTCGAGCTTTATAGACGAATATTACCATCAAGATCTGTTTTCTTCTTGAAAATCCATTTGTTCTCGACGCCTTCCAGCCATCCGTAGGTCCACCAAAGTCCATACTTGGTTTCGTACATGGATCCAATCTCGATTTCATGGCTTCTTGCCATTTATTGGAATCAGGCTCATCATCGCTTCCTCATATGTCGCAGGTCATCGGTGTTGTCCACCAACATGACATTCATAACTGGATCATACCAATCGAGTGGTACGAAGTTCTCGTTGACTGCGAGGCTCAGAGCAACTTCAACGAAGTTTCATGATCATCATTAGCTTACTCTCTTATTGGTGTAGGCGCCACAGAACTACTTCCGTCTGCGCTACTTGCAATTTCGAGAGAAGGTTCGACAACCTCAGAGAGTTCTACTTTCCTTCCATCACTTCTTTCGAGAGAAATTCTTCTAGAAAGGATCCGTTCTTAACGAAGATTTTTCCTCGGATCTATGATAGAAGGTATACCCAATAGTTTTCTTCGGTATCCTATGAAGACGCATTTTTCCGCTTTGGGTTCAAGCTTGTCCGTTGTAACTTCTTTACATAGGCAACCCCAAACTTTAAGGAACGACAATTTAGGTTTCTTCCCAAACCATAATTCATACGGTGTCGTCGTTTCAACGGATTTAGATGGTGCCCTATTTAAAATGAATGCTTGCTTTCTAATGCATAACCTCAAAATGATAGTAAATCTGTAAGTGACATCATAGAACGAACCATATCTAAGAGAGTTCGATTATGACGTTCGGACACACCATTACGTTGTGGTGTTCCCGGTGTCAATTGTGAAAGTATTCCGCATTTCTTCAAATGCTCGCCAAACTCGTAACTTAGATATTCACCTCCATGATCAGAACGTAGAAATTTAATCTTCTTGTTACGTTGATTCTCAACCTCACTTTGAAATTCCTTAAACTTCTCGAAAGTTTCGGACTTATGTTTCATGAAATAGATATATCCATATCTACTCAAGTCATTCGTGAAGGTAAGAACATAACATAACCAGCGCGCGATGCTACACTCATTGGACCACACACATCGGTATGTATGATTTCTAATAAGTCCGTAGCTCGCTCCATCATACCAGAAAATGGAGTCTTAGTCATTTTAACCATCAGACATGCTTCGCATCTTTCAAGTGATTCGAAATCAAGTGATTCAAGAAGTCCATCGAAATATTGGGTATCACCTTGGGAGAAAATATCATAAATATATATGTGAAGTATCCCCCAAGGTGTGGAGCCGGAAAACTCGCAAGATCAAAAACCGCAATAAGATATGCAAGTGAAATCCTTAGATGATGAACTAGAGATTGTTATGATGATGACCAAAAGATAAAGATCCTCTCATGGACAAGAACCAATTTACAACCTTGAAAGATTATGCTATGAATGCAAAGGTTTGAGCTCTCTCCTAACGATGCAAACGAGACACCGCTTGAGAGCCCTCTTGATAGTACGGCTATCTATCCTAAACCCTCTCCCAACTAACAACACGAGACCGCAAAAGAGAAGCCCTATCAACATACTTTGCCTTGAGCGTCCACTTGAACTTGATGTAGACCGTCTTGTTCTTCTATAGTGGGAACACCTTTCTTGTTTGCTCTTGCTCGCTCTTGCTTGATGAAGACTTGCAAAATGCTCCCCATACTCCACGGGAAACCTCTTCTTTGAACTTGTCTTCATCATTCCATGAGCACGAGGATGGCAAGCTTCAAGCATGAGATCTTCTAGAGATGGCGATCTTGAGCTCGTCTTCTTCATCCTTACTTGAGGTTGATCCATCTTGATGCAACTCTTTGCACATTCCTTGATCGACCTTCAAGATCCTTCTTTCTTCATGATTCCAATGGGCACAAAGCCCTTGGACATTTCTTCATCTTCCAACCTTGAGACCAACACATGGCCCAAGCGATGCCAATGGACAAACCTACAAGTGAAACTCAATTTACACATTAGTCCATAGAGATTGTCATTAATTACCAAAACCACACATGGGGGCATACATGCCCTTTCAACCGCCACACTCGCCGATCACCGCCACCATATTCCGCCGCCATATACCCAGCCACCATAAACCCTAATACTCCGCCACCGCCTTCCTACCGCGACACAGATCCGATCAGTTTTCCTGCCGCGGCACGAGTCCGAGTTGAGTTATTGTTTCCTAGTTATTTCTTTTTACTTTCCTTCTTTGTTGTTTCCGTGTTAAGCTAAAGTCCGTGTCGAGCTAAGAGTCCGGTCATAAGTCCAGAAGGAGAGCAAAAAAAAAAGTCTGGAACCGCCTTCGAATTTTTTTTCTGGCTATACTGTTTTTCGACCCCGGGGATCAGTTTTCTCCATCGGCCGTTATAGCGATATTTTTTTACGCTGCGCTTTTGAGCAAAATAAAAATTTAATTTTTTGGGGCTAACCTATTTTAGACCCCGAGATCAGTTCTAGACACTCGCCATCATAGTGTTTTCCACCTCTCGGTTCGCTTTTCAGGATACCATATCATCATACATTGCTTGTTGTGTCGCGCTGTGACATCGTTGGTGATCTAGGCTCGCGTCTCTCGTACGGTCTCGACTAGGACCAAAGCAAAGATCACGTTGAGCATTCGTTCAACTTTTGCATTGTTTTGATAATTGCTAACCCCTTTGCTAAGCCTTCCCGAGCTCCACAGATATTCTCCACGCGGTGTCTCGACTCGGTAATCGCTTGGCTTAATATCTGGACCCACCGATCCTCGGTTGCATCGCTTTTCCGCTCTTTGGTAAGAACTTGTAAGAGCCAGATATTGCTTGACCAATTACGCATGACTTCCACCATCTTTCCGTAGTATATACCTGCTTTTAAGGACTAACCATGATGACTTTCATGAACCCTGCCACAATGACGAACGAAGAACTACATGCCCACTTCTCCGCGCTCTTGGTCAGTCGCGCTGAAGACGTGGATACGCGCCAAGGGGAGTTTGACACCAAGCTCTCCAACGTCGTGGACAAGATCGATGGACTCGAGAAATCCTTCAATGCCAAGCTTGACGTTCGGTTCAAGGAGATTTTGAACAGATTGCCCGCACCCGCACCCGCACATGGCGCACGACGCGTTCCGATCACGGTCTGATTCCGGTTCGTACCGCCAAGACTCGGCTACCGCACGGCCGACGCACCTCGACTTCCGCTGGCTGCCAAGCGACATTGGGGATAGACGACGGGTACTACTACGACCGACGACGATTTATCTGCTTGACGAGGAGGTTAAACAACCTCCACAGTACCTGCTGGCCGACCCGACATTACTATCATAACGCCGACCACCCAGACGTGATGATGATCATGTTGAAAAGCTTAAATTAAATATTCCATCTTTTGAGGGTAAATATAATCCTGATGCATATCTTACATGGGAGATGGAAGTAGAACAACGTTTTGCATGCTTAAAATATCCCGAGAATATGCGTGTTAGTGCTGCTACATGTGAATTTACTAAGTTTGCTTCCCTTTGGTGGTCTGAGTATTGTCGTTTAAATACTACTACTATTCCTAGTACTTGTACTGCTTTAAAAACTGCTATGCGTGTTCGTTTTATACCTCCCACTTATCAACGTGATTTACTAAAGAATCTGACACGTTTAGAGCAAGGGAAAAATTCTGTAGAAGAGTATTATCAGGAATTGCAAACGGGGATGGTTCGGTATGGTGTTGTTGAATCTAATGAACAAATGCTTGCACGTTTCTTTGGTGGATTAAACAAGGACATTTAGCACATCTTAGATAATAAGGAATATAATTCTATCACTCGTTTGTTTCATCTTGCTTGCAAAGCTGAACGTGAAGTGCAGGATCGCCAAACACCATGGAGGAGGACTAATAATTCCGCAGGTCGCACATCCACTTGGACATCCCGACAATCATCGCCTCCTCGTGATTCGCCACTAGCTACTACCACATCCAAGGCCACCACAAGATTTCCAGCTGCTCCTCCACCATCACCCAATGCTCCTGCTCGTAGTGCATCTTCTATGGATTCCACGGGTAAGACAAAGGATATACAATGCCGCAAGTGCTGGGGTTTTGGTCATATTGAGAGACAGTGCACAACACAACATGTGATGATGGTGCGAGAAGATGGTCAATACGATTCAGCGAGTGACTTTGATGAAGATACACTAGCCCTTACTTCTGCTCGAGATGGAGACAATTCTGATGCCGATGAAGAGACAGAGGTAATGGGAGCTGAAGCTGCTGATCAATACAAGAGCTTAATTACACAACGTGTGTTGAGTGTGCAATTGAGCAAATCTGAGCAAGATCAACGCCACAACCTGTTCCAAACATGTGGTGTTGTCAAGGACAGAGCTATACGGATCATCCTTGATGGAGGGAGTTGTAATAATCTGGCCAGTGTTGACATGGTAGAGAAGCTTGCGCTTCCAACAAGACAACGCCCACATTCATATTACATCCAATGGTTTGAGAGTTCTCGCAAGATCAAGATAACAAGAATGGTACGCGTGCATTTTACTATTGGTACATATTATGATTTTGTTGATTGTGATGTTGTACCTATGCAAGCTTGTTCTTTGTTACTTGGTAGACCATGGCAATTTGATAGAGAATCTGTTCATAATGGCAAAACTAATCACTATTCTCTTATGCATGATGGAAAGAAAATTGGTCTAAAACCTATGACTCCCGAACAGATTTTAAAAGATGATCTTGCTAGAGCTAAAACTGAGGAAAAAATAAAAGTGAGAATCAGATTGTTGTCAGATTTTATACCACCAAAGAACACTAACTGATTCTACACATGCTACGAAATTGCTTGAAGAGTCCATGTATGCTTGCAAATAAAATTGATATTGCTGAACTAGATGTAAACAATACTCAATGTTATGCAATTGTCTGCAAAGAGGTTTTGTTTTCATTTGAGGATATGCCTCCTTCTTTGCCACCCGCTATTTCTAACCTTTTGCAGGAATATGAGGACGTCTTCCCAAATCGCCACCAGGGACTACCTCCTATTAGAGGAACCGAGCACCAAATTGATCTAATTCCTGGTACCACGTTGCCCAACCGCGCCATATAGAACCAATCCAGAGGAGACAAAGGAGATACAACGCCAAATTCAGGAACTACTCAAGAGATCATATTCGTGAGTCCCTTAGCCCTGTGTTCCTATTATTTTGGTACCTAAGAAAGATGGTTCTTCGGCATGTGTACTGATTGTAGAGCTATCAATAATATTACTATTCGATATCGTCATCCTATTCCACGTTTAGATGACATGCTTGATGAGTTGAGTGGCTCTACCATGTTTTCTAAAGTTGATTTGCGTAGTGGTTACCACCAGATTCGTATGAAATTAGGAGATGAAGGAAAACAACATTTAAAACTAAGTTCGGTTTATATGAGTGGTTAGTAATGCCGTTTGGTTTAACTAATGCACCTAGCACTTTCATGAGATTAATGAATGAAGTTTTACGTGCTTTAATTGGACGTTTTGTGGTAGTCTACTTTGATGATATTCTGATTTATAGCAAATCTGTAGAGGATCATTTGGGCCATTTACGTTCTGTTTTCAATACTTTACGTGATGCACGTTTGTTTGGTAACCTTGAGAAGTGCACCTTTTGCACAAATCGAGTTGCGTTTCTTGGCTATGTTGTTACATCACAGGGTATTGAAGTGGATCCAGCCAAGATTTAAGCTATTGAGAATTGGCCGCAGCCTAAGACGGTCACACAAGTGAGGAGTTTTCTTGGCCTCGCTGGTTTTTATAGGCGCTTTGTCAAAGACTTTGGATCAATTGCCGCGCCGCTGAATGAGCTTACCAAGAAGGATGTGCCCTTTGTTTGGGGCGATGCACAACAACAGTCCTTCATCATATTGAAAGATAAGCTAACACATGCTCCATTACTCCAACTTCCTGATTTTACTAAGACTTTTGAACTTGAATGTGATGCTAGTGGAATTGGTTTGGGAGGGGTGTTGTTACAAGAGGGAAAACCTGTTGCATATTTTAGTGAGAAATTGAGTGGGGCTAGTCTGAACTATTCTACTTATGATAAAGAATTATATGCATTGGTTCGGACATTAAAAACTTGGCAACATTATCTATGGCCTAAAGAATTTGTTATACATTCTGATCATGAATATTTGAAGCATATTCGTAGTCAAGCTAAGTTGAATCGTCGTCATGCAAAGTGGGTTGAATTTATTCAGTCTTTTCCTTATGTTATCAAACACAAAAAGGGTAAAGATAATATTATTGCCGATGCTTTGTCGCGCCGTTATACTTTGTTATCTCAACTTGACTTCAAAATATTTGGATTAGAAACTATTAAGGAACAATATGTGCATGATGCTGAATTTAAAGATGTGTTGCATAATTGTAGAGATGGTAGAACATGGAACAAGTTCGTCTTCAATGATGGATTTGTGTTTCGTGCTAACAAACTATGCATTCGGATAGTTCTGTCGTCTTTTGTTGTTACAGAGGCGCATGGAGGAGGATTGATGGGACACTTTGGTGTCAAGAAGACGGAGGATGTTCTTGCTGCACACTTCTTTTGGCCACGATGCGTAGATGTTGAGCGATTTGTGGCACGCACTACTTGTCAAAAAGCTAAGTCTCGCCTTAATCCACATGGTTTATATATGCCTATTCTTGTTCCTAGTGTTCCTTGGGAGGATATTTCTATGGACTTTATTTTGGGATTGCCACGCATACGTAAGGGAGGATAGTATTTTTGTTGTTGTGGATCGGTTTTCTAAGATGGCACACTTTATTCCTTGTCATAAAAGCGGATGATCTTGCGCATATTGCTGATTTGTTCTTTCGTGAAATTGTTCGTTTGCATGGTGTGCCAAATACTATTGTTTCTGATCGTGATACTAAATTTCTTAGCCACTTTTGGAGATGTTTATGGGCTAAGTTGGGGACTAAATTGCTGTTTAGTACTACATGTCATCCCAACCGATGGACAAACCAAGTAGTAAATAGAACTTTGTGCTATATCTTTGGGCTGTTTTAAAGGAGAACTTAAAATTGTGGGAAGAGTGTTTACCTCATATAGAATTTGCTTATAATCGTTCGCTGCATTCTACCACAAAGATGTGCCCGTCTGAGATCGTCTATGGTTTTGTTCCTCGTGCACCTATTGATTTATTGCCTTTACCTACTTCGGTGCAACATAATTTGGATGCTACACAATGCGCTGAAATGATATTAAACTTGCATAAGACTACTAAAGATAACATCGAACATATGAATGCTAAGTATAAACTTGTTGGGGATAAAGGGAGAAAGCATGTTGTGTTTGATGTTAGAGATCTTGTTTGGTTACATTTGCGTAAGGATCACTTTCCTGATTTACGCAAGTCTAAGTTAATGCCGCGTGCTGCTAGTCCCTTTAAGGTGTTAGAGAAAATAATGATAATGCATATAAACTTGAGTTGCCTGCAGACTTTGGTACGGTTAGTCCTACGTTTAACATTGCAGATTTGAAGCCTTACTTTGGTGAGGAAGATGAGATTGCGTCGAGGACGACTTCAATTCAAGAAGGGGAGCATGATGTGGAAATCCCTTCTATTGATACAACCGTTGGACCTACAGCTACACACATACATGAGAATATGATGCTGCCTAAATCAGATGTATTTCTTACTCTTAGGAATGATGGACCAAGCATGGATGAGAGGGATAAGCATTGGAGCATGGCCATGCATGGAGATGGCAGCAAGCGTGTGATGATCCAAGAGAAGGCCACAGATGAAGATTTCAAAACTTTGAGGCCACCATAGTGAAGAAAGAAGGCTTGGACGAAATATTCAAGATCGATACTTCACGAATTCGTCCATAGCTTAATATGGTGCTGCGACACCTTTTACTTTGGGCCAGGCCCATGTAATTTTCACAGGATTTTAATTAGCCACTTTTTAGAGTCCGTATTTGAGGGGAAAATGACTTCTAGGGTTGGATTCGGCCACCACTTCCATGGCTAGCCGAAACCCCACCTTTTCGCCCTTAAATACTCCCCATAGCCGACCCCCTAGACTCGGATTTTGTTTAGACATTAAGTTAGCCATCATAGCAACTTCGTCAAGGCTCGAGCGTCGCAGAGGCCTCTTGTACTTCGCACCTATTCAGGATCCCACCTTTTCAATAAAGCTTTCCTCTTAATCCGCAATATCTTGATTGCAATATTAGTTCTTACTTGTTATCGATTTCACGTAGGAATTAAGACCCTCGTTGGTCAGGTTGATCGTGTTCACGCAGGATCGGTAACCTCCAGGAGATTGGCCTAGCGATTGCATTGGCACTCGTGCTCGCACGTTTAGTCGGATCGTCAAGCCCGAACTCCACCAAATCGATTATCGCCATCTCATCGAAAGATCGGACACCTTTGCTCTATCATTCATCATATCTTCTATATGATTCATGCTTTACCTTTCGGTGATCCGTGTTCCGAGACCATGTCTGTACATGCTAGGCTCGTCAAGATCAAACCTTAGCTTCCGCATGAGAAAATCTGGCTTGCTCACGTTGTATACACTTGCGGAATCTAACACACCCGATCATCACGTGGTGCTTCGAAACAACAAGCTTTAGCAACGGTGCTTACTAAGGATGAACACTTTAGAACTTGAAATTCATGTGCATGAGGGATCATCTTATAATGCTACCATCGTTCACTAAGCAATACAAGATGCATAAAGGATTAACATCACATGCAATTCATAATATGTGATATGATATGGCCTTTCTTCTTTGTGCTTCCGATCTCCATCTTCAAGAACGAACATGATCTCCATCATCACCGACATTGCATCAAGGTCCATGACGCTGCTCCATGGTTGTCGTCCACCAGCTTCAACTATTACAACTACTTTGAATAGACACGCGGGTCTTAACAGAAATTAAACACAACCATATGGCTCCTGTCGGTTGCCAACTTACAATAAGGAACATTGCATACATCAAATATAATCACAATCATCGCCATATCACATCACAACACACCCCTGCAAAACAAAGTTAGACGCCTCTACTTTCTTTGCATGTTTTACGTGGTTTGGGGCTTTCAATAAGTGTCGTTCTAACTTACGAACAAGAACCACAACATTGATACTAGTATTGTCAATCACCCGTTGTAAATTGAATCTTAACTATGTTGGGAGAAACAAGCACCCGCAAAACCACTTATGCAATACAAGTTGCATGTCAAGCGTGGAGAAAGTCTCATGAACGATGTCATGTAAGGTTAGCCCGGGCCGCTTCATCCCTGTGGCATCCCGCAAAAACCACTACTAGAAAATCGCGTTGAATTTGTGCATTGCATCGTCATCAGCATGCATAGTTTGCATAAAACTATTTTTCAAAACCAGATTTGTTTTCCCAAACGCCCCATCTTTATTCAAACCTCAAAACCGGCCCGAATATTTTTGTTGGCTTATCGGTTTGCCAACGCCGCTTAAAACAAATAAAATTAATATTATTTTTAGTAGGATCAGCAACCAACCCGACCGACACGCCCAGATTTTAAAATCGGTCCAAATAGGCCAGCCCTCTAAATCCTAAACCTACCCAATTAGCTACCCACACCCAACTGGCCACATCACACCATCCAATGGGTAGTCGCCACCTCATCCCTTCCCCTTCCCTCAACCACTCATAATCTGCCACCTAGTCTAACTCACCCCACCATCCAATGGGTAGTCGCCTCGCCTCGACGCCGTCCCCCGCCGCCTCCCCTGCTTCTCCCCTCATGAAGCGCCGCCTGCCTCTCGGCGACCGCCTCAGTGATCAGCCCTCATCCCCGCCCCGCGACCCCCTGTTCCTCCCGCTGCCTCCCGTCGCCCTGCTCAAGCTCCGCCTCCTTCCTTCTCCGCCTCGCCCGTCTACTCCTCCTCGGCCCCTCCTTCTCCCGGCCGTCGCCATCCTCCGCCGCCATGCCGCGTGCCGACTGCTGCGCTCGTGCCCTCCGCTGAGCTTCGCGTACCTCCTGACGCCGCTGGCGTCACCGCCGCTTCGCGTCGTCGACGCCTCCGCTGGTACGGCAAGCCAGCGCCACCGTGTTGTCATCTCCTCGCATCAAGCCCTGGCGCCAACCTCCCAGCACCCTGTCAATGGCTACCGTCGTTGATTCAACACCAGATCAAACTTTCCTGCAGTAGCGTGCTATTGATGTGCTACGCTATGCTAAGACCAAAAGAGATGGTGGATGTCGCATCTGTGTATGTTGTGATAATTTGTTTCCGAATGTCTGCTAGAGGATGTACCTATGTGGTGCTAGCATGGTGTTTGCACAACCCAAAACAAAAACTTCAGAGCACATCGACAACAAGATCGACACCCACCCGGTCGTACCTGATGAACCACCGGCGCCGGGCCCGACAAAACCGACCTCGACACGCCAAGTTCGCCGTGACCCGCGAAGACCGATCCCGGCGTCTGAGACCCCGAAGACCGATCTCGCCGCTCCCGGACCCCGAACCCGAAGAATCGCCGACAAGGACCGTCCCTACACCAAGATCGGCTTCCGAACACTTCGACCGAAGCTGAATCAAGATCTCCCCGGATACGACAAGTACACCTCGAGGACGCCGAGTACTTCGCCCCGGACACCTAGACCACGACAAGCTCTCCTTCCCGGATCGCTGCTCGAGAACACAGACGATGGACACCGACGCAGAACATTAAGATCTTCGTCCCCGAAGCGTCGACCGGCGATCTGGGCGACAAGAGCAACACCGACCCAAGTCCTGCTTCCCGGATGCGACAAGATCGACCTCAGTTATCCGAGCACGACTCCGTCGAACCCTGGACCCTGAGACCGGACCCCGAACCCCGGAACCTCCAAGATCGTCGAGAACCCTAATGTGTGACCTTTTCCTCGATACCCTATTTTATAAATGATAACAATTGTTGCATATTAATCATTCATCTCGCATGCATATCTGTGGTTTGGGGGCCTTATGCCGATTCACCTAATAATTAAATATGGGGCCCATATGCGGGCAATTCTAGTCTCATATTGGACTCATTTAAATTGGTGTAGCGAACCCGGTATTATCTCTTGCCATGTTAAAACAACATTTAAATTGCGGGGAATCTAAACAACTTGAACCACCTAAATAATTGTCGGGACCCCGGTTTCGCTTAATGTGACCTAATTGCATCGCACTTTGCCATGCCATGCATCATACATGCATCATGCCGTTGTATTAAATGGTGCATCCGGTGTTTCTTCTAGTGTTTTGGTTCTTCGCGGATAAGGCCGTTGAGTTGATGTGAGCTCCGCCCCGATCTTCGGGGAAAACCTTCGACAATGTTTTCAGGCGAGCATCTCCCCCTTTCTACCTATCTTACTTTATAGTGTTTTATTCCCTCCTGTTGATCTATTGCTATCTGTGTTGCGATGCTTTAGTTTCCGTACCTGTGATATTCCCTGCAGCCCTATATTGCCTTGGACACATCCTATTACATTGTTTGGTAGATAGTTGGACTTAGCGTCGTAGTCGCTTGCTCAAGTAATGTTGCGTGTTGTCAAATGCCACGCTTGTTGATGTATTGCCGCATGTTGTTGTTGGAGATGATTCTAGTTTTACTTTTGTCACTTTAATTTCTGTTTAACAACTAAAATTGAATAAGCGAGGCATCGTGGGTGATAGATAATATTTGGTTTCGAACGCCCACTTGTGTCCGTAAGACCCCAGTACTTGATACTGTTCCTTGATTTTGGCGCTATCCACATCCGGGAGGTATATGGGACCCCCGAGGCGAGCTTGATTCACTTATTTCTTGGGGCCACAAACTAGTTTGAGGTTTTATTTACGATCTTGTACTTATGCCATGTTTCTTTGCTTTATTTACGATTGTGCAGTCTTGCACTTTATCTTTGTTAGGATCGGGACACGTTTGCGGTGTCGACAAGCCCGTTGGGGTTCCCGATCGCTCACCGTCCAGACCTTGAGGCCGCCTCGGAGCTTGCTTACTCCGTTATGGATTCTACTTAAGGGTGGCCCCTGAAATATTCTGAATCCTGTGATTGTTCACCGTGAAAGCCTCGTTGGGTTTTGATTTGGTTTCGAGGTTGATCGAGCGTGTGTTGCTATTGGTGCACCCCGGCCGGGTAAAACTTTCTGAAAGCCGTGTCCGCGGATATGGACGACTTGGAGCACAGTATCTCGATCATAGACAAGCATAACTAAAGTTTACTGCTTTAAATTTGACTTATAATGACTAGTAATTAGCTTCACTATAATGGAATGGCTAATTAATACTGCCCACAATTGCTTGTTTGGTTGTCGCTTGCGACAATTGTGCCTGACTAGTAAGTATTGCAACTACAACGAAATGGCTGAATAAAAGTACCAACAACTGCTGGGTTTTGGGTTTTCTCATGCTATCTGTATCTGAATAGTAATTGTTGCAACTATAACGGAATGGTTAACCTCTGTAACACCCTCAGAATCGGACCTATGCAAGTTTGAGAAAAATTCGCCAAACCCGCAAAGCGATTCGAGGTGTTACTGGTATCGGAGCTCAGCGATTCGATACCCACAAGTCCAGCCTGTAGGATAACCTAGCTAACGGCCGAAGTAGAGTGTCCAAAACTATTTTGCAAAATCGGTTGGATAGCTCTGATTAGGTCTGATTTTACTCCTTACCCCTCTGCTATTCTCCTCTTACCTCGACGTGTTTTGAATCCACTCTCTTCTCTCTCTTCGAGTCCAGGAATTCTCGTGGTTGGGATTCCGTCGTACCTTCAGGGTTTCGCTTTCTCCCTTTTGTAACGGAGGTGTTACGATCATCAATCTGCAACTTGTCTGTTGTACCCTTCCTCCAATCGTTTGTTCTTGAGGTCCTTATCCCTATGTGTTCCTTGCTGGATATCAGTGTCGTTGAAAAACATATGAGAAGGACGAGCTTTGGTGAAGTTGGAGTCGACCTTGAGCACGTGTTGTTCATGCCAATGGAACCATCGCGAAACCTAATCAGTGTGTCTTCAAACGATTTTTGCTGGCATCATTCCTTTGTTCCGGATACCACCTATGAAGATCTTCAGTCTGAATCTCGAGAGTTGAGTTGCCTGATTCTCCTACCCATGAATAGAGTTGATAGTTGGGTCCGGGATGGACTGATCACCCTACCCGACTCTTCTTGCTTCAGACATCGAACTGGTGGATCAATGCAACTTTTCCCTCTTCTAATGGAAGTAAGGGGTGGCCTTATCGTTTGATGCCTCTAGCTTCGTCCTTTGTTTCTCCGGAGTGATCTCTCGACGATCAGGAACAATGACTCTTTGTTGGTGGTGTCGCCGATTTCAAGATGGCGAATGAACTCTTGTTAGTGGTGTCGCGAGGATCTACACGAAGCGAGAGGACGCAGTTCGCCGACCTTCCTTCCGGTAGCATGAGGCGGATCTCGAGGGCGAGATCCCTTGTTAGTGGTGTCGAATTGTGGCATCCCGCAAAAACCACTACTAGAAAATCGCGTTGAATTTGTGCATTGCATCGTCATCAGCATGCATAGTTTGCATAAAACTATTTTTCAAAACCAGATTTGTTTTCCCAAACGCCCCATCTTTATTCAAACCTCAAAACCGGGCCCCCGGAATATTTTTGTTTGGCCGCTATCGGTTTGCCAACGGCCCGTTTAAAACAAATAAAATTAATATTATTTTTAGTAGGGGCAGTCGAACGGGCCAACCCGACCCGAACGACCGCCCCAGATTTTTTAAAATCGGTCCAAATAGGCCAGCCCTCTAAATCCTAAACCTACCCAATTAGCTACCCACACCCAACTGGCCACATCACACCATCCAATGGGTAGTCGCCACCTCATCCCTTCCCCTTCCCTCAACCACTCATAATCTGCCACCTAGTCTAACTCACCCCACCCCCCCTCTCTCTCCTTCCCTCTCCCACCTCCTCTCACACCCTTTCCTGTGCCACACACACGACGACACAACACACGCCACAAGCAGCAGATCCCACCTGGCCCGTCCCCGCGTGGCCCCCACCCGACAACCGCCCTCTCCCTTCTCCCTTTCTTCCTCCCACGACCTCGCTGCGCCCGCTCGTTTCCTCTCCAGCGCCGGTCGTCTGGCCTCGCCAGAGCCCGCCTCCTCCTCCTCGCCCCTCACCTCGCCCGCCCCCTTGTCGCCCCGCCCTTCGTCTTCTTCCTGCCCCTCGCCTGGCAGCCCCTCGCTCACCTTCAGGTCCGTCTGCCCGGCCGCTCCAGCCACCGCCGCCTCGCCCCTTTCGCCCGGCGCCCGCGTCTGCCGCCCACCACCAGCCAGCTCCTCCGCCCACCGATCTCCGCCACCACGCCGCCTCCCAGAGCCTCTTTCGCCGCGCCTGGCGTCCCCTCGACGCCGCCAGCCCTGCTCCCTCCATGGCGCCACCTCGCCGTCTCTCCGTGACCGCCTCAGTGAGCCTCGGTCCCGCCGCCCTCGCCCCGTGCCTCCCGCCCGGCCTCCGTCGCCCGCTCAAGCTCGCCTCCTTCCTTCTCTGCCTCGCCCGTCTACTCCTCCTCGGCCCCGCGCCGCTTCTCCGCTGCCGGCCGTCGCCATCCTCCGCCGCCATGCCGCGCGTGCTTGACCTGCGGCCTGCGTGCCCTCCGTTGAGCTCGCCCGCGTACCTCCGCGACGCCGCGCGCGTCACCGCCGCTCGCGTCGTCTGACGCCTCCGCTGGTCGCCTTCTGTGGCAAGCCAGCGCCACCGTGTTGTTCATCTCCCTCGCATCAAGCCCCTGTGAGCGCCAACCTCCCGCAGTACCCCTGTCAATGGCTACCGTCGTTGATTCAACACCAGGATCAAACTTTCCCTGCAGCGCGTGCTATTGATGTGCTGCTACGCTATGCTAAGACCAAAAGAGATGGTGGATGTCGCATCTGTGTATGTTGTGATAATTTGTTTCCGAATGTCTGCTAGAGGATGTACCTATGTGGTGCTAGCATGGTGTTTGCACAACCCAAAACAAAACTTCAGAGCACATCGACAACAAGATCGACACCCACCCGGTCGTACCTGATGAACCACCGGCGCCGGGCCCGACAAAACCGACCTCGACACGCCAAGTTCGCCGTAACCCGCGAAGACCGATCCCGGCGTCCGAGACCCCGAAGACCGATCTCGCCGCTCCCGGACCCCGAACCCGAAGAATCGCCGACAAGGACCGTCCCTACACCAAGATCGGCTTCCGAACACTTCGACCGAAGCTGAATCAAGATCTCCCCGGATACGACAAGTACACCTCGAGGACGCCGAGTACTTCGCCCCGGACACCTAGACCCTGAACGACAAGCTCTCCTTCCCGGATGCGCTGCTCGAGAACACGGACGGTAAGGACACCGACGCAGAACATTAAGATCTTCGTCCCCGAACGTCAAGACCGGCCTGATACGCGGGCCCGACAAGAGCAACACCGACCCAAGTCCTGCTTCCCGGATGCGACAAGATCGACCTCAGTTATCCGAGCACGACTCCGTCGAACCCTGGACCCTGAGACCGGACCCCGAACCCCGGAACCTCCAAGATCGTCGAGAACCCTAATGTGTGACCTTTTCCTCGATACCCTATTTTATAAATGATAACAATTGTTGCATATTAATCATTCATCTCGCATGCATATCTGTGGTTTGGGGGCCTTATGCCGATTCACCTAATAATTAAATATGGGGCCCATATGCGGGCAATTCTAGTCTCATATTGGCCTCATTTAAATTGGTGTAGCGAACCCGGTATTATCTCTTGCCATGTTAAAACAACATTTAAATTGCGGGGAATCTAAACAACTTGAACCACCTAAATAATTGTCGGGACCCCGGTTTCGCTTAATGTGACCTAATTGCATCGCACTTTGCCATGCCATGCATCATACATGCATCATGCCGATCTTCTGCCGTTGTATTAAATGGTGCATCCGGTGTTTCTTCTAGTGTTTTGGTTCTTCGCGGATAAGGCCGTTGAGTTGATGTGAGCTCCGCCCCGATCTTCGGGGAAAACCTTCGACAATGTTTTCAGGCGAGCATCTCCCCCTTTCTACCTATCTTACTTTATAGTGTTTTATTCCCTCCTGTTGATCTATTGCTATCTGTGTTGCGATGCTTTAGTTTCCGTACCTGTGATATTCCCTGCAGCCCTATATTGCCTTGGACACATCCTATTACCTGTTGTTTGGTAGATAGTTGGACTTGCGCGTCGTAGTCGCTTGCTCAAGTAATGTTGCGTGTTGTCAAATGCCACAGTTGTTGATGTATTGCCGCATGTTGTTGTTGGAGATGATTCTAGTTTTACTTTTTGTCACTTTAATTTCTGTTTAACAACTAAAATTGAATAAGCAGAGGCATCGGTGGGTGATAGATAATATTTGGTTTCAGCCCACTTGTGTCCCGTAAGACCCTTTAGTACTTGATACTGTTCCTTGATTTTATGCGCTATCCACATCCGGAGGTATATGGGACCCCTGAGCGGAGCTTGATTCGGACTTATTTCTTGGGGCCACAAACTAGTTTGAGGTTTTATTTACGATCTGTACTTATGCCATGTTTCTTGCTTTATTTACGATTGTGCAGTAACGCTTTAATCGCTTTAGGATCGGGACACGTTCTGTGGTGTCGACAAGCCCGTTTGGGGTTCCCGATCGCTCACGGCCGTCCACCGGACCTTGAGGCCGCCTCGGGCTTGCTTACTCCGTTCGGATTCTACTTAAGGGTGGCCCCTCAAATATTTCTGAATCCTGTGATTGTTCATCGTGAAAGCCTCGTTGGGTTTTGATTTGGTTTTCGAGGTTGATCGAGCGTGTGTTGCTATTGGTGCACCCGGCGGGTAAAACTTTTACGAAAGCCGTGTCCGCGGATATGGGCGACTTGGAGCACGATATCTCGATCATAGACAAGCATAACTAAAGTTCATCGCTTTAAATTTGACTTATAATGACTAGTAATTAGCTTCACTATAATGGAATGGCTAATTAATACTGCCCACAATTGCTTGTTTGGTTGTCGCTGCGACAATTGTACTGACTAGTAAGTATTGCAACTACTAGCAAATGGCTGAATAAAAGTACCAACAACCGCTGGGTTTGGGTTTCTCATGCTATCTCAGATTCGAATAGTAATTGTTGCAACTATAACGGAATGGTTAACAAAAGTGCCCATGCTTACTTTATCGGGCGATTATCTAAACCCGACTAGTAAAGTGCCGCATAACTACAACGAATAAATAAAACGCCAACCGTGTGAGTTCCTCGGTTGACTTCCTCGTTTGGTCTCGAGGGGAAACACCAGATGGCTTTGTTTGGTGATAGCTTCAAGTTGGATCCGTTAGGTCATTCTCACCTCTCCGATAACCGGGTTGTATCGAGTCTCTATAGGTCTGTTCGGTGCATCTTTGCTGCGATCACCATACCTATGGCGAGGCCCGCGAATTCTAGCCTCGCCGTGTCTTGGCCTCGATCTTGACGCTCCTTCTTTGTTTTTGCTTTGCCTTCGGCACCCTTTTGTTAAGCAGGTTTGAGATCGACGCCGTTAGCAGGGTTACCCTTCCGGCTTGGCCTGGGCAGGGTTATGGACGCCATTGGTTATTCTTCAGGGCTCTTAGCCCCATTTGTTTCTTGTCCGTAGTCGGACGCTCTACCGTTTTCAAGGTGATTTGGATCTTGTATATTATATTTGTATTCTTGACTCCTTGAGTCGCTGTTATATATATATCTGTTCTGTGGGTCCCATCGAGGACTGTTGTGTAATGTTATTACTTCGTTTTCCACCCGCACGAAAGTGCCTGGTGGGCACCTTTGAATCGTTTCTATGCGGGTTTGGCGAATTTTGCTCAAACTTGCATAGGTCCGATTCTGAGGGTGTTACAATCCCACCATCCCGCAAGATGCAAAGTACACAAGAAGCAATCGACAACAAAAGCATAAACGCCCACAATGACCATTGTGTTCTACTCGTGCAACAGATCTACATATAGACACGGCTCTGATACCACTGTAGGGTTTCGTAGCATGGAAAACAAAAAATTTCTATCGCATACAAACAAACAAGCCAAGATCTATCTACTAGATTGTAGCAACGAGTCGATGGAATAACTCACCCTTGAAGATTCCAAAGTGTTTAACGAGAGCGGATTCTTGTGGGTGATGTAGTCGTACTCTTCCCGATCTCAAGATCGCGTAGACGATCCTTCCGTGACGCATTCGGCAGCGCTTCATGCAATCGTCACGTTCGGATTTCGACGAAGACCTTCCTCTCCCTTGTTCCAGCAGGCAGCGGAGGTTGTAGCACTCTCCTCACAATTCCGGCCGCACAATGGCGTGGTACCGGAAGTAGAGGGGAGATCTCGCAGGGCTTCGACTTAAGCCGGAGCGAGTATGGTGGACTATGAGAGAGCCCTCGGTGATCTAGGGTTTAGATACACCAAGGAGGGGGCAAGGCCGGCGGATAGGGTTTGCCCTAGGCGGCGGCGAGATGCCCTAGGCGGCGCTATGGTGGGCGGTGGTGGCTAGGGTTAGGGTTTAGAGGAGGGCAACTTGTGTACTAGGAGGGGCAGCCCTGCCCCTCCTTATATAGGTGGGAGGCGCCGGCCAAGGGGAGGGGAGTCCCTCCCCAACTCGGATCCCAAGTGGGCCGGCGGTGGAGGGAGGGAACTCCTCCCCAAGTAGGTTTCCCATTCCTCCACCTTCAAAATAGCTGTTTGACTTTTCAAATTGCCGTTTGACTTTTCAAACTAGGATTTGATTAAACCCTTTATTTTGTTCAGCGATGACACCTAGTACATGATTCAATCATTCCAACTTGGTATGACACATTCATGTACCCTTCCCTCCGAGTCTTGGGACATTCCGGAACCTTCTAGAACATTCCCGATGAAAACACCGGAACCATTCTCCAACCCCGAAACAGGACTTTCCTTATATGAATCTTATTCTCCGGACCATTCCGGATCTCCTCGTGATATCTCGGATTCCATCCGAGACTCGACAACATTCTAGATCTTTCTCATCATTCCATAACTACTCAAACAACGTCGAATCCTTAAGTGTGTCTCCGTACGGTTCGTGAATTATGCGGACATGATCGAGACACTTCTCCGAACAATAACCAATAGAGGAATCTGGAAATTCATATGGCTCCCACATATTTCTACGATTACTTTGCGATCGAATGAACCACTTACATACAATACCAATTTCCCTTTGTCTCACGATAGTTTACTTATCCGAGGTTATGATCGTCGGTATCTCTGCATACCTAGTTCAACCTCGTTACTGATAAGTACTCTTTTCTCGTTCCCGTGATATGTGATCCCTTGTGATCCAGTCACATGCTTGCAAGCTAATTGGATGACATTCCACCGAGAGGGCCCAGAGTATATCTATCCGTCATATGGATGGACAAATCCCACTCTTGATCCATGTGTCTCAACCAATACTTTCCGAACACTCAATGCCACCTTTATAGCCACCCAGTTACGGTGTGGTGTTTAATGTATCAAATCATCCTTCCGGTGAAATGATATGCATGATCTCATGGTCGAAGGAATTAGGTTACTATGTATCAGAAAGCATATAGCAATTGAACTATTAAAATGACTTGATCTTTATGCTACGCTTATCTATAGGAGTATGTCCACCATATCCTTCTCCTAACGATATGATCTTGTTGTTAATAACATCTCAATGTTCATGACAGGGAAACCACAATCATTTATTAACCAACAAGCTAGTATTATAAAGAGGCTTTACTAGGGACTCTATTTTAGTTTACAAATCACACAAGTATTAATGTTTCCTTGTTAATACTATTATAGCATGAATGTAAACATTTATCATAAACACAAAGATATAATAATAACTACATTTATTATTGCCTCTAGGGCATATCTCCAAGAGACATCAATATTCCGCTGCGTACACCCCTCAACAAAATGGTGTAGCCGAGAGGAAGAACCGCACTTTGATGGATATGGCAAGATCAATGTTGGCTAAATTCAAGTCTCCTTACAACTTTTGGGCTGAAGCCATATCCACCGCTTGTCACTCATCTAACCGGCTCTACCTCCAAAAAATCTTGGACAAGACTCCGTATGAAATACTTACCGGTAACAAGCCCAACATCTCATACTTCAGGGTATTCGGTTGTAAGTGTTCCTTTCTTATCAAAGGTGTTCGCTTGTCTAAATTTGAGTCCAAGGCTTTAGAAGGAATTTTTGTTGGTTATGGTGCCAAATCCCACATTTATAGAGTCTACAACAAGCTCACCGGGACTGTTGTAGAATCTTTTAGTGTGGAGTTCGATGAAAATGACGTCTCCCATGTGGGGCAAGTTGATGTTTGTGATGCAGATGCTGAAATACCCCAAGATGCCATAAGAAGAATGGGCGTTGGATTTTTCTGCCCCATTGAGGAACCCCTTGTGGCGGATCAGGAAGGACAATGCTCCACTCAAGTGGAGCCCTCATTTACACAAGATCAACAAGTCCCTACTGCTAGAGAAAACTCTACACCAACACCGCAACCTGCTGAAGATCATCAGTCTCCTGGGCAAAATGATAGTCCCAGGACGGACTATCCGCCCCTTCAAGGGGCGGACAGTCCGCCCTGGCACTCCAACACGTCCCAGGGGATCAGAAGGAGAAAAAGACAACCAAGAAAATTCCAGGCCGGATTCTCTGCCCCCGGGGGCGGATTATCCGGCCCTGGAACTCCCAGCTCTGTCAGGCATTCATAGGAAGAGGAAGTTGCAGCTGCATCTCCCAGGCTGGATAGTCCGGCCCCACCCAGGGGCAGATTATCCGGCCCTGAAGAATCTGTTCAGCATCAAGCTCCTATTATCAACTCAGATCAAGATCAAGGGCAAGGTAGTGAACAAGACAATGATCCAAATGCTGAACCAACTCCCTCTAGAAACAATAAGGAAATTGAGGCTCGTCGCAAGGCTCGTGCTGATTGGAATCTTGAGTTAAGGGGCCACACTCTTGACAAGGTTGTCGGTGATCTACGAAGAAGGGTGTCCACTAGAAGATTACTTGCAAGCTTCTGTGATCATCAAGCTCACATTTCTATGGTTGAACCAAAGAAGGTATTTAATGCTCTTGAAGACCCCGATTGGGTGGTTGCAATGCATGAGGAATTAAATAACTTCGAGCGCAACAAGGTTTGGAAGCTCGTAGAGAAACCCAAAGAGTGCCGCAATGTTATCGGAACCAAGTGGATCTTCAAAAACAAACAAGACAAAAATGTCATTGTTGTGAGGAATAAAGCAAGGCTAGTGGCACAAGGATTATCTCAAGTGGAAGGAATTGATTTTGGAGAGACTTAAGCTCCCATGGCTCGTCTTGAGTCCATCAGTATCCTTCTTGCCTATGCCGCTCATCATAATTTTAAATTACAGCAAATGGATGTTAACAGTGCGTTTCTTAATGGTCCACTACATGAGTTGGTATACGTCAAGCAACCCCCGGGTTTTGAGGATCCCAAATTTCCGAACCATGTCTACAAACTCGATAAGGCGCTCTATGGACTTAAACAAGCCCCACATGCATGGTATGAGCACCTTAAAGAGATTTTTTTAGACCGTGGATTCGAAGTCGGGCAAATCGATCCCACTCTTTTTACTAAGAAGGTTAATGGGGAGATTTTTGTATGCCAACTATATGTACACGACATTATTTTTGGCTCTACTAACCAAGCTTTTAACGTTGAATTTTCAAAGCTTATGACTGACAGGTTTGAGATGTCTATGATGGGAGGATTGAGGTTCTTTCTTGGTTTCGAGATCAAACAACTTAGAGAGGGAACTTTTATTAATCAAGCTAAGTACATCCAAGACATGCTCAAGAGGTTCAAGATGACGGATCTCAATGGCGTTTCTACTCCAATGCAAACAAAGTGTCATCTTGAGCTTAATCCCAAGGATAAAGATGTGGACCAAAAGGTATACTGATCCATGATCGGATCTCTCCTTTACCGTTGCGCATCTAGGACCAATATCGTGTTAAGTGTAGGAGTGTGTGCAAGGTACCAAGACGCTCCTAAAGAAAGCCACTTAGTGGCGGTCAAACGAATCTTCAGATATTTGGTTTATTCCCCAAATTTTGGTTTATGGTATCCCAAAGGTTCAAGTTTCTCTCTATGTGGTTACACTGATTCAGATTGGGCTGGTGACAAAGATGATTGGAAATCAACTTCTGGTGTATGTCAATTCTTGGGCAGGTCTCTAGTGTGTTGGTCTTCAAAGAAACAGAATTGCATATCACTCTTAACCGCCGAAGCTGAATATGTTGCTGCTGCAAGTGCTTGTACACAATTATTATGGATGAGGCAAACTTTAAAGGAATATGGTGTCAATTGTGACAAAGTGCATCTTTTATGTGACAATGAAAGTGCTATCAAAATCGCCTACAATCCGGTGCAGCATACAAGAACAAAACATATCGATATTCGCAATCATTTCATTCGGGATCATGTTGCTCGTGGCGATATTGCAATATCCTTTGTGAGCACGAAGAACCAACTTGCTGATATCTTCACAAAGCCTCTTGATGAAGCAAGATTTTGTTATTTGAGGAATGAGCTAAATATCATAGATTCAAGGAGCTTGGCTTGACTACCCTTGCACACTCACTTGATCTTATTCATGTATTTGGTTTAGATCCGGTCATAGACATAGGGGGAGTGTGGTCCTAATTGATTGGGCTAAACCTCCCCCATAATGCTGAAAGCAAGACAAATCATTTCCCTTAATATCATTTTGTGATATGTGGGTTATTGATGAGCATTGGTTTTGAACTCAAGATACATCTTTGTGGTGTCATGTCATGCGTTTCAACATGGTGGCTTCAGCCACCGCCCTCTTCCTTGAGAAGAGTTGGTTCCAAGTGGCTCTCTTTGGTTTTTATTGCATATTTCTTTGTTCTGATGGAAAACACACCCAATTTTGGCTTTTGTTTGATTTGTTATTGCAACTTTGGGTGTGTAGTACCATCTCAGTTTGCTGCTCTAAACCCAAGCCTTTTCCCCCTATGAACCATCAATTCTTGCACACAAGTCCTCTATACACCATCGAGGGGTTTTGCAAGGGTGCTCCAGCCTGAATCTGTGCAAACAGAAAATTCAGAGGGGGGCAGACTATCCGCCCCAAGTAGGGGGCGGATTATCCGCATCGGGCAATTTCTGCCTCTTAAGGGCTGGCTCGGGGAGGCCAGGCTCAAACAGAGCAGCCAGCCCTCCCCCAACCCTAGCTTTGCCCACAGCCGCCGCCGGATCATCCGCCCCTCCCCGGAGTCGATTTGACCATTGGATTCTCCGGGCCCTCCCCGGATCTTTTTCCCCTCGCCTCTGGGTATCTTCTCCTCCGTGATTTTCCTCCAATGAGTGAGGGTAACTCCCTCATCTCTCTCCTTTTGTATGGGATTCATTGTTCTTGGTGGAAATCTCGTTGTAGAAGATACTATGTGTTTCCCTTGCTTGTTAGAATTAGTATTATTGCAACCCTAGTGCCCGATCTGTTTTGCCTTGGTAAATCTGGGCCATTCCAGAATTTTTCTAAGGGGGGCGGATTATCCGCCCCTGCCAGGGCCGGATAATCCGGCCTGTAGATTAAAAACTGTTCTGGTTTGGTTCTGATTTCCGCAATGCACATCCTTGGCTCATGGATTCACTACAAGAAATGTGTCAACTTATGACCTTTTGATAGTGACTGTGGACAAAATCGTCATAGAGTTATGACGATTTCGCACCAAATCGTGGCAAGCCATTAGGAAGGGCCAAAACCTTATTAAACTATGACGATATCACTCAAAAACGTCGTAATTTCTATGGATGAAATCGTCATAATCGTTAGGCAGATCAAGATGTAAGAAAAGGACAATATCTACCGTTGGATGTAAGCGTAATGAGCGGGTGAGATGATGATTTGCAGAAATATGTTATGGATCGATGACCTGGCATATATTGCGTGCACACATGGCACCCTTCTCTAACCCTAACCCTTATCTCTCCCCAGCCGCCACACTACGCCCATATCTGCTCGTCCCCTTCTCCACCCCGACCTGCTTCCTTGTTCCCCAGATCCGCCACGCCTTCCCGACTCACTTCCCCCGACGTTAGATCCTTATTCCGAGCCACCCCGAACCTCTCGATCCCGCATCAACCCGACCCATCCCTAGCTAGATCCTCAAACCTTCTCCTACTACCGTCTCTCCCTCGTGACCCAATATGCTGAATCGTCGGTGCTGGCGGCGTTAGATGTACCAGATCGTCGTCATCATCATCGGGTTGCAGCTCCTCTCGTCTCATCCACTGCGGGCTCTCGCGTCGTGGCGCAGCCGAGCTCCCTCGTAGTCGCTCAGATCCCTCCTTCTCCGCAACCCTAGAGGTTCCGTCCCAGATCCCTCTTGAGGAGGCTGCTCACATACACCAAGGCCAGACTACTCCAGATCCGCGAGGTGAGGTTCGAGCTGGCGTGTCGGGCGATGGCGATGTCGCCATCGTCTCTCAGGACGGCGTGTCTCCCTCGAGCTTGAAGGTAAATTGTATTTCTCGCTTGCGTACATACACAAATTCGTGGCTAATCCATCGGGACATCAAATCTGACTCGATTAACAATTTACGTAGTCTCAAGGAGAAGTTCGGTGGCGCCATCAAGGACATCCGCAAAGGTGTTTTAGGACACCATTGCAGAGGCGAGGAGGTATACCACCACCAGTCAATCTCAGAATGGCGACTCGTGGCGATGTCGAACTCCTTACACACCTCTTTGATGCAGAGATGTGTCTTCTCATTACACGCTCTGGTACCACACCTCGAACTAGTAGTAGTAGTACATCTGGAGTGTTGGATGGATTACATTGTCCTCCTATGATGCTTGACTTGAGACTACTCGAAGCATCATATACTAGTATAGATTTGGTTTAATGATATTCGATGCAATCTAGTAAGTATAACTGAAAATGACATTAATTAGAAAAACTACTGTGAAGTTGGTGGCAGGCATTGGGCATTTGAGCGTGGCAACTGCAATATTTGTCATGTTTATCTACAAACAACTATAGGATATTTATATTTGTGAACTATATTGACATCAATCAATCTAGGGTTAGCGAATGTTAGTAACTTGGTAAAATTAAGTTGGTCTTCCTTCCATTCATAGTAGAACAATAGAAGTAGGGTTAGCATTTCTGAATGTTACAAACAACCATTTCTGGAGTTGATGTTGGTGTGTTTAGGCTAGTGTAGCATTTTGGTTTATTAGGTGATCTTCTCTAAGTGTAGACCATTGGCCCGCTTATATAGAGTAGCTATCATGTATGATCCTGGTTACTTTTCTTCATGGACCTTGTTCAGTTTTGGCCGTTGTGTTTATGGTTTGCAATGTTTCAATCTTACACAACCAATAACTAGCAAAGACTAACCTTGTCATAGCACTTGCCTATTCTAAATCGACCCTTCTTATACTTAGCTTTTGCTATGACTTGTTTGATGATGCTTCAAATTTTGCATGGTTATGTGTTATGTGACTATATCACTCCCAAATTCTAATGATAGTATATGATTTATTTTGCAAGTACCACGAGGAGTATTTATTTGTCCGTCGCCAGATCCTGTAACGTATCCTCTCTCCCCTCGCCCTTTATCCCTCCTCTTTCTTCTCTCCCTCTTGGTCCCTCTCTCGGTATCCCTCTATCTCAATGCACGCCACCGCACTTTGAGGGAGGATGATGACGAGGTGATCACGTAGGAATCCGTGTCCATGGAGGGCAAATAAATGAGGGGGCAAAGAGGCGCTGAGCACTATCTTCCCGGCTTCACAACTCACCGTCATTGGCGAGATCCTACCCTTCCCGTGGTCTCTAGTTGCGGGCTTCCCCACGCATCTGGCCAGTCCACGACACAACGAGGTCATACGAATGAAGCCCCACCTTCCTTTTGTCTCTATGTTCAATGCATATCTCAAGCCGATGAACTGGATGTAATTGATGTACTATACATAGACTTATATTGTCTAGGATTAGTTGTTAAAGCACCCATCTCTCTCATCATAGATGTTCAAGTACTTGGAATATGTTGATGTGATGATTCTAAAGAGTGGCCTTGTTCAAGCCGATCAAGTCTTATCTTTGATTAAGTGTGCAACTGATGTTTCCATGGAACTCTGAGCTACTCGTTGAAAATGCTCCATGCCCGTATGCTTTATCCGGTTCTAGTTAAGTATACAAGATATGTAGATAAATCTGCATGATGTTTAAGTTACCACTGAATATTTCAAATTAACTCAATGCTCCACATTAAATATTTCAAAAGTGTGAAGCTATTTGAGCTGTTTTGAGTCTGTGATTTCTTGAGTACTTTGTTATATGATTTCTTCTACTAGATTAATTTGTCATCATGTTTGTTCGTGCTTGTTTGTGTGTCTATTGTTGATGTGCATGAAGTTGTGATAAGAAGCTATCTATCTCCTTATGTATGGTTCCGATGTAACCTGTGAATCTGCATAAAATTTGTGCCATATCCATTTCACACTTGGCACTTGCCACTGTATCTCCATACTGATGTAACATGTGAATCTGTTGTTCCTGTTTATGATCATGTTGTTCCTGGTAATATGGTTTTTCCTGGATATTGAATTACTTGGTAAGTACTTACATGATTAGTAGGCCTAGTACTTACATGACCTGTATCCTATGAATAAGACCTCGAGTCCATGCATGATCAGGTTATAAGGCAAATAAGAGTATGATCGCATGAGAAATATCAATCTGGTGTGATTTACTACCTGGTGTGATTTACTGCTAAATATGCTAAATCTGCATGCTAAGTAAATATGCTCAAGTTGAGAGGTGTCATGTAGCCAATTTATCAATGGTTTATGTTGAGATTTACTAATAGAGAAACTTCAGCAACTATTTTTAGACTAGTTATCAAGCCTCATTTACTGATTTTTGCATTGGATCTCTATGGTTGTATGGCTTGTTTCATATGCCCATCATTAGTTCAGTACAGAAAAAACATGGAGAACCAAATGGTTTTCAGGAATAAACGTATGACATGGAGAACCAAACTGATCTGCAATTTGTTAGTTCCATATTTGCCTCAATATGAATCATACCTTGTACTGATCGGAACTGGGTCAGTAGGTTCAGCCAGATAAAATACTATAGCTTATGCCTTATGACACAAAAATTTGTTTTAAATAGAAACTATTGCTATCTAATATAAAGTACTCTCCTGGACAAAAATGTACATAGCTTAAATAGAAACTACTATCAAATAGAAACATTCTTACGCTTTATTTCGAGATCAATTTGGTATCCCGGGTCCTTTCATATCTAAGATCAAATTCGGTTTCTCGTTCACTTTTACCTGATCCAAGGCAGCGTGAGTCTTTGGTGGTTGGTCGGCATGGATCGGAAGACATGTGAATTTTTCTTCTCTTCATTTAGGGTTTGAGGTCTCTACAGTCAAGATGCTCCTGGTCATATCTGAGAAATCATTAAGCGTGTTGTGAAAGGATCTGAAATGTATGCTTATTGCTATTGTTAATGACTCGATTTGTGCAAGGATCTGAAATGTATGCTTTTGCTGTCAAGAAAATTTGAAAGTATGAGTGCATTAGTTATTCATATCTAATGGTAAATTGCTTTGCTTGTACCCATGATGACCATCTCTGTTAATTTTGAGCTTGTGTTGCTGTGAGAATGTACCTTACCGATATCGTCTGAGAATTTATTGTACACTTTTTGCATGAATAGGGATTGTGGTAGTTCCATTGCATCATTCTATTATGCACAATGAAATCAGATATTGAGCATTGCTTGTTCTTTTGCAAATAAATACTTGTAAAGTAACTAGTATCTATTTTGATGCTTATTAAGAATCTGCTTTACCAATTTTATTAATTGTCATGTGTTTTTGTTCTAGAAGCAAACATATATAAGGAGCAACGGCCGGCAACGGCGGCTGGTAGCATGGAGGAGCAGTGGCGGCCAGCAGTGGTGGTTCACAACAACAACGCCCCCGGGATGGATTGGGGGCTGACAACATGGTTCTCTTCTGGCGAAGGCTGCCCCGGTGATCAACTTGCATTCTCTTTGCCGATCTTGTCTATTCGCTTTCTATGTGTGATTGGTCTTTGAAATCCTTTTTAACGGTTGATTATCAAGATGAGATGTATGTTTGGTTAAATGTTCGGATGCACCAAAGAAATGCTTTCTCGCTGTAATATTTGTTCATTATTCCACTTGCTTGGCTGTCTTCTTTGTACCATTGAAATGTATTGCACATGGGCTCTTAAGCGGACGAGAATAGGCCCAAACACATTTGATCGCAGTGCATTTCAGCTAAAAAGCCCGCACATAAACTAAATGGACCAGAAGGAAACATACAATGGAAAGGATGAAGCCCAAAAATTAAATAAATTGAAAAAGGCCAAAGCCTAAAACTACCTAGGCATAAAAGAAAAAAGGCCCAAAAAAGGCCAAGGCCCATTTAATAAAGGCTCATTTGTTGGGCTCAGTCCATATAGAATATTGAAATGGATCAGGCCGAATTCACATTATGACGATCTCGTTTCGTCACAATTTTGCCACGTCGGATTAGCCACGTAGGATCTGACCTGGCTTGGCTAGATGGCTCATGACGATATTGAATCGTCATAATGGTTATGACGATTCAATATCGTCATAGACGGTTATGACGATTTTGCAAAAATCGTCGTTATAGTTCATTTGCGACGCCCAGCTTTCGACGATCTCAAAATCGTCATAGAATCGTCATAAACGAACTACTGTGACGATTTTGTGACAAAAATAGAGGGTCATATATAGACAAATTCCTTGTAGTGATTGTTTTTCTACTATTTCTAACATTCCTCCTAGACTTGTGTGTGCTTATCCCCATGCTATCTCTCCCATGCTTTTCACATGTGGTTCCAAGGCTACTAAGACCTTCTCTCGTCGTCCCCGTGCCCGTTATCTCAAGCCCACTGTAGAAGGGACGTTTATTGACGAAACAGAGGTCTGCAGAGCAGCAAGAGAGGCTGAACGGATGGCAGAGGCAGCAAAGAAAACCAAGAGGGTTGCATCTCGCAAGCGCAAGCAGTCTCGGCCCAACTACAAGGCTATGGACAACATTCAATATTCCACCATTCGCCAAACTGATTACTATGACGAGGCCGATAGTGATGGTCCTCCGGAAGATTCCATGTTTTGGTGTGCACACTTTCGGGCTATTCATGATGATGTGTATGCTACTCTCAAGCTTCGCCCCATGCATCCCATGAATATGACTGAGGCCCAATCCAAGGCAAGACTCCATGAAGCTTTGGATGTGACTAACAAGATGGGGCTTCACCACCTTATGACTCTCCAATGCAACTATGATTCCTCGGTGGTGAGGCAGTTTTTCTCAACACTTGTGATTTGCGGTGATGAGTGCCGCACTATGAAGTGGATGAACGGGACAACAATGATTCAGTCGGACTTCCGCACTTTTGGGAAGGTTCTTGGGTATGCTTTCCATGGCCGTGACACTCCTTATGGACACTGCATCATTTCTCCACTCAGGCCATCCAAGGACACTGTGCTTGCTCCATGCCTAACACCTGATGGCATTGTTGGTACTTTCGCTGGCCTCTCGCCTTTGTATGCCACCCTTGTTGCATTTTTCGGGAAAGAATCTCTCCAAGTGGTGGAAACTATGATAAGATCCGTGGTCACCTGGTTCCCCTTCTTGCCTTTGCTCACGAGTGTGCCACCAATTTTGGTTCATCTACAGGTTATAGATTGGATGTCATGGACTATATATATATATATCATGAGATGACTGATGCTATGGTCAACAGGCTCTCCATCCCATATGCTCCTTTTATTATGATGCTCATCAAGCATATGTTGCCCCATGAGGATGTTGGCACTGTTTTGGATGGTGTTCACAAGCCCAAGAAAATCTACAACAAGGTTCAGAAGACCTACCACCCTTCCACTGCCCCTGAGTCCTTCATGTGTGATGCAAGGGATAGTGGTCGTAGTTTCGCGGTATCCCCAATGGCACGCGAGGTCAAGCAGCTCAATTGGTTCCAGCGGAACATCCTTTGCATGGGCATAGATACTCACAAGGGCTAGTATGAGGAATACCAGAGGAGCCATGAGATGGATCACACTCAGTAGCTTATTATTGACCATGTATCAGGTGTCACTGGCCATCCACCACCTCCTACTTCTCCGAAGCCATATGCTAAGTGGAACACTTCAGGGATCAAGTATGGAGAGCTCAAGAGTTGCCTCTTTCCTCCACCCCCGAGGGAACCCACTCCTCCAGCTAATGATGACGATGATGAGTACGATGAAGAGGAAGGGAACAGGGATGACTACGACGAGGATGAGGAGGCATGATCTTCTGGGACACTAGCATCGCTCTTCTTCCTTTTTGGTGTTTTGATGCCAAAGGGGGAGGTAGTTCTATTAGGTCTTGGATTTGCATGGGTCGGGCGCAAACTCTTGCTTCTTTTTCATTCATTCTATTTGCTTGCTTGTGCCCTTTTAGCGTGGAATTATTTGTTATTTGTGCTTGGTTTGTATAAGACTCTGTCGTGTGCTACTCTGTATGGATCTCTATAATTCTGGATTTATCATGTGGACCTACTCATATGGAATTCTTGATTTATCTACGGAGTTTGGTATTCTCTTGATGGCTGGAATCATGGGACTATCTAGTATATGCATCAATATTGTGGGATGTGCTTGGAGCCTAATAATCTCATTATTTACTTTTGTTATGTTCTCATCTCGGTGGTATGACCGTGTTCCCTAACTCACCTTGCTTTAATTGTCTTTGTCATGAAAGTTGCTTGCTCTCTAGTGTGTGCATTTGTATTCAAAATGCAAATTTTAAAAATATGCACTCATCTAGGGGGAGCCTCTTTCATTTCTTTAAAGGTGTTGTTAGTAGGTTTCTCTGCAAATCCTAGTATTGTCATCTAACACCAAAAAGGGGAAGATTGATAGAACATTTCATAATCCCTAGTGTTTTGTGTGTTAGATAACAATATAAAGGATTATTTAATGTGTGTTGAAGTGCTGCAGTTCTCTCTGTTGAAAAAGGAAAAGGAATCTGCGTTTGGGGGCGGATAATCCGCCCCACCCCTTTCCTAGATAGGCGCAAACCCCAGAGATGAGTTTCAGCTGGATTTTCCGACCCGCCAGATAATCTGCCCCTTAGGAGGGGGCGGATAATCCGCCCCTTAGGAGGGGGCGGATAATCCGCCCCTCATGCACAACTTGAATATTGCCAAGGCGCGACCTCCAGAGGGGGAGGCGGAGTTTCGGCCAGATTTTCCGGCCCCGCCAGATAATCCGCCCCCAAGATCT
Source organism: Avena longiglumis (assembly GCA_030063025.1). Taxonomy (NCBI): domain Eukaryota; kingdom Viridiplantae; phylum Streptophyta; class Magnoliopsida; order Poales; family Poaceae; genus Avena; species Avena longiglumis. The sequence goes on along the minus strand of CP125978.1, from coordinate 472,022,302 downwards.
TCATCAACTTCGCCAAGGCGCCATCCCCAGAGAGGGGGCAGATTTTCACCCGGAGTGTCCGTCCTGGGGGCAGAGTTTTCCTCGGGGCGAATAGTCCGCCCCTGGTGGGGGGCGGATAATCCACCCCAAACTTGTTCAACGGCCAGATCTGGGCAGGTTTTTTTAAGCCAGACTTCCCCCTCCTGCCAGATCGCTTGGTTCATTCGAAAAATTCTAGATCTGATCTGCATCCTTCATCCAAGAGAGCTCCACCTAGATCCACCCAAAGGCCCCGTCCCTTGGGGAATCGAAGGAGGACTCGATCTTCAACAAATGCAATCAAGCGCTTCATCTCCTCTCCATTCGTTTGGAGAATCTCCGATCTAGTATTTCTTGCAAATATCTAGATCCTTGCTTTTGATTATATTGATAATACTTGTTCTTGTGACAGCTTGTTGTCATTACGGGAGCCCCCAATTCAGTTGTGGGTGTGTGCCTCGGTAGAGTTGTAAAGGCACCAGTTTCCGCCTCGAAGGGTACCAATAGTGGAGAAGGTGAATCAGGCCTTTCGTGGCGAGATCCATCAGAGAATAGTGTGAGGCCTATTGTGGCGTGGTGGTCTTAGAACCGCCCACCCCTCCAACACAGATGTACTTCCCTTAACAAGGAAGGAACTGCGGTAAAACAAATCCATGTGTCTCCGCATGCTCCACTACGGTTTCCTCGCTCCTCTCTTTAAGTGCTTAGTAGCTAGGTTTGCATATAGGGAAATTCTCGTAGTTGCATATCTAGAGAATTAACTTTATGCCAAGCCTAAAATTGAAAAAGAACTAAAAATTGAGTAGCACCTATTCACCCACCCTCTAGGTGCCCATACGATCCATTTCACCTAGTGATGTGTATGAGTTGGTTGGAAGGTATAATGTCGGGTTTGGCCATCACAATAGATTGAAGATAATGCCTATGTACTCCGAGTTGAATAGGAGTGTCGATAAGGAGATGGTGGCAGAATCCAAAGATAATTCACTCGAGATATTTTCTAGAAGAAAGGTTGCGGCTCAGTTGCACATTGACTTGAACCTGTTGGGTTCACAGCATAGAAAACAAAAATTTCCCTATGATGAGAACTGTATATGCCAAAATCCATCTATCTAAATACAATCAACGGGTGGATATACATCCATAATACATACCCTTGAAGACCGACAAAGCTTTACAAGTATGGACTCATTGGTGATGTAGTCGATCTCTTGCTGATCTCAAGATAGTGTGCAAGTCTGGCAACACCGCAACTTAGCGAAGCATCCGTGATTGCACACACGTCCGGGACCCCGACAACCTCCGCGACCTCGCTCCAGCAGTGCAGCGGAAGTAGCAAATACTCACTCTAGAAAAAGCCACCGCGAACATGTATCTTGCTAAGTCGAGACCACGGGGGAATAGTACTAGAAGGGGAGAGAGATCCTTCATGAGGAGGTGTGTGAGAGAGATAGGGAGAGGGAGTCCTTTTATAGGAGAAGGGGGGCACCCCAAGGGGCATGGCCAGCGCCATGGGGGCTTCCCCCGCCCCTTCATTCATGTGAGTGGAGCTCCCACTAACAAATTTGGCTCTCCATTTCCTCCACTCAAATCCCATTAAATTTTCACCAAATTTAATGTAATCTATCATTAAATAAAACTCCTTTTATTTATTTATTCGGAATTTTGTCAATTACATTAATTAACAAACATTCACATAAAACCCCTTGCTACTTTTCAATTTCACATGCAGAACCAATTTCAGCAATTTCACCCGAAACAATTCTCATGTCAATTGAAATAATTCCAGCGCTTTGATATTCTTTTTCTAGAAACTCATTTTCTCCAAATGGTGTCGATGTCCCTTAAGTGTGTCACCCTACGGTTCGTGAATAATGCAGATATGATCAAGACCCCTTCTCCGATCAATAATCAACAGCAGGACCTGGAGATCCATACTGACTCCTACACATTCAACAATGACTTCTTGTGATCGTGAGAACCTTAACGTTGCAACTAAATCATTTTGTCTTGAGATATTTTACATGTCTGAGATTCGATCATTGGTACCCCCATACCTAGTTTGATATCGTTACCGACATGTACTCTTTTCTCGTTCCCGTGATATAACACTCTAGTGATCTCCATCACTTGCTTGCAAGCTATATCAATGAGTATATCTCTCCGTCATTTGGATGGAAAAATCCCACTCTTTATCCATGAGCCTATACATAACATTATCGGACTATCTAAACCCACCTTTATAGTCACCCAGTTACGGTGTGACATTTAATATTATCAAGCTACTCTTCATATGTTAGTGATTGACATGATCTCATGGTCTATGGACTAAAGTTACTTGTAATGATGTTATAGAAATTTAAACATAATGACTTTGATCATATTACTATAATTCAGATGAATGTTTATCACATCATTCCACCAATGATGTGACCTCGTTATTAACAACATCTAATGTCCATGATCAGGAAACCTTGATCATCATGTTAATCAACGAGCTAGTTTATATGAGAGGCATAACTAGGAATACTTTATTTGTTCATTATACACACATGTATTAACATTTTATTTTAATACAATTATAGCATGTAAAATAAACATCTATCATATACTTAGAATATGATAATGACAACTTTATTATTGCCTCTCGGGCATATTCCCTTCAGAATCGGAATGCTTCCATGAGCCTGGCTCAAGGTGAGCCTCATGTGTATGACACAACAATGAGCCAACCTCCCTTGAGCCAGGTCCACGTAGAGCGATCCTACGATGAGACAACAATGAGGCAACCTTCCATGAGCCTCGTCCGCAATGACAACTATGAAGCAGCTCAAATGGAGGATGATGACTTTGAGGGTGATGAGGTAGACTTAGAGTATGGGCTTCGTGACAATGAAGTAGAATATGTTGAGACAAATTGCGATGAGGAGGACATGGACCATGATCTCCCTTATTTGCGGTGTCATGCATCGGACTCTGAGGATGAAGGACCGGATGAATATGTGGATGAGGATGGTCTAACGGTTAAATACTCTGAAGCTCATAAAAAGGTAGTAGGCCGGGATCATCGACCTTCATTGTTCCCTGATGTTAGCCTTGCGGATGAGGCCCAAGTTGACGGTGGAATTAGTAGAGTGCTCGAGCCACAAGCATATTCTAAGAAGGATTTGAAGCCCAAAAAGTACGGGATAAATCCCAGTGTGAAGTTTGAAAATTTGTTGGAATTTCATATGTGGATCAAGGACAATGTGGTGAAATACCACCGACCGTACAAGGTGGTTCACTCGGACACTAAGGTGCGTTACAATGTCAAGTGTGAGAAGCAAGGATGTCCATGGGCCGTGCATGCACGACCATTGAAAGGCATGCCACAATGGACCATTGTAAGTTGTCAGTGCATTCATATGTGTGATGAAAAGTTTATCAAGGATGGCAAAGTTGTCAAGGATGATCATCGTTGCTGACCTCCGATTTCATCGTGTATAGAGTTGCAAATAATATAAGGTCTCTCCCAACATATACTATTAAGGGTGTAATAGATTTGGTTAAAGAAGTATTCAGTTATAAAGTGAAGTATGGTAAGCTGTGGAAGACCAAACAAGCCGCATTTAAGATGTTATATGGTGATTAGGAAGAAACATACAACCGCCTCCCTAGGTTGTTGGGAGAAATGGCCGCAAGGAACCCAAGAATGTATCATGTGGTGGAGCCACTTGGCTCGGTGACTAGGTTGTACAATGATGCCACTGTCCATGTATTTGGCCGTGCATTTTGGACATTCGGCCCATGCATTATGGCATTCAAGCATTGTCGGCCGGTTATGTCCGTGGATGGCACAGTTTTGACCGGAAAGTTCAAGGGCACATTACTGACTGGCATATGTCACGACGCAAACAACCGGGTTTTGCCTTTGGCTTTTTCCTTGGTTTCAGCAGAGAACAACGATAACTGGGAGTGTTTTTTTTCATATATTTAGGACCAACGCTAGGAGCATGGCGTGCCACTTGCGCCCTATGCTTGTTCTCATATTCACTTGGCGTGTAGGGTTCCCTCGGTTGCCTCAGTTTTAGGTTGAAACGCCGCGATTGTTGACTAGCCTATGGGGCATCGTGTAATTGAGACATGCCTATATCCTCGTGCTCATCTTGTCCTTCCCGTTCATCTTCATCCTTGACCTCTTCCTCCTCCTCATCATCCTCATCCTCGCCCTCTTCCTGTTGTTCATCTTCTTGATCATTCTCTAAGCTGGAAGACCTCGTCGGCGATGCGGCCTCGACGATGCGGCAACCAAGCAGAACACCTAATCCACGGCCCCAACGCTTGGTATGCTATGGCATTGACGAATATGTTATAATATTTTAGCACACATAAAAATACAATAGAAACCTCCATGAACGTTCGAAGGGCTAACTCAGACTCCTTGCTCATAGGATGTTTTAGTGCTTCCGCGGCCTCATCCACGTGTTTCGAGATATCCTCACGCTAGCAAAAGAACAAAGTAGTCAATATTTTGTTCCTATACTTGCACATCACAATCTCGAGTAGAATACTTACCACAAAGCGGATAAGCCCCGCTGAATTTGCACCCTTGCTGCCTCGGACAAGTCTATTGTACTCTAGCTGGCTCAGCTCGTCAAAAGCATGACAAGTGTCCTCCACTATGTCATCAGATGCAAACGAATCCGATTGCAGGTACAAACGAGACACTCTCCCAAGCCACACGAGATACCGAGTAAACGCTGCAGCATCATGCAGCACCTCATGATGAGAGACCGCATTTGGGTTTTCTATCTCCTCAATCCTTGCATACCACTTCTGAATAGACTTGTGATGATATGCAGCCCAATATTTTCCCCTCTTCTTCTTGATCTTGTCCAATCTACAATCAAATTCATCGCCTTATTAGTATCATGTGACGTCCAAGAAAATTAGCTAGTTAGGGTATATGGATCACTCACCCGTGAAGAGATGTGCTAGTGTCCTTGTATGGCGGCTGGGTCTCCTGGAATAAGCCAAATTGCCTCATCACCCGTTGTGGAAGGTGGAACTCAACAACATAGACACAAATTAACGGGGCACAAATCCTCGAGAGATGGGCTTCTTGCATACATTTGCGGTTCAAGTCCGCCTGGAACCAAACACCCGTACCCATATTCCCTCGAGTTCCGTATGGCTCCCATTCCACCTGAGCGGAACACAAGATTAGCATGTGGACTCGAAGTACATTTGGTGGAAAAATGAGTTATTGATACCAATCAAATTATTACCTTTTCCAGGGTTAGCAAGTCGATTTGGTTGGTGTAACGCAAGTAGCATTCCCCAGATTCACCGTGGAATACTTCGGTGTTATTCCACAAGTACGCCCATGTAGGTGCACGGATACGGCTATTGCCATGATCATCCCACGGGTTTTCTTTCATCGGAATAGGGCGACCAACTGGTATGCGCAACCATGACCATATCGTTAGTAGAATCATAGGTCCGCCAATACTTGCTCCTTTTCTAGTCCTACAACACGCCTCGTCCAACTACACATGAAGCAAGCATACGTAAGTATCAAGTCGAGCAAACATATGTAGTAGTACCATGCAATATGTATGGGTTATTACCTGTCGGTACAAGTAAACAAGTGCCGCCAAACCCAGCTATGCATATAGCCCCATTCTGCAAATAGAGTGATCCACATGAATGCTGCATTCCTTCTCGTGCCATCCGAGAAAAGAGTCCTACTAATGACACATCATAAGTATGCATGGACATACATCTGGATCACCTCCTCATCGGCGTCCTCGGGACATTTGCTAAAATTTTGTTGTATCCATTTGTAAGTAGCACCGGTAGACATTTTCTCTTGTGTCAGCGCCTTACCAATTAGGCCAATCATCACTTCACGCCACTTATCTGAATTTGAGATCATACACACGGGTTGTCCTTCAATGGAAAGCGCAAATATTATGGAGACATCCTGCAAAGTCACCGTCATCTCACCACAAGGGAGGTGAAAACTATATGTCTTCGGTCTCCATCTATCAACAAGCGCTGTGATCAAACAAGGGTTCATATGTGGCGTCAAACGCGAGACAAGCTGGACGAAAGGGAGAAGTCCAGTCCGCTCAACGTATGGAGTGTAGCGCTCATCATATGGCATATTCTTGCTATGCACCTCCTTGGACCTTAGGTGGAACCACTTGAAGACATGTTTCTTCTCTGCAATGTACCGCCTGCGGTGCCGTTGATCATAATGCCCATTCAAAATAGATTGTTCTTCCATCCTACATATGCGAGCAAAAAGAGAAGTGAAACTTTAAGTTATGGAAATTCTCTAATCCACCACAAATATTGATAGGATCTATATAAACAAACATGTTAGATATACGACTACAAAAATGAAAATATGTAATACACATTTATTCCATTCCATATATAATCCATATATGCCAATTAAAATATGTAATACACATTTCGGTTACTACAATTTATATATGCCAATTGTATATTAAGCATATTAGCAACCACACTTATTTTCCAATCATTTATAAGAAACTAAAATTACATACTAAGTAAATTATCAACCACAATATTTTTCTAATCCATCTACCATTCTACCATATACATGTCAAATCTATTTTACTAACCCTAACTAAGCAAATTCACTTATTTACTAACTAACACTAACAAACTATCATTCTACCATACTTATTTCTCCAAAGAAATTCGACATTCTACCATATACATGCCAAATTTCCAAAGAACTAGGATTAAGAAGAAGAGCGCAATGTGATGATTTCAACCAATATAATAAAGAAAATCGAAGGAGAATACCTCAAGTGCGGGGAAAGGAAGAAAATCCACCAGAAATCATCTCAGGTACGTGGGTTTTAGAGTGTGGATTTGAGGGGGGCTTGGAGGGGAGCAGCCGCTGCCATCTTTTGTCTGCTTGGGGGGTATGGCGCTAGGAGGGGATAACTGGGAGGGGTCGGGGTGGCGCTCGGGCCATTTCTAGGTAAAGGGGCATGGCGCCCGCCGAGAAAGCGTCGTGCTAGGTAGCATGGCGCTCCCTTAAAAAGCGCCAAACATTAAAACCGGGCCTGCTGGGTTCCGTTAACTGCCACGATCGGACGGGGTCATGATGTTTTTGACCAGGCGCTATGAGTTCATGGCGTTTTTGACTTGACGGGAGCGGAGAATTCTTCGAAAAAGTAGGTTATATCATGTCATCGTTCTTTATTAAGGTTATTTTTGTAATTTTTGCCGAGAGAAACAAACGAATGCGGCGCACGTGGCGTTATGTACGTCCTGCGGCGCGAGCTGTAGTACGAACGAATATGCAGTAGTACTACTCCGAAAGGCAGCTGGAGCTAGGAAATCTCACGCGTCTCTCTGCAAGTTGCTGCACGCACGCTGCAGCGTCCATCCAGGTTCCTTCGGCGTGCCACTCTCTGGCTAGCTTTAATTTGTCTGTCGACAATTGACCGAGGGAGATCGATGTCGACGGCACTGTCAGTGGCAGTGGCAGGGCAGGCTTTCGACAATTGCTGACCGAGTTCCTGCCGCGCAACACCGCCAGCTTCGGTACGTACGAGGAACCAACACGCTGGTTGCCAACCCATCAAACTGCTGTTTAGTCGGCCGAATAAAAAAAGAAAATGATACGGATCCTCCGGGATCGAAGAAAACGATTCCCTGGGACGCTTGCTCACGCTCGACGCCTGTATGGGAGGACCCACCTCATCTTCTTCCCAACCACTCCTTTTCTTCATGTCCACAATCGCCCCCGTTGACACCCACCGTCCCCGCCGCCATCCCCACCCTCTGCCCCGCTTGCCTATCCTCCTAGCGCCGCCTTCTTCCTCGCCGCCCGCTGCGTGCCGCGTGGCTATCGCCCACGACGCTTCCCTTCCCGTCCTCGCCAGAGCCAGAGTCCGCACCCGCATCCACCGCACCGAGCCGCCTGACAGTGCGAGAGGGATCGATGTCGACAATGTATCGAGAGGGATCGATGTCGACGACATTGGCAGTGGCAGGGCAGGATTTCGACAATTGACCGAGGTCCTCCTGTCGTGCAACCGCCAGCTTCGGTATGTACGGCGAACCAACACGCTGGTTGCCGACCCATTAAACTGCACAATACTGTATGTTTAGTCGGCCGAATAAAGAAACGAACCACATAGCGCACGCATGGTGTCCCAGATGGCAGTTGATTATTTCGTGGTGAGATCCATGGTGAGGACCAAATGGATTACTCCTAGATGTGATAGGATCTTAGGTCTTGGACGTTGTCTGTCCCTTCCGCCGGGTGTGGTAGCCCGACCATGTAACCTAGCGTGAATAGCATTATGGTGTGGTTGTAACCGCATCCTTTAAAGAAGTATTGTAAAAAGGATTGAAGGGCATGAGAGGTTGATGCAGATGTATTTTAACGACAACGCCACCTTTTCGAAGGAGTATTTTCGTCGGCGTTTTAGGATAAGCATCGGTTTGTTCAAACACATTTGCGAAGAGGCGACCAATTATGATCTGTTGTTTGAGCGGAGGAGGAATGTTGCCGAAGAGCTTGTTATTTGTTGTATTGTGTAAACAATTCCGATATTTATTGTATTTTATTCATGTACCATTTGGTTGTGTTGTAATAATAACTAGAGAATTTTTTGTTCCCTTTTTTTGATTTGTTTGATCTTGTTGATGCATATATGCGCTGTGAAAGCTGTTTTAGCGCGCCGCATTTAGCGCGTCCGCTGGGGGCGATTTTGGTTTTGCGCGCCGTATTTATCGCTTTTGCCGAAGGAGAAGCATAGCGCGCGGCTAAAACTGGATCACGCACGCCGTATAGAGATTTTCGCGTGCGAGGTTTTATAGCGTCTGTTGGAGTTGCCCTAACGATGAAAAGAGAGAAATAAACGAATGCGGCGCACCAACTTCGTCAAGAAGAAGCCCCACTCTTTTCCTCTCCCCTCCTCTCCCACCCCTCCCTCCGTTGAGAGTCGTTAAATCGGGCGGCAGATCGAAGTGCTTTCGCTGGCGTTACCGGCCGGGCGAGGGCGAAGGAGATGCGCCGGATTAGGTTTAGGTAGTAGTGGTAGGCTGTTTTCCCCCGTCGTGGGTGAGTGTGGGAGTAGAGCACTGAGCCGCCGCCTGGTTGCGCGTCGATGTTTCTTCCCGCCCGCCGCACTCCTCTCGGTGGCGGAGGCGTTGTGACGGTGGCGAGGACGCCGGAGATCTCCGACAAGGCTCAGCTAGGGAGCTTTACTGTGGCGTTTGGACGCGATGCTAGGCGGGTGCCATGGGATCTCATCAACTGCTCGAGGTGGAAGATGGAGGAGGTGGTGATCTCTGCGAGCTTCTTTAATAGCGCCCGTCCTCATCCCGGACGAGCCTCTTCTCCTCTTGTCTCGGCCGGCCGTGGGGACGAGGGAGCTGGTTGAAGCTTTGCTCGGCGAGGATGGGAAGGCCTGCGGCGGCGGGCCTCGATTCTGCAGATCTCGAGCTCTCCAAGCGGCACCAGTAGGCAGCCGCTATCCATAGCCATAGGACTGGCTGTATCTTCCTCCACGGAGAGGATCTCCTCCGTCGTCGTCCTGGCGTTCTTCGCCTCTGCAAGCCCAAGTGGTCTTGTCCCCGGTGCAGGCAGAGGTGGCCAGGTGCAGCGGCGCTTCGTCGGCGGTCAAGGGCTTGATTGCTTTCAGGCAATCGTTTGTAGGGTGCTTAGTGTAAGTCTTCAAAGGCCATGTGTAATTTTTTTCTTCTTTAGGGCCTTATCCGCAAATTGTACCCACCACTGTTGACTTTATGCAGAATCTGGGACCTTCCGGTCCCTTCCCAGTTAAAAAAAAAACGAATGCGGCGCACGTGCGTTATGTACGTCTTGCGACGCAAGCTGTAGTACGAACCAACATGCAGTACGTACTACGAATGGCAGCTGGAGCTAGGACATCTCGCGCGTCTCTCTGCAAGTTGCTGAATAAATAACACGCACGCTGCACTGCTGCAGCGTCCATGGCCAGGTTCCTGCGGCGTGTCTGTCGACAATTGACCCCAAGGGCCCGGCCATCGATGTCGACGGCCTGGTCTAGCCGAGCTCTTGCCGTGCAACCGCGAGCTTTGGTACGACGAACCAACACGCTGGTTGATGACTGCTGACCCATCGAACTGCATTTATACTCCATTGTACAGTACTGTTTATAGTCGGCCGAATAAAGAAACGAATCACAGAGCGCACACATGGCCCAGATGGTATTTTGATTATTTGGTAGTGAGATCCTTGGTGATGAAGACCAAATGGATTACTCCTAGGCTAGATGTTGGAATCCAGTGCTTCTTTCCGACGACTGAATACTAGTAAAATTGTTTGACAAAGCAGGCACATAATTTACAGGTTAGGCAAGACAAGAGACATAAAGTATAGTAAAGTGTTATGCTTAGTAGCTGGCCGGTCAAAATTATTTTTGTGAACATTGGGTCAAAACTAATTACTCCATAAGTCGAGTAAGATAAGGACCTAAAGCAAGGTAATTAGTTGGTCGTTGTTCGGGATAGGGATAGGTACCATCTTCTTTTTCTTTACCGCGAGAATGGCGCGGACAGCACCGTCTCACGATAGACTCTAGGAGGAAACGTGCGGAAATCAACTAGACGACGAAGAATGGCGGGCACACGAACACGACACGGTGGCGACTTGCTTTTGGTTGGGCAACCGACCGGACCACCAGGCGAGACGGCGACAGACGTTTCTGTCTTTCCGGGTCTACGACGTGATTTTATGATTTTCTTGTTTTTTATATAAGAATGGGTACGTAATTTCATGGCTAATTTAGGAGTTATACTAGCTCCCATCGTCCTGCTTCAGTTGTCATGTGTCCACTAAAAACGTTCCAAATCCCGTTTTTGCTGTAAAACATCTCGGTTTGCTGCAAATATTCCCACTTTTGCATCCGAAGAAAAAAAAACGGTTCGTTTTAGAAATAGAACGTCTCGCCGAAGACCTCGTCAGAGACCATGCAGCAAAAAAATTATGCTAATGCAGCAAAACCGACTTCGTCGGAGACATCGTCGAAAAAACTCGCCGGAGACCTTGTAGCAAAAAGTTGACACTGTTGTAGCAAAACCATAAGACGGTTGTAGCAACAAAGTTCTTCTAATGTAGCAAAAATCCTACTTCGCCGGAGACATCACCGGAGAATTTAGCCAGAAAACCTTGTCGGAGAACTTGTAGCAATTTTTTATAGTATTGTAGCAAAACAAAAAAACGGAGATAGCAAAAAAATATATCAATGTAGCAAAATCAAAGGCTACATTCGTAGCAAAAACTTTACGCTATTATAGCAACACCATAAAACGGTTGTAGCAAACAAACTGCGATAATATAGAAAAATTCGTTTTCACCGGAGACTCACAGAGAATTTCGCCGAAGATCCCGTAGCAAAAACTCTATGCTAATATAGCGCAAGTACAAATTGATTGTAGCAAATAAAATGTGCGAATGTAGCAACATGGCCGATCGTACATTACAAACTTCACCACTGGTAGCACCACCCATAACTCCGCTGGAGCGGGATCCTCTTGTAGGCAGGCGTGTCATGGTGGGGCTTGCTTTAGATAGAGCGCACCGAGGTGGCGCACGTACCTCCGCATCCATGGCCTCCCTGCTATCGGGCTCCCTCAAAAGACGTTCGCGAAGCAGCGCATGGCAGGGTGCCGGAGCTCGTACGCGTGGGTGACCTTGGAGGCGGCCGGCCGGGATGGCCATGCACGGCCCTCGATTCCGGCGAGGTGCGGGGAGACGGCGACTCCGGCGAGATGCAAGAGGCGATAGGGAGATGAGGGCGGCGGCCGCGGATGAAGAAGGAGGTGGCGGGCCACAGCGGAGCACCGACAGTGGAGCCTACCTGGGGCTAGCGGCGGCAGAGCTCTGGCTGAAAATAACCTCCGTGGTGTGTGTGTCTGGGAAGGAGATAATGTTGGAGATATGCCCTAGAGGCAATAATAAATGTAGTTATTATTATATCTTTGTGTTTATGATAAATGTTTACATTCATGCTATAATAGTATTAACAAGGAAACATTGATACTTGTGTGATTTGTAAACTTAATTTGAAGTCCCTAGTATAGCCTCTATACTTCACTAGCTTGTTGGTTGATTAAATGATTGTGGTTTCCCTATCATGAACATTGAGATGTTATCAACAACAAGATCATATCGTTAGGAGAATGATATGGTGGACATACTCCTATTGATAAGCGTAGCATAAAGATCAAGTCATTTCAATAGTTCAATTGCTATATTCTTTCTGATACATAGTAACCTAATTCCTTCGACCATGAGATCATGCATATCACCTTTACCGGATGGATGCTTTGATGACGTCAAACACCACACCGTAACTGGGTGGCTATAAAGGTGGCATTGAGTGTTCGGAAAGTATTGGTTGAAACATATGGATCAAGAGTGGGATTTGTCCATCCATATGACGGATAGATATACTGGCCCTCTCGGTGGAATGTCATCCAATTAGCTTGCAAGCATGTGACTGGGTCACAAGGGATCACATATCACGAACGAAAAGAGTACTTATCGGTAACGAGGTTGAACTAGGTATGCTGAGATACCGACGATCATAACCTCGGATAAGTAAACTATCGTGAGACAAAGGGAAATTGGTATCGTATGTAAGTGGTTCATTCGATCGCAAAGTAATCGTAGAAATATGTGGGAGCCATATGAATTTCCAGATTCCTCTATTGGTTATTGTTCGGAGAAGTGTCTCGATCATGTCCGCATAATTCACGAACCGTAGGGAGACACACTTAAGGATTCGACGTTGTTTGAGTAGTTATGGTATTATGAGAAAGAGACCGAATGTTGTTCTGAGTCTCGGATGGGATCCGGATATCACGAGGTGATCCGGAATGGTCCGGAGGATAAGATTCATATAAGGAAAGTCCTGCGTTTGAGTTAGGAATGATTAGGTGTTTTCATCGAATGTTCTAAAAGGGTCCGGATTGTCCAAGACTCGGGGAGGTACATGAATGTGTCATTGAATGATTGCATCATGTACTAAGTGTTCTTGTTGTTCCAAAACTTGAAAGTCAAACTGCTAGTTTGAAAGTCAAACGGCTAAAACAGGAAACTGTGGGAAACAAGCAAGAGGAGTTTGAAACCAACTTGGAGGAGGAGTTCCTCTCCTCCAAGCCAGCCCTAGGCCGAGTTGGGGAGGGACTCCCCTCCCTCCCTGGCGCGCCTAGCCCCTCCACCTATAAAAGGAGGGGCAGGGCCTCCTCCTTGAGACACACAAGTTTCTACCTCTAATCTCCGTTTTAGAGCCGTTTGGTTTAGAGCTTCTAATTGCTTTAGCCTGCGGTTTTAGAGCCTTCTAATTGGTGTGTCTAATCTCTAGACCACTAATAGCCCTCTCTCATAATCCACCATACTCGCTCCGGCTTAAGGCGAAGCCCTGCGGGATTTCCCCTCTACTTCCGGTACCACGCCGTTGTGCTGCCGGAATCGCGAGAGAGTGCTACAACCTCCATTCTTTGGAACAAGGGAGAGGAAGGTCTTCGTCAGTACCGAACGTGTGACCGATCATGAAGCGCTGCCGAACGCAGCGCCGGAAGGATCGCCCACACGATCTTGAGATCGGAAAGAATCGACTACATCACCCACGAGAATCGCTCGTTAAACACTTTGGAATCTTCGAGGTAAGTTATTCCATCGACTCGTTGCTACAATCTAGTAGATAGATCTTGGCTTGTTTGTTTGTATGCGATAGAAATTTTTGTTTTCCATGCTACGAACCCCTACTAAACCCTAGATCGCCGGATCTCTCTCATAGTCCACCATACTCGCTCGGCTTAAGGCGAAGCCTGCGAGATCTCCCTCTACTTCGGTACCACGCCGTTGTCTTTGCCGGAATCGCGAGGAGAGTGCTACAACCTCCATTTTCTTGGAACAAGGAGAGGAAGGTATTCGCGAAAAAGTCGAACGGTGACCGATCTGAAGCGCTGCGAACGCCTTGTGGGAAGGATCGTCTACGCGATCTTGAGATCGGGAAGAGTACGACTACATCACCAACGAGAATCCGCTCTCGTTAAACACTTTGGAATCTTCGAAGGTGAGTTATTCCATCAACTCGTTGCTACAATCTAGTAGATAGATCTTGGCTTGTTTGTTTGTATGCGGTAGAAATTTTTTGTTTTCCATGCTACGAAACCCTTTCAAGGTATCGAGCCGTGTCTATATGTAGATCTGTTGCACGAGTAGAACACAATGGTCATTGTGGGCGTTGATGCTTTTGTTGTCGATTGCTTCTTGTGTACTTTGCATCTTGCGGGATGGTGGGATGAAGCGGCCCGGGCTAACCTTACATGACATCGTTCATGAGACTTGCTCCACGCTTGACATGCAACTTGTATTGCATAAGTGGCTTTATGGGTGCCTGCTTTCTCCCAACATAGTTAAGATTCAATTTACAACGGGTGATTGACAATACTAGTATCAATGTTGTGGTTCTTGTTCGTAAGTTAGAACGACACTTCCGAAAGCCCCAAACCACGTAAAACATGCAAAGAAAGTAGAGGCGTCTAACTTTGTTTTGCGGTGGGTGTCTTTGATGTGATATGGCCATGATTGTGATTATATTTGATGTATGCAATGTTCCTTATTGTAAGTTGGCAACCGACATGAGCCATATGGTTGTCTTTAAATTAATCACCAGTGTCTATTCAAAGTAGTTGTAATAGTTGAAGACGGTGGACGACAACCATGGAGCAGCGTCATTGACCTTGATGCAATGTCGGTGATGATGGAGATCATGTTCGTGCTTGAAGATGGAGATCGGAAGCACAAAGAAGAAAGTCCATATCATATCACATATTATGAATTGCATGTGATGTTAATCCTTTATGCATCTTGTATTGCTTAGTTAACGACGGTAGCATTATAAGATGATCCCTCATGCACATGAATTTCAAGTTCTAAAGTGTTCATCCTTAGTAAGCACCGTTGCTAAAGCTTGTTGTTTCGAAGCACCACGTGATGATCGGTGTGTTATATTCCGCAAGTGTATACAACGTGAGCAAGCCAGATTTACTCATGCGGAAGCTAAGGTTTGATCTTGACGAGCCTAGCATGTACAGACATGGTCTCGAAACACGGATCACCGAAAGGTAAAGCATGAATCATATAGTAGATATGATGAACATGTCGATTGTTCATCATTGAAGCTACATCAACTCTCGTGATGATCGGTGTTGATGTGGTGGATTTGGTTCGTGTGATCACTAAAAAAATGTGAGGGATATTGTTTTGAGTGGGAGTTCACCTAGATTAATTTAACTATTAATTAGAACTCAATTTGTCATAAACTTAGTCTAAACTATTGCAAATATGTTGTAGATCAATGCGACCCCTACCATCAATTTTAATGCGTTCCTAGAGAAAGAAAAGTTGAAAAACAATGGAAGCAACTTCGCGGAATGGTTCCGCAATTTGAGGATTGTCCTCATAGCTGGTAATTTGAACTATGTCTTTGGATGCCTTTGTGGGTGACCCACCTGCCTCTGCTACCGATGAAGTAAAGAATGTTTACCTCGCTCGGAAGACTCGATTACTCAGTCGAGGTGCTATCTTGTATGGTTTAGAATCGAGCTTGAAAGGTTTGAGAATTCAGACCCACATGATATTGTCCGTGATCTCAAATTGATCTTTGAGACTCACGCGGCAATTGAGAGCTATGAGGCTTCTGAAAAGTTCTTTAACTGCAAGATGGAAGAGGGCATCTCCGTCAGTGAGCATGTGCTTAAGATGTCTGGGCACGCAAACAAACTTCAAAGCTTGGGTTGTCGTGGGAATGGTCACGGATCTTGCAATCGGCGTAGTAGTAGAAACGAGGGCAAGGCGGCCACCATCTGCGGTCGAGATGAGGGCAAAGACACGAGGTTTTACCCAGGTTCGGCCCCGAGGTAAAGACCTACTCTGCTAGATTGTATTATGGAGGTGTTTACAATGGGCGAGCTCGTGGCGAGAAAGTCGCTTGGGTGTATGAGGAACGTGTCTCTACTCACCCCATAGGGAGGTTTATATAGGCTCACCTCCCTAGGGTTTACATATCTCAACCGATTCGGTTACGGCTTGATGTCGTTTAACCTAGTCCGACTGGCCTATCTACTACTTTGGGCCTTAAGCTTCCATCGCTTGGTACCTTCTTGGGCTTTGATCCACTCGGCTTCTCGAGGCCACTCGCCACCTTGGGCCGGTCGGAACGCATCTTGAGTATACCCGATGGGTGTATCCCCATCGAGAGTCCCGAGGCCGTCGTTGATTAGGCGTAAGTGGCTCTTGGATCGGAGTATCTGGCTTCAAAGTAGGCATCCAACGAATCGTCGGCGGGCTCCTGTATAAAGGAAAATCCGGTGAACCGAGTCGCGTCTTGGTAGTCGAATAGCACGGGACACGGTCAAGGCGAGTGACTGGCGAGCCGAGTGGCTGGAGTTGGGTCGCGTGGTCAAACTAGCCGTTAAGGTAACTCAACGGTAACTTTTGGCGTAATCATCGCGATAACGGCCCCCGATTTGGCGGGCAACTCCGCTATATAAGAGGAATGGCGGCTATCGCAGAGCCAACCGCCCACCATTTCTTCCGAAAGTCGCGCATCTTCCTTCCTTTGCTCCGATCCAATCGACCGAAATCCTCGATCTCCAACCAACCTCTCGGCCATGGCCCTCTCCACCAAACCTTGGCGATCCAAGTGCACAGGCGCGGTGGCCTCCTTCGAGGAGGCCGGAATCCTGAGCCGTGTTGGCGTATCCCAGCCGGAGAAACGACCCCAAACCCGAGAGAGGAGTTCGTCTGCTTCACCACCATCTCGGCGGGGTTAGGGTTTCCCATCTTTGTTCTTCCGGCGTTTTTGCGCCTACTACGGGATCCAGCCTTCAGATCTGGGTCCCCACAGCATCGAGGAGCTCGCCATCTTCGTGGCGTTCTGCGAGTGCTACTTGGGCTGCCGTCCCTACTTTCCCTTCTGGCAAGATCTGTTCCATGGGCCGGGTCACCGCGAGGCGGGCGGCTCAATGCTAGCTGGCGGCCCGACGTTCAGCTCAAGTCCAAAGCTTCCTTCTTCGATCCGATGCTACCGCCAAAGCAGCAGGTGGAAGAAGTCATGGTTCTACGTGACCGAGGCGACTCCGGAGGACGGCGGCGATCCGCGGTACTCGGCCAACCGTTCGAAACCACGCCATCTCCAGTCGGCAAGCTTCCGGCGACCGGCGGATGGTCGTCGACAGATGCTCCAGCCATCCGTGTGCGAAGAAGAAGGGCTCAGACGATAAACTTGTACAATTATTGGCTTGGGCGGCTCGTTCCGCCTAACGCGACCATTACATGTATTAGTACGGGCGAGGAGACTCGACGAAAGCCCGCCTCGACAGTGGAAGCTGGAGGACTATCTCCAGCGTTGAAGAAGATCACCAGGCGGTGTGCGGATGCGCAGCCGGGTCCCCCCCCTACAGCGTCCGGCTCCGACGGTAATTTCTTTATCTTGTTCGCGATCGCAGTATGCGATGCGTAATTCTAACTCTGTTTATTCATCGCAGCTGTTCCAAGTGGTGGAAGGTGGCTCCACCCGCCGATGACGAGAGCCCGGGTTATCCGCCCAGATACAAGCGACCGCCACCGCCGAAGGGCAACGAGGCGAGGACGAGTCCGGAAGAAATTGCCCGCTGGTCCGAAGACCGGGCAGCGTCATAAATCGAAGCGGCAGGAGCCTCGGCGTCATGATGATGAGGACGAGCTCCGAGACCACCTCGCGCCGGGCTCCTTCAAGAAGAAGAAGAAGGAAAAGGAGGCGAGGCCCGAGGAGGAAAACGAAGCCACCGAAGATGGCCTCGCCGCGCATCGACGAAAGCTCGATGGCCACGCTCGGCGGTGGCGGCGACCGGCGACAACCGCGCTAGATGCGCCATCTGTGGAAGTGCCGCTGGCCTCGATGCCTCCGCCATTCGCGCCGGTCTCTGGGCTAGGGGAGGCTCCGGCTGTGGCGACCTCGCCTCGCAAGGAGGTCCCGAGCGTGGCGGTCTCGCCCCGCAAGGAGGCTCCGGCCGCAGCGGCTCCAATTCGCGAGGAGGCCCCCGCCGAAGGTGTCTCAGAGGCGCCAGCCGCGGCCTCGACGACGAAGAAGCCGTCCGTGTCTTGGGCCCACAACGTCCTGGAACTGGGGATCAGTCACCAATCGGGCCCCGAGCTGAAAAACCGCCGCCTTCGACAGGTTACGTTTCATTCCGGCCGCCAAGTGAGTGCATTCGCCCTTCCCTACCTTGCATAAATACTTGATTGTCTTTTATTGATTTGATTGATATGGGACCGGAGTGAAAAGATGGGCCACCCGACCGTGGCTCAGTACCCTCACGCTGGCGAGGAGGATCCTTCCCGTAGAGGAAAGCGGACGAGGTCGCCGCCTCGGGAGGGCAGCAAGAAGGCCAAGGCGGCGACATCGTCGCTGTCTCGACGACACGCGGCGGCCGCCGGCGGACCCGCGATGGAAGCAACCGCGTCTGAAGGGCGCTTCCTTGCCTGGACCGGAGGCGACTTCCTTTGGAGCGGTGCCTCGATCGCTACCTTCCCGCTTGACCAAGGCGGCCACGGCGGCGGGCTGCGCTAAGCCTCGCTCAGGACCGCCCGCTGAAGTCGACCAACGTCATGACTGCCCGGCGCTGATTGCGTCTGTGGACGCAATACAACTCCATGGCATGCTTGGTGCAGCCATCCAGGTACCTCCAGTCCCCGAGGATCAGGTCGGTGATTAGCAGCGTCTTGATTCTTATAATTTCTCGTTTTTTACTTTCGCATCCAGTCCCCGAATGCGTTCGCGCTAAATTTTAGCGGGTGTGCACTGAGGAATTTTCGTGGTCGCCAGTCCCCGAGTGCGCACGCGCTAAAGTTTAGCGGGTGGGCACTGAGTAATTTTCGTGATCGCGGTCCCGAGCGCGTCCCGAGTGCGCGCCGCGCTAAATTTTAGCGGTGGGCACTTGAGTAATTCGTTTTTTACCGACTTTGATGATGTGCGGTCCGGCTAGAGTCGGCGAGCGATTGATCGCGAAACAGCGTCTTGAGAAGGAGCTGGCCACCATCCAAGAAGCGAACAAGGAGCTTGTCAGTTGCTGCGAAGGCGAGGCAGCTCGCCAGAACTTGTCCCCGGTGAGTTGGTGACGTGCGATGCGTTGAGTGCTGCTGAGCAGCGGGTCGCCGACCTCGAGCGCGAACTGCGGGAGGCTAGAGAAGAAGCGAGCTCGGCGAACGGGCGAGCTAAGGCCGCCATTGCGGCCGCGGAGGAAGACCGCAAGGTGTCGGAAGCCCTCATTGCTGGGCTTGAGCGACCACGCCGCTTGTGCTTCATCACGGACCTCGCCCGCTGCTTGGTGAGTGCGTCTTCCCTTCTCCGGTTGTAGTGTTTGTGGTGTCCGTGGTACTCATCATTGTCTCCTTCTCGCAGGTCGTGTTATTGGTAGCCAAGAAGAAGCGAGCTCGCTGACGCGAGGGAGTGCGTAAGCATGCTCGTCGACTCGGCGACGCTTGTCGGCGACGCATCCGCCTATCTTCAAGAAATATCGCCACAGAGGTTATTCCCATGACCTTGTTAAGGTGTGGGAATATTTGGAGAAGGCGCCTGCTTGCGTTGCGTTCACGACGCGGTCGGCGTTTCGGCGTGGAGCGTCGACAGCGCTGAGCCTTGGACTCGCCCACTTCCCCGAGGATTTCGACCTCGACGATGTGACTAGTGGGTATCCTTCGTCGACTGGCGCGGTGGACCTGTCCGAGGTTCTCAAGTTGCGGAGCGTGTCGCGTACTCGGGCGTGTTCGGGCGATGGCGACCTCCTTCCCTACCAGAAGCGGTCGTCGCGACGAACGACCCGAGCCGCGCATCGTGACTTCAAGGTCGAGCAACCTTTTCGCCGGGCGATGGCGGGTGAGCTGACGATGTATCCGTCAAACCCGTACCGCGTTCATCCAGTGGCGCCGGGATTACAGCGAGTCGTCGTAAAACTGCGAATAGGGTAGTTTTGCCTGGATGTATTAGCAGCAGTTCTGCCACGCGGGCATAATTTGTAATATAAGACAATGCAATATGCGATTGAATGGGACGTCGTGTCCGTTTTGTTATTTGTTTGTGTGTTTTGGATTGATTTTGGACGAGTCCCCGAGCGCGCCTCTTTTGTGGGTTCACCTCGTATATGATGTTTGTTGTTATCATGTGTTTTGTTAGTTTAGTCGACCGATCTCGGAGAGAGCCGCAAGGCGACTCCTTGAGTGCTCAGATTTACCCTTTTCCCAGACGCGAACGGGTCGGGTGGCCGAGTCCCCGAGCGTGGTACTTGGTAGTTCAAGGCGCGACTCGAGGTGGTTGAGGACTTAGCGCTGGTGAGCGCCACTCCGCCTGGCCCGGAGGGTCACGCGGCGAGTCCCGGCATGCTCTCTTACTTGGCGTTTTCTCGACCGATCGCGACGAATCGGGTATTCAGTCCCCGAGCGTGGTACTTAGCCGCTCGAGTCGCTATGCCGAG
Source organism: Avena longiglumis (assembly GCA_030063025.1). NCBI lineage: Eukaryota > Viridiplantae > Streptophyta > Magnoliopsida > Poales > Poaceae > Avena > Avena longiglumis. The sequence goes on along the minus strand of CP125978.1, from coordinate 472,001,737 downwards.
GATGCGGAGGACCAGTGTCGCTGTGGAGAAGCGAGGGCGCTTGTCTTGGTTCAGAAACCAGTCGAGCTAGGCGACTCAATGGGGCCCGGATTGGCGTTTTTCGTGGACGACAAGACCTGAAATGACTCAAGGTTTTACATCGCACTACTTAGCCGTGCCGATCGCTGTACCAAAGGTTGACTTCGCATTTTAGCATGACGTTATTACGAAAAGTAGTGGCACAAGGCATGGAGAGTAGACGCAAATTGCGGTAACCGTTTCTTTTATTTCATAGCGACTGGAGAGTACATGTGTGGGGTTCTAGGAGTAGAACTTCCGGAGGAGATTTACATTCCATGGCCGCTTGACGTCGAGCTCGCCGTCCCCGCGGACGTCGATGAGGTAGTAGGCGCTGCGTCGTCTGCACGCCCGATAGCAAACGGGCCTTCCCACGGAGGGGAGAGCTTGTGCATGCCCTTCTTGTCCTGGATGAGGCGTAACACCAGGTCGCCTTCCTGGAAGGTGCGGGTTTTCACCCGTCGGCTGTGGTAGCGGCGGAGTCCTTGCTGGTAAATGGCGCGCGATCGAGCAAGGTCGCGGCTTCGTCGAGCTGGTCGAGCCCATCTTGGCGGGCCAGCTCGCTTGCCTCCAGATAGTGGACGACCCGCGGCGAGTCGTGTTCGAGGTCGGGCATGACTTCTTCGGCCAGAGACCATGAAGAAGGGAGTGAATCCATCGACTGTTAACCGAGGTGCGGATTCCCCGATGACGGAGGGCAGCTCTTCGACCCAGCATCCAGCGGTGCGCCGAGTGGTACTTTGAGTCGCTTCAGCCGTGGAGGATGCTTTGGTTGGCTCGCACCGGCCGTTGGATTCCGGGTGGGCGACTGACGCGAGATCGAGCCGGATGTGGTGCTCTTCGCAAAATTCGGCCATTGCTCCCTTGGCGAAGTTTGTGCCGTTGTCCGTGATGATGCTGTTGGGGAACCCGTAGCGGTATATGAGCTCGCGTAGGAACTTGGTGGCGGTCTTCCCGTCGCATTTCCGGACTGGCTTGGCCTCCACCCACTTCGTGAATTTGTCGACGGCGACTAGCAAGTGGGTGTAGCCAGAGGGGGCCTTCTTGAAGGGGCCTACCATGTCCATGCCCCACACAGCGAATGGCCAGGTGATGGGGATTGTTTTGAGCGCCGAGCTCGGTACGTGCGTCTGATTGCGTTCGGCACCCGCGATCGCTGGACGATGTCGACAGCGTCGGCGCGTGGGCCAAGAGAAGCCGTGTCGCATAGCCTTGGCGACCAGGAGGCGGCGGCGGCGCAGGCCGCAATACCGAGTGGATGTCGTGGAGGATTTTGCGCCCTTCACCGTTGACGCAACGTTGAACACGCCGTGACGCCGCACTTGTGTAGCTCGCCGCTGATGGTGGTGTAAGACTTGCATCGGCGGCGATCATTCGAGCGTCCTGCCCGCCTGGCAGGTGCCGCCTGTAGGCGATGTAGGGCTTGGTCCACCGTCTGCTCGGCGATGAGTGCGACCAAGGCTGCCTCTGGTTGGAGTGGGACTCGATGTCGATCTCCTCGGGGAGACTAATGGTTTGGAGATTGTGTCGAGGAACACGCCGGCGGTGGTGCGAGTCGAGCCGACCCGATGCGAGAGAGGCCGGCCTCATTTTTTCGCCTGTCGATCCACTCGACAGAGTAGCCGGTGAAGTGGCCGCCCAACTTGTCCACCTCTTGGCGGTACGCCGCCATGGTGGGGGAGACGGCGTCGCAGGTGCCGGCGACTTGCCCCGCGACGAGGTCGGAATCTCCGTAGCATCGAAGGCGATTGACGTTCATCTCCTTGGCGGCTCGCATGCCGTGTAGTAGGGCCTCGTATTCAGCCATGTTGTTGGTGCAGGGCGTGAATTCGAGGCGGAGGATGTAGCGGAGCTTGTCGCCTTTGGTGAGGTCACTATCCCTGCCCTGCGCCCGCGTTCTTGGACCCGTCAAGTGCAGGCTCCGAATGGAGGTACGGCAGCTTCTCTGCCGGGCCTCTTCCCGGCGATGAAGTCTGCCATTGGTGACTTAATCGCCTTCGTGGCTCGTATTTAATGTTGTGGACGCCGATCGACGTCACTTGGCGACCCGCCCGGTGGCCTCGCGATTGTGGATGATGTCTTGTAGTGGCGCGAGGAGACGACCGTGATCGGGTGCTCCTGGAAGTAGTCTGGCAGCGCCACGAGCTCAAGACCGCGTATACTAGCTTTTGATATCAGGTATCACGGCGCGACTCGGTGAGGACCTCGCTGATGTAGTATACCGCCGCTGGACCGGCGCCTTTCCTTCCTTCCGTCGCTCGACAACCATTACGGTGACCGACGACGGCCGGACGCCGCGACGTAAACCAGCATAGGCTCTTTGTCGGTGCGGCGAGTAGTGGTGCGGCGTAGTAGCACCTTTTTAAGGTCGCGAGCGTCCGCCTCCTTGTCCCAATCGAAGGTGGGGTTCTTACGCATCAAAGTGTATAGGCATCGCTTTTCGCCAAAGCGGGATGAAGCGATCGAGAGCCGCTACACGCCGCCAGCTCGGACGCCACGCAGCACTCGGTTTGCCGAGCCGGGCGATCGTGTCGATCTTCGTTGGGTTCTCCTCGATCCTCGCTTGGAGACGACGTACCCAAGAGTTGTCCGCGGTACAAGGTGCACTTGCTCGGGTTGAGCTTTATCTTGTACCTCGCAGATTGGCGAAGGTCTCCGCCAGGTCGGCGAGTAGGTCGCCTTGGCGAGCGGATTTCACGACCACGCCGTCGATGTAGACGTGATGTTGCGCCAATTTGGCTCGCGAGGCATTCTTGCATGCACCGCTGGTAGGTTGCCCCGCTTTTGAGGCCGAAGGTCATGACGGTGTAGCGTAAGGCTCAATGGCGTGATGAACGCCGCCTTTCTCCTCATCCTCGACAGCCATTTTTATCTGGTTGTACCCGAGTAGGCGCCGAGGAAACATAGCGACTCAACCCGCGGTTGAATCGATTATCCGATCGATCCGCGGAGGACGAATCGCCTTTGGGCAGGCGCTCAGTTTGTGTAGTCGATACATTCTCCGTGTCCCGCTTTTCTTCTCGACCAGGACTGGGTTTGCCAGCCACTTGGAGTATTTGATTGGCGGATGAAGCCGGCAGCGGTAGACGTTGCACTTCTCGGCGATTGCTCGACGGCGTTCTTCATTGAAGGGCCGTCAGAGCCGCTGACGGGTCGCACTTTGGGGTCGGCGTTTAATTTGTGTTCGGCCGAGCTCCCTAGGGACACCGGGCATGTCGGAGGGTTTCCATGCGAAGATGTCCTGTTCTCACGGAGGAACTCGATGAGCGCCTTCCTATGCCGGGCTCATGCTCGCCCCGATCGTCACCGTCTGGAGTCGCCGGGACCAGCTCGACGGCGAAAAAGGTGCCATGGCCTCAAAGGTTGAGGTGTTTGCGCCCCGAGTTGGGCTTCTTGAGTATTGTGGGGTCGCCATGGTTGACCCCGCTATGATTTGGCGAGCTCGGCGTGATTAGTCGCCGCGATGACGGCGCCGGAAGTTCCTTTGGCCTCGCATTCGCGGCGCGTCGGGTCGCCGTTGATGGTGATGACGCCGCACCCTGGAGCTTCATCGCGTTGTAGTGGGCGCGCCATGAATTTAGCGAACGCCTCCCCCAGACGCAGTGGTAAGGGCGCCAAGGGCACCACGAAGACGATCCGCCGGTGCGGAAGTTTGCCGTACCGAAAGTGACGGTAGTGTGACTTTGCCGATCGGATACGACTTCCGACCGGGACGGCGCCGGAACGTGGTGTGGGTTGTCTCGATCATCGATCGCGGGAGCCGTAGCTGAAGGTGTCGAGGTAGAGGATGTTGATGGAGCTGCCGCCCATCGCTGTCTTGGGGAGCCGAGTCGCCAACCTTGGGCTTGACCACCAGGCGACTCGCCCCGGTACTGGCGCGTGGCGAGTGGTCTTGCCGGCTCGGTGATGGTTGCTCCACCAGTTCAGAACCGGGGACGTCTGCTTGGGCCACCGCGCTGACGGCGACGCGCTGGCGATGACCTTCTTCTCGCTCGTGTTGAAGCTCGTGAAGGTGTGGAGCGAGCCGCTACTTTGCCGAATTTTCCGCCATTTGGCGGGTCGTTGTCGGTGTCCTCCCGTCGCGTGCCTTCTCGATTTCCGAGGGTGTGGCGGTCGGCGGTGGTGTGCGCTATGGCTTTCCTTCCTGCTGTGGAACGCACATGGTTGGTTAAGGAGGGCCGCGATCGAACCTTGGCTTGTTCTTGTAATTGCCGCCATCGCGCTGTTCTCCGTCGCAAGCGGTAGCTTTTGGCTCGCTACAGCGTGCTCGGCGTTAGCAAGTCGACTCGCCTGCCGTCGGGCGCTTGCTCGTGAGGCGGTGCCGCCAGTAGGTCGGTTCGGCGTCGCCGCCTGCTGCGCGTTGCGTTCCCCGACTCGTCGATTTCTGGTTTGGATCCTCCTCGGCGCACTGCTTGGCGATCTCGAGGAGGTCGGGATGTTGTCGAGTGTGCGGGCGTGTCGCTTGAGCTTGGCGACTAGAGGCTCAGAGCGCACGAGGTCTTGAAGCAATGGATCGCGGTGTCCGGTGGATGCCGACCGCTGTACCAGAGCTCTTGCCACCGTTGGACCCGATTGCGGGTCGATTCGCGGGGTCCCCGGACGCACGTTCCAGTCCTCGATGGTGGTGGCGCGGGTGTAGGAGCACTCGAAGTGCCTGACGGCGCTCGCATTTCCTCCTGTGAGTCGACATCGCCCGGGAGCGTGTTGATCCATCGCCGCACGCCCCTCCATCATCGCGGGAGGTAACGGGCGGCGGTAGGTCACAGACCCGCGATCCCCATTGCCATGAGGTATGTGTCAAGCGATCGCGGGTCGACGAGGAGTCGATTTTCTATCTCCTTTGGCGCCTTGAAGTTTGGCGGTACTTCGCCTCGGATCATGGGTCCAAAGCACTTAGGCCTGATCGAGCGACCCCATGGGCTCGCCATCGCGCGATTAGTTAGGGTGTGCCGCAGTCTTGCCGGCGGCGCGCCAGTTTTGGTTGTTGATGATGTGAGGCGCCGATGGGTTGTTAAGCGGCGACGGTTGGTCGCCGCCTGGGATCACAGGAGAGTGCCGCTCGCGGGTCGGTGTTGGAGCTGCGGGCTCGTGGCGGCAATTGAGGGTGTTTGCCGCCGGGCGGCGCTGAGGCCGCCTCGCTTCCCGAGGAACGCGAGTATACTCGCTTGCGAGTCGCCCGCTTGCTGCTCCACGCCTTCGTAAGCAGGGCCTGACGCATCGGATCTGTAGGGCGCCGCCGCGGTGGCCGTGATGCTATCGGCTGCCGCCACCGCCACGAGGTTGTCCATTGGGGTGGAGAACGGTGGGAGGCCGTTGCCTCGCTCCGTGAGGAGACAACTATCCGCGTTGGTCCTCGGAGGTGCGGTTGGGTGGTGGGGCACCCATCGCCACGATCTGGCGGAGGCCGGGCGCTTCCTCCGGTGGCGCTCTCGCAGATCGCGCGCCGCTATGCGAGCCGGGTCATTTCGTCGTCGGGTTCGTGGCACGCCTTGAACGGTGGGGTTCAAACGTGACCTGATCCGCCGCTGGTGGTAGCGTGATAGCCTCGCGCCACCGCCGAGGCGGAATTTTTCGCCGCCTGCTCTTGCATACCGTCTCCGCCAGTTTCAAGCGGAGTTCGACCTCCGTTGTTGTGGCGTTAGGAGGGATTGGGTGGAGAAAGGGTCCTCCGGCGGATCGGTGCGGTGGCCATGTAAGCCGCGTGGCGATCGGCTCCTTCGCTGAGGTCGGCAGAATTCTCCACCCGAGTCGAATTCAAGATTCCGAGGATGGAGGGTCCTCAAGTCTTCCGCTGGAGACTGGCGATGGAGCCAGCGGATGAGGCCGCGGTGATGGATCCGGCGAGTGACGCCGGGGTAGCCGAGTCGGCGTCGTCGGTGAGGGCCGCATCTTCTGCGGCCGTTGAATTCCCGGCCACGTTGCTGTGGGCCGAGTTGTACTCGGAGGCAAGGCGGTGGGTTGTGCGGACCTGGCTCTCGGAGAGCCGATCACAGGCGCGACTCGCGGATGCGAGCCGAGTCCTCCGAGATGATGACGCCGGTGAGGCCGACGAAGAGGCCGATCGTGCCGACAGGATCACGCCGCGTGACGGGTCGCCGCCGGACGTAGCTACCGGCAAGATCTGGAGCATCTCGCCGATCGCTATCATGCGGCCGGCGCACCGCCTCGCTGATGGGCAGATTGATCTCGTCGCAACACCGCCAGACCGCCAGCCCCACGGTGGGCGCCACTGCCGTGGGAATGGTCACGGCAGATGCCGCAATCGGCAGTAGTAGTAGAACGAGGGGGCGGCCAGCCATCTCATGTGCGAGATGAGGGCAAAGACACGTGGTTTTACCCAGGTTCGCCCTGAGGGTAAAGACCTACTCGCTAGATTGTATTATGGAGGTGTTTACAATGGGCGAGCTCGGCGGCTAGGCGGCGAGTCGCTTGGGTGTATGAGGGAACGTGTCTCTACTCACCCCATAGGGAGGTTTATATGGGCTCACCTCCCCTAGGGTTTACATATCTCAACCGATTCCACAGCCTGTAATCGTTTAACCTAGTCCGACTGGGCCTCTACTACTTTGGGCCTTCAGCTTCCAGTCGCTTGGTACCTTGCTGGGCTTTGATCCACTCGCCGTTCTGCAGGCCCACTCGCCAGCCCTTGGGCCAGTCGGAAACGCCCTGCTGAGTATACCCCAGTAGGTGTATCCCCATCATGGGTATAGTGATTCCTAATGCTTTGGGGATTTATCGTGTCCTCCAATCACTACCACCAAGTTACAAGAACTTTGTGATGAACTACAATATGCAAAACATGAACAAGTAGTTGCCAGAACTCTTTGCCATGTTAAAATCTGCAGAAGTGGAGATCAAGAAAGAGCACCAAGTGTTGATGGTCAATAAGACCACCAAATTCAAGAAAGGCAAGTCTAAGCAAAAGGGACACTTCAAGAAGGGTGGTAAGAAAGTTACCACGCCGACGAAGAAGACCAAGGCTGGACCTAAACCTGATACTGAGTGTTTTTACTGCAAGCGAGAAGGTCACTGGAAGCGGAATTGCCCAATGTACTTGGCGGATTTGAAGAACGACAACATCAAGAAGAAAGGTATATCCGATATACATGTTATTGATGTGTATCTCACTAGTACTCGTAGTAGTGTCTGGGTATTTGATACTGGTTCAGTTGGTCATATTTGTAACTCGAAACAGGTGCTGTAGAATAAACGGAAGCTAGCGAAGAACGAGGTGACGATGCGCGTTGGAAACGGATCAAAGGTTGATGTGATCGCGGTCGGCACGCTACCTCTTCATCTACCATCGGGATTAGTTTTATACTTAAATAATTGTTTTGGTGCCTTGGTTAAGCATGAACATTATATCGGGATCTTGTTTATTGCGAGACGGTTACTTGTTTAAGTCCGAGAATAATGGTTGTTCGATTTATATGAGTAATATGTTTTATGCACATGCACCTTTGATAGATGGTCTATTCTTATTGAATCTCGATAGTGGAAATACACATATTAATAACATTGAAGCTAAACGTTTGAAATCGAGCGATAACACGACCTATATGTGGCACTGTCGTCTTGGTCACATTGGAGTGAAGCGTATGAAGAAACTCCATTCCGATGGACTTCTTGAATCACTTGATTTCGAATCACTTGAAAGATGCGAAGCATGTCTAATGGGAAAAATGGCTAAGACTCCATTTTCTGGTATGATGGAGCGAGATACGGACTTATAGGAAATCATACATACCGATGTGTGTGGTCCAATGAGTGTAGCCTCGCGCGGTGGTTATCGTTATGTTCTTACCTTCATGGATGACTTGAGTAGATATGTGTATATCTATTTCATGAAACATAAGTCCGAAACTTTCGAGAAGTTTAAGGAATTTCAAAGTGAGGTAGAGAATCAACGTAACAAGAAGATTAAATTTCTACGTTCTGATCGTGGAGGTGAATATCTAAGTTACGAGTTTGGCGAGAATTTGAAGAAATGCGGAATACTTTCACAATTGACACCGCCGGGAACACCACAGCGTAATGATGTGTCTAAATGTCGTAATCGAACTCTCTTAGATATGGTTCGTTTTATGATGTTACTTACAGATTTACCGCTATCATTTTGGGGTTATGCATTAGAAACATCCGCATTCACTTTAAATAGGGCACCATCTAAATCCGTTGAAACGACACCGTATGAATTATGGTTTGGGAAGAAACCTAAATTGTCGTTCCTTAAAGTTTGGGGTTGCGAAGCCTATGTAAAGAAGTTACAGCCGGATAAGCTTGAACCCAAAGCGGAAAAATGCGTCTTCATAGGATACCCGAAGGAAACTATTGGGTATACCTTCTATCATAGATCCGAAGGCAAAATCTTCGTTGCCAAGAATGGATCCTTTTTAGAGAAAGAATTTCTCTCGAAAGAAGTGACTGGAAGGAAAGTAGAACTCGACGAGGTTGTCGAACCTTCTCTCGAAATTGCGAGTAGCGCAACACCGGAAGAAGTTCCTATGGTGCCTGCACCGATAAGAGAGGAAGTTAATGATGATGATCATGAAACTTCGGTTGTAGTTGCTACAGAGCCTCGCAGGTCAACGAGAACTCGTACCACTCCTGATTGGTATGATCCCGTTATGAATGTCATGTTGGTGGACAACACCGATGACCCTGCGACATATGAGGAAGCGATGATGAGCCCAGATTCCAATAAATGGCAAGAAGCCATGAAATCCGAGATTGGATCCATGTACGAAAACCAAGTATGGACTTTGGTGGACTTACCGGATGGCCGGAAGGCTGTCGAGAACAAATGGATTTTCAAGAAGAAAATAGATGATGGTAATGTTATCGTTTATAAAGCTCGACTTGTCGCAAAAAGATTTCGACAAATTCAAGGAGTTGACTACGATGAGACTTTCTCACCAGTAGCGAAGCTAAAGTCTATGAGGATTATGTTAGCAATCGCTGCATATTACGATTATGAGATATGGCAGATGGATGTCAAAACAGCATTCCTCAATGGAGACATTGATGAAGAGTTGTATATGATGCAACCCAAAGGTTTTGTCGATCCTAAAGATGCTAACAAGGTATGCAAACTTCAACGGTCCATATATGGATTGAAGCAAGCATCCCGAAGTTGGAATAAACATTTTGATAAGGTGATCAATAGTTTTGGTTTTATACAAACTTATGGAGAAGCTTGTATTTACAATAAAGTGAGTGGGAGCTCTGTAGCATTCTTAATACTATATGTAGATGACATATTGTTGATTGGGAATGATGTAGATCTTCTTAATAGTGTCAAGGAATATTTGAATAATAGTTTTTCAATGAAAGATCTTGGCGAAGCAGCTTACATATTAGGCATAAAGATTTATAGATATAGATCGAGACGCCTAATATCATTGTCACAAAGTACATATTTGGACAAAGTTCTAAAGAGGTTTGGAATGGAAGATAGCAAGAAAGGGTTCTTGCCCATATTGCCCAATACGACCTTGAGTAAAACTCAAAGTCCGACAACGGCAGAAGATAGAGAAAGGATGAGTAAGACTCCCTATGCCTCAGCCATAGGATCTCTAATGTATGCCATGCTATGTACTAGACCCGACATTGCATATGCTGTTAGTTTGACTAGCAGATATCAAAGTGAACCAGGAGTGGATCATTGGACAGCGGTCAAAAACATCCTTAAGTACTTGAGAAGAACTAAGGATATGGTTCTTTCTTATGGAGGTGATGAACAACTCGTTGTTAATGGATACACCGATGCTAGTTGGAACACCGATCCGAATGATTCTAAATCACAGTCCGAATACGTATTTACTTTGAATGGTGCAGCAGTTAGCTGGAGGAGTGCAAAGCAAAGCGTTGTGGCGAGATCTTCAACTGAATTGGAATACATGGCTGTTTTAGAGGCTTCGCAAGAAGCGATATGGATGAAAGAGTTCATTACAGAGCTCGGTGTGGTTCGAAGTGCGCTGGACCCAATGTCTATCTACTGTGATAACATGGGCGCCAAAGCCAATGCGCAAGAACCAAGGTCACACAAGAAGCTGAAGCATATCAAGCTACGTTTTCACGCTATTCGAGAACATGTCCAAGATGGGGACATAAAGATTTGCAAAGTACACACAGATCTGGATGTGGCGGATCCGTTGACTAAACCTCTCCCGAGGGCAAAACATGACCAATACCAAACTGCCATGGGTGTTCGGTATATTACCATGTAATCTAGATTAGATGACTCTAGTGCAAGTGGGAGACTGTTGGAGATATGCCCTAGAGGCAATAATAAATATAGTTATTATTATATCTTTGTGTTTATGATAAATGTTTACATTCATGCTATAATAGTATTAACAAGGAAACATTAATACTTGTGTGATTTGTAAACTAAAATAAGAGTCCCTAGTAAAGCCTCTTTATAATACTAGCTTGTTGGTTAATAAATGATTGTGGTTTCCCTATCATGAACATTGAGATGTTATTAACAACAAGATCATATCGTTAGGAGAATGATATGGTGGACATACTCCTATAGATAAGCGTAGCATAAAGATCAAGTCATTTTAATAGTTCAATTGCTATATGCTTTCTGATACATAGTAACCTAATTCCTTCGACCATGAGATCATGCATATCACCTTCACCGGAAGGATGCTTTGATGACATCAAACACCACACCGTATCTGGGTGGCTATAAAGGTGGCATTAAGTGTTCGGAAAATATTGGTTGAAACACATGGATCAAGAGTGGGATTTGTCCATCCATATGACGGATATATATACTCTGGGCCCTCTCGGTGAAATGTCATCCAATTAGCTTGCAAGCATGTGACTGGATCACAAGAGATCACATATCACGGGAACGAGAAAAGAGTACTTATCAGTAACGAGGTTGAACTTGGTATGCAGAGATACCGACGATCATAACCTCGGATAAGTAAACTATCGTGAGACAAAGGGAAATTGGTATCGTATGTAAGTGGTTCATTCGATCGCAAAGTAATCGTAGAAATATGTGGGAGCCATATGAATTTTCATATTCCTCTATTGGTTATTGTTCGGAGAAATGTCTCGATCATGTCCGCATAATTCACGAACCGTAGGGAGACATACTTAAGGATTCGACGTTGTTGAGTACTTATGGAATGAAGAGTAAGAGACCGAATGTTGTTCGGAGTCTCGGATGGGATCCGGGATATCACGAGGAGATCCGTAATTGTCCGGTCATATAAGAAAAGTCTTGTTTTGGGGTTGGAGAATGGTTCCGGTGTTTTCATCGGGAATGTTCTAGAAGGTTTCAGAATGTCCGGCACTTCGGAGGGGAAGGGTACATGAATGTGTCATAACAAGTTGGAATGGTTGCATCATGTACTAGGTGTCATCGCTGTACAAAATAAAGCGTTTAATCAAATCCTAGTTTGAAAAGTCAAACGCCAATTTGAAAAGTCAAACGGCTATTTTGTGAGGTGGAGGGGAAGTAGGAAACCTACTTGGGGAGGAGTTCCCTCCCCTCCACCGCCGGCCCACTTGGGATCCGAGTTGGGGAGGGACTCCCCTCCCCTGGCGCGCCCCCTCCACCTATATAAGGAGGGGCAGGGCTGCCCCTCCAAGCACACAACACACCTTGCCCCTCTAAACCTAAACCCTAGGCGCCGGCCTCCACCATTGTCGCCGTCGCCTCCTAGGGTTTGCCAAGTCGCCGAGTTAGGGCTCCCCTCTTGCCCTAGCCGCCGGCCTTGCCCCCTCCTTGGTGCGTCTAAACCCTAGATCGCCGAGGATCTCTCTCATAGTATACCATACTCGCTCCTTAGGAAGCCTGCGAGATCTCCCTCTACTTAGGTACCACGCTGTTGCCGCCGGAATCGCAGGAGAGTGCTACAACCTCCGCTGCTGGAACAAGGAGAGGAAGGTCTTCGTCAATCGAACGTGTGACCGATCGCGGAAGCGCCGGAGCAGCTGGAAGGATCGCTGCGATCTTGAGATCGGGAAGAGTACGACTACATCACCCACGAGAATCCGCTCTTGTTAAACACTTTGGAATCTTCGAGGGTGAGTTATTCCATCGTCTCGTTTCTACAATCTAGTAGATAGATCTTGGCTTGTTTGTTTGTATGTGGTAGAATTTTTTTGTTTTCCATGCTACGAAACCCTACAGATAAGGCTGTGAGGGAGTAATGCATGCGGGATCCACCCACGCAAATGCGCGAGCACCACACACACGACCCGGACGATGGATGCACGGGATCGTCCGGGGGAATCGAATCATTTTCCTATATAAATCGTGTATTCTATCTAGTAGTCGACCTAGCTATAAACAGCGAGGTCGGGTTCCCGGACCGCACGATTCGTGATTGATGGCGCGCACACACAGCTTTGCGTTTCCCCTTTCATAGAGATTCGTTTTCGAATTTGGAGAACCGTGCCCGCACCCTGGTTGGAGAGATAGAGAATCATTTTTTCCCTCTTCATCCCGCGTTATCCGCTCAGCAGTGAGTCCGCCGGTGGTTTTCTCGTCGATTTTGTCCGATTTCGCCGGTGTCTCCACAGTACACATGCCTCGCTAAATCGCCGGCAAGCCCACCACACCATAGCTTCCGCCTTGTCGGTGCATTTATCGACGAATCGCTGCAGTTCATCGGCTACTGCAACGGATCCTCTACCGGCGGCTTCTGTACATCTCCGGCGACATCCGTGCGTTTCCAGTTAGATCTGTTCATCTCCACACAGGTTCGACCGTCGCCGACTGATCTTCCTCCCCGAGAGTCGCCTACATCGGAGGGGGTGTGGGGTGTTGGTGGATTCGCCATCAATTGATTCTTCGGCAACAATCTGCGATAGCAGCCGGCTACATCCCCGCATCCATCCTTGTCGCCTTCTCTCCGGCCGCATCCAGTATCGTGCCGGTTACAACATATCGACCATGAAATTCGCTCGTCGCCAACCACAAGCAGAGATATCCTGTTACATTTTTGAGACCCCGCTGCTACATCTTCTTCAGATCTCCACCCGCAGGTAGTCTTAGTACGTCGTCTGCATCTTTTTTGTGTGCATAGTAATAGATATGCATAGATTTTGATTTTTTGCATAGTCAGATAATCACATGTTGGTTCTGTTACATTTTTGTTTTTAGTTCCATTTTTGTCATGCTCTACCGAGATAATTGTGTAGAATGTAGCTTCTAGAGCTTTAGATTGTAGCTCTAGAAGTTTTGCCTACAATGTAACATGGGCAAGTCCGTAGAAAGAGCACACAAATGTAACACGAGGGGCGGGGGGTTAATTTTTGTAGCTGAAATGCATGTGTTTCATTTTTTTCAATTACATCTGTTTGCTCTTTCAAGAAAATTACGTACAAATGTAGATCTAGATCATTTGTTGTAGATATGTAACATGAGGAGGGTAAATCTGTAGATGTAACAGGGTAGCCTTCGTGACATTCTTCACGAAAAACGATAACAAGGTGGATGCATATTAAATGTGCCAACACACTTATCAAAATATAATTGAAACTCTATGTACAAAAACTTTCCCTCAAAGAAATGTAATTGTGTAGATGCATCTCTTTTTGGATCTTCTAGAGAAGAATTGTAAGTAATTTTTTTTGTGATTTTTTCAATTTTTCATTTTAATCATTCGTCCAAGTAGGAATATGTTACACAGTTATGCAAAATATAACACCGTCCTAAATCTTTTTTATCAGTTTATAGGTGAGGCCTTTTCTTCTTGTCTCAACATCTGTCATAAAAAAAGTTAGTTGAAATAACGAGATCAAGTAGTAGCAAGAAGAATAGGAGAGCATGGAAGCATTCAAAGCTTAGCATCATGCGGGAGAGGCTTACCCTAAAGCCTCGAGCATTACCTATACATGATGAGTTGGAGGGCAGTGAAGAAGATGAAAATCTGGAGATGGGTAATAGTGTGACAGAAGAGGAACAAGTTGACAAGCAGAACCATGATGCAGGAGAAAAGAGTGAGGTCAGTTTTCACAGCTTTTTATGCTCCAGTTTTGCTAACGTCTTTGATGCCCAAACAGGTACTTTGACTATATTTTTTTGCGCATGTAGAACCTTAGGGCAAAGAAACTGTTCCAAAGGGCCTGACCTATGAAGCTTGTGAAATTATATTCAAAGTTAACTGAAGACCAACGGATATTGATACGAAGGGCGAAGTATGGAGGCTTGCCGGACATTAAGTGTTCAATGCTATATCCTGGATTATGCCAGTACTTGATGGATAGCTTCGATCCATCAACATGCATCATGGTTTTCCATGGGCATGGCTCAATACCATTGACCGAAGGATCTGTACATGAAGTTCTTGGAGTCCCCATAGGGCATTTGGAAGTTGTGTTTAAACATGACAAAAATGCATCAACTTTCATGAGGGAACAATATGGCACTGCTGGCAGGACACAACCAACCATGACTGCTTTGGCTGATAAAATAGCAACAATGCGACTGGCAAATAGCAAGTTCTTGAGATTTTACATCACATATGCAATATGTTTAGTACTGGCACCAACAGCAGGGGTTCACGTCAGTCCAAGGGTGTACCCATCTCTCGTTAATATTAAGGAATGAAAGCATCTCAACATATGTAGATTTGTGATCACTATTATTCGCAAGTCACTGAACAACGATGGAGATAATGAACAAGTCATGTCCTGCATGTTATACCTTATGGTAACTTTCTATTTTTTTATATTCATTCCTGTGTGTCTATCTCTTTTTTTTTGTATCCTCATATGAGACTTTTCATTTTTTAGTGAACATTCACACTACCTCCTTTTTTTATACAGGTGAAGTATGTGGATTCATTGCAGCTACAGGGCATGGACGTTAATGATGAAGGAACAAGAGTAGCTGTGTGGACAAATGCCATGATCAAGGAAGCAATTAAACAAAATACCAAGAGCAATGGGTCGTTTGGCGCAACACCGGTACTAAACACTAACATCTTTTACATTTTTCCTTCGAAAAAATGTAACTACATCTTATCTATGTAACTACATTTGTTTTCCTTCAAAAAGATGTTTTCTAGCAACTGACGGTCTCGCTTGATTTTTTGCTTGTTTCATGCAGCTCAAAGATGAATTTATAGAAGAAGGAACTCTAGGAGATAGTCATGAACAAACCATCTCGAACGAGGAAAGAACCAATGACGTTTGAGAAAGTGCAAGATAGCAAGGGGACATTTGTTGAGAGAGCATGTCCAGGGGAAAGCAAGAGAGCAACAATGATGTTCAATCTGGTTTAGAAGCTTCTAGAGAGTAAGAGGAACAAATCATTCTTTTTTCAGACCCTGGGAAGATTGTAAAGTTTATCAACAAACATGCACAAACTGAAGTTACAACAGATGTAAGTTAAAGACAATAGCCCACCTTATTTTTTAGTTGTCTTTTACATTTTTCAGTTATTTGTGATCTTAATTCACAAGTGTAACAAGTGCATATTTTACTGATAGCAATTCTTTTTTATTAAACTAAACTGTCTTTTTAAAAATGTAACAGGAAATGGGCAGATACAAAGAAGCAAGCGAGTATGCCTGCGATGGTTTCGAAGCTTCTCTACAAATCTTAGTGAGGAATTTTTCAAGATTCCACACAATGAGACAAATTCTATAGTAAATCACCTTACCATCTCTTCAAAGTGCAAGGAGGAAACTGTGAAGGAATGTAAAGTAATGGAAACAAAAGAACCAAGGGAGGCAGCCACCATAATTGGTGAAAATAACAGAGAGAGACAGAGATCAGAAGCAGAAATCCATGCATGCAGAAGGTAAAGGTGTTGCCCTACGGGACACATTGCCAGAATATAGTGGAACACCAAATTTAGGAGATGAATCATTAGTACAAGATGAAGTAACAATAATCCCTAAGACTGATGACTCAGACACATCAGGTGTTTTGGCTCTACCATCACCAGGAACAAATTCCTCCAAAAAAAGGGGAGTTATATAGGACACAATCGTAACTGATAAGGAATACATCATCAATCAAAAGGAAAAAAGTGGCAACTACAAAAGAGATGGAACCTAAAGCAAGAACATCAGTACAGAAGGACAACGATTCTCCATTTCAAAAGAATGTCAGAGCTATGAGAGCAAAGTGAGAACCCAACTTTCAAAATGTTCATGTCACCACACGAGACGAAGTAACAACAATCCCAAAGGCTGATGAAGCAGACACATCAGCTGTTTTGGGTCGGCCATCACTAGGAACAAATGCCTCCAAGAAAAGGGGAGTTACATGGGACACAAGCGTAACTGACAAGGAACATGTAAGGGAAAAAGTGGAAACTACGGAAGAGATGGAACCTAAAGCAATAACAACAGTATAAAAGGACAGCCATTCTCCAATTCAAGATGTAGTTACTAGAACTGATGTAGCTACTACCAAAATGTTCGCACACATGAGCAAAGCCAGATCAGACAAGTGTGAAGCTCGTGTCAAAGAATTTCTAGCAAAGAAGCAAGAGGCAAGGGGGGGAAATGTTTCTTTGTCAATAGATGCCAAAGAAAATGTAGTTCCACCGACAAACAAGGTTAGCAAGTTTCAGCCCATAAAGTGCAGTGGTGAATATGCTGTAGGATTGGAGTCACGACAAGTCCATGAAACCACACCGAGGACTATGAGCCATAGCAGAGACGACAATGCAGACGTAGATACTATGTCTGACATGTTTGAAAATACAAAGAGGAAAGAGCTTATTGATCTCGTGGTTACCTCCCCAACTAGTCAAAAGTTTAATATACCTCTCCTCAAACTCTATGAATCATTTGATATGGACAATATATTGCAGTACAGAGAGGAAACACACGAACTCATGGAGTTCTTGGTACCCAAAAACTCTATGAATCATTTTCTAATCCATCTACCATATACATGCCAAATCTATTTTACTAACCCTAACTAAGCAAATTCACTTATTTACTAACTAACATTAACAAACCATCATTCCACCACACTTATTTCTCCAAAGAAATTCTACATTTTACCATATACCATATACATGCCAAATTTCCGAAGAACTAGGGTTAAGAAGAATAGGACAATGTGATGATTTCAACCAATATAACAAAGAAAATCGAAGGAGAATACCTCAAGTGGGAGGAGAGTAAGAAAATCCACCAGATCCGTAGGTTTTAGAGTGTGAATTTGAGAGGGGCTTGGAGGGGAGCCGCCGCCATCTTCTGTCTGCTTGGGGAGGGGGCGGGGGTGTATGGCGCTGGGAGGGGTCGGGGTGGTGCTCGGTCTATTTCTAGGTAAAGGGGCATGGGACCGCGTCATGCTAGGTAGCATGGCACGCCAATCATTAAAACTGGGCCCGTTGACTGCTACGTCGGACGGGATCATGGTGTTTTTGACCAGGGCGCTATGAGTTTATGGCGTTTTTGAGGGGGCGCAGTGCTACCGACAGCTTAGATCGAGAATTTTTCGAAAAAGTAGGTTATTTCGTGTCATTGTTGTTTAATAAGTTTATTTCTTCTGTTAAAAAAATGTTTATTTCTGTGATTTTTGCCGAGAGAAACAAACGAATGCGGCGCACGTGCGTTATGTACGTCCTACGGCGCGAGCTGTAGTACGAAGTACGAATATGCAGTACTACTCTGAAAGGCAGCTGGAGCTAGGAAATCTCGCGCGTCTCTCTGCAAGTTGCTGAATAAACAACACGCACGCTGGGTACTGAATACTACTACTTTGGTAGGGAGATCCATGGCGAGGACCAAATGGATTACTCCTAGATGTTGGAATCCAGTGCTTCTTTCCGACGACTGAATACTATTTTTGTTTGAAAAAGCAGGCACACGTAATTTACAGGTTAGGCAAGACAAGTAACATAAAGTATAGTAAAGTGTTATGACTTTTTTTTGTAGTGTTTTATGCATATAGTAGCTGGACGGTCAAAATGATTTTTGTGAACATGGGTCAAAACTAATTAGCTGACGCCATAAATCGAGTAAGATATATACTGCAAGGACCTAATCAGTTGGTCGTAGTTCGGGACTACTAGGTACGATGGACACGAGGGACCGGTGCTTTGATGAGCGTCGCATCTTCTTTTTCTTTACCGCGAGAACGGCGCGGACCGAAATGCTTTTGGGCGACAGCACCGTCTGACGATAGACTCTATGAGGAAACGTGCGGAAATCCCCCTAGACGACGAAGAATGGCGGGCACACGAACACCACACGGTGGCGGCTTGCTTTATTTTTTATTTTTGAACACAGCGCTTCATTGATTGATTACTTCACGCCATGAGACAAAGAGTCTTCCGGATACCCGACCGGACCACCAGGCGAGACCGCGAGAGACGTTTCTGTCTTTCCGATGCGATTTTACGCTTGAGAATGGGTACGTAGTTTCAGGGCTAATTTAGGAGTTATACTAGTAGTACATAAATGGGAGATGCAGTCCTGGTCAGGTCCATATATATACTACTCCTTTCGTAGTTAAAATAGATGTTTCAAATTTGTTAAAATTTAGATGAATCTAGACATTATATATAGATTTATTCAAAATTTAAAAAACCTAATACATCTATTCTTGGACGGAGGGAGTACTATACATCAGGACTAGTATATAAATGAGAAAGCAGCGCGGCGTCCACGGCCGCGGCCGCGCCGACGCTTGCAACCTGACTGGGCGGGCCTCGCCACCCTCGTCATCGCCACTGGAACTGACCAACCGAAGCTCCGACCTGTCAGGAAGAAGGTGGGCCGATGTTGTCGAGGAGGGAGAGGAGGCGGAGGCCGCCGTGGTTGAAGAGGCTCGTCGGTGCTCTCCACCCAGGCCCGGCCCTGGGGCAGGGCTGACAGGACGGCTGCCCTGGGCCCATGAAAGGGGGGGGGGGGGGGGCTGCTAGATATGGTCTATGGAGTTCTTCTACTGGTACATAAAGGCCTGGCCCAAATTAGTACCGTGTGACACCAGCAAGAGGGGGGAAGTAAACTACAGAAGGCCTGGAAGAGAAAATCGGTGGACCCACGAGCAACAGTTGGCCTCCAAAATCCTGATTGCATCTACTCCATATGTTTCAAAATATAAGTTATTTTAGCTTTGTGAAGCAAATGCATCTAGACTTTTTTAGTACAAAGATTCACTCAGTTTGAAGTGAATCTAGACACTAAAATAAGTCTAGATATATTTTTTTACAAACCTAAAACATCTTATATTTTGAGACGGAGGAAGTACTACGTAAGGGAGAACAACCATGGCGGCTGGGTGCTGGACAGTGGAAAACGACGAGGTCGTGTTTCCTTGTTGGATGAGCCTCGGTTCCAATTGAATACAAAAATGCAAATACTACAAGAGCTCCAGGTCATCCTAAAGGTATGGCTGCTCCCTTTCCCAGAAAATGATTCTCTCTACATTAGAGACTCTACTCTATTGTCAGTAAATGGGGATACATAGATGTAAAATTAGGACACCATGGGACTTATCGAAGGGGATATGGGAGGTAAGGACGTACAGATATTTCACTTTTGCTGATATGCAATCTTAGGCATGACAAGCCATGAATTTAGATGGAACATTCTGTCGAGTTTGGAGAAAGGAGAGACAAAACGCGGAAAAGAAGAAACCAGTCAATATTAATCTTTTGTAACGTGGGTCTACTTAATCAATGTCGAATGTTAGAACCAAAAATAAGTGCCGTTTCAAAATACCAGCCTTTTTACCTTTGAAGTTTGAACAGCTTAGGGGCTGAGAAGATCTATGCTTTGATAGGATGAAAATAAAAAAAACAACTTCCCTACAAAATAATTAGAATTTGTATGTACTTCAAGAGATGCTCTCCCAGACCACCGCGACAACCCAAAGAGAGAAGATATGTATGTAACTAGTCTCTGCCCTATGTGATTTTGGCATGATGATCCAATACCTTTATTATGATGATCACTGTAATATCTATATAAGAATAAATTCTTTAGAAATACTGTATTTGGATGCTTAAGTGTTTATTGATACCAGGTAATATATATTTTATGTATATTTAGAGTTGTTATGTATAAATATAGCTAAAGGGCCTTGGCTTATAGGTTCACCTCGTGCCCCTAAAATCTTAGTACCAAGCCTGCTTGTATCTATGGTCTAGGCAATTATTTTTCCAACCCTCGATCCTTAAAATGTTTTACGGCCTACACGATTTTACTGTACCTGGTCCGGACCTTCTTTTGACCGAAACCTTAAAACATCAATTACTACAAGGGTCAAGGCCTTTTAAGGTGTCTGCTAGAGTGCTAGAGTTGCTCTTAAGTGTTTATATATATGGTTGAATTTGGCTTGCCTATAGCTGGGACATAGGGTGGCACTAGAACAACTCGACTAACAGAAGGAGAACATTTTTTTCTATATATTTCTGAGAGTACTCTGACTTGGCAGATTTCATATGATGATCCTAGAATTATTACATCAGTTATGTATCGCTAGTCTCAACACTACAAAAATACGCCCACACATAAGCTATATTTTCTCTTTCTTAGGTTGGAAAAATCTATAAACCCATATTTGCATGTTAAATATTTCAGTAGAAATCCGCAAAAGGTATTTTATTGTAAGTGCTAACCTGTCTATATATAGTAAGCCAATTCTAGACTAGCATAGGTTGTATACGAGATGCGTTTCTGGTCTTAAGTGGGCCACAACCTTTTTGCTCATCTTTTTTGGTATACCGCCGAGAGTACGATGGTAACACAAATTTTTGTGTAGATCCACGAGTGCATATTTCGTCTATGTAGCGATCAATCCTTGCTCTTCCCCTATATTCTCTCTCCACTTTCTAGGCCTTGAGAGTCAGCTCTTCCTCTTCCCTTCTCCTTCAGCGACGTCGCTTCTTTGAGTGGACATGGTGTAAAAAGTGGGTGTAGGGCTAGGTCGAGTCTAGGTTTTCCCCTATCTATGTCATTTCATAGTTCTTCATGCGCGTCTATAAACAGAGCTAGGAGTACATGGGATTTCTTCTCTGGTCCAAATCCATGGTGGATGGCGGCGGTGTGGCGGTCTAGTCAGGTCTGCATCCTCAATAAGCTTGATGCCATCCAAGATTGGGTCATACCTGGATGTTTTCCTTTGCCCTTTTGTTTTCATGGCTATTTAGGGAAAAGTGAGAGGTTGCAGGTCCGACTACAGATTTCGATATGGATCTACAAAAGTTTCTTATGAAGCTGATCATTTGCGACCCTCCATGTGAAGTTGGCCTCCGCCATGCCGTGGATAATTCTTACTGAAGGGTGGCATGATAGTGATCTAGAGTCTGGTGCTCAAACCGCTCTTCGTCATCAGATATTTTTCTTCCTCTTGGCCATGGTGCCAAAATGAGGCATGGTGTGTTAAGTAGGGCGTATGCATCATCTTTTGGTCTTCTGGTTCAAGAAAGATGGTGACGTGGCAAGGATGAGAGACCATATGGTCTCATCCCCGGCTTCGCATGCTCGGTTCCTTGCTTATGATGCAAAATTTAGATAGAAGGACCATACTGCAATCCACTTTTCATTTGTGGGGTTTTTCATGTGAAGTTCAAGGACTAGCTTGTAATTTTCAATTTTATGGTGACCTTTTGCATTGTATGGTTGAGCTTATCAATACATGAGCGGTGGCTCTGGGTCCTTGAGGACCCCCACTTGTTCAAAATAAAAATCTCATCCTCGCAGGTGACAAATTATGAATTGGTTTTTTCACACCAATAGGTAGGAAAGAAAACCGTGAGCCGACAGCGATGAAAGAAAGTAATAAACGGACGTTTGCCATGTTAAATATCTTTTTCTGTTTTATATGGTTGGATCATTAATCCATTTTACTAGTAATATCATTTACAATTCATAGGACCACTAATAATTGTAAATATATGCCAAGTAATCCCATTAGCAACAATTGTTTATAAATATCTCCACCTAGAATCTATGTGTTTCAATAGAAATACACGGTCATTTATAAAGAAATCTTCATGAAATATTTGGTTGAGAGATCTTTCTAATTTCATTTACTGCAATATACCAATCTTGAGATAATAAATGACGGCTTTCCATAAAAGAAAGATACCTCCACCATTTACTAATTACAAAGGGTCAGTTTAAAAATGTCCACTTCTCTCAGGGGGCCAATATACAAGAATCCAAAGACTTTGTTCGTTTGTTTCCCTTTGAATACCGAGTTTGTGTGTTTTTTGCGCGCGTTACCTCACTAAAGTGTATACTGAATCATTGCCGTACTGCTGATGCCACTGGGTCTGGCCCATCACCTACGAGACTTCCAACATTTTTTTAGTTGGACTACTAGGTTGAAAGACATTAGCGCTTTTTCAAGCGTTTCACAACACTTCCCTTCTTTTAAATATATAACATCTTACATCAAGAACCAGTAGCCCAACTAAAAAAATGTTGAAAGGCTTGTAGGTGATGAGCCAGACCCAGTGGCGTCAGCAATACAACAGTGATTTGGTCTACACTTTAGCGAGGTAATGTGTGCAACAAAAATTCATAAGCTCGGTACTCAAAAGAAAACAAACGAATAAAACCTTTGGATTCGTGTATATTGGCCCCTTGAGAGAAGTGGACATTTTTAAACGGGCCCTTTGTAATTATTAAATGGTGGAGGTATATTTCTTTTATATAAAGCCATTATTTATTATCTCAAGATTGGTATATTGCACTAAATGAAATTAGAAAGATCTTTCAACCAAATATTTCATGAAAATCTCTTTACAAATGACCTGGTATACTATTGAAACACATAAATGCTAGGTTGAGATATTTGTAATTAATTATTGCTAATGGGATGAGTTAGCATATATTTATAATAATTAGTGGTCCTATGAATTATAAATGAGATTACCAGTCATAAATGCATTCATGATCCAACCATATAAAACAGAAAACGATATTTAACATGGCGAACATCCATTTATAACTTTCTTTTCCCGCCATCAGATTAAAATTTTATTTCCTACCTAATGGTGTGAAAAAACCAATTCATGATTTTTTACCTGCAAGGATAAGATTTGTTTTTTGAACAAGTGAGGGTCCCGAAGGACCCGGAGCCACTGCCTCAAGTATTGATAAGATTAACCATACAATACAAAAGGACACCATGAAAGTAAAATTATAAGATAGTCCTTGAACTTCACACGAAAAACCCCACAAATGAAAAGTAGATCGCAACTGTAGGGTTTGCAGCATAGAATTTTTTTTCCTACGATGGGAACAACTATGTACCAAGATCTATCTTCTAGATACAAGGAACAGGCGGATATACATCCGTAGAGAACATACCCTTGAAGATCGACAAAGCTTAACGAGGTTGAACTCGTGGTTATGTATACGATCTCTTGCCGATCTCAAGATCGAGAGGAAGTCCTAGCGGCGCATCCGTGCTCGCACACACGCCCGAGAGACCGAGCAACCTCCGCCTCCTCGCTCCAGCGATGCAGCGGAAGCACAACTCTTTCTTGCCGATTAGCCACTGGGAACATGTATCTCGCTAGTCCGAGACCATAGGGGATAAATACTAGAGGGGGAGAGAGATCCTTCACGAGAAGGTGTCTCTTAAGTGTGTCACCCTACGGTTCGCGAATATTATGGACATGATCGAGACCCCTCTCGGATCAATAATCAGAAGCGGGACCTAGAGATCCATACTGACTCCCACACATTCAACAATGACTTTCTTGTGATCATGAGAACCTTTTACGCTAGTATCTTAATCCTTTTGTTTCGAGATATATTACATGTTTGAGATTCGATCATCGGTATCTCCATACCTAGTTTGATCTCGTTACTGACATGCACTCTTTTCTCGTTCCCGTGATATAACATTCTAGTGATCAAATCACTTGCTTGCAAGCTAATAAATGTGATATCACCAAGAGGGCCCAGAGCATATCTATCCGTCATCGGGATGAACAAATTCCACTCTAGATCCATGGGCCTCAACATAACACTTTAGTAGTATTGAACCCATCTTTATAATCACCCTGTTATGGTGTGACGTTTGATGTTATCAAGATACTCTTCCAGTGTTAGTGATTGACATGATCTCATGGTCTAAGGATTAGGATCATTTCGTATGATGTTATAGCAATATAAACTCAATGACTTTGATCGTAATGCTATACTTCGGATGAATGTTCATCACACCATTACACTAATATTGTGACCTCGTTATTAACAACATCCAATGTCCATGATCAGGAAACCTTGATCATCTTGTTAATCAACGAGCTAGTTTATGAGAGAGGCATAACTAGGAACTTTCTGTTTGTTTATTAAACACACATGTATTAACGTTTCCATATTAATACAATTATAGCATGCAAAATAAACCATCTATCATATACTTGGAATATACATAATAACCACTTTATTATTGCCTCTCAGGGCATATTCCCTTCAGTCTCCCACTTGCACTAGAGACAATAATCTAGTTACATAGTGATGAATCTAACACCCATGGAGTTCTGGTGTTGATCATGTTTTGCTCTAGGGAGAGTTTTAGTCAACGGATCTACTACATTGAGATCCGTGTGTACTTTACAAATCTTTATATCTCAATCCTTGACATGCTCGCGGATGGAGTGAAACCGGCGCTTAATATGCTTGAAATTCTTGTGAGACCTTGGTTCTTTGGCATTGGCAATGGCACCATTATTGTCACAATAGATCACCATTGGGTCTGTAACATCCCAGCATTTAGGAACCAACGAAGGGTAGATTTAGGAATTTGTGATATTGCATGCATTCATCTGTGAATATGTGGGTAATTTTTTCGCCAAATAAAAACCTAAAGTGATCAAGGTTTCTTTCATACGAGTTAATAGCATAAAACCACCACTTTACGAGCTAAATTTACTGATTGATACCACTTTACGGAAAGGATACAAAAAACCACCACAAAATTCGTTGATTTTCTCAAAAAACACTAATTCTTCACTAAACTCGAATTGACGTTGGTTCTGACGGGTCGGGCCCACCTGCAGAGGCCACGTGGCTCCCCTTTGACGGCTCCCGACACGCCCGTTACCGCCGTTAACGGCGCGTGGGCCCTACCGCCGTCCACCGTTTGTCAGAGTAAAAGGAAGAACCAGATAGGGTTCAGACAGTTCCCCCCGCGCTCCTCCCCTCCCTCTTATACCTACGATGGCGGCGGCGACCCCCGGCAATGGCGGCGACAGCGGATGGCGGCGACCCCGCAAGCTCGATCCGTTCCACCACCTTGTGCTCCGTCGTAAGTGCGGTGGCGAGATGCGCTGTTGAGGCTTCTCGACGATGATTCGCTGCCGATGCAAGCGGGCGGCGACATTGTCGCCGGAGGCTAGGTCGGTTTCTTCTTTAAGTGATCGTCGCTTACCACGAAAATCGATCATCGTTGGGCTCCCTCCTTGGGTGTAGAGTAAGTTCCCTTCCAAAATCTCGATCCATTCAGAAGATCTACCATATGTGCTTAGATTTAGAAATATAGGTTATTGTTGAGACTGTGATCAGTAGATTAAATTTAGAATATTTATTTCAGCAATTTTAGGAAAAATTAGTAGTAGATTAATTTATTGCTATCACTAGTGCAATTTTAGGACAAATTAGTACTAGATAAATTTATTGCTATCACTAGTGCAATTTTAGGACAAATTTTAGGTAGTTTTATTAGTTGTTAACTAAACAAGGATGACCAATTTAACGAGATAATATTGATGCGATTTTAGCAACTAGTTACCTAATCATTGTTTATTTAATTATGACAGCCTAGATGATGATGTTTGGGAGATTAGATTCAACTTTCCTGGTGAGGACAACGAAAGAACCTTATCTTGATCGACATAACCAGGCTTAATTTGTTAGCATTGATAGAAGGTTATGGTTATGGGATAGGAGACAACATGTACCATGTTAAAGAGAAGGGAAAAGGGAAGAATGGAATGGAGCTCATTTCTAGCATGACCCAAGTAAATGCCATGATTGACATGTATGAGGAGCAGGTCTTGAATATCACTTTGTACTAAAAAGATTCTATCGCCATCATATGTTAACATTGATGATGTTGAGGCGTAATCTTGAATGATCTGTGATATTTTCAGTTGTGATGCAGAGTGAATTACACTTCTGGTGATGATGATGAATATTTTCCTATAGCTATGGACATGTCAGATGTGTTGTTCTTGGGCACCCAACAGAGCTCCAACTTTCAGAAGGCAATAGGACCTATCCCTATCCCTGTTGATGTGGTGTCAGAAGATGAGGTGGTGTCAGAAGATGATGATTTCTTCTATCCTTGTCAGGTTGACCCTGAGGACCACAACAGGTCAGTCATGGAGGAATTGCAGTACATACAGGAATTGAAGAGAAAGAAAAAGGAGCAAGCATTAGGCTCTGAGCATGGAGACATCCTCAAGAAGATGGAGCATCAGAGGAAGCAAAGAGATGATCCCCTTCTGCACTTTGAAGGGGATACTGATGTGGAGGAATTGCAGTATATAGATGAATTGAAGAGAAAGAAAAAGGAGCAAGCATTAGGCCACGAGCATATGGACATCCTCGGAAGATGGAGCATCAAAGGAAGCAAAGTGATCCCCACGCACTTTGAAGGGATCTGATGTGGAGGAAATGTTTGAGCCAGAAGAGGTTGTGATGGACTGGAAGATCCAGATTGTTTCCTCCCCAAAAAAATGAAGCCATCCAAGCCAGGTCCAACAAGTAGATCTCACCATGAGTTAGAGGAACCAGAAATGGAAGATTTTCTACCATCCAGTGATGAGGACAGCAGCCCAACAGATGTTGGAGACAGTGATGATGATGGCAGTGTACCTAAATTCAATCTACAGTCTGGAAAGAAGAGGAAGTTAAAGAGGCTGAAGAAAAGAATTTGGTATGATCCAGATAGGGCTGGCCCTCATCAGCAATTTTGCATTAAGTTGTGCTTCAATGATGTGTACCAATTCAGAACAGCACTTAGGAGTTACCACATAGCCCAACTTATAAACTTCCATTATCACAGGAATTGTAGTGATAGAATAATTGCTTGGTGCACTAAAGAAGGCAAGAAAAAAGGTTGTAAATTCTTTATCACTGCCTCCAAGATTGACCATGAGAAGACATTTTGCATAAGTAAATTCATGCCCCAACACACATGCATACCTCATGGTGAGAACACAAAAGTGACTATTGGCTGGCTTGCTGCCCAATCTGAGCAAGCAATTAGAACTGACCCTAATACATGTGTTGATACCCTGATTGACAATGCCAAACAGAAGTATGGAGTGGAAGTGCCAAAGAGCAAAGCATACAGAGCTAGGAAGCAGGCATTTTCTGCTGTCATGGGTGATCAGAAGGCACAATATACCAGGATAAGGGATTATTTGCAAGCTATTTTAGATACAAATCCAGGTAGTAGATGTGTTGTGACAACAAAACAGCTAGTTGAGCACCCTAGCCCAAACCCAAGATTCCATGGGCTCTTTATCTGTCTTAGTGCTTCTCTGCAGGGTTTTCTAAATGGTTGTAGGCCATTCATAGGTATGTGTCCATGCACTGTCTCCTGTATCCATTCACTGTCTCTTGTATCCATTCATTGTTTTGTTGTAGCCCACTGATTTTTATCTTGTATCCATAGGGGTAGATGGTTGTTTTATCAAACTGGCCACAGGACAACAGATCCTTGCTGCAACTGGTAGGGATGGAAACAACAACATTTTCCCCATTGCATTTGGTGTAGTTGATAAGGAGGAAATAGCTAGTTGGTTGTGGTTTTTGACACAACTAAGATATTGCATTGGAGAGTCTGGCAAGTTTGGTACTTACACTATAATCTCAGATAGGCAGAAGGTTTGTATCCATTGTTTTCATAAGATATGGCATTGACACAACCATTAGGCCCTAATTAATTAATATTCATTTCCTCTTTTCACTTGTTTAGGGGCTTCTCAAAGCTATCTCTCAAGTTTTTACAAACTCACCTCAAAGGTATTGTCTTAGGCATATTTATGCCAATTTCCAGTCAGCTGGTTTCAGAGGTACCGAGCTCAAGAAGCACATGGATGCTGCTAGTTACTCATACACCAAGAATGGATTTGAACTGGCAATGGAAGCTCTAAAAGCAGATTGTGAGGAGGCATACAACTAGCTGGTGAAGATACCACCGAGGCTTGGGCGGACATCTGTTTGACACAAGCGCAAAACTGATCTAGTTGTCAACAACATCAGTGAAGTATTCAACAAAATGATTCTAAATGTGAGGAACAAGCCAATTAGGACCTTTGCTTGAAGGTATAAGGGACAAGCTTATGGTCAAGTATAGTGGTACAAGACAGAAAGTAGAAAGCGGATGGGAGATCTGTCCATTCTCTTGTGAGAAATTAGAGGAGTCCAAAAGATGGTCAAGAGAATGCTCACCAAACTATGTGAAGTTGGCCTTTGGCAAGTCACCAAAGAATGGCGAGTGCTTGCGGTGAACTTGATCAAGAGGACATGTACTTGCAGGAAGTGGGACCTCCGGCATTCCTTGCAATCATGTTGTGGCAATCATGAAACTACAGCAGCATCCGTAAGACTATGTTGATGACTTCTTCAAGAAAATGTATACAAAAAGCCTACACTACACCATATACCCAAGACTGGACCTACCTTGGCGAATAAGACACTACACGGATATTGACCCACCTATCTTTAGAGAAAAACCGAGAAAAGCAATGCAAGGAGAAAGGGAAATTTGAGGTGCCAAGACCTAGAGATTCATCTAGGATGTCTTCTATCACTTGACAGCTGCAGCTAGTAGGGCACAGTATACAAATTGCAATGTGCCATTGAGGCCTGAGCTACAAATAAGAAAAGTTAGTCACCAGGTAATGTGGTACCTGGCATGATTCAAACACTAATGTTTAGTGGTACCTCACTTTGTAATGTGCCATCTAGCATGATTCAAACACTAATGTTTATGTTCTGTAACAGCCCAACACTCATGGTGAGGAGAGCTCTGGTGCTACAAGTACAACAGCTAGGCCTAGAACAAGTGCTGCAACAAGAAGGCCAACTACTGTTACAACTGCTCCTTCTCCAACATCATCTAGGCCTACAACAAGTGCTGCAACTGCTCCCACTCCAACACCAACTAGTAGGCCATCTACTGCTTCTTCTCCAACAGCATCTAGGCCTACAACAAGTGCTACAACTGCTCCCACTCCAACACCAACTAGTAGGCCATCTACTACTCCTTCTCCAACACCATCTAGACCTACAACAAGTGCAGCAACAAGAAGTGGTACTCTAAACAGGCCCTTCAATGCACCTAGGTATGCAGCAGATGCAACTGGTAAAAGGCAACCAAAGCACAACAGCTACAAGAAGGCCAAGAAGAGTGACTGCTCCAAGCAAGCAGAATGAGCTTTGTGCTTGATCAGACAGTTTATATGTTCAGAACTGTCTGGCTATATGCTAAAATATATTCTGTGTATTGGAAGACTATGTTCATGCATCTGTGGCTATGTGCTGAATTAATTCCAAACTATGTGTTGGACAATATTTGTGTAATAGTGTTTAAGACTATGTGGGTTGTAATACACTATGTTTAAGACTATGTTCAAAATGTTTAAGACTATGTTTAAGACTATGTGTGCATCATTGTTTGAGTTGGCTAAGTTTAATATTGATAGCACATTGCTCTAGATAGGTTGTCGAGACCCTTCGGGGGTTCTCGATAACCCTAAAGAATATATAGTAATATTGCTCTATATAGGGTGTCGAGACCCTTCGGGGGTTCTCGACAACCCTAAAGAATATATAGTAATATTTCTCTAGATAGGTTGTCGAGACCCTTCGGGGGTTCTCGACAACCCTAAAGAATAACCATTTCAAACTTATTTGTGAATAACAATTTCCAACTAAAGGATAACCATTTTGATAGCACAAAGAAGGATCAACATACAGGTTCAACCTAGAGGTTCAACATACATGACCACCCACATAAAGGGTTCAATTACACAAATACATAAACATGCACATCATGCCAACTAGAACATGATAACTACATTACTTATCACAAACTTCTTTGATTTTCTTCAACTTCTCCTTCAGACCATCACAGTGTTGGAACATATCAAAGACAGTGTACTCCAACTTCTTCTTTTCTTCCTTATGGCCATCTCTATCCTTCACCAGCTGCTTGTTTTCTTCCATGAGGCCATCTTTTTCCAATATCAGCTTCTTGTTTTCTTCCATGAGGCCATCTTTTTCCAATATCAGCTTCTTGTTTTCTTCCATGAGGCCATCTCTTTCCAGCTGCCACTTGTTCTGCTTACCCTTGAACACATCTGCCTGGGATCTAAGAAGATTTTTCATTTCTTCCTTAGCATTCTTGAGAACATCAATTTCATGATTCAAAGCTTCTAAATGCTTCTCCATCTGGGCAACACTCTGACTCTCACTGTCCTCACTGTAAATCCTGCGCATATTTTCTGCTAAAGCTCTCCTCTCAGTATCATCAACCCACTTGCGTAAACTAGCAACATGATCTGCATATTTTTTCTCTATCTTGTCCTTCTCTTGATCGGATCCTTCACCATCTTGGAACTATGATCTCTCTCTTCAATGGCAGCAGATTTGCACTCATAGTACATTGCCCACAGCTTCTGCAGGGCATCCTTTAGACTGTCAGGCCACTCTTCATCTACCCAAGACTGGAAGCCACAGTTCTCCATTGTCTGCAAATAAGCCATAGTTCATCACTGTATGCACACTCTAGAGCTAACTAATTACAGGCTACACTAAATCATATGAATCATAGTTGCTATATCTGAATACACAGCACAAGTATATTATTAATTACACTGCTATAGTTGCTATAACTAATTACACAGCCATAGTTCATGACTATTACTAATTACACAGGCTACAGGCTACACTAAACACATGTACATTATCGAATCATCTCAATCACAAGTACATTCTCGAATCATAGTTGCTATATCTAAATCATATTGCACATAGTTGATATATCTGAATCATACTACTAATCGCACACTCTTCATGCACAAGTACATTGTTTGAATCATAGTTGCTAACTCTAGTTGCTATAATCAACTATTGCATATCGACAACATTCTAATCTAAACATTTGCAATTTCAAAGTAAATAAAAGTACATGACTTACATTCTCAATTTGACAGATAGAATTTCCTTCCGTTCTGTTCCTTCAAAAGCCACACACTTGCCGGTGCAAGTTTGTGTGAGCAGAGCACGTCGGAACCCACATCTATGCGCAGAATTGGGATCATCCATGGTTCCGGAGCAAAGTCCAGTGGGAACATGCCCTTCACGATGAATTAATTGAGTCAAAGCGAGTTAAATCGAGCTAAATCGAGCAAATTCCCAAATATTCTTCGATGAACCCCAACCGAGTAATCCATACTTACCAATAATCCGGAGGTGCTCGACGAAGATCCGCGTGCATTTGGGCATGGCGAATGGGGCGGTCTGACGACAGACGGACGGTGGTGGCGGCGCGAATGGGCGGCGGCAGTGAGCATCGATCAAGAACGGGGCGAGCAAGGGGGCGAGGATGACGACCCTTATCCACGATGGGCGGTGGGGCCTGCCGTTAATAACGGGCGTGTCGGGGCCGTCAGGGAAGCCACGTGGCCTCTGCAGGTGGGCCCGACCCGTCAGAACCAGCGTCAATTCGAGTTTAGTGAAGAATTGGTGTTTTTTGAGACAATCAACGAATTTTGTGGTGGTTTTTTGTATCCTTTCCGTAAAGTGGTATCAATCAGTAAATTTAGCCCGTAAAGTGGTGGTTTTATGCTATTAACTCCTTTCATACTTTGAGATTAGGTATAGTCTTGAAGGATGATTGTTATAGACTTTGATATGATCTTTGTGGACTTATGTGTTTTTGGAAATGAAATTTTAATTTAAACTTAAGTGTTGAATTTATAGTTCAAAAGAATTTAAAGTTATGTTTTAGTGTTATGCTTTAGTCAAGAGTTAATAATTAGTAGTTCAAACTTTATATAAAGAAAACAATTAAGAATAAGGATCTTTATTTCAAAATTATATTCAATAAATAAGTTACACAAATGTAACTTATGTAAATGAGCAACAAACTTTACAATAGTAAAGAAATAAAAGAATAATCTTTATTTATTGAATAATAATACAATCTTTATTACAAAAAGAATAAAAATAAAAAGTACAAAGGAATAAATTAAAGAATACAATTGAATCAGAGGGATATTACAAGTGACTATTCTATAAATAAAAATAAAAACCTAAACTAAAGTCTTGATCTTCAAATCTGCACCGTAAATAAAATGTAAACTTAAAAAGTTAGGATTAGAATTATTCTACTCTCACAATTGACAGTGAAGTGCACTGTTCAAAATTTCATCATTGAGTAATCTTTTAAAGGGGCAAGTTTCACCAATATGAAAGAATATATCTTTCATAATTTTAAGCCATAAGTCAAATAATCACTAAGGAGGGGAAAGTTTCACCAGCCAAGTAAATGGTAACCTGATAAAAGTAACTTTCAAATTCAGAACATATCCACAACCTGTGCAGCATGCACACAAGAAGCACACACACCAAACTGCATGGTGTGTGCTGTCAACACCACAACAACACAATCAAACAAAAACATCAACACAGCCGTGGGAAGCCAATCCCCACACCATTCCATTGTTCTTACACATCAAGCATATCAGCCACCAGCTAAACCAAGCCAAATCCAAGCTAGATCTCACCAATCAAAACCCTGGATCACATCACCAAAATGGTGAGATAAGGAGGGGGTAGATCAGGTGGATAGCAAGGACAAGATCAAGCTACCAGGACCAGGAAGTGAAGGGCTAGATCAAGGACAAGCCAGGAGCTGGAAATACCAGGAGAGCACTAGATCAAGCTACCACAAGATCAACCACTAGCAACCCCAACATCAAATAAGTGTGGTGAGTAAAATAGACCATCACATGATCTATCTATCTAGGATTAGACAAGCATTCATGATCTGTCTATTGCTCAAATTCTCAGAAAGCACCCAAGTGGGGTGAATCAATCACTGAAGTTTGTAAATACTAAAAGCAATCAGAAAAGTATAAGGATCCAACTAAGATCTCAGGACAACATCATTGATCTAAGCAATCAAGCTATATTTCAATTCAAGAATGAATATAGCTAAGATTTAAACTTCTAGGCACATCTCTAAGACAAGAGTAGCACCTTAGAATTTAATCTCATGGATCTATATAAGTTATCAAGCCACAGTCAACTTTCCACAAATTTGTTTCAAGAAACAGTAGCTGGTATCACTACCAGAATCAATTCATGAGAAACAAGACAAAGGTCTAATCCCTAAACTTCAGACCAACATCATGGGGTTATAGGGATGCAAGGAAAGAGAATTCCACTTATCTATAATGCCAAGCCAATTTTAAGCTTGAGCAAGACCAAACCAAGTAATAGAATCTAATCTTGTGTGCCATACAAGTATGGTATCACAAGAACAGTTCTAAACTAAGCAGGTTAAGCATCCAATCTTCACAAACACAACCAACCAACTATAATTCATCTTCCTGACATCATAGGAATCATAATCAGGAAAATCCATCTACTTATCTGCACTGTAGGAGATCATTTGATCTCAAGCTGTATATGAATTCTTAAGCTAATAGTACTAATACAGTGACTTCATCACACAACACTCACTGTCATTAACCAAGTAATGGCAGTGGTGATCTATTAAAACCACTAGCTTTCCCAAGTATTGTTTCTAGAGCAACTTTACCATCTGAACCATATAAAAATTAATCCATAGAATCATCTGGTAAACCACTAGCATCACCACAGCTAATCATAATCAGCAAGCCATAGGTAAAAACCATTTAGCATGCTTAGGGACCATCAAAACTTGATCCCAACTCATCAGTTATCTAATCCACAACAGGGTATGAACCCTAGGCAGAACAAACCATCTCAATCAGGACAGAACAGTAACCAGGAAGGTCATTACCAACATCTAGCATAGGATGGCCTAGCACAGAGAGCACGAGGGGAGAGGAATAACTTACCGAAGGTCCTCGCTGTAGATTAGAAGAGGAAGCAGAGGAGGCCGACGACCACGGCAGCACGGGGAGCACCCCCAAGGGGGCGCTGCGACCCACACCACGCCACGACGGTGACCATAGCCACGCCTGGGGGCGAGGAGCATCCCCACGACAGCAGTGATGACGTCAGCACCAACGCCAATCCCAAACCCTAGGGTTCAGAACAACATCGATCCGGTGCGGAGGCTCTAGGTCCAAATCCAATTGGACAGGAGGGTAGAGCGGGGCCGACAACCTCATCCTGCACCATGGCGGCAGCCAGGAAGGTCCACACCAGCATGAATCGCTGGCGGTGACACCGCTGACCACAAGCTCGGGGAAGGAGAGGGAGAGAGGCGAGCTCGAGAGGCGAGAGTGTTGGTGGGTTGGGCCAATACCCCTCGGGGTATTGTTTTGACTATGTCCTCTTGGTCCAAGGGCCCAATAAACCCAAGCAGAAAGCCCAAATCTTTTAGAGCTTGTTTTAATAATTGGAAAAGACCAAAATGCCCCTCAACATAAATAAATTCTAGAAAATAAAATAAAAGTCCGAAAATTATAAATAAAATATTTTCAGATTCACAATAATCCAAACTATCCAAATAAATTAAGCGATAATTTTTTTGACATATAAATTTTATTAAGAATTTTGTAATATATATTCCTTATGGAATTTTACAAGATTATTGAAAGATGATAAAAATAAATAAAATCACTTTAATTATATATTAATATTGTAGTATTTTAGAAAAATACTAAACAAATATTTAATATCCATTTTTGGTATTTAATGATAATTCTTAAAGGAATTATTAATTAAATAAAATACAAATAAAAAGGAAATAAAATAAAAGAGTACAATATTCAATAAATATTAAAAAGATAATATTTATAAATTCTTTATTATTAAAAGAATTTCTATAATTTAAATAAATGGGAAGAATACATATAAAGCTAAATGATGCATTACATTACTTTGCATAATCATTTTGCTTCTTTAAATATTGTCCTTACCGGACAATAATGATATTTTTGTAGACATAGAAGCTCAAGGTCTAGTGCAAGCATCAGACTTCACTACCTTGCCATCACAAGGCAAGTTCATGACTTGCTCATGTACTTTGAAGAGTCTTTATCAAAGTATTTATGAATTGTGTGTTATCATCTCTATTATAGAAAAATAAAACAATATTTTCTTAAGATACTAAATCTTAGATATCATCCTAAGTGATGATATGATGGAGCAATAGAACTTAGGGTTCTAATTGCACTAATGATGAACAATTAGGGATTAATAACCCATGACATCAGTGATTCTAGCGCCGTATATTACGCGTTAACCATGAGATTTGGAACGGGACGAAGAAGTCAGTTGTATCCTTTTCCTCTTGTATGGTCAGAAGGCTGGAAAGGAACTCCATGAAAGTTCTGGTCAACCTGTGAAGGCTGATGGTCATAGATTTTTATAATAAAATCAACCTTTGAAGAAAGATTTACGAAAATTGCATAGTGCCAAAGACTGATAGTCTGAGGTGGTAGATAGAGAATCAAACTTCCTACCTTGCATATAATGAATTCTTTGAGTAACGTTTACTCATCCTTTCCTTTGAATCCTTGCTTAGACTCTAAGAATCCCGAAGATACTCCAATGTATGCATCTGAGAGTCAAGAGGAGGTCTTCTATGAAGAGCCCAACCTATATGGAGCCGTAGAAGGGGAGGACTACGACATCGTCTATGGAGGAGAATTCCAAGAGTCTGAATAATTACTATAGTTCTAATAGCCACTTGAGCCGAGCATCATGAACAATATATAGCAATAAGTTGCTGAGCTCAATTTGGAGTTTAAGTTTTAAATTTGAAACTTCCGCTGAAACACTTATATTTTGGTTTGTAAGTTGAATCTTTTGGAAGTCTTGAACTTCTGGTATTGTAATAAAAATAACGTGTGTATGTTTGTAATATTGACCCGCAATGTTTCTGTTGTACCACTCTGAGGGATGTGATATTTACGGAACGGTGTTCTGTGAATGTCATGTCAACGACTATAGTGTACTACACATGCAGTTGTATGTTGGGTCACCGCAGGGTCCAACGCGCTCGCAACCACGCCTAGTTCGGATATGAACTCCTTCATCCAAACTGCTTCCTGAGCCGCTTCCGAAGAAGCAACATATTCGGCCTCTGTTGTTGATCCTGCCACCACGGGTTTTTCGAACTCCTCCAACTAACCGCTCCACCATTCATGAGAAATACATATCCGGATTGAGACTTAGAGTCATCCGGATCGGTGTCAAAGCTAGCGTCGAAATAACACTTAGCGACGAGCTCTTCTTCACCTCCGTATACAAGAAACATATCCTTAGTTCTTCGCAAGTACTTAAGGATATTCTTGACCGCTATCCAGTGTTCCGATCCTGTATCAGATTGGTACCTACTGGTCAACTAATAGCATGTGCCACATCCGGTCTTGTACATAGCATGGCGAACATTATAGAGCCTATGGATGAAGCATAGGGGACTGATACGTCCAATTTGTATCACCATTCTATATCATAATTTGCCTCTATTCATTGATATATGTCTTATTATGAGGTATTACTTATGTCTTTTCCACTGCTTTTGCATGTTGGATAATTCTTGGAGGATGGACTGCCAGAGTCTGGATTCTGATGGAAAAAGAGGTGTTTTGATGCAATTTTGCGAAGATCAAAAAAATACCAGAAAAATATGGAAAATTATATTTTCCCGGAAGACGAAGGAAGCCAGAAGGGGAGGCGCATCCGGGCCATACGGGGGCCACCCCCTAGGCGAGGGCCCACCTTTCCCTGCGCCTAGGGCAGGTGTGGCCCACCTGCTCGGCCTTCGACTCCGCTCTCTCGCCTATATCTTCCTTACGGAACCCTAACACTAGGGGGAGACCACAGATAGATTTCCGCTGCCCCTGCGGGGCGGAAAACACCAAGAGAGAAAGATATCTTCGGCAGACATATTTCTGTCGGGGGAATTCCTTCCCGGAGAGGGGAGATCGTCGCCATCAACACCGTCATCAAGCTAGGATTCATCAGGATCATCATCATCATCATCCACACCATCATCTCCACTCCGTCCCACTGTGTTGGGTCTTGCTTTAGTTCTTAGGGGAATTTTTCCCGGTGTTAATTACTATTGTAGTTGATGCTTGTGAGTGGAACCATTGGATTATTGTTTATGTTCAGATTGTTATCCATCACCATATCATCTTTGATCTTGATCCCTATGATGTCTTGTGAGTAGTTCATCTAGTTCTTGAGTACATGGGAGAAGCCATGTTGTTAGTAGTGGATTTGTGTTGAGTTATTATTCAATGTATTAGTATTTAAGTTGTGGTGCTATTCTATTGGTGTCATGCGAACGTCGACTACATGATACTTCGCCATTTATGGCCCTGGGGGAATGCATTGTGTATTTGGCTACTAATTGTGGGGTTGCGGGATGTAAACCGAACCCGTTAGGACACCATTGCATAAGGGAGCGTAGGATCTCAGAGTTTAAGGTTGTGGTTAGGTTTATATCTTAATTACTTTCTTGTAGTTGCGGATGATTGTAGGGGATTTAATCACAAGTATGTATTAGTCAGAATAAGGTCGGTACATTAGCACAGGTTCACCCACACAACACTTACAACACCAAAGAAGAGTACTTAGCAATTTGAAGCAAAAGCACTTGACAGAATTCCCATGTGTCCTCGATAACGTTTGGTCCTTATAAGTATTTCCACCGGCTTATCCTTTTCTAAGAAAGGATTGGGCCACTTGCTGCAGCTGTTCGTTGTCTTTATTACTTGCACTTTGTTTTGTTGCTTTATCAGAAAACCCCTAAAAATCCGTTTGCTAAGTATTTACAGAGATTTCCTGCTCCATACCACTAGTCAACACCTTCTGCTCCTCGTTGGGATCGACACTCCTATTTATCAAAAGTACTGCGATATACCCCCTATACTTGTGGGTCATCAAGACTTTTTTTGGCGCCGTTGCCGTGGAGTGAAGCGCTATTGAAGAGTGGAACTGGTAAAGGAAACTTCTGCTATGAGTATTGCTTTTTGTTACTGCTTGTTACTTTGTTTCCAATATGGATAACCCACTTGGTTTTCTGTTTGGGAAAACTACTACCACTGCTAGGATAGTATATGAACCACCACCTGTTGAGATAGATCCTTTTAAGATAGCTACAAGTATTGTTGATCGTGTTATGGATAATTATTATTTAGGGGATGGAACTGTCCATCCGGTGATCATTGCTTTTATCCATGAATTATGCGGGTTGTTTAAGTGTGCGGTATCACAACCGAACATGTGAAGAAGAAGTTATTCTCTATATCCTTGAAAGGAGAGTCAAGAATGGTATAAGTCTTTAAGAATGGACAATCCATGGAATGGGAGGAAATGGCTTCTCTCTTTTATTCTAAATTTTATCCTCCCAGTGAGATTCATAAGGATAGAAATCTGATATATAACTTTTGGCCTCTTGATGGAAAAAGTATAGCTCAAGCTTGGGGGAATTGAAGTTATTAATGCTTAAATGTCCTATTCATGAACTCCCTAACAATATCATTATCAATAACTTTTATGTTAGGCTTTCTCTTCATGATAAAGATTTACTAGATGCTTCTTGTGCTAGATCATTCACACGTATGAAGGAAGAAGCTAAATGGGATCTCCTAAACTGTATTCAAGAGAACACTGAAGCTTGGGAGAATGACAAAGGAAGAAATTTAGGTATAAACTATGATTATGAATGCATTAAATCTTTTATGGGAACTGATGACTTCCGTGATATTAGTAATGAGTTTGGTCTTGATTCCCAAAGTATTGCCAACTGTTTTAAGGCCTTTGCCTCTTACATTGAAATTCCCAAGAAGAAGTGGAATAAGTACCATGCACCTTATAAAGATGTTGTTAGTCATGTTCCCGTTAGAAGTACTGAAGTTTGTACTACTAATCATATTGTGCCTGAACCTTATGTTGAGAAAATACCTTTCCCAGCTAAGGTAAAGGAGTATTCTATGATTATTAGTGCAAATAACAAAGGTACAATGAAAACTATGGAGCCTGGTGAGCAAACTAATATTGAGCCTGTGGTAGCTATTATGAAAGACCCTGTCACTAGAAATATAGAGGATGAGCACATTGTCTTCTGTGAAGACGCTTCTAACATTATCTCTCATCCTAGTAAAGCTATAAAAGATAGCGTTCCTATGCTTTCTGTTAAAATTAGTGATCATTGATATTATGGTTTATGTGATATTGGTGCTAGTCCTAGTGTTATTCCTTATGAGCTTTACAGATAAATTATGCATGAAATTGGTCCTTATGAACTTGAGGACATTGATGTGGTTATTCACCTTGCAAATAAGGAAACCATCTGCCCCATTGGTATTGTAAGAGATGTGGAGGTTCTTTGTGGTAAGATTAAGTATCCTGTTGATTTTCTAGTGCTTAATTCATCAGCTAGCAAAACTTGTCCTATCATTTTTGGAAGGCCTTTCTTGAAAACTTGTGGAGCTATTATAGATTGTAAGAAGGAGAAAGTTTTAACTAATTTTGATGGAGATTCTTATGAGTTTAACTTTTCCAAATTTGCTAAAGCTCCTTGTGAAAATAGCTTGCCTAATAAAGATTTCAGGATGGAACAACTGGCTTCTATTGACCCAGTTTATGACCTTGGGCCTCTTTTTGATAACTGTGAGTATGCTCATTCTTATGATAGAGTTGTTTCCTTTGATGGTTATATTTTCAACTTTATTCAAAGTGCTACTGAAAGTTATCATGAGAGAGGGAAACATGGTTTTATGTATCTTAATAATGTTAAGTTTCCCCGTTTTATGTTGAAAGCTTTGAAGTTGCATTTATTTTGTCTTCCTATGCCGGTGGCTTTTTTTTCAACAATTTGTTTTCTCATGATACCCCCATGCATAGGAAGTGGGTTAGACTCAATGTGTTGGTTATTTGCTTCTTGATGCTCTCTTTCACTTCAAATATATATCTCCTTTGTGAGCACCCTTAAAAGTTTCAAGCCTAACTTAAAGACATTAAAGAAAAGTACTTGTTGGGAGATAACACAAGAGTTTTATCTTGGAAGTTATTTCTTCAGTAATAACCGCTCCTTATCCTTTTTTTTTGGTTTTTGTGTCAAGTTCCACTACTTTTGTGAAGTAGAGGAGTTGTGAAAAGTGGTTGTCCTGAGACAGATTTTTGTGCTGCATTGTAAAAATTCGTGAGGGAGCTCAGTATGTCAGATGGAGCTGTATTTTTCTGATCTTGTTCTCCAAGTTGTTACCCAAATTTCATTAGTTATGCACTTTTTGATTTGAGCAATAGAAGGTTTTCGAAAAAAATCAATCTTTACCTGCTGGTCTATTTTGACAGAATTCTGTTTTCATTTGCATTTGCCTCTTATAGAAGCCTTTGCTTTGATGGATTTCAGTTGAAGTGTGCACATAAAGGTTAATGGTTTTTTGATTACACTAATGTTGCCATTGAGGTTTGTGTGAGACCTTGTAGGAAAGGAAATTCCAAGAGAAGGAGAAAATGAGTCTGTAGAGTTTGTCTTTGAATAGGTAAAAGTGGTGAAAACAGAAGGTTCATGAAAGCCTAATCTTTTTATATTTTTGATGTTTTTAATACATAAGGGAAGTTACGAGATGGAACAGAGGAGGAACTGGAGGCCGGGGTGGCCAAAGCCACCCCAGGAGCGGGCCCCAGCTGGCCGCGCCTGGAGGGGGTGAGACCACGCCGAACTCCGACTCCGCCTCATTTTCGTATCAACACATTCCTTATGCTTTGGAACTTTGTAATATATAACCCCCGGGTCCCCCGAGGTTCATGCATCATGTTCTCGTCGTGTTTTCGTTTCGATCTGTTTCTGTCCGGAAATCTTCTCAAGTTTAGAGCACCATGGTCTCCGCCAACGACAAAGGCAAGAAGCTCGAGGAAGATGATCGTCACAACCCCAAGGAGGAGGAGATTTTGGTTGGGGATGAACAATACATGGAGGTGGACAAGCAACCGTACACCCGCGCTACCGTCGCAAGAATTGGAGTGGTGGAAAAACCTACCAAGCTTAGGAGGACATCACAGATGTCTACAGGAGGGAAATATCGACGTCATATCCTCTCTCCACGGTCATGTCCTCCACGTACCAAGAGACCCTTCCATACTCTTATACATAAGCATCAATATCAACTTGTGCCCAAAGGGAACTTGCCCTCGATTTGGGATATGCCTCGTTCTAACCATGTAGGGGAGGAGCATACTAAGAAGGAAGAGTGGGAAAAGAATAACAAGGACTGGAATTCTCGGCCCGATATGATCATGAACCGTATTGAGCAGAATTCGGAGTTGATTCGTCCTCTAGCCTTTGATATTGAGGATTTGAGGAAAATTGTTGAGGAGCTTATCAAGGGAACACCACCACCACCGAATGAGTAATTCGTCATCAGGTTTGGCATCCCCTTGGATTGTTCCAAGCTTGGGGGGAGTGTCGCGGTATCACCACCATTATCTTTTATCTTTTACCTTTTTAGTGGATTTGTATATTTGGTAGAGTGGTTATCTTATAGTTTGGTTTGCATGTGGAAGTATCCCTTCTTTAGTTGATTATCTATGTATCCCTTGGTGTGAGTGCCTTTATGGAATATTAATGAAAAGTTTCATCTCTTACTTTTTGCACTTCTTATTTTAGTTTGCAATCTCTATTATATGATGGATCTTGTTGACCAGTATTGGCATCACTTTGGGAGCATCAAGTAAATCTAAATTGGTTTTGGAAAACCAATTTCTGGTCAGTAGCAACACTTTTTGAGGTTTGAAAGAAAAACAGAAAAGCTTTCAGGTATTTTGTATCATTTATTTTATTTTCTTGTTGGCTCATAAGCTTAGTATTCTTTACTTAAGATCTTTTGTATCTTCAAGAAAGATTGCATGTTTGGCTTTATCACTTGTAGGTTTGCTTGTTTCTTTCAACTCTTTTGCTTGCTACCCAGCCTTGCTAGCCAAAAACCTGTTTTGAGAAGGCATACTTCTCATGTTTCCAATACCTTTGAACCAAAACCTGTGCCATTTGTGTCCACCATATCTACCTATTAGCATTTTTGCTATTCCAAGCA
This sequence comes from Avena longiglumis, assembly GCA_030063025.1. Taxonomy (NCBI): domain Eukaryota; kingdom Viridiplantae; phylum Streptophyta; class Magnoliopsida; order Poales; family Poaceae; genus Avena; species Avena longiglumis. The sequence goes on along the minus strand of CP125978.1, from coordinate 471,959,478 downwards.
AATTCTCAAGCTTCATCTATCTTTCGAATTAAAAAGTATTTCGTTATGTGAAAACTAGTTAGTAAAGCTCTCACGAACTTGATGGCACACCTTATTTTCTTGCCCAGAATAGATTTGAACCATTATGTCATCGAAGTTGTATATGCTTGCATCTATACATTGGAATTAGCAGAACCGTGTTGTCACGGGGAAGGCTTTCAACATTGCACTTGTACTTTGTACTCAGTTGATATCATGCTCTTTTGTTTACGGATGTCGACGATCTGAAATAAAGAGGGAACTTGTAAGTCCATGGTGTGACGTATGTGTGTTAGAGAAACGTGTGGGCCGCTAGCCTAAGCCATGCCTAATCATGGTGGAAACTTGCAGCATCACCATAGTGAGCATTCTGTGAAGCATCCTGAATAAAAATCTATGCACATAATAAAAAGATCGCTGAGATGCTCATTGTATGCTTGCCTTGTCATTTTGGTTATGGGATAGCTCCTATACCATGTGCAAGGGGTACCCCGTTGGTGGTTCTTTATGATACACATGTACTTACAATGACAAGAACTTACCGGTGACCAAAGTTGAGTACCATGAGGAGCGGCCCTCATATACAAGGGACATGAGATTGCCAACTTATATTTCATCAAGCATATACTCCACCTTTGTGCACTTTAACCTTAATCATCTCAAGATGCCTATGATAGGGGCAATGAGGGCTCAAAGCTAGTAAGTACCATAATCTTTTGGAAGCTCTTTATGACTTGAAATCCCTGCTTCCCTCTATCAAGGGACCTTTCTCCTATTTCCAAGTTGAGTCAGTAAACCTACTTCCTCTCTACCTCCAGCAAGCATTTGAGTTGTTTCAAGCATTCATATCGTGATTTATTCAATCATGTTCTTTATCTTTCTTGTTTGCACAAGACTCTTATCTATTCAGTATTACTTTGAAATACTTCATTGTGAAAAACCTTTTTGAGCAAAAGAGTGCTCCTGTTATAAAACTTCTACAAAAAGCTTTTTGTGAAACTGTTTGCCAGCTGTTCTCTGACCAGGAATAAGAGTTTACCAATTCCAATTATGATTTATCGTTATGCATCTCTATTGTGACTCATGTACTTGTTGCAAGCTAAGTTATATAATGGTGAGTTGTTTTCTTCTATGAGTTGTGTAATGGTAAGTGTGATGCTTCTTTTCCGTATTATTTTATCGAAACTTCACTCCATAAACCTGTGGACATGTTTACCGAGATCAGTTTTCGCTTGGGGACAAGCGAAGGTCTAAGCTTGGGGGAGTTGATACGTCCAATTTGCATCACCATTATATATCATAATTTGCCTCTATTCATTGATATTTGTCTTATTATGAGGTGTTACTTATGTCTTTTCCACTGTTTATGCATGTTGGCTGATTCTTGGAGGATGGACTGCCAGAGTTTGGATTCTGATGGAAAAAGAGGTGTTTTGATGCAATTTCGCGAAGATCAGAAAAATACCAGAAAATATGGGAAAATTATATTTTCCCGAAAGATGAAGGAAGCCAGAAGGGGAGGCGCAGCCGGGCCACACCCCCTAGGCGCGAGCCCACCTTGCCCCGCGCCTAGGGCAGGTGTGGCCCACCCGCTTGGCCTCCGACTCCGCCCTCTCGCCTATATCTTCCTCATAGAACCCTAACACCAGGAGGGCGACCACAGATATATTTGTGACGCCTCTGCGGGGCGGATAACACCGAGAGAAAGATCTCTCCGACAGACAGATTTTTGTTGGGGGAATTCCTTCCCAGAGAGGGGCCGGAGATCATCGCCATCAACACCATTATCAAGCTAGGCTTCATGGGGATCATCATCATCATCATCATCATCATCATCATCCACACCATCATCTCCACCAGCACCATCATCACCACTCTGTCCCGCTGTAACAATCGTGTTGGATCTTGCTTTAGTTCTTAGGGGAAACTTTCCTGATGTAAATTACTATTGTAGTTGATGCTTGCGATTGGAACCATTGGATTACTGTTTATGTTTAGATTGTTATACATCACCATATCATCTTTCATCTTGATCCATATGATGTCTTGTGAGTAGTTCGTCTAGTTCTTGAGGACATGGGAGAAGTCATGTTGTTAGTAGTGGATTTGTTTTGAGTTATTATTCAATGGTTTAGTATTTAAGTTGTGGTGCTATTCTTCTAGTGGTGTCATGTGAACGTCGAATACATGATACTTCACCATTTATGGGCCTAGGGGAATGCATTGTGTATTTGGCTACTAATTGTGGGGTTGCCGGAGTGACAGAAACCTGAACCCCAGTTAGGACACCATTGCATATGGGAGCATAGGATCTCAGAGCTTAAGGTTGTGGTTAGGTTTATATCTTAATTACTTTCCTGTAGTTGTGGATGCTTGCAGGGGGTTTAATCACAAGTATGTATTAGTCCAAGTAAGGTCGGTACATTAGCACGGGTTCACCCACACAACACTTACAACACCAAAGAATATTACTTAGCTATTTGAAGCGAAAGCATTTGACAGAATTCCCATGTGTCCTCAAGAACATTTGGTCCTTATAAGTATTTCCACCGGCTTGTCCTTTGCTAAGAAATGATTGGGCCACTTGCTGCAGTTGTTCGTTGTCTTTATTACTTGCACTTTGTTTTGTTGCTTTATCAGAAAACCCCTAAAAATCTGTTTGCTAAGTATTACAGAGATTTCCTGCTCCATACCACTAGTCAACACCTTCTGCTCCTCGTTGGGATCTACACTCCTATTTATCAAAAGTACTGCGATACACCCTCTATACTTGTGGGTCATCAAGGACTTTGTCCATTATCTCTCTTTCTTCCGCCGTAGCCGGACTTTGAGTCTTACTCAATTTCTTGCCTTGCAACATAGGTAAGAATCCCTTCTTACTTCCGTCCATTTGAAACTTCTTTAAAATCTTATCAAAGTATGTACTTTGCGATAGCCATATTAGGCGCCTAGATCTATCTCTATAGATCTTTATGCCTAATATGATGACGCTTGACCTAGGTCCTTCATTGAAAATTTGCTGTTTAGATAACTTTTAAAACTGTTTAAATGATCTATATCATTTCCGATCAATAATATGTCATCCACATATAATATCAGAAATGCCACATTGCTCCCACTCACTTTCTTGTAAATACAAGCCTCTCCATAAGTTTGGACAAATCCAAACTCTTTGATCACCTCATCAAAGCGGAGATTCCAACTCCGGGATGCTTGCTTCAGTCCATAGATGGATCGCTGAAGCTTCCACACCTTTTTAGCATCCTTAGGACCGACAAAACCCTTTGGTTGTATCATATACAACTCTTCTTCAATATTACCATTGAGGAACACAGTTTTGACATCCATCTGCCATATTTCATAGTTGAAATATGCAGCAATTGCTAACATAATCCTAACTGAATTTAGCATCTCTACGGGAGAGAATGTCTTATCGTAGTCAACTCCTTGAATTTGTGAAACCCCTTTGCAACAAGTCGAGCTTTATAGACGGTCACATTACCATCGACATCCGTTTTCTTTTGAATATCCATTTATTCTCCACGGCCTTTCGGGTGAGGTAAATCCACCAAGTTCCAAACTTGGTTTTCGTACATGGATTCCATCTCGGATTTCATGGCTTCTAACCATTTATTGGAATCTAGGCTCCTCATCGTTTCTTCATACGCCGCAGGGTCATCAATTTCATCAACCATGAAATTCATAACAGGATTCCCGTATAGCCCGGGAGCTGCACGCGTCCTGCTAGACTTGCGAGGTTTGGTAGTATTCTCTTTCGGAGCTTCATGGTCATTATCATTAGTTCCCTCTTCAATTGGTGAAGCCAACTCCGGAACGACTTCCGGCGCTGTGCTACTTGCCATACTATGAAGACATGGTTCTAGAACCTCTTCGAGTTCTACCTTCCGACTACTGACGCCTTTCGCGAGAAACTCTTTCTCTAGAAAGGATCCATTCTTGGCAACAAAAACCTTTCCCTCGGATCTTTGATAGAAGGAATACCCAATAGTTTCCTTAGGGTATCCTATGAATACGCATTTTTCCACTTTGGGTTCGAGTTTATCCGGTTGAAGTTTCTTCACATAAACATCGCATCCCCAAACTTTAAGAAATGACAGCTTAGGTTTATTTCCAAACCACAATTCATACGATGTATTTTCAAAGGATTTAGCTGGTGCCCGATTTAAAGTGAATGCAGCGGTTTCTAGTGCATAACCCCAAAATGACAGTGGCAAGACCGCCAGAGACATCATAGATCGAACCATATCCAATAAAGTAAGATTACGACGTTATGACACACCATTTCGCTGTGGTGTTCTGGCAGGTGTGAGTTGTGAAACTATTCCACACTCTTTCATATGAGTTATAAACTTGTAACTTAGATACTACGGTCGGACCGTAGAAATTTGATCTTTCTATTACGATGATTTTCCATTTCACTTTGAAATTCCTTGAACTTCTCAAAGGTTTCAGACTTGTGTTTCATCAAGTAGATATAACCGTATCTACTCAAATCATCCATGAAAGTAACAAAATAACGATATCCACCTCGCGCCGACACACTCATTGGACCACACACATCAGAATGTATGATTTCCAACAAATCTGTCGCCCATTCCATTGCACCGAAAAGCGTTCTAGTCATCTTGCCCATAAGGCATGGCTCACATGTATCAAATGATTCAAAATCAAGTGATTCTAAAAGTCCATACAAATGGAGCTTATTCATGCGTTTAACGCCAATATGACCTAGACGGCAGTGCCACATATATGCGGATATACCATCATTAATTTTAATCCTTTTAGCATCAACATTATGAATGTGTGTAACACTATTATCGAGATCCAACAGAAATAAACCATTTATCATCGATGCATGACCATAAAAGATTTCATTCATATAAATAGAAAAACCATTGTTCTCCAATTTAAATGAATAACCACTTCGCATCAAACACGATCCAGATACAATGTTCATGCTCGGTCTTGGCACGGATAACAATTATTCAAGTTTATAACTAATCACGATATGGTAAGTGGAGGCAGCATTAAATGGCGGTCACATCAACTCTTGATCCATTGCGGCACATCTTACCTCACCCCTTTCTAGCGGTCGCTTGTTCCGTAGCCCCTAATTCGAGTTACAAATATTAGCAACTGAACTGGTATCAAATACCTAGGTGCTACTATGAGTCTAGTCAAGTACACAACAATAACATGTATATAATATATACCTTTATTTGCCTGGCCGGCCTTCTTATGCCAAATACTTGGGGCGATTCTTCGCTTCGATGGATCCTTGCAATAATAGCACTCGGTATCGGTGAGGCCAACTCGGGAATTACTTTTCAGCGGCAACTAGCTTGCCGCCCTTCTTCCCTTCATTTTCCTTCTTGTCTTTCTTGAAACCAGTGGTATTATTGATCATCAACACTTGATGTTCTTTCTTGATCTCCACTTCTGCAGTTTTAAGCATTGACAGAAGCTTAGGGAGAGACTTCTTCATACCTTTCATATTATAGTTCATCACGAAGCTCTTATAGCTAGGTGGTAGAGACTACAGAACATGATGGATGCCTAAGTCAATGGGAATCGTTATTCCCTAGGACACAAGATTATCGGCGTAAGCCGACATCTTGAGTACATGCTCACTTATAGAGCTGTTCTCTTCCATCATGCAACTAAAGAACTTTTCTAAAGCATTGTAGCTCTATACAACAGCATGGGTGTCGAAAATCATTTTCAACTCACCCATTGTATCAAATGGATTGCTGTTTTCGTAACACATTCGAAGTTCTGGCTCTAGCCCATACAATATGCCGCAATGAACTAAGTTGTGTTCCTCCTGACGAGTCTGATAGAAATTCTTCTCCTCGTCAGGGGCATCATCGAACGTTGGGGGCCTAGTGGCGCTTCTAGCACATATTGCTTTTGTGCAGCAGAGAGGAGAATCCTCAAATTCATGGCCCATTCGGTAAAGTTGCTACCGTTCGTTGCAAGTTTCTCTTTCACCATGAACACATTGAAATTAAAAGTAGGTGGTGCCATCTACAACAGAATTTGTAATGTTTATACTAAGTTTATGATAGATTGAGTTCAACTAATCCAAATTAAGAATGAACTCCCACGCAAAAACGACATCCCTCGTGCTTTTTTGGTTATTAAATGAACCAAATCCACTACACCAAGTCCGATCATCACGTGAGTAGGTGTAGCTTCAAAGACGAGCATCAAATGGGCATCATATCTTCCATATGACTCATGCTTAACCTTTCGTCCGTGTTCCGAGGCCATGTCTTTACATGCTAATCTCGCCAAGTAAGTTATGACCCACAAGTATAGGGGGTGTATCGTAGTACTTTCGATAAATAGGAGTGTCGATCCCAACAAGGAGCATAAGGTGCTGAACAACGGTATGGAGTAGGAACTCTCTGCAAATACTTAGCAAACAAGTTTTTAGTGGTTTTCTGATAAAGCAACAAAACAAAGTGCAAGTAATAAAGAACAAACGTAGAAAGTGGCCCAATCCTTTCTTAGCAAAGGACAAGCCGGTGGAAATACTTATAAGGACCAAACGTTCTCGAGGACACATGGGAATTTTGTTAAATGCTTTCGCTTCAAATAGCTGAGTACTCTTCTTTGGTGTTGTAAGTGTTGTGTGGGTGAACCTGTGCTAATGTACCAACATTACTTGGAATAATACATACTTGTGATTAAACCCCCTGCAAACATCTGTAACTACAGGAAAGTAATTAAGATATAAATCTAACCACAGCCTTAAACTGTGAGATCCTACACTCCCTTGTGCAAAGGTGTCCTAACGGGGGTTCAGGTTTCTGTCACTCCGGCAACCCCATAATTAGTAACCAAATACGCAATGCATTCCCCGAGGCCCATAAATGGTGAAGTATCATGTAGTCGACGTTCACATGACACCACTAGAAGAATAGCACCACAACTTAAATACTAACCATTGAATAATAACTCAACACAAATCCACTAATAACAACATGACTTCTCCCATGTCCTCAAGAACTAAACGAACTAATCACGAGACATCATATGGATCAAGATCAAAGATGATATGATAATGGATAACAATCTGAACATAAACAATAATCCAATGGCTCCACTCACAAGCATCAACTACAATAGTAATTAACACCGGGAAAGTTTCCCCTAAGAACTAAAGCAATATCCAACCCAATTGTTCTGACAAGGCGGTGGTGATGATGGTGCTGGTGGAGATGATGGTGTGGATGATGATGATGATACCGATGAATCCTAGCTTGACGATGGTGTTGATGGCGATGATCTCCCCTCTATGGGAAGGAATTCCCCCGACATAAATCTATCTGCCGGAGAGATCTTTCTGTCTCGGTGTTTTCCGCCCCCAGAGGCGGCGGAAATCTATCTGTGGTCGCCCTCCTAGCCTTAGGGTTCCGTAGGGAAGATATAGGAGAAGGGGCGGAGTCGGGAGCCGGGCAGGTGGGCCACACCTGCCCTAGGCGTGGCCTAGGGTGGGCCCACGCCTAGGGGGATGTGGGCCCCCTGTGGCCCTTCTTTGCTCCTCCTTTTGGCTTCCTCAATCTTCTAGAAAAATAATATTTTCCCATATTTTTCTAGTATTTTTCCAATCTTCGCGAAATTGCACCGAAACGCCTTTTCTCTATCAGAATCCAGACTCCGACAGTTCATCCTCCAAGAATCATCCAACATGCATAAAAAGTGGAAAAGACATAAGTAATACCTCATAATAAGACAAATATCAATGAATAGAGGTAGATTATGATATAGAAAGGTGATGCAAATTGGGCGTATCAACTCCCCAAGCTTAGACCTTCGCTTGTCCCCAAGCGGCGAAACTGATAAACATGTCCAGTTTATGGAGTGAAGTTTCGATAAAATAATCTGACGAAGCATCACACTTACCATTACACAACTCATAGAAGAAAGCAACTCACCATTATATAACTTAGCTTGCAACCAAGTATAGCAGTCACAATAGAGATGCATAAAGATAAATCATAATTGGAATTGGCAAACTTCGTTCTTGGTCAGAGAACACCTGGCAAATAGTTTCACAAAAAGCTTTTTGTAGAACATTTCAAAACAGGAGCACTCTTTGCTCAAAAAGGTTTTTCAGTGAAGGCTTTCAAAGTAATACTCAATAGATAAGAGTCTTGTGCAAACAAGGAAGATAAAGAACATGATTAAATAAATCACCATATGAATGCTTGAAACACAACAACTCAAATGCTTGCTCGAGATAGAGATGAAGTAGGTTAATGAATCAACTTGGTAAATATGTGAAAGTCCCTTCATAGAGGGTAGAAGGGATTACAAGTCATAAAGAGCTTCCAAAATATTATGGTACTTACTAGCTTTGAGCCCTCATTGCCCCTATAATAGGCATCTTGAGATGATTAAGGTTAAAGTGCACAAAGATGGAGTATATGCTTGACGAAATATAAGTTGGCAACTCATGTTCCTTGAATATGAGGGCCACTCCTCATGCTACTCAACTTTGGTCACCGGTAAGTTCTTGTCATTGTAAGTACATGCGTATCATAGAGAACCGCCAACGGGGTACCCTTTGCACATGGTACAGGAGCTATCCCATAACCAAAATGACAAGGCAAGCAGACAATGAGCATCTCAGCGATATTTTTATTTACTATGTGCATAGATTTTTATTAAGGATGCTTCATAGATAGCTCACTATGGTGATGCTGCAAGTTTTCACCATGATTAGGCATGGCTTAGGCTAGTGGCCCAGGCATTTCTCTAACACAAAATACAAACTTCATGAACTCACAAGTTCCCTCTTTATTTCACACCATTGACATCCATAGACAAAAGAGCACGATATCAACTGTGTACAAAGTACAAGTGCAATGTTGAAAGCATTCCCCGTGACGACAGTTACGCTAATTCCAACGTATAGATGCAAGCATATACAACCGATGACACAATGGTGGAAGTCTATGAGGGGTAAGAAAATAAGGTGTGCCATCAAGTTCGTGTGAGCTTTACTAACTAGTTTTCACATAACAAAATACTTTTTAATTCGAAAGGTAGATGGAGCTTGAGAATTTTCTAGGAATAGCAAAAAGCTACTAGGTAGATATGGTGGACACAAATGGCAAAGGTTTTGGTTCAAAGGGATTGGAAACATGAGAAGTATGCCTTCTCAAAAAAGGTTTTGGCTAGCAAGGCTGGGTAGAAAGCAAGAGAGTTGAAAGAAACAAGCAAACATACAAGTAATAAAGTGTAACACCCTCAGAATCGGCCCTATGCAAGTTTTAGCAAAACTCGCCAAACCCGCATAGAAACGATTCGAAGGTGCCCACCAGGCACTTTCGTGCGGGTGGAAAGCAAAGTAATAACATTACACAGGTCCTCGATGGGACCCACAACGAGATATATATACAACAGGACTCAATGAGTCAAGAACACAAATGTGCGGTTCAAAGATCCAAATCACCTTGAAAGCGATGGGCGTCCGACTACGGACAAAGATGCAAATGGGGCTAAGCCACGAAGAATAACCAATGGCGTCCATAACCTGCCCGAGCCAAGCGAAAGGTAACCACTTCTTGGCGTCGATCTCAAAACCTGCTTAAACAAAGTGCCGACAAAGGGCAAAGGAAAAGAGGCGTCGATCGAGGCGATTAGCGAGGCTAGAATTCGCGGTCCTCGCCTACATAGGTATGGTGGTGGCGGCGGCGGCATGCACTAACAACCTATAGAGACTCGATACAATGGCGGATATCGAGAGGGATAAGAATGACCTAACGGATCCAACTGAAGCTATCACCAAACAAACCCATCTGGTGTTTCCCCTCGAGACCAAGCGAAGTCAACCGAGAACTCACACTTGGCGGTTTACTTATTCGATTATAGTTGCGACACTTTACTAGTCAAGTTTAGATAATCATCGATAAAGTAAGCGTGGGCACTTTTAGTTAATCATTACATTATAGTGGCATCACTTACTAGTCGAGTTCAATTAGCATGAGATAACCCAAAACCCAAAGGTTGTTGGTACTTTTACTTAGCCGTTCCGTTGTAGTGAACATTACTAATCATATGGTTACAAGTCAAGTTAAAACAATAAACTTTAGTTATAGTTGTCTATGATCAAGCACTGTGCTCCAAGTCGTCCATAACGGACCGCTTCTGAAAAGATTAAACCTGCAGGTGCACCAAAGTATCCACAGCACTTGACCCTTTTGCGGATCGGTTAACATACACCCATCGGTATGTCGTGGGGCCTAAGTCACGACGTTCCCAGATCAAAGCAAGTACATGGGGCCACCCCGAGTCGACACCATAGCGGGTCGGCGGTCTCGAGACGGACTCGGGGTTTGCGTCGGTGGCGATGGCGGCAACAAATCCCCAAGCGAGGGCTGTCGATACCGAAATCACTCCGCTTCCTAAACAGTACGTGTTGCTCATCGCACAATTTAAATAAAGCGATAAACATGGCATAGGTACATGATAGTAAAACACCTCAAACTAGTTGTGGCCCCAAGACAATACTTTGAAAACAGGTACTAATCGATGGGGGCCCATATCTCCCCTTTGTGGTTAAGCGGCTCGATCTCGAACAGTGTCAAGAACTGGTCCTCGGGACACAAGTGGGCGTTCGGAAAACCAACATTACCTATCACCCACCATGCCTCGCTTAATTCAATTTAGTTGTTAAACAGGAATTAAAGTGAACAATAATTAAAAACATGATCATCTCCATCATCAACATCGGCAATTCCTCCAACAATTGTGGTACTTGACGACAAGCAAAACATGGAGCAAGCGACTCGACCATTGGTCCAACTATCTACCAAACAACAGGTAATAGGATGTGTCCAGGGCTATATATGGCTGCAAGGGATATCACGGGTACGAAAACTAGAGCATCGCAACACAGATAGCAAAGATCAACAGGAGGGAATAAATACTATAAAGTAAGATAGGTAGAAAGGGGGAGATGCTCGCCTGAAAACATTGCCGAAGGTTCAACCGAAGATCGGGGCGAAGATCACATCAACTCAACGGCCTTATCCGCGAAGAAGCAAAACACTAGAAGAAACACCGGATGCAATATTTAATACACGGCAGAAGATCGGCATGATGCATGTATGATGTAGGGCATGGCAAAAGGTGCGATGCGATTAGGTCATATTAAGCGGAACCGGGGTCCCGACAATTAATTAGATGGTTCAAGTTGTTTAGATACCCCGCAATTTAAATGTTGTTTTAACATGGCAAAGAGATAGTACCGGTTCGTTACACATGTTTAAATGAGGCCAACATAAGGCTAGATTTGCCCGCATATGGGCCCCATATTTAATTATTAGGTGAATCGGCATAAGGCCCCCAAACCACAGACGAGGATGCATGCATGGTCAATTCAATATGCAACAAGTTATTATGTTAGAAAATAGGGTTCGAGGAAAAGGGGTCACACATCAGAGGGGACTCGACGATCTTGGGGTTCCGGGGTTCGGGGTCGGTCTCAGGGTTCAGGGTTCGGCGAGGTCGTTCTCGGACTCAGGGGTAGGTCTTGGCGCATCCGGGGTCTTCGGGTCACGTTGTCGGTCATGGCGTTCGGGACGAAGCACTCGTCATAGCAGGGTTCTCGGCGGACTCGGTGTCCGGGGTGAAACACTTGGCGTTCCTTGTCTTGTTGAAGGCCTTGTTGCTCTACGGCGAAGAGCTTAGCGTCAACGGGGTCCGAGAAGGCGATCTTGACGCGGCACCGGGTACGGGATCGGCCTCCGGGTTCGGGGGTCTCGGCCTTCCATGAAGGAGTTCTTGTCGCACGGTGTCCGAGAGTTCCTCCAAAAACCGTGGCGCGTCCGTGAGGCGATCTTAGCGTCGGTCATCCTCGGGGTCGAATGTGGCATCCCGCAAAACCACTACTAGAAAATCGCGTTAAATTTGTGCATTGCATCATCATCCTCATGTGTTGTTTGTCTAAAACTATTTCAGAAAAACCTATTTTGATTTCTGAGACGCCCTCTCTCATTCAAACGCCAAACCCCGGGGCTCCGGAGTATTTTGTTTTGTTGCTTTCGGGTTGCAAACGGCCCAATTAAATTAAATAAAAGTTTTAATTAGTTTAGTGAGGCGATCGAGTAGACGAGACTTAACGACCACCCATTTTCAAAAGCGGTCCACCTCTTTAAATCCTAAAGCTACCCTCTATCCTACCCAACCCATCCCTCCACCTCACCCCAACCAATAGGCATGTGCCACCTCACCCTCTCCCTAACCCTCACCCAATCCCCACCTGCCACGTGGCCAACCTCTCCCTCACACCCTCACCCCTCGCCAACACCACACACACACCAGCCCCAGCGCGCCCTGCCTGGACCCTTGACGACGCCACCGCATGCTGGACCCCCTGCCATGGGCCCGCCCTCTCTCTCCCTCCCCTTTCTTCCCCCGCACATCCTCCCCTCCCCGTCTCCTACCTTCCGCCCGCGACCCGCTCCTCCTCCCTCCTTCCTCCCTCAGCGGCCCTCGCCGGCGTGAACCGCCCCATCGCCTTCCCGCCGGTCCCGCTCCCCGCGCCCCACCCGCTCACCCGCAAGCGCGCTACCTTCTCCCAGCAGCAAAGGCCGCCTCCTCCCGCCCCAGCGCCGGCGCTCGTCGCCGGCCTCGGGCCTCCGCCGTCCATGCCCGCCGCCCGGCGGCCGTCGCCCGCCTCCTACGTGCCGCACCAGCCGCCCTCGCCTTCCCTCCGTCCCGCTCCCGGTACACCCTCTCGCGCTCGCCCGTACGAACCCGCCGCCCGGTCGAGCTCGCCTCCAGCGCCCGCCACCGTCTGCCGCTCCCTCGCCGCACCCGTCGCCGCCCGCCGCCTGCGTCCCACCCGCCTCTGCCGTGCTCCTCCGCCCGCCTCGTGCTCCTCGCCCGCCTCGCCCGGCGGACCCTCGCCGCTGCCCGGTGGTCTCCGCCTTGGCCCGGCAACCGCCTCCTTCCCATGGCCAGCGCCTCTGCGCCCTTCGCCGCCTCGGCCGGGCCAGCGCCTTCCGGCCGCGCGTGCTCCTCGGCCCGCTTTCGCCCCGGCCCGCCCGTCGCCCCTCGCCGGCCTCAGCGCCGCTGTGCCTCGCGCCCCAAGATCGTTGCCAGAGGCCCCGGGTTCCGGCGCGCCGGGTCCTGCAGCAAATACCTCCCTGCCCGTAGCACGCTGAGGCCGCTCTCGGGGGCCCAAGTTCTTCCACGTGGACCCGATGTGCGAACGAGACCCGTGACGAGCGCCGACCCCCAAGAACCATCGGCGCCCTTTTGAGTTCGACACCGACAACCGAAGGAACCGAGTGCCGCGCGGAAACTAGGGCGATGGCGCCAAGCGACAAGATCCACCTCCAGGCGGCGACCTGGACACCAGAGCTACGCAACATTACCAAGAACCGGACCCGATGACCATGATCCCCGGCGGGACAACGAGGACTTGAGTGGAACCGACAAGATCTGCTCCTCGGACACGAACTTCCCCACACGCCAAGTTCGCCGACACGGATACCGGCGATGCCTTGAGGCGCCAAGATCTTCACCCCGGACCGAGTCCACCAAGACCCCGAATCGACAAGTGCTTGACCGGACGAACGACCGACAACATGACCGAAGACCCCGGATGCGCCAAGACCTACCCACGAGTCCGAAACGACCCGTCAAACCCTAAACCACGAGACCGGACCCGGAAACCTCAAGTTAAATCGAGCCCTTTGATGTGTGACCCCTCCAGAACCCTATTTTATAACATGTCAATTTGTTGCACATTAAATTGTCATTCCCGCATGCATAGTATTGGGTTGGGGGCCTTATGCCGATTCACCTAATATTTAAATATGGAGCCCATATGCGGGCAAATTCAGTCTCATATTGGCCTCATTTAAATTGGTGTAGCGAACCCGGTACTATCTTCTGCCATGTTAAACAACATTTAACTTGCGGGGGTTTTAAACAACTGGAACCATCTAATTAAATGTCGGGACCCCGGTTCCGCTTAATATGACCTAATTGCATCGCACCCTTTGCCATGTCATACATCATGCATGCATCATGCCGATTTTCTGCCGTTGTATTAAATATTGCATCCGGTGTTTCTTCTAGTGTTTTGCTTCTTCGCGGATAAGGCCGTTGAGTTGATGTGAGCTTCACCCCGATCTTCGGTCGAACCCTTCGGCAATGTTTCCAGGCGAGCATCTCCCCCTTTCTACCTATCTTACTTTGCTAGTATTTACTTCCCTCCTGTTGATCTTTGCTATCTGTGTTGCGATGCTCTAGATTTCGTACTCGTGATATTCCTTGCAGCCATATATATAGCCTTGGACACATCCTATTACCTGTTGTTTGGTAGATAGTTGGACCGCGTGTCGTAGTCGCTTGCTCAAGTGTTTTGCTTGTCGTCAAGTACCACCTTTGTTGGAGAATTGCCGCATGTTGACGTTGGAGATGATCGTGGCTTTACTTATTGTTCACTTTAATTCCTTTTTAACAACTAAAATTGAATTGAGCAGAGGCATCGGTGGGTGATAGGTAAGATTTGGTTTCCGACCGCCCACTTGTGTCCCGTAGGACCCGAGTTCTTGACACTGTTAGAGATCGAGCGCTAACCACAGGTGGGGAGATATGGGCCCCCCATTGATAATTACCTGATTTCAAAGTATTGTACTGGGGGCCACAACTAGTTTGAGGTGTTTTACTATCCTGTACTTATGCCATGTTTACTGCTTTAATTACGTTTGTGCGAGGAGCACCTTTGTCTTTGTTAGGAAGCGGAGTGATTTCGCGGTATCGGTCCCGTTTGAGGACTAATCGCATCTTTATCGCAAACCAAGTCCGTCTCGGAGACCGGCCGACTCCGTTGCGGGTGTCGACTCGGTGGGGTGGCCCCCCGTGCTTGCTTTGGGTCTGGGAACGTCGTGACTTAGGCCCGCCGACATCTGGATGGGTGTATGTTAAGCGATCGGCAAAAGGGTCGAAGTGCTGTGGATACTTTGGTGCACCCTGTGGTTTAATCTTTTAGAAGCCGTGTCATGGTTATGGGCGACTTGGAGCACGATGTCGATCATAGACAACTATAACTAAAGTTTCTTTTAAATCGACTTGTTTCCGATATGTTTAGTAATCGGCTTCACTACAGCGGAATGGCTAAGTAAAAGTATCAACTTCTTTGGGTTTTGGGTTTATCTCATACTACGTGAATCTGACTAGTAAGTGATGCCACTATAACGGAATGACTAACTAAAAGTGCCCACTGCTTACTTTATCAGGACGATTATCTAAACCTGACTAGTAATTGCTGCAACTATAACTGAATAAGTAAAGCGCCAAGCGTGAGTTCCTCGGTTGACTTCCTCGTTTGGTCTCGAGGGGGAAACACCAGGATGGGTTTGTTTGTTGATAGTTTCAGGTTGGATCCGGATAGGTCATTCTTACCCCTCTCTGATAACCGCCAGTTGTATCGAGTCTCTATAGGTGTTTAGTGCATGCTGCCGCTGCCGCTCAGTCCACCATACCTATGTAGGCGAGGACCGCGAATTCTAGCCTCGCCGTGTGTCTTGGCCTCGATCTTGGCGCTCCTCTTTTCCTTTGCCCTTTCGGCACCCCTTTTGTTTAAGCAGGTTTTGAGATCGGCGCGTTAGCGAGGTTACCCTTCCGCTTGGCACTGGGCGGTTATGGGCCATTGGTTATTCTTGGGCTCTTAGCCCATTTGCATCTTGTCCGTAGTTGGACGCCTATCGTTTTCAAGGTGATTTGGATCTTTATATATTATATCTGTATTCTTGACTCTTTGAGTGTTATATATATATTACGTGGGTCCCATCGAGGACTGTTGTGTAATGTTATTACTTTGTTTTCCACCCATGCAGTGCTGGTGACACCTTGAATCGTTTCTATGCGGGTTTGGCGAGTTTTAAACTTGCATAGGGCTTTCGATAGGAAGGTGTTCTGAGTGGTATCGAGCTCGGCGGTTGCGATACCCTAAATCGACACAGAGGATAACCTAGCTAACGGCGAGTAGAGTGTTAAAACTATTTTGAAAATCGGTTGGATAGTTACGATTAGGTCTGATTTTACTCCTTACCCCTGCTATTCCCTCTCATCTCGGCGTGTTTTGAATCTGCTCTCTCCTTCTTCTTGAGTCCAGGATTTCGTGGTTGGGTTCCGTCGTACCTTTAGGGTTTCGCTTCCTCCTTTGTCAACGGTGTTCTATCATCCGGTCTTCACGCTGCTGAGTGATCCTTATGCATGGTACCATTCTTTGTTCCTTGGTTGTGCCTTCCGTGTTTTTTCGGTGACGGCATCCTCCTTCAGATCCGATCTGTCTGCATCACTCCTTTGATCCGAACCTCGCCGAGATCTTGATCTGAATCCGAGGGTTGGTTGCATGATCATCTGTTGTATGCAGGTAATGCTTTGAGTGCGGGATGGAGTCGCGACCATACCACTACTCTTATCATTTGCGTTGTATATCGAATGGTGGATCGATGCAATTTTACTCCGTCCACGGAAGCTAGAGGTGGCTTTATTTGTTGATACCTCTACCTCCGACCTTTTTGTTTTCCGGGGTGCTCTCTCGACGATCACGGACAACGACCTCTTGTTAGTGGTGTCGCGAGATCTACGGCGAGAAAGGCGGTCGCCGACCTTTCCTTCCGGTACCATGAGGCGGATCTCGAGGCGAGATCCATTGTTAGTGGTGTCGGTGTGGCATCCGCAAACCACTACTAGAAAATCGCGTTAAATTTGTGCATTGCATCATCATCCTCATGTGTTGTTTTGTCTAAAACTATTGCAGAAAAACCTATTTTGATTTCGAGGGCCCTCTCTCATTCAAGCCAAACCCGGCTCGGTATTTTGTTTTGTTGCTTTCGGGTTGCAAACGGCCCAATTAAATTAAATAAAAGTTTTAATTAGTTTAGTGGGGCAGTCGAACGGGCCGAGTAGACCCGAACGACCACCCCTGTTTTCAAAACGGTCCACCTCTTTAAATCCTAAAGCTACCCTCTATCCTACCCAACCCATCCCTCCACCTCACCCCAACCAATAGGCATGTGCCACCTCACCTCTCCCTAACCTCACCCAATCCCCACCTTGCGTGGCCAACCTCTCCCTCACACCCTCTCATTACCACTCCACCTGACACCACACACACGCACACCAACCAGCCCCCCCGCGCCCTGCCCTGGACCCCCTTACGCCACGCCATACCTTGTGGGACCCACCCCTGCCGCGGGCCCGCCCCTCTCTCTCCTCCCTTTCTTCCCCGCATCCTCCTCCCGTCTCCCCACACCTTCCTTGCGACCCCTCCTCCTCCTTCCTCCTCCCTCGCATGGCGTGAGCCTTGCCGCCTTCCCTTGGGTCCGCTCCCCTTACCAGCTCACCCATAGCGCACTACCTTCTCCCCTTGGCATGCCGTGCCACCTCCGACCCCAGCCTTGGCGCCGCTCGTCGCCCGGCCTCGAGCCTCCGCCGTCCATGCCCGCCGCCGGCGGCCGTCGCCGCCTTCCTCGTCGCCCGCGAGCCACCCCCGCCCTCGCCTTCCCTCCGTCCGCTC